>JABWPP010000050.1:194969548-196169548 GCA_016920855.1 Puya raimondii | reverse complement strand
ATTTTTAAAATCTAAAATATTTTGTTTTAAAAAATAATTTAAATAGCGGATACATCATATCTTTGTAAGTACCTAATTGTACAGAAGAGACATTAACAATTATGTTAAATTGTGTACAGTGTGCATGACACGACCATTAGTTACTGTGCGGATTAAAAGGAAAGGGCTGGAGGAAGCAGTTGGGATTCTCTGCAGCAGCGCATCGGAAAAGCGCGGGGGCGAGGGAGCCGTAAACAAACAAAAATCGCGGCATCCACCTCGATGGCATCGCCGTGAATACCTCCAATCTCACCGTCCATTTCCGGGTCAATGTCCACGCAGCAGTACACTGTCCTTATTCCGAACTGCTCCCTACAACCGCAGCTCTGCGGCTTCTGCTTTTTCGCTTCTGCTTCACCTCGCCGTGGCTACTTAAGCTACTTTTATTTATGGGTTAATTTCATACAGATTCCTACAAATATAATAAATTATAAATATATTTTTATAAAATTTTTGATATTTTTAAATATATTTATCTGATTGTTACCATTAAATTACTGTTTATTTTTTAACAGCAGATAAGTAAAAAGATTTTTTTATCATCACAAATATATCCCTTCAAAAGTCACTGCAGCTAATATAAGAGGGATAAAAATATCAAGTTATTTTATTGACTAATCATGATTAAGTATTTTACCTATGGTTAACTTAATTTTTCTAACGGATTCTAACGGCAGTGACATATTTAAAAATATTAAGATTTTTACAGAAACAACATATGAAAGTTAAACTTTATAGGTATATATTTATAATTTACTATATTTATATAGACTTGTATAAAATTAATTTTTTATTTATTTTTATTTTTTTCCTTTTCCTTACACTTTGTGATCGCATTTAAATAGCACCGGCTTTTGTGTAGGCACTAAATGACACCGACTGTCACTTTGCACTGCCAATTGGGGCCCACACAAAGAATCAAACATATGTAAGGGGCTTTTGTACTAAATTTAGCAAAATTTTTTATAAAATAATTTTATAAAATTTAATAATTAGCGAAATAATTGTGCCAAATTTTTATTTGGCAAACTAATTTTCTAAACGCGGTGAATCATTCACCGCATTCAAAAAAAAAGTAAGACTTCTAAAGACGGTGAACGATTCACCGTCTTTAGACGGAGAAGAAGGAAAAAAAATATGGTTGTTAAATAGATAAGTATAAATAAGACAGTAAATAGTTCACCGTCTTTAATAGCTGTACGATATATTCTGAAAGCGGTGAATGATTCATCGCTTTTAGAAGATTAGTTTGCCAAAAATAAATTTGATAGGGTTATTTTTTTAAATTATAAAATTTTAAAGAGTTATTTTATAAAAAAGTTCAAATTTAGCTTCATCAAAAACGACTAATATATGTAAGTGGCTTTTCTCTTGGACGAGTAGAGTGTTAATTTTCACTATTAGTTACCAATGCTATTTTTAGCAGTTACTTAAATTATAATCAGAAATTAAAAATAAAGTTTCAAACTAAAAAAACTGTAGACTATGCGTGATAAAGAAAAGTTACTCAGAAGTCAAAATATATGCAACTTTTGTATTTAGAAGTATAGCTTTTCCAATTGCTTCCTCCAAATTAAAGACTCTCTCGCTCCATCTCCATCACACATGCAAAAGAGGAAAACAATTCCACCAAAAAAAGAGAAAAAGAGAGGGGAAAAAAATGTATACGACAAAACCCTAACCCTAACCCCTTCTACCTCCTCGCATTTCTACATCAGTATCCCCAATTCCAACCAGGCCCCACCGAGCACACGCGCCAACCACTCCTCGTCGTCGCCGTCGTCTTCGTCCTCGGCGATCGCCCCCGCCGTCGCCGCGGCCCACGGCCAGATCGTCGGCGGCGGAGCAGGCCACGCCGCGGCGGCGCGGGTGTCGATGGAGGCCATGACGGTGGAGGCGGAGTCGGAGAAGGAGGGGCCGCAGCTCTCCTCGTTGCCATTGATGGTGACGAACGCGGCGTTCGGCGACGAGGACGACGACGGTGAGGGCGAGGTGATCTCCCTCTCCAACCACTTCATCACCTCGGCCACCATGCCCTCCTCGATCCCGAGCTTCTCCTCGTCGTCGTCGTCGTCGTCGTCGTCGTCGTCGTCGTCGTCTTCCTCGGATATCCCCGCTATCCTCGCGAGCTTGCGCATACCCTCGTCCTCTTCGTTGAGGTACCCCTTCCTCTTCCCAACGTCCTCTCCTTCCATGGATCTACTACTATTCTCGCGAACGTTCGATAGAGAACGCGAGTGAGCGAATCGGGTTGGGGGAGGGTTTTATATAGGGGGAGGGGGGAAAGGGCAAAAACGGAACGTACGGGAAATGCCACGTAGGACGCGCGCGGGGCGAGGAGAGGGGAAGGTGAGCTGGAACAGTGACGTGGCAGAAAAGTCGGGTACGCACCCGCGCACCTGCCCTCAAGTGCCCGGCCGTTGATCCGCGCGCGGCGCGAATCGCGACGCGATTTGGACGTCTAGGAGCGCGAGGTCGCATGCGGAGGCCCCGCACGGTGGCCTTTCGAGATTACCTTTTTTCTGAGCGTATCGAGGCAAAAGCGTTTAATGCCGGAATTACCTTTATAGCCCTGGGGCTGTAGCGCTCCTACCGTGTAGGGTCACGCTTTCCACGCCGTTTAATTGGGTAATATTGTAATTTCGCGAAAGCGTTTGGCCTTTTCCTTTTTTTTGACCAATTTGGCCCGTTTCATGTCGCCCCACAATAGAATGACTTGCAACCCAAGTATCCCCACACCAACTTTTTCCTATTTTTCTCAGTGGGCCTCTAGCATTAATTAAAATTAAAATATTAATTTAACCTTAAATTTAGTGGACTATAATTAAAAGTATTTTTATTTTATTATTTTTTAATTTAAAAAATTCTGTTGAATTATTATTTGATTTAGTACGTTTTTATTTTATCGCCTTGTAGTTTAAAAAATAATATTTAGTTATTTTATAATTTTATTTGTTATTTTATTATAAGAATCTATTTTATTTATTGACAGATTATTGAATGAAATAAAATTAAATTACAAAATAATTAATACAAATTTATGATGAGTAGCAAAATAAAAATATGCTAAACTATAGGGGAGCAAATTAAAAAAATAGTATTAATTCGTTAAATATTCTATATAATTGTCATCGAGAAAAAAATAATTTTGATGACGATTATATAGAATATATAACGAATTAATACTATTTTTTTATTTTAATTATAATTAACGTGGGTTCTTTAGTCTCTTACAATAGAAAATAAATATTTTCCATTTTTTAGGTAAAATTGTATGAAATTTATCTGAATTATGAACATTTGGATTTAACTATCTAGTCTTTTAAATTTTTGATTTTTTACTTTATAATCTTTCAATTTGTTTAATTTGAGTCAATAAATAACTTCAAATTTAAATACGTAGTTTATCTTTATAGATTTAGTTAGTATATTCAAGGATTTAAGTGTCGTGGTACAAGGTCGTGTCAAAATTTGCCGGCGCGGTACGGCACAGCACGTATCGGGCCATACGATGCGTGACGGTCACAAAAATATGTGTGTGCCGACACATAATGACATGAAATATTTATTTTCTTTAGCAATAAAATATTCTAACTGTTTATTATGTATGTTTATCAAAATTTTTGAACTTTATTGAGGAATTTG
Source organism: Puya raimondii (assembly GCA_016920855.1). Lineage (NCBI taxonomy): Eukaryota > Viridiplantae > Streptophyta > Magnoliopsida > Poales > Bromeliaceae > Puya > Puya raimondii. Next base: position 196,165,864 of record JABWPP010000050.1, on the reverse strand, counting down.
TTTTCTAATTTAAAAAATAGAGGGTTTCTGTGAAACAACCGTTATACTCTAAAAGCTTAAGCTTTTAGAGAACGGTGTTTATATATTTTTATATTTAACACTCCCCCTCACGTCTGGGTTCGAGACTTTTTGTAAGGCCCATGACGTGGGTTTGAATTAAATGGGGCCTGGGCTCCCCTCACGTCTGGGTTCGAGACTTTTTGTAAGGCCCATGACGTGGGTTTGAATTAAATGGGGCCTGGGCTCGAAACTTTTTTCAAGGCCCATGACGTGTGTTTGAATTAAATGAGAGGAAATTAATAATGCTAGGAGCCTGGCGTGACTTGAACTCAGGACCTCCTGCTCTGATACCATATGAAACAACCGTTATACTCTAAAAGCTTAAGCTTTTAGAGAAGGGTGTTTATATTTTTTTATATTTAACAGTTTCGAGTTGTGCCATCGGTACGGGGATTGTATCGTGCCGATATCTTGTTGGCACGATACGGCACGATGGATACGATCCGTTTCGATTGGCACTTAAATTTTTGAGTATATTTTTAATATAATTTTTACAAATATAAATTTATTAAAATAAATAAATAATTAAAATTTTGAGTTAAAATATTATTGGCTGATTCAAATAAAATAAATTAGAATGTTTGAGAGTAAAATTTTAATTCAGGTAAGTTTTTTTTTAATGTACTTTTCACGTGAAAAGAAAAAAGAAAACAAAAAAAAAGGACAAAATTTGAAAAGAGTCCTGCGTTGCGGGTCTTACCCAGGCCCAGCTCGGTGGGTTTGGTGGGGGGATTTGACTCGACGTCAACTACGGTTCGAGGGCATTTTCGGAATATTAAAAAAAGAAAAAAGGTAAAATAGTATTGTCGCGGGGCAGGGCATCAAAGCAGTGGGGAATTAAAGGCCGTTGTCAGGGGTAGGACTGTGAACAGAGTCAGAGTCACGGACGGACAGGGACCGGCCCCGGTAAAGTTTTATTTATATATATAAAAAAAAATTAAAAAAAATCCGTCTCGGAGAATGGGCCCATATCCCGTCTCTTTCTGCTTACGTGGCCTTCTCCTTCTTCCACGTGGCATTGGGAGCTGCATCTCGTACGGCGCGTGGGACAAATAAAACCGATCGGTCACTGTTGGAAAAAGAACGATCTTATATATATTAATATCAATGGAGATGTATATATATAATTGAGTCCGGCTACGACACTTTTAAAAGCACAAAGTATTTGATATTTGTAAATTTTTTACCGTTAAATTTATTCATCTAATCATTTTTATCCGTTAAATCATACTGTTCAACCAACCACTCACTCAATCCTAGAGGACCATTATCATCCTAAACGCACATGTCTTAATCTAAAGAGTGAAAATTTACAAGCACCAATGACTTGGTATTTTTAAAAGCATAAGAACTCAATTCTATATAATTTATATTTCTCAAATATTAACTAAAAAGTGATTAGATTTATTGGATATTAATTATATTAAATACCGATTTGTTAACATCATTAGTCGACACGAAAAAGAAAACACGTGTAGAGGTGAAGTGATAATAATATGATTGTGTTTAGTGGTCAGACTGAATGAATTAACTAAAAATTTAGTTATAAGTAGGGGTCTAATAAATTTATCCGTAAATATTAAAATCAAAATACCGTCACTAGCACCATTTGTTAGTAGTTGAAAATGTATGTTACTAGCTTCATCTATTTTTTAATTGTGCAGGACCGTCTCGTCGCTCATCAGAATTCGTGAGAGCCATCACGAAAATTAGGCTTGAGAAGCACAAGCAAATTTATTATTGAAGAGCCTTTTTATTTTTTTATTTTTTATTTTCTGTTTTTTGCTCGAGCTGACCCGGGGTTAAATGGGCCTTTATCTGATTGCTAACCCTAACTACTTCGGCCCGATTCGCACTGGCCCATTGGGTCTGTTCGGGTTTGCGTATTAGCGGCCTAATTGAGCCCGACCCATCTATTTCTTCGTCGACCTTTTCTCGTGTAGTTTCCATTCGCAAACCCTAATCGCGGAAGCGGAGGAGAGACCGGAGGATCGAGCTCTCTCGTCGGCTTCTTCTTCTCGTTACTCAGATGGTAAGAGAAACGATGCCCTCTCGATCTATGTATCTGATTCGTATCATATGGTTAAATTAGGGATTTTGAGGTGTTTTAGAGTTGAGGAGATTTAGATCTGTAGGGATTATGAGTGGATCGCCTCTCATTTACCTAAATTAGGGGTTTTGAGGTCTTTTAGAATTGAGGAGTGTAGATTTCGAGGGTTTATGATGAGATCTTCTCGAGTTGACGAGATGTAGAGAAATGAGGTTTATGATTTGATCAGCTGTTATGTGCTTAAATTAGGGTTTTGGGATCTTACAGAGTCGAGGAGATGTAGATCTTTGTAGGGTTTAATGTGATTAATTGCCCGGTTTACTAATCTGTGAACATTGCAGGCGCCGAAGCCGATCACGAGCCCAGTCCCCGTCGAGTGGTATCCGTCTCTGGCCGTTGTGATGCTCTCCGTCGGTCTCATGGTCACAGCTTCCTTCTTCATGTAAGCAATTGGCCATTCTTTTCATCTTGTTCCCTCTCAATCTCTTCCTGGTATTTTTTTTTGTTGATAACTTTTTTTTCTGATAATTCTAGTTCCAATTCTATTAATTTGACATCAGAGTGTTCTATTTGCGGCAAAGAGGGTCAATTATGAAAAGATTACTTTTAGCCTCATTCATCTGGTTGATTACTTTTTCTAGCTATGATCTTCGTTTGGTACTTGTAGAATTTGCATCGTGAAGCCATTATGCTAACAATTCTTACTTTATACTGTTGTTCATACTTGGTTGTATCTAAATTGTATCATTAGCAGTTTTTCACTTTAAGCTATTGTCTAGGAGCTTTTAACCTGGTAGTTTGCTTATAGATCTCTCCTAATCCGGTTTTGCTGAAGTAGTTGCTAGCCTACTACATGTTTGGATAGCAACCCTTCTTTGCTGATAAGTTTAGATAGCAACCCTTCTCCCTGATTTTCCAATGTTTTGAGTGCGCGGTTCTTGACCATTAGAATTTCTTTTAATAGAAAAAGTTAGTCACTTATAGCAAGTGCTTAAGTGTGTGAGTGCTACTCTCCACGACCTAGATGCACTGAAAATGCTCAACAAGTATTGTTCTCTGTTGGATCAAAACATGTTCAAGTACATTGCCTTCATACATTAGGTCGTGTTTAATTTGATTGGGACTTGAATTGTGCTATTCGGTTAACTTATCAGCACTAATTGTGTTTTGAATGTGGATATCTGTATCCCTCTTTCTTATAGATGCTCTAACACAGTGAATTATGAACACGCTGAAAAGTACTTATGTATTATCTATTATAGATTACCGGCTGATGGAAACACTGTACACAATTTTGGTGAGAGTATTATCAATTTTCAAAGTTACCCAATTAACAGTTGTTGTGCCTTTTTGATCTCTCTTGCTGATCAACCTACTACACTTGAACACTGTTGGTTTGGCAATGTTCTTAGCTACTCTTTGTTAGATATCCCGACATTGCATTGCATATCTAGGAACAGTTTGCAGAGACTGCTGTCATGGTACTCGGTAGTAACGTGGACATTAAACAACCTATGACCGTCACAAGGGAGTTGCAAAAACTTCTCTTGCTAATAATAAAGGGTATGTATTGCAGCTATGAAGCCACTTCATCCAGAAAAAGCCGCAGCTTACCGAGGGAGATCGCCACTGCAGCTGTGGCATCTGTTTTCCTGGTAATAAATGGCAGCTGTGTTATTTATTTCTTCGTGCTTTCCTGTGAAGGAAATAAATCTTCGGGATGTATAAGATTTTCGCTGGTGGCATAATTAACAATATGGCTTTTTGGCTCGTCGCAGGGTTTCGGATCTCTCTTCGTGCTCCTTGCTACTGGGGTTTATGTTTGATTCTGGAGTTCACTTCAATTCCCGGGTGTTTACCAATAAGATAATTTTTTGCGATAATTGATAGTTTTCCTTTTAATATGCCTAGTTGTTGGGATATATAATAGCTTGCATTTGGAACCTATGTTAGAAGAGTGAGAATTGCTCTCTGGTTATTAGTTTAAGCTAAAGATTTTGTGACGTGGGTAATTTTGAATTCGTGCTTGTGTGTGTTGTTGAGCCCTTTTTTCTTGTTTTCTTGGCCCATGCATGAGTCAGCTGTAGATTATTATTATTATTATTAACTTTTTACAAGTAGTTGTGAGGATTGAAAGTGAGATTCAGATGAAGGGCGAACATCATCATTTAGGAGCGATTGTGTAACAACCCGGACGACCCGCAACCCGTCGATGATGAGAACTCGCTGAGACGAGGATGGCGGGAAGGATGATGGGTACCTCGGTGGGAATGCTGGGATGGGTTAGAGGCGAAATCAGATTTAGATGTTAATCCGATTGTATGAGGAGGAGAGAAGGGTAGAGAGAAAGAGGGGGATAGATAGAGATAGAGTGGGGGTGAGAGTTGGAGAGAGAGAATTAAGAAGGAGAAGAAGAAGAGAGTTTGGGGAAGATGCTTCTATATTCATTCATACCTCATCTGCTGTTTACATTCTCCTATATATACTACTTGATAGTCATACTATAAAGGAAAATTAACATTCTATAAGGGCTAGAGTGCAAAAATGGAAAAATACAGAGAGTGGGCCTGGTGGGCCGGTATTCGGAGGAGGTTGGGCTCGCATTCGGGCTTGGTCAGCCTGTAACTCCTATGGCACTGAAGCGGGTGCGGTTTCGGGTCGAACCGTCCACCCGATCCGAGGTTCCGACCGCCCGTCCGTTAAGGACTTAAGTACTTCCGAAGTCTCTGGATCTGCCTAGATCTTCTTCCTCTTGCTCGGTCGATGCCCTAGCCGCGCCTTCCTTCAATGCTCGGTGGTTCGCCGGTTTCCAACCTGGCCATGCTTCCGCTCCGGATCTCCACGCCATTCTCTCCTTCCTTCCCCGCGGCCATGCTTCCGCTCCGGATCTCCACGCCATTCTCTCCTTCCTTCCCCGCTGTTACCCCCTTTTTATTTTACGGTATAAAATTGCTATCTTGCTAATTCTCACTACTACTACCTACTCTTATTCCAGCAGCCTTACAACTCCCCCTTGCTTCAAAAGATCCTTGGCCTCAAGGATCAAAATTCGGAAACTGAGATTTCAGAAACCAGTAGTCTTCCCAGGTGGCGGCCCCTTCGTCTAGGTTTTCCCACTTCACCAAAACCTGGCTTGCCGCTCTGTTCCCTTGTCGCACCATGCGCCTCTCCAGTATCTTCTCCGGCCGGGCTAGCAGCTGGCCCTCCTCTCCGGCTAGGGGTACTGTCGGTACCACGGGGGTGTTGGTCGGCGGGCTCTTCTTCAGTAACGATACATGGAACACCGGATGGATCCTAGATCCTTCCGGTAGCCGCAGACGATACGCCACCGGACCGATCTTCTCAGTGATTTCGAAAGGCCCGTAGTACCTCGCGGAGAGCTTCAAGCTACGCCTGATAGCCACACTAACCTGGCGGTAAGGTTGTAACTTCAGGTATACATATTCTCCCACCTTGTACTCCTTGTCTACTCGGCGCTTATCTGCATTTTGTTTCATGCGGTTCTGAGCTTGTAGCAGTTTTTCTCTGAGTAACTTGGTCATCCCCTCTTGCTCCTTCCCCCAATCCTGTACTGTCGCCGAAGCCTCTACTCCCAGATTAACTACTAACCCATTGGGCGGTGGATGCCCGTAGAGAGCCTGGTAGGGTGTCGTTCCCAATGAGCCATGGTAGTTTGTGTTATACCACCATTCCGCCAAGCTTAGCCATTTATGCCACTTCTGAGGGTGGTGTGAGCACATACAGCGTAGGTAGGTCTCGAGACATCTGTTGAGCCTTTCGGATTGGCCGTCGGTTTGCGGGTGATATGCAGAGCTCATCAGCAACTTGACCCCCAGTAGCTTAAATATCTCCTTCCACACCTGGCTAGTAAACACCTTATCCCGGTCGGTTAGTATCGTTCGTGGCAACCCATGCAGTTTATAAACTGTATCGAGGAAGGCCCGCGCTACGTTAGCCGCTGTAAAAGGATGAGCCAGGGATATGAAGTGGGCGTATTTAGTGAGCCTGTCTATCACCACTAAAACAGTGTCTTTCCCTTCCGATCGGGGCAAAGCTTCAATAAAATCCATTGTTATTTCCTGCCAGGCCCTGGTGGGTATCGGTAAAGGTTGTAGCAATCCCGCGTAGGGCTGATTGTTTCCTTTATTCTGTATGCAAATTGTGCAGCCTTTAGTGTATCTCTCGACATCTTCCTTGAGGCCCGGCCAATAGAAATACTGTTTCACTCTTTTGTAAGTGCGCAAGGTTCCCGAATGGCCCCCTAGGGCTGAGGAATGCAATTGATGTAACACCTTATCTCTGACGCTGCCCTGACTCCCGATGTAAATCCTTCCCTTATACCGTAGTAAGTCCTGAGCGTAGGAATACCGTGGGTGCTGCTCTGGCTGGAGTAGAAGCTCAGTTATGATCCTTTTGCACTGTTCATCCCCTTCATAGCTTGCAGTTACCTCGGCTACCCAGCTAGGTATCGCCGCAGTGAGTGCTGCCGTAGTCCCTTCCTCAAATCCCCGCCTGGATAGAGCGTCCGCTGCCTTATTCTCCTTGCCCGCCTTGTAGTGTATCACATAGTCGAAACCCATGAGCTTAACCATCCCCTTCTGCTGGACGGCAGTGGTGATTTTTTGTTCCAAGAGATATTTGAGACTTTGATTCTGTCTTGATTGTAAATTGCCGAGGTTGGAGGTAGTGCTTCCACTTGCCCACTGCTAATAGTATAGCTAGGAACTCTTTCTCATATGTTGAAAGCCCCATGTTTCGCTGGTTTATAGCCTTGCTAATGTAAGCAATGGGTCGCCCTTCCTGTGATAGTACTGCTCCTATCCCTTGCCCGCTTGCGTCCACTTCGATAGTGAAGGTCTTAGTATAGTCGGGCATCGCTAACACCGGTGCTTGAGTCATGATCTTCTTTAGATTCTCAAAGGCAGCTTGTGCTTCCGGGCTCCATTTGAACTGGTCCTTTTTTAATAATTCTGTTAAAGGCTTGCTCCACTTCCCATAATCCTTGATAAATCTTCGATAGTATCCGGTTATGCCTAGGAATCCCCGGAGCCCTTTTAGAGAAGTCGGTGTGGGCCAGTTGACCATAGCATCTATCTTGGTCGGATCTGTGGCTACTCCTTCCGGGGTGACTATATACCCCAAGTACTCCACTTTTTGTTGGCCGAAGAAACATTTGGACCTTTTTGCGTACAGCCGTTGCGTGCGCAGTTTCTCCAGCACCAATTTGAGGTGTTCCTTGTGCTCCTCTAGAGCTCTACTAAAAATCAGTATATCGTCGAAAAAGACTAGCACAAACCTCCTGAGATACTCCTCGAAGATATCGTTCATTACGGATTGGAAGGTTGCCGGCGCGTTGGTTAGCCCAAACGGCATAACCAAGAACTCGTAGTGGCCCGCGTGAGTTCGGAAAGCCGTCTTATACACATCTTCGGGTTGCATCCTAATCTGATGATAGCCAGCTCTCAAATCAATTTTTGAAAAATAGGTTGATCCACCCAATTCGTCCAGTAAGTCATCAATCAGCGGTATAGGGTACTTATCCTTTATTGTTGACTTGTTCAATTGTCGATAGTCCACGCAAAACCTCCATGAATTATCTTTCTTCTTGACGAGGAGCACGGGTGACGCGTATGGACTCGTGCTGGGTTGAATGATGGCTGATTCTAGCATTTCCTTGATCTGTCTCTCAATTTCATTCTTTTGCTCATAGGTGTGGCGATACGGTCGGATATTTACGGGCTTGGTGTTTTCTAGGAGAGGAATCCTATGATCTTGCCGGCGTGTGGGGGGCAGCCCTTTCGGCTCCTTAAACACGTCTTCATACTGTCGCAGCACAGCCTGGAGTTCCTCAGGCACCACTTGTTCCCTCTCGTCGCCAATCTGCATAACTCGGGCCATAGCATAACACGCCCCTTCTTGACAATCTCCGTACCACTCCTTTGCGGTGAGCATTCTTAACTTAGTCCCTTCAGTCGATCCTTTGAGCACTAGCTGCTGTCCATCTTTTTCAAGTGACACCGTATTGTTAGTGTAGTCAAAGGTGACTTTACCATATGTCCTCAGCCAGTCTATTCCCAACACAATGCTAGAGCCTTCTAAGCGGATTATCCTCAGGTCGGCCTTGTAAGATCGGCCATCCATATTCCAAGCAAAGCCCGTACACTTTAGTTTACTCATTATCTTGTGGCCGTTGGCCACAGTGACCAGTAGAGGCGCTGCTGGCTCCGCCTTCGCCTTCACCTCCCTGGCGGTCCTGAAATCTAAGAAGCTATGTGTGCTACCGGTGTCTACCAATATTTTTAGTGTCTTGCCTCCCACTTCACCGTGAATTTGGAGTGTTTGCTGTTGATTCTCTCCACTTAGCGCATGGATGGATATCCCTACCTCCCCAACTTCGTCACCAGTGGGATCTTCTACTCCACCGTCATTACCCACTTCTTCTTCTTCTATTAAACATTTTTCGTCGTAGATTTCCAGCACACTATCTTCAGCTGTCATGCTGAACAGGGACTTGTTTTTACATTGGTGCCCTGGGTGGTACTTTTCGCCGCACCTAAAACATTGCCCGGCCGCTCTTCGCTGCTCTATTAATCGTTTGTGTTCTTGTGGCGCGTGGCTAGTGTTCCAAGGTTGATTCTGTATCGGGTTTCGGTTGGTTTCTCTTGGCTTGTATTGCATGATTCCTGCAGGGGCCTTGGCACTGCTCATCACGGTGTGGCTGCCTCCTGAGTCCTTACTGGTTGATCTGATCTTTCTTTGCATCACGGCTAACGCCCTATCATGCAGTTTGGCATGTCCGTAGGCATCCTCCAAGGTGGCCGGGTGCGAGATATCCATGAACGGTACCAACTCTTCCCTTAACCCATTAATATAGCATGCTATGAAAAACTCTTCGTCTAGTTGAGGGTTATAGTGCAGCATTTGCGATCTCAGCTCTTCAAATTTCTCTTGATACCTTTCGATGGATCCCGTTTGCTTGTGATTGCCAAACTCGCGAATTAAGTAGCGCTCCCCAACGTCAGCAAACCGCTTGCAGATTGCCTCGGAAAACTCTTCCCAATTCACTCTCGGTCTGTTAATGAAATACCCTTGTTTCCAAATCCGTGCCTTCCCGGTGATGTGCATCGTGGCCACCCCAAGCCATTGATCTCGGGGAATTTGGTAGAGATCAAAGTATTGCTCGCAATTCTCTAGCCATCCTTTCGGATCTTCGCCGCCGAACAGTGGGAATTCCAGCCTGGGGTAAGGAAGGTATGGTTGTTGCTGACCCTGAGTCCTTGCAGCCAAATGTGGTATGTTCTCTTCAATTATATCATGAAGTGGTATTGGCGTCGGTAAAATTCCCTTACCCCTTTCGCCCCTTATGTGGATTGGAGTGTTACTGCTTCCAGGTCTGGTGCTTCCGTGGCTTCTTCCCTCCGGAACACTCGTGGTGGGGCTTTGGGCGGCCTTGAGTTGAGACGGCAACGCAGCTATCATGCGTAGCAACTCCTCATGCCGCTGGTGTCCCTCTTCCCTTGACTCCGCTAGTTGCTGTGCGAGTCCGCTGATCCGTTCCTCATGATCGGTGCTCAAGAGCTGCAGCCTATCCTCGAGGGAGTTAACATGGTCACTGAGATCCTTCATTCTGGTACCTTCTACCATAGCTCGTCCTTCTGATTGAAACTTGAACCGGTTCTGGCTTTTTCTCCCAATTGTGGTGTTGTGCTAGTGATATGATCGAACACCTTGTGTGCTTGATATGTTGAAGCAATTCTGATTGATTCTCTAACCGGCCCCTGGGATCTGGCCGCTCTGATACCAGTTTGTAACAACCCGGACGACCCGCAACCCGTCGATGATGAGAACTCGCTGAGACGAGGATGGCGGGAAGGATGATGGGTACCTCGGTGGGAATGCTGGGATGGGTTAGAGGCGAAATCAGATTTAGATGTTAATCCGATTGTATGAGGAGGAGAGAAGGGTAGAGAGAAAGAGGGGGATAGATAGAGATAGAGTGGGGGTGAGAGTTGGAGAGAGAGAATTAAGAAGGAGAAGAAGAAGAGAGTTTGGGGAAGATGCTTCTATATTCATTCATACCTCATCTGCTGTTTACATTCTCCTATATATACTACTTGATAGTCATACTATAAAGGAAAATTAACATTCTATAAGGGCTAGAGTGCAAAAATGGAAAAATACAGAGAGTGGGGGCCTGGTGGGCCGGTATTCGGAGGAGGTTGGGCTCGCATTCGGGCTTGGTCAGCCTGTAACTCCTATGGCACTGAAGCGGGTGCGGTTTCGGGTCGAACCGTCCACCCGATCCGAGGTTCCGACCGCCCGTCCGTTAAGGACTTAAGTACTTCCGAAGTCTCTGGATCTGCCTAGATCTTCTTCCTCTTGCTCGGTCGATGCCCTAGCCGCGCCTTCCTTCAATGCTCGGTGGTTCGCCGGTTTCCAACCTGGCCATGCTTCCGCTCCGGATCTCCACGCCATTCTCTCCTTCCTTCCCCGCGGCCATGCTTCCGCTCCGGATCTCCACGCCATTCTCTCCTTCCTTCCCCGCTGTTACCCCCTTTTTATTTTACGGTATAAAATTGCTATCTTGCTAATTCTCACTACTACTACCTACTCTTATTCCAGCAGCCTTACAGATTGTTGTTTTTCCGGAGGAAGCACCGATGATGCTTTCTCTGACCTCAAGCTTGATGCTAGGTTATGAAAATTGCTTTTATTTTGCGATAGTTTAATTATAACTGTAACTAGAATTATATTTAATATATTTCATGGTAAATTACTTGATTACGCAAGACTCAGCGGTTGAGGTGTTTTGAGTACCAACACGACACCACCAAAAATATTTGTTAGAACTATGGTAGGTGGCAAATAAACTTCGAAATCAATATTGTAATCGAGACCACCCACCCATCTACCAATTCGCATGACTATAATCACTGCAATAACACCAATATAGGTATAACAAAAAAAGAAAAGAAAAGGGATTGTTTCGAATTACACTCTATGTTACATGTCCTCAACTTTTTACTCCGTATACAAAATGATACACAATCTTTAGAACAAAACACAACACAGTTTACAATGTTTAATAAATCACAAGAAATGGTTACATGAGTGTAAAGAGGATGCAAACCCAGATATGGCTCCTCAAAAAAGTGAGAATGCTGCATTCCACGACAAAAAATATTGGCTGAATAATAAATCTGGATATAACATTACTCGTCTTCTTCTTCGGGTGGTAATGTTGGGCTCTTTGAGCACATGGTGGTATTGTGAAGCTCCTTCATTTTCTCTACTGGGTTGCACAAACCTGTGAAATTTTTTTATCCCATTTTTGATCAGCAGAGCCATGCTCGTAAGTTTAAAAACCAATAGATGATCATGTAAAATCTCATTCATCATATGGGCGAATATAACTTCCATTTTCGTAATTAAAAGCTAGAAGAAAGAGTCAAACGTGATTAATACTACTAGTAAGGGAAAAGTATGAGTGGATGCAACAGTTCAAACACAGGCATATTTTGTTACAAATATATGTCTAAAAATTTCACTGGTACTCAAATTAACTATTTATAGCAATTGACGGACCTCGTTTTCTGCAAAACTGATGGTTCATTTGTGTCGCTATTCCTGTGTGTTCAGTTTTTTAGTAGTATTATTTCTTAATGTGATTTTGATGAGAAAGATCAGTTCAAGGCTTACAGAACAGGCAATTAATTTTGATAAACACGGGAAACTAAGATGTTTTAATGAATGGTCATGTTGTAATGGTGATCAGTAGTATTGAAGTGTATTGACATATAATTATATTGTGATGTGGCACATTCGACCAGCAAACAACACCACAGATCCAATTTTTTGCGAGATAAATAGGTAGTGAGTTATGGTGTATAATTTGATCATTAAAGATGTTTTCTGCAAAATTTCTTAAGAGGATATATCACACAAGAAATTTCAACAATCTCTTCTACCTGAACATTTTGGAATGTCCCAAACAGCAATAGATGTTGGTGTGCATGTTGGATCACATATGGCCCGGTTATCTTCATGATGGACATTCATAGCTAGCATCCATGAGCCAATGGTAACATCCTCATTGTTAAACATTCTTAGACTGGAAATTGCACATAGGAAACATGTTAAATTAGGATGAGCATGAAGAAGAGCATTGCAATAACTAATGATGGCACCAAAAGAAAATCAAAAATAAAAATTAGAAAATATTACACACTCAAATAGAAAATATTTACCAGCTCTGTTATCATAATTGCAGATCGACCTTCGCATTTTATAGAAAATGTTACAAGAATAAATCACGCAGGTAGGAATCAAACTAAAAGGGCTCTTCCAGCAAAGAAAACGGCGGGTAGTGGAGAAAGCGTCATAACTTTTGCCGTCTATAAGCGCAGAGAAAAGGTATCTAATATTCTAATGATATCTTTTTGATACACAAATTTTCTGGTGGGGTGTATTTTTGATACACATTTTCTGGTGGAATGTATTCGAATCCATGATGAGACAGAATAAGAAATCACATGATTACAATTGTAATTTGATACGTCTAAGCGCAAGTGATAAGTATATGGCCAGAACAGCAATAACTATATATATAAAAAAAATGACTAACCTATCATTTCTCGCAATGGCTAGAGCTGCTACCACATCAGCAGAAAGAGCATATATTGGACCATACGCGTGTAGGAAGTATTCGTTACCGATCAACTGACCTGAACTCTCATACCTGTTATATAAATGGAGATGAGCTTCAGAAAAGTGTTCTGTAACTTCCCTATAAAATTTGTTAAAGCAGAAAAAAAACTAGCAAGGAATGACGCCAACCATTTCATCTTTGGATCAGTTATGACTGGGCCTTTCTTCATGCAACCAATGTAGGACATACGATGGGATCGATCCTTGGCAAGAAGAGTAGCAAGTCTGTCTGTTAAAATCACTATTCTGAGTCACACATTACAGAAGCTGTTTCAGCGATAACTCAACCAATCAAATTTACCTGGCCGTAGGTAAATGTCATCATCGGCTTTGACATAGTACTCTGCATCAAAAAGGTCGAAAGCTGCTTTGAAATATGCTAACCTATACAAAAAAGAAAAGTGCACTTACTCTTTAATCTATGAAGCAGAAATAACTAGTGACCATACAAAATGCACTGCTTACGTCTTTTGAGGGAGCTTTAAGTATTCTTCTTCGACATCTATGAACATGAAATCATGGTACATATCCACTTCTTTCTGGAGTTCGGCCATTTTTTTCCGGTCCTTTGTCCGCCCAATCACAAATCTAAAGGCTAAACCAGTCGCATGTTCTAAGCTGTCAAAAGCAGCAGATAGTCACTGATAGGAAAACTAGGTCAAAAAGGTAGGCAAGAGCGACATTAAGCATGATACAAATAATCCAAATAGCATCTGCGACAGGTTCAAAATCCACTTGCCTTTCCCAGTTGCCACAGAACATAACATAGACCCAAGTTTACCTTTTCTATCTCCTTGAGCTGATTTTAGGAAAAAATTAAGAAAAAGCAGGACGCGAAGTTTACGTCATTTGAGCAAACACAACTGAATCTAGTTTAAAAGGACTTTTTTATAAAATAACCCTTTAAATTTTTATAATTTAGAAAATAACCCTATCAAATTTATTTTTTGCAAACTAACATTCTAAAAGCGGTGAATCATTCACCGCTTTCAGAATATATCGTATGGCTATTAAAGACGGTGAACCATTTACCGTATTATTTATACTTATCCATTTAACAACCATATTTTCTTTCCCTCTCCTCCTTGTAAAGGCGGTGAATCGTTCACCGTCTTTAGAAGTCTTAATTTTTTTTTGAATGCGGTGAATGATTCACCGCGTTTAGAAGATTAGTTTGTCAAATATTTGGCACGATTATTTCGCTAATTATTAAATTTTATAAATTTATTTTATAAAAAAGTCCGTTTAAAATGCTTTACGAAGATTGAAGAACCTCCTTGTATTTTCTATGTTTGCTGCTCCGCTGATTCCCTTACAATAGAAACGAGTGAAATTCTCATATTCGAAGATGCTTTACTTGTCACTTCCAATTTTTTTTTTCTTTTTGCAAAATGTCCTAATGTTCGTGCTTATGATCCAGCAATAAGAATCGAATTATCATCATCATCCTCCTAAAACTCATCAAAGACACTACCCTAAGATCACAAGGATCGAGCCTTGTAGAAGAACCTGAGGAACAGATCTTACCTAACCAATCCATCGGGATTAGGCGGGAACCACGTGCTCCGGAGAGCGTTCCGGCGATCGGGCGATCCGAACCCCGTTTGGACGCCGACGAACCCGAGCACCTTGGGCCGCGCCGCGGCGGCGTCGCCGGACGCGGAGCGGAACGTGCGGAGCGCGTCCTCGGCGGGGCCGCAGCGGAAGACGGTGACGGTGCGCGGGGGGCGGCGGAGGGCGGCGGCGGAGAGGGCGATCGCCGCTGCGCCGACGAGGAGGCACGCGGCGGAGAAGAGGAGGAGGAGGACGGGGAGGCGCCGCGCGGGGAAGGAGAAGGAGGAGGGGTAGGGTTTGGGGCGCTTGGACTTGTCGTCTTTGGAGTAGGAGGAGGAGAGGGGGAGGGGGCTGGGATGCGGCGGCATTGGAGGGGTGGGAGTGTGTGTGGGGGTGGGGGTGGTTGAAGGTGGGGGGTTATTTATAGGCGCCGGATCTCGGGAGCCATTAGAGGCGGAGGAGAGCTGGAGTGGAGCTCACGTCAAACTCCCGAGGTACGAAAGTACTTAGAAGGGTATCCGGTTTTGTTGGGCAAGTTGAAATCGGCCCGAATTTGTTTGTTTTATTTAAATTTTTTTTCAAATAATAAAATTAACTGAAAATAAAAGTAATTATACTTTAAATTTAGAATTTGAATATCAATTATCAAGTTCTTTATCACCTGCACCGGAGAAGATCGGTGTGACCGATCCAAATTTGATAGAATAAATGGTGCGGCGTTACAGTCGCTCCGAATGCTTCATCATTGCTATTCAAGGTCTAACAATGCCACTCTTTGTATCTCTGTTCTAAATAGTAAAGAATAATATTGCCCTTCCTTTTATTACATCAAGCTCATAAGCACAAACCAAGAAAAGGTAAAAGACAATATGCATAAGAACAACAAAATAAAAGGCCCAAAATTCAAGCACCCCTTCCCACTATAAAAAGCACGGAGACACAACTGAAAACTCAAGCCAAGCAGTTACAAAATTTGGAAACGTAAATAAACCAATATATGTTTGAGTCACCACAATCGCGAACGAACGCAGTAAATTTCCACTCAAAAATACTATATTTGTAGTAGCATCGCCACATACCCAGACCCAAAGTTTGACAAAATTATTAAATACCTAATACTACCATATAAAGTTACAAGCCAAATGGTACTGAGGCAAGAGAAACCACTTAGAGGAGATCAGCAACATTTGCGGGCAACTCCTCGATCACCACGTTGTAGAACTTCTGGATATCAAACAGCATTCTCTCGTCATCGCGCGTGACAAAGTTGATCGCCACACCCTTCCTTCCGAACCGCCCACTTCGCCCAATACGATGCAAGTAGTTCTCCGGCTGGGTCGGCAGATCATAATTTATCACGAGCGAAACCTGCTGAACATCGATGCCGCGAGCAAGAAGATCGGTGGTGATTAGCACGCGAGAGGAGCCCGACCTAAACTCCCGCATTATAATGTCTCTCGTGTTCTGGTCCATGTCGCCGTGGGTGGCCGAGACTGTGTGGTCTCTGCTCCTCATTTTGTCGGTCAACCAGTCAACCTTGCGGCGGGTGTTGACGAAGATCACGCTCTGTGTGATAGCAAGGGTTTCGTAGAGGTCGCAGAGGGTTTCAAGTTTCCACTCTTCTTTGTCGACGTTGACGTAGAATTGCTTTATACCTTCCAAAGTAAGCTCATCTCGCTTCACTAGAATTCTCACGGGTTTGTTCATGAACTTGCGGGTGATCTCGAGGGCCTCAGGAGGCATTGTAGCAGAGAAGACCCCAACCTGGATTTTGGGTGGAAGGAGCTGGAAGATGTCGTAGATCTGTTTAAAGAAAACAAGCAGAAAAAACAAATTAAGATTTATGATAACAAGATGAGCAATATCAAAACCCAAAAACATTAAAGCGTATGGACCATACTTCAATTATCGTTGCCTAAACTTCTAAAATTTTGTTTTTTACGACATAATCTTACAGCCTGTTTACCTCTCCATGATAAGCTTGCAATATTTTTAACTTTTTTTTTTTAATAAGTATTCTGTAACTGTGACAAATTAATTCTATTAATTACGGAATAATCTATAGCGTTTTTCAATAAGAACTGTCAAATCCTAACAGAAAATTTTGGAAATGTCTGAAATCAAAAGGAATGGAAGTGAGGTAATGAAGTCAAAATTCTTAGACTTCAGACACCCATTTCAGAACACTATATATTTCAGGTAATGACTGCAGATTTGTACCTACCATGAGAAGAAAAGTCGTGATAGAAAGAGGTAATCACACATTGTCAACTGTAATCACTATGAAATTATGCACTGGCTGACTTTATCTATTAGCGGTGTCTAAGCCTGTAAGACCAATTACAAGATACCACCTATCAAGAAGATATTCTTGATTTCGTTACAAACCATTATCCGACGTAACCCATTCTCAAGCATGTCATAATAAGCTCAGTACATTCAAACAAGATCAGGAACAAAATAAGCACACAGCAGCAACTGTTACTCTTTTGTTGCAACGTCTTCCAACTAAAGAAGTTTAGGAGTATCAAAATTTGACAGGATCAGGAAACACATATAATGTATCTAGGACCACAAATCTTACGTTAACAAGTATAAAATTGAATTTTGTAATGGAAAAGTTAAATATTCTATGTAAACTAGCAATTGTAATATATCATAGTATTGATAAAACACAAATTTTCACATGATTGGTCAAGCTGCAACATAAAAATGAAAATTTTAAAATGATTGTGTGAAACATAACGGATGGGAAAAATACCAAACCTGATCCTTGAAGCCACGCGAAAGCATTTCATCTGCTTCATCCAACACAAACATCTTAATGTGGTCAGGGCGGAGGGATTGCCTTCGTAGCATGTCAAACACACGACCAGGCGTGCCCACAACAACGTGAACCCCACTCGCAAGAATGCGTTGATCCTCCCGTACACTAGTTCCTCCCACACAAGCATGAACTTTCACACCAAGATAGTCACCAAGTGCTCGCATAACCTTCTCTATTTGCTGTGCTAACTCTCTTGTCGGAGCAAGCACCAGAGCCTGGCACTGCACCAACCCGTAGTCGAGTTGCTGCAGAATTCCAGAACAGAATGTTGCGGTCTTTCCCGTCCCAGATTGCGCTTGCTGGATAACATCGAGTCCTTTGCAGAAAGGGACAATTCCCCTTTGCTGGATTGCCGAAGGCTTTTCAAAACCTGAAAAAGAAAATAAAAAAGGAACATTTTATATACAGATACTGTTTAAATAAATTCCATTATCGGCATCAGAGAGATAAGAAAAAGAAAGATGGATCATATACCATATGCATATATGCCCCTCAAGAGGTTCTCTTGGAGGCCCATAACATCAAAAGTTTCATAGACTTCGTCGTATGATGTAAAGAATTCTTGCCCATCTTGTGTAAGCCTACCATCAGAGAAACAAGGAACATGGAAGGTTAAAAAAATTGCCGTGAGAAAAAGGCTAAAGACAAAGTAAAGGGAAACGGTGATATATACAGCTCATTCATTTTGGTGTCATATTGCCGTGCATCAAATTGAGATCCTTCTGCTGCCATTCCTGCCATGTCTGCAAACAGAAGATAAAAAATTGTTAGCCTAACAAATCAAATAAGAATTGTATATCTACATAAATCGAAAAGAGCAAGCTGGGACTTTGAGTCTGCCGCTTTTTGCAAGATTGCCTCTTTTATTCTGACTCTATTTTCATGTCCTTAACTGCCGATAACCTACTTATAGCTATTTAAAACTAAACCTCACGCTCACGTCTCTCTTCTATTTAAGTTCATAATACCTCCCATACACGTTCTTTTATTCCACAGGCCACAGAAATTCCCTTTGTTTAATATCTTAAAGCAGAGGAATTCAAAAATTCCTTCGTAAATTGATTTCAATTGATTGTTTTATACACCAAATGTGAATCAAGCACACCTTGGCCACTAGAAACAAATAATACATTACAAAATATGAAAGCCATATACTCACTGTTTAACAAGTAGTTTAGTGTTTTAGTTAAGTCACTAGCACCTTTGCTAAGGAGAAAAAGAGTATCTATGATTTTTTTGACCTTTGTATTTATCTTGTAATATAAATACATAGTATAGATGGAGATGGATCAATTCAACTTAGGACATGTTTGGATTGGTGTAAGTGGGAGAGTGGAAGTCAAGTTCCGTCACTTTCGATGTTTGTTTTGATGTAAGTCAAAAAAATAGTGTAACTCAAGTTACGTTAGACCTCCACTTCACCTACTCTCGACTTCTCCCTCTAGAATACCGAACTCCACTTCCACCACACTCAACCTTCTCTAAAAATTTATTAAATAGTATAACCTAAACTCTACTTCCTTTACAATGAGTTAAAATTACCTTATTTATAATAAATTAGCATTATCTTTAAAAATAATAAATTTTTTAATTATTTAATAGGTTGAATTTTATAAAATAAGTTTATCACTATATTCAGGAGATAACGGGATCCACTTACTTATATCAAAATAAATAATTGAACTGAAAAAATTAATTTCACGAGCATCAAGTTACCCCAAAACAAACAGAAGAAGTGATTGAATTTAACTTCCACGCTATACAAGTTACGTCAAAACAAACAACAGAAAAATATTCACACTTCAGAAAAACTGAAACACCTCTACACTCGAGTTACGTTGGATCTAAAAATACGTCAATCCAAACGGGCCCTTAAAGTAATATTGTTATAATTATGCGATGGTCCGTAGCTGTACATATAAAATTCTCATAATTCAAAAACAAAAAGGAGAGAGAGAGAGAGAGAGAGAGAGAGAGATCCAGAAAATTAAAATCATATATTTTAACAAATAAACTCCTTAAATAAACTTCTCTAGTCATTTACATATAAAGCTACTACAAATTTACAATCCTGATTTAGTGAATGAGATAGTAGATACGAAATAAATTGGCTTAGTTCACCTAAAAGATCAGATCGAAATTGGACCATAAACAATCAAAATCAAAATTCCCAAAGTAACAGTAAGATCCCGAGCTAAACCAACAAACGGACACTTCCGATTGGCTCGAAAACCCTAATTTTCTCAAATCGCCATTAGAGATGAACCGATCAAAAAGACGAGAAGAGATCGGATGATTACCTCGACTTCCTCAAAGAGCGATCGATCGATGCGATTCGAAAAGAGAGATCGAGAGAGAGGAATAAAGATGATGGTGGAAAGAGGAGAGGTGTTTATTTATGGAGGGGAAAGGAAAAGGCGAGGAATAGTTGAACTCGTATTTGGTTTGCGAGAGGAGAGAGAGAAAAAAAACAATAAACAAAAAAAAGGAACATTCGGAATATCTAAGAAACGGATAAAATTAATTATATTATTGATATAATTAAATAAGATTAGATAAAAGCTAAGAGCACGTATAGGATTTCACGGAGCGTTACGCTCCCACTCCCAATCGGAATATGAGAATTAATTTTATTTTCTTTTTAGTTTTTATTATACGAAATTGAAGCAGCTAATTTTAGCACGTCATCATTGGACCTCTAATTATTTAAATAAAATAATAAATTGAAATTTCTGAAAGAGACTACAAGTGAACGAACGGTGGTGATTAAAGGAAGGGATTAGATGAGAAATAATGCTTGTGCGGTCCATGGATGATTGGGTGGACTTCTTTTTGTTACGAAGGATGTGACCCGTCGAGCATCCTGAATCCTGATACGATTTTTGGATAAAAATGCTTAGCATACACCCTACAACAGTGCATATATTTTACACCGGCCAGATCTAAGAATTCATCAAGTCCTTTTTGTGTTTTTAGTGAATTAATTTCGTTAGTTTAAAGGGATCAGTATCCTATCTTATAGCAAGATGTCAGATTGGATCAAATTACTTTTGAAATGGTAGGAGGCCGAGTTGAGCCAAAATCATGTTCAAAGTGGCAGGAGGCAGGTTAGACTAATCGAGACCTATGAGCACTATATCTGTATATTTTAAATAAATTAATTATATTTTCATGTAACTTGATTTTTTTGGAATTAATGGCTAACGTCGTCGATCCAACAAATCTGAGCTACTGGATGGTTAGGATGTATATCTTACACCTCATTATAGAGTGTCTCTAGAAAAGAATCATCTTGAAAAAATTATACAGTATGGGCAGTATTGTCTTTTTTGGACAAAGTTAGTTTAGTTTAGTTTATTCAATTTAAATAATTATATTTTAAAAAATTATTATAAAAATATAAATATAATTAATTTTATCTGAAACTTTTTAATTGAACGATAAACTTAATTAAACTCTCTAATTATTTCTTTCTAATTTAAATTTAATATTATATTAAATTATTAGAACTTGACTAATTCAGTTAATTCAGTTTTTCAATTTTCAACTTTCCATACATAACTGAACCAAATTATATACAAAATCGAAACCGAACAAACGGACCCGTCAAATTTTCGAATCCTGCTTTTATTGGAAAAAGGGTTCAAATATTCTTATGCGATGGAAATCCAATATCAAATTTGGATTCAGATTGTTCGTCTACATCTTAAAACTAGTATCAATGTACTGCTAAACACGATATAATCGTTTGCTAATCTCTTAGTGACGCTCTAAAAAGTTTATAATTCATTTGTCCAATATTTGTTTCCATTACATAATGTATATACAACGTTAATTATATGCGTGCTAAAAACAAATAAAAGTATAGTACTAAGCATGTATAATTTTCAAAATGAGCATCAGTTTACTATCTACAAATCGAGGATCATATAAGGGGCATGGTCAAAAAAAAAAGAGAAAAAAATAATACATGTCATTGTACTTGAAGTTATGGTTTTGGATCTTCTCCGATGCAAAAGAGTGTAGCTAACTTTGTGATTTCCACGTAGTTGAAATGGTAGGTCCAGCATTGTTACCACGTCAAACACCTGCATATACCAGTACGACAAAATTAAATAAAATAAAATCACAAAATAGTAAAATATATTGTTAAAAGATCAGGGGCTTGCTGCAGTTTACTAAAAAATGTATCATAATTTAAAAGGAAATCAAGTGTAAAAATCCATGTGCATAGCAGGTGCAAAAGTTCAAGAGTTATACGTGCATCGAAAGAAATTATAGATTATCTAGTTTCATGTGATTGCTTTCGAACTCAAACAAAAAGGGGCTCAGTAGCAAGTAAATGCAAATTATCTTTTCAAATGTACACAGTGCACTTACCAGTCAGTTCTCGACCTGATTGAAGGGTCTCATCGATCCCGCAGAAGCTGTTGCAGAAGTGATGTTTTGGTATTACCATTCAAAGTAGTAGCATAGGTTTCACGTTGGATTCCTCTCAATAGCTCTCCTTCTTTTGCAGAAGCCTCGAATCAATTCTTCTACTTTGAGGGTCCACGATCATTTTTAGCCATCTACTATAGTAAGGAAAGATCAGATTTTTTGTTTGGCAAACGTATAGCAGCTGTGTGCAGCCATTTGTTGTAGTAGGCGAGTTCCACCAGAAGCCAGGGCAAATAGGCACTAAGCTGATTCATCAAGAAGCTGCAATTTGTCTACTTCAGCAGAATTGAAAATAGAACTCAACGAAAATGATCTTTGAGTTGCTTCCAGCTTGTCCAAACACTTGATGTCCATGGGTTATATCTCAAGGAGTCAAATATATGAACCCTCATATAGAGGGATTTGCCATTATGTCAAATTCTATCAGCAGACAATAGAGAGTTGCTTCTTCATCTTGACATCAAGAAAAGGAAAGTTACCTGTTGAGATCATTGATAACATCTTCAAATGCCTCGCAACCATCAAATTCTTCGCCTCCTTGTTGCTTCCATATCACCAATCTCATGTGAAGATCAACCATCGCATCTCTTACTTTCACTCCATAAGCATAACTGAAATCCTCCTCTTTAGGCAACATACGCACACATCTAAGCAAGTATCGACAGGCGTTGCCTTTAAACTGGGTAATAAAATTAAGACGAGAGTCCTCGCAATCAAAGAGCATCCTAGACAGATCCTCAATATCATCGAGTAAGTTAAGCACAAGATGGGCTCCCTCCATAGCACATTTCTCTGCTTTATTTGGCAGCTCTTTCAACAGTACAACATTACTGGTGGCTGCATAATGAAGCAAAACCTCACAACCATTCTCATTTAGAAAGTTAGGGCACATAATCAGTATTCCAAGTGGAATCTTTGAAAATACTAAATTGCATTGCAAATTGGCAGTGTGTTCTGATTCTCCTTCACCCAGTGTTCTAATCCTACTGCAAAACTTGATACGATGGTTATCGAATTCCTGTAGCCACGGAATGATGTTTGAGCCACTGTCAAATTCTGTAGAAATATGAAGTTTCTCGTTGTCATCATTCTTGGGTATTCGGAGTTTTTTACTTTGGCTAATTGTATTTTTGTAATTGATCGTCGAGAATGACCTGCCTTGAAAGCTTGAGTGTGCTATACTTTTCCTAACCCAAGATCTTGATGATTGAAATATATGGTCA
This sequence comes from Puya raimondii, assembly GCA_016920855.1. NCBI lineage: Eukaryota > Viridiplantae > Streptophyta > Magnoliopsida > Poales > Bromeliaceae > Puya > Puya raimondii. The sequence continues at coordinate 196,143,003 of JABWPP010000050.1, read as the reverse complement.
GCTAGCATATTTTGCTGGGCCTCATTTATTGGGCACAAAATCCATGATATGTAAAAAGCAGCATCCAGGGCTAGCTTATCACTCTTTGTTTCCTCGGTTATTGCTTCATTATGTACTAGTTTGGATAGATAATCTTGCGAATGTTCTCCATGAAACAGTAAAGATATCGCAAAGTAGAACCAAACAGGGAAAATCATCGCCAATGACCTGCAGCACCACCAGTATGGTTGATGTATTTAGTTTTCTTAGAAAGCTAATAGAGGAAATATCAGGGCAATTTATAAACACTCTGTTTGTTTTTGCATCTTCAGTCCCATTTTCACAATTTCTGGCCAAAATATTTTTCTATAGACCAAAATGCCGCTGATTTTAAATCTCTAACACACATTCACTGCAAGTGGGCCAGGTCCATTTCGTTTGATAAAAAGATAGTTTGGCCTGACAGACATTGCAAACGAAAAAATGCAGATAGAAACCGCAAAATCATAAGAACAAATAGATTACTCTTGCAAAAACCCCAACAATCGGATTCTAATATGAATGTCAACTCTACTTACCAGAAAGAATCAAAATCTACCACATCCATTGAAGCATCAAGTTCAGAGACCCCGAGTGATGGATGAGAAGTACTGTTCTTAGAAAGTTTTGCGCACGAAGGAATCGAATCTTTTATATAACAAACTAGTCCCATAAATGTTTTGCATGATATGCTTGCATTTAATATAGCGAGAAGCTCGCTATGTTTGTTGGGGAAGTAGGCATATGAAAATGGAATTTGCAATCCCAACTCCATTGATACGCCCCACCGCATTGGCCTGGAAAGAATATCTAACACTGACGACACTATTCCAACTTGAAGATCCAATACAGAAGCCAGACCCCTGCTCAACAAGATCACGATCAAGATACATAAAAAGATGATGCAGAAACCTACATGTTATAATGGGAGAATTCTTTTCTCAGACAAACAAAAACATACAACATCAAAAAGGTATTCTGGAGGAAATTCCATATTTAATTTGCTTTGAAAATATGTGCGCAGAAAAGATGTGAAATGATGCTGCTACTAAAGAGACTTCTACCTTCCTCCTATAACGCAAAAAGTGTAATGGGTTATGCATGAAGTGTAGAACTCATGCCACAAGAAATCATATACAACTTACGTCATAAGAAACCATCTGTGCAACAGTGCTCTTGTCTCCATAAAGATGGTTGGAGAAGTTACCAAGCATATGATAATTGAACGCCAAGCCATTTGATCATACAATTCCTTCTTCAAGCAAAGGAAGGGTCTTTGAATAGCTTCCCGCAGTATTTCTGAAATGTCATGCTTTAGAGTTGATGGATCAAGATACCAAAAAAGCATCCTATTAGAAAATCAAAAAAGAAACATACATCAGTACTAGAGTAATCGGAAGAAAGTAAAAGGCCCAAATAACCTTTAAATGGGTGAAAAGAAATAAAGAAGTCAAATAGAAAAGAAAAGGATGGATCTACTATCATACATAAAACTAGCCTAATGCTCAAAATATCGGAAAGGTCTATCTTTTAATCTCTAGCCTTCTAGATATTCTACTATCCCAGAGAATCTAGAGTTAAATAAGAAACTAACAACTACACTAAGGAGAAAATAATGTATGTATAGATAGAGAAAAACTAACAGAAGACTCGGAAGAAATTAAAAAGCCTTATATAAAGCCAAGAGTACCTGAATGGAATTTCCTTTTCGCTAAAAGGCATTTCTTCAGGTAAAAAACATTTTAACCTTGAAATCAGTATCCTCTTTTCACGGCTGTTTCCTTCGTCGTCTTCATAGTGCGTCAGTGGCAAAGGGAAAAAGCTTTGATAAGGAGATGATGATATTGCGACTTTTAGAAGAGCATATAATAGAGAATTTGAAAGCCCTGCAACTGTAGGAGGAGCACATAAGATGTAGAGAGGCAACAGAGTAAAGAAGCATCATAACATGAGGGGAAAACTACTTGATCATAGATGCATATCCACAAATCAAAGTGGCATTTTGGAAATGGATGCTAACTATAATTTGCAAAGCAGAAAGATCCTCTTCTTTTTTCTTCTTCTTTTTTTCCCTCCCCTCTTTTGCATGAAAGCAGAATGACGGCAATAGAACTCGTGAATAAATAAAATTATTGTACTTGACTCATAGATACATATAGAATTCTGTGGAGACGAAAAGAAAAGATTAACTAGAAAAGAGCTACACTTTTGACTAAAATAGACAAGTGTAAAAGAGCCAAAATAACAAAATATTAATTTAACTAATGATCGACGAAACACAATAAATCTAGTTCATGAGAATGATAGAATCATTGATTCAAAGAGAACAGCTATAGTGTTGGTTCATCAAAATAACAAAAACGAATCCATTAAACAAAAAAAAAATTACAAGCTCTAATTTTTTAGTACTAGGAAAACAAAAAGGAAAAATAAAAAGATAAGTCTCACCATCATGACCCTTCAATCTCTCGAGAACATCGGCGCACACTCGAATGAGCTCATCGCAATCTCTCGACGAGATCGAGCTCCCAATGCTCAGGAGCTCGGCACCGTCTCCGCCCTCAGATCGCACGACGCGGCACGAGATCGAGGAGGAGAGCACCGAGGTGATGATGCGAACCAAACACTCGATCCGAGCTCTGCGTACCTGAAATGCGGAGCGATCAAAGAGAGGGATGGATCGATAAAGATAGGAAAGGGAAGAGGGAAAGGAGGAGGAGGAGCGGAACCTCGGGGGTTTTGAAGCACATAAGGGAGAGCGCGGCGTCCAAAACCCTAACCCTACGATTGAGCTTCTCCTCCTCCTCCTCCTCCTCCTCCTCCTCGTCGTTGAGGGAGGCGGCGAGGGAGTGGATGGCCCTCTCGACGGCGGAGGAGGAGGAGCTAATGGCGGCGGCGGCGGGGGCGGAGATGGGTGGCCGGAGGTCGGAGGCTAGTTTGGTAAATAAGTGCGTGATTTCGGGCAAACTGTTCATCGCGGGAGAGGAAGGGCGGGAGCGTCCCACAGATTCCGAAGAATGCCGCCACTATTGCTTACAAACAGTAACTAACACAGCCTATTCTATAGTTGGCTCTTATTAATGGGCCGTGGGCTCTATGCCCATTGTTGAACTGGGCGTTGGGCCTTGTGTCGTGTGCCCATTAATAATTCCCATAGGCTTGGCCCACTTGACGGGTGTTTGTAGTAATCTCTTCAATGCAATTTTGTCTACGAAATTTTCCTTCCCCAGATCCTGGAAACTATGGAGTATAGACCTCTCGAAACCCGATAATCCTACTAAGCCGATAATATTTTATCCTTCAAAGTCGGAACCCCGAGTTCTATTTACAAATGCCCCGGTAACGAACCACCAGATTAGGCATTGAATAATAATATTATTTATTTCAACAGGGTTATTTTGTTAGATATTTTGCTCATCAAAGGAAGTTGCTCCAAAAATCAGGGGTGCGTATACAGTGAAACCCACTCTACGCAGTTGCCCAAGCAAAATGTTTCCTAATTTTATTATAAAAAAGGCTTAAAAGTAGAATAATTATGCAGCTATGAAATGAAATAAGATGCCTATGATTCATGCGGCTCCACAGCAAAGAATTTCCTATTTAATCTTTGCTAGCCACTGCTAAAACTTCGGAACGATGAAAATTTGGAGACGTTACAACATAGAAAGAGAAACAAGAGATAACATGTTTTAGTTATGAAACTACAAGAAATTACCACATTATCTTGCCTCCAGCCAAAATTACTAATCTCTAAGTACTAAAATTTGCGAACCTTACTATGAAACTTCTCACCCAATCCTCCCCTCTGTAGAAAACTCTAAACTATGTCCAGATGCTTTTAGAACCATCCAAAAGCACACCTCTGCCCATCGTCCTCATCAATCGATCTTCACAGAGGAATAGATTTTCCGCACGAACCAGAAGCACGAGTAGAAGCCGATAGTCCCCGTGAGAACGAAGAAAGCATAGGACCCGATCAACATGTACCCAAAGTAGAGAATGCCCGAAACGACCTTTGTGATCTCCAGCTTCGTGAAGAAATAGAAGATCGAGTAGGCAAAGAGGTAAATTGCGGAGCAACCTGCAGTCAAATACGCCCTCCACCACCAGTGGTAGTCCTCGCTGCACAGTTGGAAGTAGCAAAGAACGATCGTGATCTCCGCACACGTCACAAGAAGAATAAGGAATACTATAAAGAGGAATCCGAAGATGTAGTAGAATTGGTTCAGCCAGATGGATGTCAGGATAAAGAAGAGCTCGATGAAAACAGCGCCGAAGGGGAGAATACCGCCAACCAGGATGGAGAACAATGGCTGCATGTACCATGCCTGCTGAGGGATTTGCCTAGGAATTTTGTTGGTTTTCACAGGATCCTCAATTGCCGGCTTCTTGTATCCAAGGAAGCTTCCAGCAAAGACTAATGGCACAGAAATACCGAACCATAGTAGAACTAGGGCAAACATGGTCCCAAAAGGAACTGCACCCGACGACTTCTCCCCCCAGATTAAAGCATTTAAAAAGAGGAATATGGTGAAGATGACGCCGGGGAACATGAACGCAGTTTTAAGTGTTATTTTCTTCCAGTCAGTGCCTTTGAACATTTTGTAGAGACGGGCTGACGCATATCCAGCAAACAGGCCCATAAAGACCCAGAGAAGAACCATGGCAGTCATTAGGCCCCCGCGGTTGGAGGGAGAGAGGAAACCTAGCAGGGCAAATATCATAGTGACTAACGTCATCCCGAAAAACTGAATGCCCGACCCAACATATACACAGAGAAGGCCGGAGTGGACAGGTGGCCTGAATACGTCGCCATGAAGTAGTTTCCACCCGGTCTCCTCCTGGGCTTCATCTTGACTGTCGAGCTGATTGTAGTTTGCAATATCTTTATAAAGAGTTCTTAACATGATCATGGCTACCATGCCAGAGAGGAAGAGGACGATCATTAATGAGTTGATGATCGAGAACCAGTGAATCTGATCGTCATTCATGAGGAGGTACGTGTCCCAACGAGACGCCCATTTGATTTCGCTGGGCTGTAAATAGGTGAAGTGGGATGTGAGAGATGAAATTAAGAAGTTTAGCTTAAGAATTTTTTTTTAAAAAAAACCATACCTGAAAGGTGACATCATATGAGAATACGATGTACGTGTCAGCAGCTACTTCCTGCAGGTTATTGCTGCCAGGGGTTATCTTCGTTTTGGGGTTGCACGTTACCAACCTAGGATTCTTATCGTCCCAGTCAGTGTATTCATGCTTTACACTGTACATGAACAGAAAATGGTAAATAAAGTAATGAATGGTTAAGGCAATAAAAAATTCCCTTATGATTGCCTGGTCCGGTAGTTAGAACTTAAGCCTGCAAGGAATTAACTCCCAGCAACTAGCTTGTTTTGCTACTACTTACAAACTGTAGTATGAAAACAAAACTAATCTGAAAATGGAAAAGCAAATTTGAACATGAAACATACCTATGACAAAAAAAAGAAACAAAAAAAACAACAAGTTCATAGATCTAGAACAAAGTCAGACCTGCTTGGAATCACCTCAAAACCAACAATACGAGCATCCTCAGATTCTTGGTCTTTATGGTACCTGACCTTGAAACTCAGGTGGTTATTTATGTAATACTTGCCATCCTTACTCTGGTTTAAAAATAAAAAATAAAAATAATAATTAGAGTCGGAAAAAGTACTTAGCTGTAGAGAAGAAGCATTAATTGTTGGTACTTAAAACAGCAGCTAGCTTGCCTTAAGACCAACTCTAAAACCATGTTCATAGCTTGTTGCTTGGCTTGCATCTGTCCTTTGTCGAGGAACTGCAACAGGAAGGTTATCCAAGATCCTACATAGAGAAAGTAATAAAAAAATTCCCATTAATACACCCTTGAAGCTAACTAAACTAAATAAGCAAAATATAGATCGATTTAAAGAAGCAAAACCTCCAAGCAGCAGCAACGGTAATGTAAAAAGGGTGATTGCATAACACAATTATAACTATATCATATACCAAAAGAAGGGAGGGAGGTTACAGTGCTTTTTCCCCTTTTTTGTCTTTCAGAGGATCATGAGCCGGAGATGGTGTTAGAATCTACATTTAATACTGTAAATGGTTAAAGGCCAGCATAGTCATCATGCACTAATTACTTACATGTTCACACGATATTCATCATCAATCTTTTCTTTGAAATTCTTTGCAGCTTCTTGGTTGAGCTTCACCCGACAAGCTACTTTGCAGTTCTCATCCCTTCCCATTTTGAACTATATCGTTTGAATCATACATTCAAGAGAGAAAAACATGGTTAATAAAGCCATGAATACTAAATAGTAGCATTCTTTCTTCTTTACTTAGCCCTAGAAAATACTCAAAATCCAATTGGTGTATGTTTTATGATTTTCTAGCCACTAAAAATTTGTTTAGAACAGTAAAATATATTCAATCATTATGTGCAAAGCTGGTGTACTTACTGCATATAAAGAATTCTCAATGCGGTCACCACGAAGGACCTCTCCCAAATTCTCAGCACTATTCACTATCTTTCGAGGCTTACAGTATTCCAAGAAATAGTAATCATATGGAAGTTGTGTCTTTGTTGATGAAAGTTTATTCACTTTAACCTGCAGTTCATCATCCTGAACAGAAAAGGAAGAGAATCATTGAGCCAGAAAAATGATCTAAATGAAAGAGCAATTTGTCTACCAAAATAAATTCTATTATACAGCAAAAGTAGCCAGCATAGTGGAAAATAAAGTTTCAGCACAACAAAATAGTTCATTATATGTTAAGCTTGAGAAACTAACTATTGCTCCATACTCTAATTTATACAAAAACTAACAAATACAAATATAATTGTGTCATATATGTTTGAAGCAATCCTGCTTCAAATCATTTCATAGCACTAGCACTTAACTGCTTGAGATTAATTGAACAGGTGCAATACTAAACTACAGCTATTAAAGAAGTGAAACAATATACATTCCCTACCAAAAGAAAACTAAGAATGAAGAAACATCCAATGATATTTCCAATCGTATCAGCATGAGATTATGCCATGTGTTTTTCAGTTTTACTCTGCCCTGGCTTTTGGACTCTCAGCTTCAACAATCTAGACTCTAAATGGTCCACAAATTTTGGTTTTGGATTGTGATATCGATAGCAGAACTCCAAAAATATGTATGAAACATGAAAAGTAGGAAAATTTACTAAATGAGAGAGAGAAGATCTCCATCTAATATTTCTAAATATCTCGATCCAAGGCAAGGAAATTGAACTTTTCTTCTAACAAATATGAAACATATTTGGTCCTATAACTTAGAGCAAGATCCTAAACCAACCCATCGTTTGAATTACAAGAGGAAATTACCATACTACAATGTGGAAGACCTAAGTAGCACTCCGAATCCCACATAGAAATGCACAACCTATTACGGTAAGTAAGAAACTAAATTTCCAGTTTAATATACTTCAATCCGGGAAATAGAAGCTTTAGGTACAATTAAGCACCAAAAACTACAAGGTATCGTGCAAAATTAGGGTTTTCAGGAACATTTGTACCGACATAAACAGTAGTAAACCTACAGATGGAGCACACTAAATAGAATACCCTAATAGAAAACTAACAACAATAACTTCGATTCTGCCTTCAACCACCTTCACCTAACTCTTTTATAAGAAAAACCAGAACTAAACCTTATCCTTTCGATTAAAGGAGATTTCCTAGTCACAGATTCCAGATCCATAAGTGACACGAAAAATAAGGAAAAAATGATCCAAAAATCGGCAACTGATGAAACACTAGATTATGGAAAAAGATAAGAATTACGAATCAACGTAATCCGAGCACAGATCCGACGAAATTACGGCGTAAACAGAACAAATTGAATCCCGATCTCAAAATAAGCTCAAATTGAGCTGAAACCCTAGCGTAGATCCACAAAAACTTCGATCGAATCGCCAAACTATTACCAACTGGAAATCGCGAGGAGCGACTCCGGGGAGGTAGAAGGCGTGCGTCGGAGCAACCGCGACGAGGAGGAGGACGATGAGGATCCCCGCGATCTCACGAGCGTTCCCCATGGCGAACGCCCTAAGAGAGAGAGAGAGAGAAGAGAGAGAGAGTGGGGTATTATAGAGCGAAGTGAGAGGAAGGAGAAAGAGTGCGAAGAACGGAAACGAGGAAATTAGCTATTATTACCTTTCTTTTCCGTTTTTTTTCTTAAATACGACATTTCGTTTAGTGTAATTATCCACGTATGAAGGGCTCCGAACCGTCGATCGCCTAATAATTTGCCACGAACGGACATGATCGTTCTGGTTCACGGTACATGGATCTTGCTTGTATATCCTGGTTGTGAGCCCGGTGTATGGGACCTACATGCACGACCCCATGTTACTACTCAAAGCATCATAACAGTAAGATGTAACAGTTGCGTCCGGGCACGTTTGTCTGATCGAAAATAAAGGGGTTTAATTTTTTTTTCTATCATAAATATTTATTTTTATTATTTTATTTTTTATAGAATAAATTACATTTTCCTAAGTTTATATGTTTTAAAATAATATAATTAATTTTATTTGGATGAGGCGGAGTTTACAAATTTTTAATACAATATGTAAAAAATTTATTGTTTTTAAGTGCTTACCTTTTTATCAAATAAGCAACGATAAAATAAAATTTTTACTTAAACTTCTGCCTAATTAAAAGTCATTTTCAATATAAAGAAGAAACAAGCGTTTGGTGATGTACCAGCCCCAGTTCACGTAATCACGGCATAATTTGTGGCCCACATTGGCGAAATTATTATTGAACTTAGTTCACCATAGACCGTTCTTTTAAAACAATAAAACTTATCAAATATGATATACGATATTTAAGGGTTCGAAGTGTTAAAAATAATATTACATTGCAAACAATGTCTTTTTTAGCAATAAACTTTCAAAATTAATAATCATTTATGTGTAAATTATTTTAGATGTTATAGATTACATCTCATAATATCACATCCCATAATTTATGTATTGGTCTACATTTTGGATCGATTTAATTTTATGTATAAACACCTTTCTCAGCACATCCTTTTAGTTTACTGAGAAATACAATTTTATTAGTAAATAAGAATATAATTATATGTCATGAACAGTAAACTTATTTTGAATTTTTTTAAAAAATAAGATGATATACTTTGTAGGTAATCAAAAGAAACGTGATTGTCGAGTTTCAATTAAAAAAACATAAATCAGATTCTTAAAGAATAAGCACTTGGTGCTACCAAGTTTTCTGCCGTTAGATCTATCCCTTTGACTATTTTCACCTGTTAAATCATACTATTCAACCAACCACCCACTCAACCCTAGGTGGCACACATCATCCTAACCGCATATCTCTTAATTCAATGGCTGAAAATCTAATAGCACCAATGACTTGGTGCTATTAATAGGATAGTAGCCTAGTTCTATATATATATATATATATATTACATAACATTTGTGACTGAATAATTTATTTTGACGTCCAAACAAAGCTCCAGCAATATTCAAGGCTTGTGTACCAATTTATGGTGGACCGGGTGCAGGGTGTGATTTCTTTTCTGCTAGGGGGATTAGGCAGGGCAGGATGCTGAGAAAGAAGTGGAAAAAAAGAGAAAAAAAAGAAAAAGAAAAAAAAAACGTGCACGAGTTAGGCTTTTGTTTAAATATATGGAGCGTGTGAGAGTAACGTTCCACCAACTTAAGAATCAAAATGTTATTACCGATTATTGCTAACGCAGGTTCAAAATTTAAGTACTTAATATTTTTTAGTTGTAACTATCTTTAGAGAAAATAAACGTAACAGATAATATACTATCATTTCTTTTCATATCCAATCTATCCAATAGTTTAAACGATTTTTTTTTAATTTATAAGACTGATAAAAAAGAAGAAAAAAGATCATTGACTCAAAAGAATGTAAGATTTATACTTATTTATGAGTATAGTTTATTGACCGAAAAGAATATAAATTTTATATTTATTTTTGTGTGTACAAATAGCATTGTTTTTTATAAAATATAGAAAATCATAAATATAATATATTATGGCAATAAACAGGGCAAGAAAAATTATTATCTAATGATCGTTAATGTTCATTTACTTTTCTTCCAAACTCTTAGATTTACCAAAAAAAAAAACTTTCCTATTCTTAAAATTTCGTACAAATTAGGCAATCAAATCTAACTATACCAATCAAATCTTACACCAAATCTAAAGACATATCATGCATCCACACCTAAAAAATAAAAAAAATTAAATATGGTTAGAATTTTAGAATCTTCCTTTCTCAAAACCAATTTATTACCATACATACAATATATAGTTGGTAAAAAAACATATAGACATTATCTGAATTATAAACCATTTTGATTTTAATATCTAATTATTTAATTTATTTGATTTAAATCAGTCAATAAAATTTGACTTCAAAATTTACTATTAACTGACTCAAATTAAATAAATTTAAAAATTTAGATAATAAAATTAAAATTTTAAATGATTGAATAGCTAAATCAAAATAATTCCTAGTTCAGACAATTTTACCTGCATAGTGTTTAGGGATAACTTCAAATACCACCTTTGTGGTTTCGTGCTTTCTCACTTTAGTGCTCTGTGGTTTAAAACGTATCACTTTAGTACCCTGTGGTTTGGTTATTTTCTTTTTTTGTTATCTTTTCGTTAATTTTTTCGTTAAATTATACAGAAAAAATTTCAAATATCCTACCTATGGTTTAACAAATATTCACTTTACTATCATATAGTTTTAACTTTCTCATTAATTTAATAAAAAAATTAACGAAAAGATAACAAAAAGCGAATAATCAAACCACATGATACTAAAGTGATACGTTTTAAACCACAGGATATTAAAGTAAGAAAATACGAAACTACGGGGATGATATTTAAAGTTATCTCTAGTTTTTACTACATAATATACTCTTCTAGAAACGTCCATAAGGCGCCTTTCTCTACGTGAGCGACGTGAGCCTGTTAACGCAACACGAGAGAGAGCGCGAAAACGACGAACCCACTTTTTCCGCTATATATCACGCACGCTACACGCAGGGCTTACGTCACCACCGGAACCGGAAAGAGGAGGGGGGAGTATCTGTGCGCGTATCTCGCGTGCGAGCAACATGGTCGAAAGGGAAGAGAAGAGGACACCCCCCCAAATCCACGCACTCTCCCTCTCCCTCTCCCTCTTCCCCTCCTTAAGTAAACCCTAACCCAATCCGATCCCTTCCTCTTCGAATTCGCACATTAATTAGAGATCGAGGGGGCTGAATCGCAAAAATTGGTGTGAATTCGCCGCCGCCATCGTCGTCGTCGATGACGATGATGAGCGGGGGCGGCCAGGCGTGCGCGGCGTGCAAGCACCAGCGGCGGCGGTGCTGGCCGGGGTGCGCGCTGGCGCGGCACTTCCCGGCGGAGCGCGCGGCGGAGTTCCGGAGTGTGCACCGGCTCTTCGGGGTGAGCAACCTCATGCGGATCCACGGCGCGGCGCCGGCGCACCTCCGCGACCACGCCGTCCGCGCCATGGTCTTCGAGGCCGAGGCGCGGCGCCGCGACCCCGTCCACGGCTGCCTCGGCCTCGTCCGCTCCCTCTCCGCCCGCATCAACGCCGTCGCCCGCGAGATCGCCGCCGTCCGCCGCCAGATCGACCGCCACCGCACCCCTGACGCCTCCGCCACGGTACCCATCTCTCCATTTTTTTCTGGTTTACACTAATTTGTCACTCCTTTGATTTCGTTTCCCTTAAAATTTGATGGCGTGTGGAGATTTAGGGTTTTCCCGAAGAGGTCGGATGCAGTGGTGCGTTGATGAAGAGCATTGTGGTGGGATCTTCGGAGGCGGCGGAGCCGAGTCCGAGTTCGAGTTCGAGTTCGAGTACTAACTATTGGAAGACCTTCCAGCCGCATTGCACCGTGGAAGATGGAGTTGGTTTTTTCGACGTCGAAAAACCCAGGTAATTGGTACGTACGTGTCTCCAATATTTTTGGATTCACTACATTTTTTTTAAGCTGCGTTTTTAAGCTTTGAATTGTGTGATCGAGGTTCAAACAAGTAGGCTCATTTTGCAATTTTATCAATTATTTTTAACGAAGCAAGCATCGACAATTTTCCTTATATATATATATACAGTGTAACTATATAATGTTTTCGTGTTGTTGTTGAAACTTGAAACTAGTGAGAGATACTCAGAAGGTTCAGGAACGCGAAGGTGATGGATGTTATGCTTGTTGGTGAAGGAATAAGCTTGCATGCATGGAGTTTTCCCTTTTCTGGTTACTGTAAAAACCCATCATGTATATGTATATATAATGCATTAATTTCCTATAGCATTAGATGTAACACCAGATACCATGAAGGATTGGAAAAGAAAAATAGAGAAAGAGGAAGAGTGGGGAAAGAGCTACAATTACCATAATAAAAGTTTCGGTTTTTAACTCTTTTTTTTTTTTTTTAACCCTTCCTTCCTCTTTTACCTTTACTTAATTTATGGACTGTATCTCAGTATATCTCTAGAGATGTTCCCCTGTATAAAGTTTGAATTCGGGGTTCTAGAAATAATGACAATATATCACCAATATTTTTTTTTTAACTGCAGTGGCCAAATTAGTGTTTGCCGATTTATTAAAAAATGAAGTAAATTTTATTTTTGCGTTTGATAATACCTGTGGTGCTTGTTTGCAACGCTAACACTATGTCCCTAGATCATAAATTTTTACTCAAAATTAGTAAATTCTCTCGAGTTTAACCAAATAACTTTGACATGTTATTTGATTTTGGTTGGATAAGAAGGTTTCCTCCTGATGGAACCCATATTTTAGAGTATCAAGTTTTTAGAGTTTTACGATGAAAAATTCAATACAAGGTACACATATATGTACTGCATTCGTATCTACCGTCCCTAGCGCAAGTGGTGGCAAAGGACTTGGTAGTTGGTAACCGAGATCCGAAGTTCGAATCCTTGTTGATTTACATTCCAGCTAAGTTTATTTCTAAAAGAAATAAACAAAACAGATAGCGTGCTATCTTTCTCTAAAAAAAAAAAAAAAAAAAAACAATTCAAGAGTCTTTGGGCTTTGGACCGAGTTTGCTCGACCCACGAACCAAACTCCGCCTTAAATCTAGTGAATGGACCTGGGACCAAAAGATGCAGTTTCTACGCACGAGGTTGCAGAAAATATATCTCAGATGGATGATGATGTTCACACTTCACACTAAGTTTCCTTGATGAACTGGAAACAAAATTATGAAAATATTTATATCATACACTGACAAACTACCTGATGTAGATTACCTTGCTTAGGCCGAAGCTAATTTGCCCTAACCCCATGAAACAAAACGTTTGTTTTTTTCTTTTTGTCCTCATAAAATGTTAAACATCCACAACCAATGCACAAGATTCCCCATAGCCTGCTCTCTTAGTGGGCATCGGCAATCCTAATTAATCCTTAAAACGGAATACTCAACAGATGACACTGACATAAAAGCAAGACAAAGTAAACACTATATAAATTGCAACTTCAATAACCCTTCCCATCTTAATCACGTTAGTTTCTTCCATAGAAAACCAATGGCCTTAACGAGCTGCTGCTTCTCTGACAAGAAGAGGGGCACGCACGTCAAGATCGTCTATCCCGGCGGCCGCACCGAGCTCTACTACCGTCCGATCCTGGCGTCGGAGATCATGTCGAAGAACCCTCGCTCCTGCGTCGCCTCGCCGGACGTGTTCCAGCAGCCATGGGCGGCAGTGGTCCCTCCCGACACCGCCCTGCCCCTGGGCCGCAAGTTCTACGTCGTCCCGATGAGAACTCTCCGAAAGCTCCGGCGTAATTCGCCGATGAATTCGAGCTCGCCCTACTGCGAAGACTCAAATTCTCATAATCTCTCCTCGGATGTTAACACTCCGAAGAGAGAAGAGAAGCGATCTCGCAACGGATGCTTCATACTGACACTGAGAACAGCAAAGGACAGGCCGGAAGGGACTGGTCGCAGAACTGGCGAGGCTACGAAGATTGACAAGAGAAGAGGTGAGGAGAACTTACGAAAGGAGACGCGAGGTTCGCCGAGGAGGCGGTCGAGGGAGAGCTCGGAGACGGAAGGTTCAGCGAGGCAGCAACCTCGGGAAAGCTCGCCAGGAACACCGTCATACCATTGGCAACCTAGCCTCACAAGCATAGTTGAAGAATAGACACATATTACCGACAATAAATGCGCTTAATCTCGTAAATGCGTCGTACTTACGATCGAAAAGCAGAGAAAAAGTTATATATGCAAAATAACGAGGTTAATAACACGTGTAATGTCACAACGTTCAGCGATTATTCGAATTTTATGACCATTTCTGTAACAGAACGTGAAGTAAATAACACAAGTGAATACCATGATACTAATTACTAAACTGTATGTAAGTTGGTCTAAAGATAGTTTAGAATTCCATACACCAGAATACTTGATTGCCTTATAATTTAAGGTATCATAAGGTTTCCATCCTAACAAGAAAATATATAAATACAAGGAACACGAAAACCTCCTCTCCTGAGATTAAAATTCAAGGGGAAAAAGAAACACTGTTCTCCAAATATTGTCGCAAAATCTAAAACTTCTTTTGAAAGGCAGAATGTCTAAGCGAAAGTGTTCTGCCATTCTTGACAATACTGAGCGAAATTAATACGACAGACTGCCAAAGTATATCATCTCACTTGACATCCTGTTTGGCATGATCCGTCTCTCCCCCTTTGGTTCCTGAGATTGCTGCGGTTGCTGCTGCTGTCATGGCAGCTGCGGCTGCACCCACCTTCACCCCTCCCGCGGCCTTCATCACTCCGGCCACCTTAGCAAATGCAGCTATCCCACCGACTAGGAGGGCCCGTAGGGCCACAGTTGGCTTGAACGCCATTAACTTTACCGAGAAATCATACACAGGAATGTTAATCGAAATTAGAATAAGAAACAAGCCACATATTGCATGCTGTTATTTGACTCAGAAGAACGAAAACAATAGTAATTTAAGGCTGCACCCAGATACCCACATACCCAACATTCTTTTCACTAGCAGATAAGTAATCTACATAGAAGAAATCACTCAAATAATTGTGGCCTTCATCTGGCCACAGACTGAGGTCTGGACCATGACAAATTCCAACATCACCAAGATTCCGCAAACTTCAGATAAATATAATAAATAACCAAATGAACATAAACAGAAGGACGAAAAACCTATCGAGGGCGAGCCGCTTGGCTACCATATACTATTAAATGATAGCAGTAGTTGATGATTAATCCCCTCTCAAAGTAAATAGATAAAGATCAACTTGTCCAGGCGAACAAACCGAACACAATAAAACAAGGGCACTTGAAATTGTAAAAATTGCTTATCATAACATGACTCGCCCTGTATGAATGGACAGATTCACTCCCACACCTGATAACGTTGTCCGGCAAATCAGCACTCTTAGCCACATACTGTGTCGAAGTCCGCAACGTTCATCCATTCAGTTGCATTTTTTGGTTAGGTATTAAATGCCGCCAAATAGATATTCATTTACGAAATAGTAAACATGAAAATTTTATTTTATCCGGTTTTAATCACCTATGCAGATTTTTTTCACACCCTTTCTCCACTGATTTTTCATATATAAGCCTTGTTCTTTGCATTTAAAACTAGGCGGCGGACAAAATCGCAATCTACTCATATACTCTCAGAGTCTCAGAATCTCACTCAGGCAACTCAAGACATTAGACATCTTGCTAGAGGCTAATTCGAGCTATCCTTTTCTAGTTTGTTTAGTTTTGCAAAAGGAAAAAATAAAAGGGATCCTGTACCCCTTTAAATTTCTCATGATCCAACATAAACTAGAAACATTTCCAGGGCAATGTAGATCTACACGGCGAAAACATAAAGGAATAAAACTTTTCATCGACAATTATGCACAGCTACGGCAACTATATAACCAACATAATATTGACTCCAGATCTCTAAGAAGGCATAGCTATAACTAAAAGATGATATATTTATACCTACATGCAACAAAACACACATTTTTCGCGCAGAATCTTGAGTTTATTGGTGATTAATTGTTAGATATGCCATTATTCATAATGAAATATAATGGGTATCACACTAAGTATCTAAAATTGACCCAAACAGTTAATTTCAGAGACAAAAACCTCAATCAATGGAATATAGCGATGATATTTTTCAAATCCAAAACCTTAACCTAAGATATGTAGAGTTATAACACATTAATCCTGATTCAAACTGCATCCCCAAACAACGAACGATCAAAGCAACTTTAAGTCTCTTAGATCAACTAATTTAAACTAATGGTAGCAAAAAACGAAAAGAGAGTAGAAATTGTGTCAAATCGAGAAATAATAAACAGATGATCAAAAACCTGGAATTGGAGTTCGGAGAATTGATTGATCTTTCCCTTGTGCGGAGATTGAGATGGAAACGCGAGAGTAGGGAGGGAATAGGTCGAGCTCTTCGATTTCGTGTTCTTCGCAAACAAAAAGGGGTGAGGATTCTCATTGGTATCTTTGGGCCCAGGACCATTTACAAATTGGGCTCAAGGCCTAAATATTTGAATTGTACTGGGCTCAAAATAGGCCTTAACCCGTCGAAACATTTTGGGCTGGGCCTCTTGTACACTTTATTGTGAAACGACTTTTTAATTTAGTTTGAAGTAAAAAGTGAAGTGGAGAAATAAAAAAATTAACTTTTTTTTTCTTAATTACCTTCCATGTAAACAGATAATATGGTGTAAAAAGTTTGAAACTAAAGAGTTTTATCAAAAATAAAAGAATTAAGTTAAAATATCGGGATTCGCCCTCTGCACATAGCAGGATTAATGGATGACAAGTTGGGACGAATTTCCAAATTGGTTGAAGTTGCCTTGACGGCCGATTGACCTCTAATCTTTACAGTTATTTTAGGCTCATGTTTGATTCGACGAAACCGAATCAGGTCAGAAGGAGTTGGTCAAATAAAAAAAATTTCGAGTCAGGCCGAATCAAACCAAAAGACTAAAAACCTAGGACTTACTTAGCCCCAATTCTTAGATTCGGCCGCCCGGCAAAGCGTGAACTATAAAAAAATAATGTCTTAGACAACAAGTTTACTGTTTTTTTTTAATTGTCCACAAGGAATAGTTCTCTTCTATTCTTACAGCTTTGCTTCCACAAGAATGGTTATTCTATAATCAGTCAAAAAGAAAAAAAAAAGTTTATTCTAATATATAATTAATGCGCCCTGTTCATTTCTAGAACTGTTGACAAGTTCACCATAATTTAAAGTAAAAATCTCCATCTTACATCAATCTTTCAGGAAAAAAAAAAGAAGAGGGACTATTATATCACTTCAAGATGATAGTGTCCTGCTTATTAAAGCCCTTGATGTAGACATCATCATTTAAAATACCTGGATTTTGAGATTAGTAAACACATAAGATGTGCAAGGGTTCACACCATTTCCAAGTCAAAATTAGCTAGATCAAAAATGATATTTATACTATAAACTTTGTGATCCATAAAATATATCTCTTCTCTGCTTAAATATATATCTATATGTACATAAGAGTAAGAGGTGGATTACTTGGGAGACTAGAAACGATGCGATCTTCAGGAGAAATCAGTCGAACCCCTCGCTAGCTGTCGGCAAAATCAAACAGTTAATTTATTTATGGAAATAATTTTCCTCAGCGAGAGAGATCGAAGTAGCTCCCCCTTTTTCTTTCTTTTTTTTTTTCCCCTCCTTTGTAGTTCGCTCTCTTTGAGGCCGTCGTTGTCTCACTCCTGTAACCTAATTCATCATTCCAATGAATGAAGTGGGTAGCTTGCTACCTTTTTCTCTCTCTCAAAAAAAAAAGGTGATTTGATAGAATAAAAATAGTTCCCACATATGAGTGAGCAAACCGAAACAAGTTACAAATTAACATTGGTTTCTATTAGTTTGTTCTTAATTTGCTTTGACCAATAAGCACTTTTGCTTATCAAAGTTCCCTTTTAATGAGCCGTGCCAAATAAAAGTTACATGAGATGATGATAACCTAGAATGGAAAAACTCAAATGCAATTCAAGCACGCCAAGAAAAACAGCGATGTTAAGAAACAGAGACACAGTTTTCAAGCTTTTTTCTAATCCTAGGGTCGTTAATTAATGGGTTAAATTAATCTCGGTCAAATTCACAATGGATCTAAAACAAAATCCAATTAATTATCATGTAGTAATACGTCAATTAAATATCGACTCAGACCGCAATATTCATGTAAACAAACTCTATTTTAGATACGTCTACTATAAACTGTAATGTTGTTTGGAGTATCAATTAAATAATATTAAGAAAGCGCTATATTGAACAATTCTTAATAGTTGTTGCAGCAGAACCAGAAGCACTAAATTATAAGGACTTCGTTTTTGAAATTTAGAATCACATAAAGATTGTTTTTGCTACAAACAGGAAGAAAATCAAAGCCCAACATTCTCTTATTAGTCCGTCATTCTTATTATTGCTTCTATACATGGAATCCAACTTTTAGAACTCAAATTCGATAATTTAGGTTAAATTCGATTCGGATTGTCGAGCTATCTGGTCCACTAACTAACCCTCTTCGATATTGTAATCATTTCCGAACCTAGCCTACTATATTAGTCGTGAACCATCCATTAAATTGACTGTCCGTAACCATTCATTTCTTCTTTTTCTTTTTTTTGAAAGAAAAAGATAATATACCATCAAGTTTTGTTATTATTATTATTTTTTTAAGATATAAATTTTTGAACATGTGAAGTAATTAATCTTCAAACTTGAAATCTCGAATACCATCCATCGTTTTTTACCATCTACGTTGGGACTGCTAGTGGTCTGTTTCTTCTTCAATCCTCGTCATTCAGTAATTCATAATCTTTAAAATATTTTGCATAGATTCTTTCTTTCTTCCCCGATACTTAATAAACGGGTTCTTGATTAAAAAAAAAAAAAAAAGAGTGGTGCGCCAGGCTGGCGGTCCACGAGTGATGTGGTGGACCGGGTCTATGCAACAATTTCTAATCCCGCAAGCTCCTTCCTGCCACCTTCTTTGACCCTTTTTCAAACTCCCCTCGCGAGCGAAGACTTTGAACGACTACTTTTCTCGGCTGCTCCTCCATCCTTCCTCTCTCTCTCTCTCTCTCTCTCTCTCTCTCTCACTACTTTTCAATTCCTTTCTCTCTCACCAACTCTCTCTCTCTCCTCAACTTGCACTACGGTACAACAAAACAAAGCAACGCACAGAATATGGATAGTAACCACTACACTACACCTCCAAACATAGAGAGATATTATACCTCTCCCCCACCCCCACATCTCACACATGGATTCCCTCTTTCTCCTCAGCACAGAAGCTCGAAAGCGCTTCCTACAAAGCGTTTCCCGCATCCTCGGTTGCTCCTATATTTGCCTCTGGTCGCCTCTCTCCACGTACGCATCTATATATATATCCATAATCCACTCACTGTTTATTAATATCATCCTATAGGATTAAGCACTTCTTTCTTTTCCTTTTTTTGGTCCTTTGGGGTCTTCGATCGATTGTGCGGAATCAGTTACTTGATATGCGTAGATTGGTGGTTCCACGAAGATGATGGCGCGCAGCCGAGTTCCTTACCGAGGATGTTGTTCGACGCGTATCGGAGTTCGCCTTGTAGCATCATAAGTGGGTATGTTGCAACAACAATGAGCTTATTATTTTTTTTGGTTTTTATTGATGGGTCATCATGTTGAGCATTTTTATTTTTTTTCCTTATTTCAAGGTGTGTTCCTGGATTGGCATACAAGGAAGGGTTACCATATGTAGAGCTAATCGGTTCGAACCTCGTGAACTCGGCTTCGATGCAAGTCCAACAACAGTTCTATCAGGTAAGTGCTTAATTCTCATATATTATAATGTTGTATTCGATGTTTAAACTAGTTTATGTTCATTGCCATGTAAGTCATTTTTTTAGTTTGGGGCAGGTGCTAAATATCGATTTGTTCTTATTGTTTCAGGAAGCAGGGATTAAGGTTTGTGCTTAATATAATCTTATAAGTGCAAACCTTCTATTCATAATTTATTTAATTAAATTACCTTGATGAACAAAATTTGATGCAAAATGGATGATTTCTACAAACAGACGGCTATTTTTATGGGGTGCCAGAACGGAGAGATCGAATTAGGGACGACGACGACGACGACGAGCAATGTAATCAATCATATATACTCTACATTCTCTGTTAGTATTTTCATACTTATATATAAATTAATATTTGTTTTTATTACGCTTGCATTGTAATTTTTCTTTATTAATTGATAGAGCAACATGCAAATGAATATCCAGCAAGTTTTCTCCGAGGATTTCATCCAACAATCGTTGTTAGGAGACCTCCGCCCGCCGCCGCCCGATCAAAGCCGTCCATCGTCGTCGTCCTCTTCGTTGCGGTCTCTCTCGATGGGAAGCCCCGAATACACCTCTTTCAAGGGAAGCGCTTCTTCTTTCGTGCCGCCCGAGGCCTACGCCCGGCTCCCATTCCCGACCCCTGCCGCCGACGATGCGGCGATGGCACAAGCCATGCTCGCAGTTATCTCTTCTTCAGCCACCTCCGCTTCTTCGCCTCCTCCCTCGTTGCTTTATCCACGCACACAGCAAGAGCAAGCACACCGCCAAAGTAGGCGGCCCCCGCCCCATCCCGAGGGGGCGTTCAAGTCCTACAATGCGGCGTTCCGGCCCAAGACCGACCCCGTTAAGCCGGGCGTTCACGGGCAGAAGATGATTAAGATGGCGGTGTCGATGTTGAGAAGAATGAATATGATGAGGTTCGAGGCTCGGATGCCGGAGCCACGGCCGACGAGCAGCCAGTTGCACCACATGATATCGGAGCGCAGGAGGCGAGAGAAGATCAACGAGAGCTTTCATTCACTGAGGATGCTACTTCCACCAGGGTCTAAGGTACATATGATATATCACATGCATAAGAAAATAACTGGATTAATTATGATCCTTAATATAACTTAACTTCTCCATTAATAACTAGCTTAAATTTATGCTTATTGAATTACCTTGGCTTTTATACCTTCTTAATTAAATCCCAAAGATTGACTAGTTGCTAGTTGGAAGCCCAACATATGATCATAAACCTAAACTGCCACAAAAAAACACTGGGAGGAGAATTTTCTCTTTAGATTTTAGATGCTGCATGTTTAATTTAAACTTAAGAAATGGTTTTTCTTCTGTAATTAACGGTTAAATATTACAGAAGGATAAAGCTTCAGTTCTTGCCAAGACAAAGGAGTATGTGAACACTCTGAAAGCTCAGATATCCGAACTCGAGGAGAAGAACCGAATGCTCGAATCGCAACTCCCTCCAACTGAGCAGCAAATGAAACAAGTCGACAGCGGTGATTCCAGCAACAGAGTGGAAGTTCAGATCAGCAGTGGATCTGAATCAACATCAGAAACTCGACAGATCAATTTGAGTGTGATAGTCAGGGTACAGTGCGACACGATCGACGTCCTTCTTCGTATACTTGAATTCCTAAAAGGGAATGGGAATATTAACTTGGTATCAATTAATGCAAGGAGCACTCAGCCACAATCAAATGCATATGCATTGGCCACTCTAACATTACAAGTGAAGGTACAAAGATTTATCTACTGTGCTTTTGAATAATGTTTGTGCATATATAGTAGACGATAATATATATAGTAGTTTTTGTTACTTTGGCTAATGTTTTGTTTTTCAATCTAAAAATCTAGAGAAAAAAAAGGAAGAAACTAGTAGATGTGTTACTTTTTGGGGCTCCAAATAAGTAGGAAATGTTTGAGTAGGTATTAATTAGCCTTGTTGTGCTAAACTGCTCCTAGCTTTGTAGGACAAAGTTAATCCTCCTACCAAATTCAATAGCCAATGAAAAATAAAAAAGTTTCAATACTATACTAACTTGTTCTTGGTTTAGAATCATACTAGAGTTCAGTGTTGAAATATATGGGAGCATTCATCTTATGCTAACTAGATCTTAGTAAGAAAATGTTAGAACTAATTATAAAGAAAATTTAGAGAGAGAGAGAGCAAAAGAAAAATGAGTAAAACAAAATAAGAATAGAATTAAGGAGAAAATGAAAGAATAAAATAAGAATAGAATTAAGGGGGAAAAAGAAAAAAGAAAAAATATAGTGACATGTGGCACAAATTAATATGAGTTGATGATTCCTTGTTGGTATATTATACAAAAGTCCTCCGACAGAATCAACTTGGAAAAGTCTCTACCAAATAATCTTTTTGATCTTTTTATTAGGAAGAAAATGTCTTGAATTCCTATACTTTGATGACCAAATAACCATCTCCATAAAAGGGACAACTTTGTAGTCACCATTTTTTATAAACTTAGGAGATCACAAATATATATATATATATATAGACAATTTCAATTTGACGCACGTGACTGGAAATTTCCTTTAGATCAATTTGCTACCAACTAATGAATGTTCCTTAATCTTAATTAAAAGAGCTTAGATTAATTAATTATTTTCTGTGTGATGTTTACAGGCTAGTGATTGGGACGAGGAGTCGTTCAAGGAAGCCGCGACCAAGGTTGTTGAGGATGCGGTGGCGCGACAAACTGACTAAATCAATCGTGGCTGGGTCCGATCGATCGTCTGAGAGGGTTGGCCCATCAATTTTGACCAAATTAGTTTATGTAGATTGAGGGAGAGGTTATAGTACTACATAATAATTAGGAGCTAAAAGTAGTTGATGAAGGTTAAGTACATGCATGGATTCCAATTCCATTCAAAGTTGGTGATCTGATCAGCTTGGGAGAAAAAAGATCATTGGATGGAGATAGGATAGAAATTGGGTGGTTGATTTTTTTTTTGTGTGTGGGATATTTGCTTTGGTTGGTAAATGAAGGAGCTAATAAAAGAGTAGAGATAAATATTGAAAACATTTAATTTTTAAAGGCCTTTGAAAGGTCAAAAATTATGTACTTGATTCGATCTCATGGACAATTTTGGATGGAGTCAAATTTTGACTTTATGTATGTGCCTACTACATGTAGGGGCCGTTTGGTTAGATGTAATTACAAATACAGTGTAGTTGGAGATGCATGCAGTTGAAAATACAGCAACTGTAATTATATGCATCATGTTTAGTTGGATGTAGTAGAAAGTGCTACAACTACATATAAATAATTTATTTGGTTGCATGCAGTTGAGAAATGATGTTTAAAATTTTATCATTTTATATATATGATGATGAGATTACCTCCAATATAAAAAAGAAAAATATTTTTTGCTTAAAAAATAATTAGAGAGTTAAGCTTTTTTTTTGCTTAAAGTTACTCTCTCCAACTGCTGCAGTTGGAATTGCGGTCAATTTGAGTGTAGTTCCAACTGCTGCAGTAGGGCCTCCTTCTGCAGTTCCTACTGCAGCAGTTGCAGTTAAACATATCAAACTAAACACCAAATTTGCATTTACATATAATTACAACTGCAATACAGTTGCAACTACATGCAACCAAACGGCTCCATAGTATTTTTGCAAGTTTTTATTAACTCTAGATTCTACATTGCTTTTTAAGATAGTTAATTTAGTAACTAAATCTATATTTTTTTTCTGTCAATCAATTAGAGGCCTTGAGACGGCGGATTTGACTGGTTTCGATGACAGTGGTACTTACCAATTATTTTATATTATTATTATATTATATTTCTCCCCAAAGTGCACAAAAATGTTAACACCTGGCCCCATTGCTTTATGGCCTTTTCCTTTCCAAGTGTCACTATATATGAAGCTCGATCTCAAGTAGTCAAGTGTTGCACAAGATTCTTGTGGAGAATAGGATAAGAAATTTGCCCTATACCCTTGAAACTTCCATTTTGATGTGAGAAATGGACTGGACATATATGCCAGCAATGTTGAATGATCGAGAATCACACATATATGAGATAGTCTACTATACAGCAGCTACACCACATTATCTATAATCTGTCAATTTTGAAAAAAAAGTATAATAAAAATATTTTTTTATAAATTATGATGGAATGCGTGAATCTTAGAAGAGCAATTTGATTGGTTGAGGATACTATATCAGCAATATATATATGACTACTGCATTCTAGACTTTTTTCACACATATAGGAAATTGCTTTGCTCATCTACGAAGGGTGTATACTGTAGATGCAGCAGCATTAATTTGGAAAGCATATCAATAATAAATATAATACCGGCATTTTAGGAAAAAGTTTTACATGAAATCTGTTTTTCAGTTTTTTTGTTCGTTTTGATCAAAGAAAAACTATTTTTTTTTCCATATTTCATGAAAAGCTAGTGTTTTTGTTTTTTTTTTAAATTCAAAAAACGAAAACTATAGTTTTTCATAAAATCTAGATGTTTTTTTTTTAAAAAAATTTGCTAGTTTTCCTTGTAAACAAATGAGCAAAAAAAAAAAAAAAAAAAAAAGAAGTTTTCAATGGAAAACTTATTTATAGATTTTTTTTTTCATACTTTTTCTATGAACCAAACAGCACCTTCATTGTTACGTACTTTTAGTTTGGTATAAGTGGAGGAGAAAAATAAGGAGATGTTTGGTTGCCTAAAAAATATCGCAAAAAATAATTTTTTGACTAAAAAAATATTTTTCATCTATTTGGAATTTGATTCTCAGCAAAAATTAATAGCTTTTGTAGAAATATCTTTTCGGATTTTATTTTTAATTTTTTTATTAAAAAGGAAAACTATTGAAAGGGGATTTCTTATGGAAAACTTATTTAAGAAAAATATTTTTTTTATAATCTTTCTAGCTAGGAACCAAACACCCCCTAAAAAGTATGATTATTTATTTTGACGAGAATGACAAAATGTAAGATAATTGCAGTTCCAAATATCCCTCGATTCCAACAAATAACTTCCTTCCTATTCACACGAAAATCATTTTTCTGATCTGTTCTACACTTTCACCAAAAAATAATTATTAGTTATTATAGTATCCATCAAAATAAGTAATGCACTTAGCTTACGCTAAAAAGAAAAGGAAATTAAGCGAAAAGTAATGCACTTTGCTTCTCATCAAGCACAGTTTTATCGAAACAAATAATAAAAACTAATCACTTAATTCTGAGTGTTGGTGACCTTCATCAATCCAAACAAGTGATACAGAATTTAGTTAAAAGTAACTCAATCGCCAATGCACTTCACTTTTGTCTACAACTCTTCCTTTGTACAAAACATAAATATATGTTGCGGTATGGTTTGTTGATGTGACGATCTATTATTCCTACATTATACACAGATTAATTTGCATAGTACAGGTTAACGCATTAATAAAATAAAAAAAATACATGCAACAAGGGTCCGTGAAGCATT
The DNA here is from genome assembly GCA_016920855.1 of Puya raimondii. Taxonomy (NCBI): domain Eukaryota; kingdom Viridiplantae; phylum Streptophyta; class Magnoliopsida; order Poales; family Bromeliaceae; genus Puya; species Puya raimondii. The sequence continues at coordinate 196,117,571 of JABWPP010000050.1, read as the reverse complement.
TCTGTTCCAAGTGCACATATTTTTCCTGTGAGCTTTTAAAAGATGACCATTGCCGAGGTCTTTTTTGGTAATTTGGAGCCATTTCTGGGTGTGCCTTGTAATTTTCTTAAGAATTGATGAATCTTAATTATTTGGTCAATTTATCAAATTAAATACCCTTGGCCCACATAATTGATGGAAAGGGATTTTTGTGAGACAATATCTAAGTGTGGTTTTAGTGTTTTAACAGAGAATTTATAGCAGAAATCACAATGATTAGTGAAAAACACTAAGTAAATAAATTGAGTTTGTCCTACTTAATTTGATGTTTCAAACCATTGAGAAATTGTGAATTGTACTAACCATCCGTAGTAGTAAGTATACCTAAAAAGTGACCGTATAATAGACTTTCTAAATCCCAAAAATGCTTGAAATCAGGCATCTTATGTATCTATACTAAGGTGGATTGGTAATCCCTTAGAATTTTTTTTTTTTTTTTGGAGAGAAAGATAGTAAGCTACTGTTTCATTTATTTAGAAGATGAACTAAGCAACAATGTGAGACAACTAGACCTCGAGAAAAAAAAGAAAAAGAAAAAAATCAAGCACAGTACAGACTCCAAAAGTTTTTGAGAAAGCGAATGTCTACAACCAATTGTCTCAAAGTGAGCTTCTTATTTTTGAAGATTCTTCTATTCCGCTCGAGCCAAATAATCCATCATACAGTTGCAATTGCTGCTAGTTTTCGTCCCCCTAAGGCCCCACCTTTTTTTCTGCTACATCCCATCAAAATCTTACTACTTTAAAAAGTGATTAAAAAAAGGGTGGTCTCCTACTTCACACTTCGCTTTGTGTATGATTATAACGGATTAAACCAGATAGGATTTGTATGGGCTAGTTTGTGGTTAGCTAGGCTTAGTACAATTCAAATTGTGGTTAGGTTGAGATTAATTTCTTAATTAATTAACACTAACCCAATTCAGATATCAATTTGAGAGATCCATTCCTGCTTAATTACTCTCTCGTCGCTTTAGTTCTGGTTAAATATTCTCAAACCCTTTTTCTCACACACTCACACAATTTTTATTTTTTTAAAAAAAATCTCCTTAATCCTTTGATCCATTATGACCATAAGCTATATTAATAGATTAAAAAAAATAGAAAAAAGAAATAAAGGACAACCAAGAGGCGTTGGCAATGTCTATCACAGGTATAAAGTCACTAAAATAAAAGGCTGCTTGCTAGTCAAGATGTCAAAAGAAAAAAACAAAGCTAAATTGAAAATCTTTCTGTCCTCTTTAAGCCACCATAGAAAATTTTGTAATAGTCTTGTAGATTTACTATAGATTCAATGCGCTGAAAATTTTTACACATTGTTGATCAAATCGTTTATCTAAAGTTCAAAATTTATCTCCATTATTGGCTGTAAAAAGATAGTCGGCTGACCTGATGGTTTAGATATGAATTATGTTTTCAGATAGACATGTTTGTTATATAGAAAATTTTTTCACACTCTAATTTTTTTTCTCTATATGAAAATACAGATACCAACTCCTCATTAGTTTAAGTCTTGTAGTTGGCTAAGCAGTAGCTGAGGTGAACTCCATCGACTTTACATAGACGGTCAAATTAAATAGTGCGTAAGAAGTTTTTGCTTATTAGATCTGCAGAAAATATGCACTTGCTAGAAAGTATTGCGAGAATTTTATTTTGGCACGTTGGCAACATGTGAATCAATTCTCAGAATCACAAATAAATATGGTAGAAAAATAAGAAGACCCATTTAAGGGATTGAAAATTACATGGGAAGGAGAGAGTACCACCACCTTGTGTCTCCGTTCACGCAACAACTTGTACTCATTTTTACTTTTCTATTAGCATTTTTTGTAATGCGACTTCATGAGAAGGAGAGGAAAAAGAAAGAAAAAAAACAGTTAACTAAGTCCACCACATCATCCGTAGACCATCAAATATCTAATACTACAGCATAGAATCATTTGGCCCAACTGAAGCTTCTAAAAACTTCATATTTGAGCGTACATCAGAGATACTATTCGTGAAAATACTCATACTAGCATTTTATTATAGCCAAAACTTAACATAAAAATTTTTAATCACGCGACACATGCTTGTTCAGGAATTGAAGAACCCAAGGATACAACTGCATTTTCTATCGTTTTCATGGCCACAAAATACTGTGTTTTATGCATTGACTGATTTTGTTCTGTTCATAGACCAGGTCCATGAAATGACTAAGAACTTATCATGCATCAATAGTATAGTACTACGTACTAATGAACAAGTTGATGAGTAAATTTGAACTCCATAATTGAACAAAATTGACTCAATAACACATGAATTTGAAAGCAAGGTATGAATGTATCTATTCCACTTCCAACATTCCTACTTAGACGAATTTTGGAGGCTGTAGAAAATTTTGCGCCCCCTATCACTATAGGGTCTATTCATGACTAGAGAGGAACAAACATGACCTAAGATTTGGGCTCAATTTTCTTATTACCTCGTGCTTAAAATTTTTCTGTACATAATATAAATACGTCTCCGAATTAAAGGCGAACGAAATATGAACAGAATCAGAAGATTAGGATGTGCAAAATCTATGCATATGGTGGTCCTTTTGTCAAATCGATGGTAGCATCGAAATTGCCTGTACTCAGAAAATACTTGCACACGAAATTATAGACATGGGTTGTCCTAATTATTATATGAAGAAGAATGAGTATGCTCTCATGAACAACTAAGAACAAAAAAAATAGTTAGGATCTCTCATAAAATTTATATAAGAACTACTAATGTGTTGGTAAATTTATATGACATTTGGGACCTCTACTATCGTATCAGCAATTAATACTCCCTACATAATACGCTACACACCTGTTAACTTTATACTCTGAAATTAATGACAAAACTTGATTGATCAACTAAGACAGATTCAGTTAGAGCTAAATCTTTTTCTTCTTCTTTTTCCCCTTTGGAAACAATATAAATAAATTTGAGCTATAGCCCGTAGAGTTATTTTATAATTTATTCAGTACCAAATCTAGCTCAAAGTATCTTTGTGAAGTGTCAAACAATATTTCAAACATTGACTACTTACTTTAAATTTATCTTATTCAAATGGTGAGGTTCACTTAACCAAGCAGTGTAGTTTTGGGGTATTATATTGTCCAAGTTAACTAAAAAACAAGTACTAAGAAATATTTTACAACAAAGGTCTTCGTTAGATCGACGTTGTAGGTAAAAACATTAAGTTGTTTTTACCAAATCACCATGACTAGGGCAACCATATGACCTGGTAATCACAAATAAAAGGTGCCATTTGCACCCCTCAACAATTGTGCTAATGAATTCAGAAATTGCATTAGAATAATACAACAAAGTTTCCAATTTTTGTTAAGCGAATGAGAAGTGAGCAAAAAAATCGAATAAGACGAACTATATTTTTTCCTTTCTTAATATTGTATCTTATCTTATCTTTTCCTATCTAATCCTAAAACCAGATCCTGCGCTGAAACAAAAACCGAGGGTAATGATTTATACTTTGACTAGAGTTAAACAAGGCCTAAATGAAAAAGATGATGCTATTAACTGTGCACAGTTTAAGTTTGATGAAAGGGTTTATATAGATCATCATGCTTCTTTCAACTTAGAAATAATCAGTAGTTTAAGAGCTATTCCCAACAATCATTATTGAACATTACTAGAACAACACAGCACGTATATTCCCCAAGTCACATACAGATCAAGTAATTGTGACAAAAAAAAAGTGATAAATATAAATTATAAGTTATAATACATAATTTTGTAGTGCTACAAGATAAAAAGATGGTACAACAAGAGTTGGGTGTTTTGTTTCCTCCCTTTCCTAAAGAAAAAGGGGACCTTTTCTCTTGACAAGCTTACAATGACCTACTGAAATCAGTAAGGCAAACCAAAAAAAAAAAAAAAAAAGGAAAGAGAAAGAGAGAGAAAAAAACAATAAAAAGACATGAAGAACTACCGGGAACCGGCTTCCGCTGGTTTCTCCGGCGGGCTTGGGTTCTCGAGGAGGCTCAGATCCCCAACTCCTGCAGGAGGGCCGATGCTACATCGAGCGGTGTTGTGTCTTGCTATAGCATCCTTTATTTTCTGGAACTGTAAGTCAGGGGAAGATGTTTAATCAAATGAACTAGGTAGTTTGGACACCCCAAAAGACAAAAAAAAGAAGCACAAAGGTATCCACATGAAAATTCAAGGCAAATTCCAGTGTCAAGGAATGATTCTCGGGAGTACCAGAATTATATATAAAAAATAATAATAATTTGGTAATATAGGTTTCCCATTTGCTCCCAGTTAGCGAAAACAAGATTGCATAGCCCCGTATTTAAGGAGGACACCCCTCTCTACCAGACCATTTTATGAACTAGTTAATTCTAGTCCAAAATTAAAATAGCATCTTTAGATGCTCCAAGCACTATTATCACTACATTTTTTTTCTTTGTAATATCATAGCATGCAAAAAGAACTAAGCAATAAAACTTCAAAGGGAAAAAGTCATGAATGATATTTCAATAGGCCTTGTGACAACTTAGATATTATAAAGAAATGAGAAAAGCAAGAAAAAGAAACAATATTCAGAGATTTTTTTTCCCCCCAGATAAGAGGCAATTGATAACAATATTAGTTACGTATCAACGATTTATGGCTTATAGAACCAATATAACCGAAAAATTCAAAGCTCATAAAAGAACTAAAAACTTAACAAGAGATACTTGCCTTGGCTAAGGAGCAGGAGAAGGACTCCAACAATCCATCAGCTCCACGGTAGAAATGAAAATATGGAAGCACTTTAACATTCAACCTTTTACACATAGGCTTGTTTTCGTCAAAATTCACCTTCAAGAATAGGATATCAGGGTTTTCTTCAGCTGTCTTACAGAGCTGAAAGATCATTCAAGAGAAAATTAGTCATCGGAAACTGACATTTTCATATACTTGTCTCGCTGCATTAACATGCATAAGGATGTAGGAAAGTACATTAATGACACGGATGCCTAGGAGGAAAAGGAAGGAAGAAAGAATATACAACTTGAGGAAACTAAACAAGAATAATAACTCGTTATTCCCAACTTTTACTGTGGTCAGCCATTTGTACATACTCATCCGCTCAGCTACATTTTAAGTAAGAACATTGTCAAGCCAACTAGTACCATTACTAACTATTTCCTCTAAAAGTTACGTCGACCCTTACTCTGAAGACACCTTCGTCATTACTGGTAAATTATGTGCTGACCAAACCAACTTAACCAGCTTTCGCAATAATGAAAGATTGTTCATAAATAGGGAAGTCTGATTCGACCTTTCTTGATCATCGTGCGAGTTTCAAATGCAATGATTAAAGAAAACACACAGAGGGGCGCTGCGAACCGCACTTAGCATGAGCAGGAGAAAACGCATTTGTAATTCAATTGACGTTATGTGTCTTCCGATAAGGGAGGCTCATTACTTCAACTAGTCCCCATATTCGGAGGCATGCAGCAAAAGATGCATGCTATCTTGCTCCATAGGAGACAAAAGATATGAACAAATCTCTTCAAACATCATGGTCATTTTTATAAGGTGGCATAAGAGCTAAATTTAATAAAATATAGAGAAAGATTACAAGATGAAAACATGGCAAATAAATATTAGGTAGTAAATTAGACTGCAGTATGGAACATAGAAGAGGTAGCCTAAGATTTGAGTCAGTTTTGAGATGGTAAGTCTACAGTAGTGAGAAGATTATCATCTAAAAATTCATTTCAAACCTCCTACTTAACATGTATAAAAGTAGGAAGGTGATGGCGACAGCTGCCGGCCAACTGACAACAATGCATTCCCTTCGCTTGCCTTGTGTGTAATAATGTAACAGAGAACATATGCAATTAATCTAGCTTTAGGGTCCGGAACCAGATAGAAATTAAACAACAGATATATCTTGATGCTGATAAAAAATGGATTAAGAACTAAGAGCAAGCTACATAATGGAGTAAGAACTGACCAAAAGTCTGTTTATGTTTATACATTTCTATTTAGACAGTTTTTCTTCCTCGACAAATGCAGAAACCTAGACAAATAAAAAGAAAAAAAAAAGCAAGTGAAGATGTTACATCTAAAAGAGAGACAATGTGCGATTACCATCACCTTGCAAGATCGATGTGTCCACCTAAATTCAACCAACCAAACTGAGTTTCTACAATTTTCTTATTGATATACACAAAATAACCCCTCAGCTGCTTTCTAGGAAAAAAATTGTTATCAAAATGCAACTTCTACTTCAACACTCTCTAGGCCACATGAAACTAGCAGTACGGAGACACCTAGAAACCATTATTCCTTTCTTCTTTCCTCCAGGAGAAGAAAAAGGAGAATATGTAAAACACAAGCAATAAGACAAAAGGATGATAGTAAACAACCCTTGAGCTGTAAATAATTATACTACTTTTACCATTTATAATAACAACTACATCTATATCGTACCCACAAGCTCATCAATATAAACGATGGTTAAACAGAGAATCTAAAGATATGGAATAAGAGGACAATGAAAAACATAGGAATCACCTTTGGGAAGAGAGCACGACAAGAACCGCACCAGGTGCCGTAGAATTCGACAATGACAAGCCTCTCACCGGCTTGCATTAACGCATCCAAAAACTCCTGTGTAGAATGAATATCAATCATATCCGCTCCTGCATTCCTTTCCCACCACTTTGGTTCATCCTTATTTGCAACAGTTGCATGGACCTAAAATCATAGAAGAACAAGGCATCAAACAATATTCTTTTTTCCATTTCTGAAAAATGGCATTAACAATATTCATACCCTCACAGTGTGAACAAGCAAAATTCTTTTTTGCCCCAATTTTTGAGCGAAGCGAATAAGGTTCACAACTCTGTTGCTATTTCTATGACCTAAAAGCCCTGTTATTCTCCTCTAAGTACTTTAATCCCCTCCCTTTTCACAATTTCAGATTAAATGTCCAGTGTTTTTTTCCCCTTATGGTAGTACGGTACTCTCTGAATCGTTACTCTCAATGTTCACATCATAAGCGACACTTCCTTCTGAATCCGAGCACTATCCACAAAATTATCCGTAAAAAAAGCCCTAAAAACCCCATCTTTCTCATTGAGATAGCGCAAAATCAGAAGATTAAACCTAATCCATACCTTGACACGAGCGAATCGCTTCGGCCGGTGCGCGAGGGCGGCGACAACGTCGTCCAATCTCGGGCGCCGCGAGAGCCTTATCCTCGGGGAGGTCGAACAAAAGGGGGATAAGCGATAGGTGGAAGAAGAAGAAGAAGAAGGAGAAGAATAAGAATAGGAAGAAGGGGCGAGGAAGGGATAATGGAGGAGAGCATCGGCCATTAGAGAGATCCTATTCCTCTTCTTCTTCTTCTTCCTCCTCCGCCCTAATCATCCAACAATCCGCGACGAGCGAGAATAAAAAGGGATAGTTATTCCGGATAATCGGAATATCTCTTCTCCCCCCTGTGAATGGGGAGAATAAAAGGGTGGGGAATAAAAGGGGCGATGAGGAAGGAGAGGCGTGGAGAGCGAGAGGAGGAGAAGCGAACGGCGTGTACGGGGCATAACGGCTCGATGAATACGAAGTGAGCTACAACTTAATTAAATGGCCCAATACGGAGTTTGGGTTGGGCTTGCTTCACGGATTGTAGTTGGACTGGGCCCACCCGATCCATTATGGATCAACTACCACAAAATATGCAGTAGTGCCAAAAAAAAAAAAAAAAAAGAAAATCATAATCCTTCGAATTGCGTGGATCTACTTTTTTTTTTTTTTTAACCTCCCAAAAATATCTTTAATTTGGAAGAGAATTTCTCTATAAATCAACCAATATAAAATAACGAATTAAAACTCAAAACGCATAAAAGTTAAAAACAAGTGTTAACTAAGCAAGAATAAACTTCTGGGTCTATTTCCAAAATTGCCGGCAGTTGATGATGAAAATTTACTTGTACATTTCAAAAGAGGTATAAATCTTACACTTTTTATCTTAAAATTTATTTAAAAAAATTAGTGTGACAGATTGAAAAATGAGTTGTTGAATGAAAACGGTATAAGATGTACACTTTACTTTAAAATATATCGATAGCATTGCTCAGTTCGGTCTGAGCCAATCAACACGCAACACCTCACAAAACCCCTTTTCTCTCCATCATCCCTGATCCATTGGCTGACGCGGTTGCATTTTTGTTTTAACAAAAAAAAAATCATCGAATACAACAAAGTAAACGTTTTTGAAAATTATATAATGATATTTTATTTGACAAAAAATTAAATTATAGAATAATTAAATATATTTTTTTAAACTATACGGTTCACGGAAGTAAAATAAAAAAGGCCAATTTGCATAAAAAATTCATAAGTTTTAAGCTTTTGCAAAATTGGATCGTTTTTTTCGATTGTGCAGATTCAGTCTAAATTTTCAACAAACTGACCAAAATACCCTCATTATTTTTTCTCTTTTCCTTTTTTTTTTCTCTCGTTCTTTTTTTTCCCTCCGCAGAGGGCGGCGGCGGCGCCACCTCCTCCTCCGCCGCGCCCCCGCCCTGCGCACCCTCGCCCTCGCCCTCGCCCGTGCACCCCCGCCCTCCTCGCCTCCGACCCCGGCATTCTTTTTCTTTTTCTTTTTCTCTTCAACCCTACTCCACCCCCTCCGCAGCCCTTTACGACGGTAGCGAGGACGGCACCGCAACCTCTTCCTCCACCTTCGCTCTCCACCTCCACCAAAATTAGAGAATGAGGAAGAGAATCAGAGAAAAAGGAAGAAAAAAATAAAGTTGTACTGTTAAGATAAAATTACACTATTTTAAAAGAACGTTGCACTATTATGAACGTAAGTTGCACTCTTTGAAATGTAAACTGCACCCTTTACGATGAAAGTTACACTCTTTTAAACGAAAGTTGCACTCTTTAAAAAATATTTACATTTTTTTTTCTCTTGTTACACTCTCCGAGATGTAAACTGTATTTTAAGATGAAAGTTACACTTTTTAAACGAAAATTGCACTCTTTGAGAGATATTTACACTATTTTTTTCTTAAAGGGTGCAGTTAACTTTCATCTTAAATGGTGTAATTTACATCTCAAAGAGTACAACTTACGTCCATAATAGTGCGATATTCTTTTAAAATAGTGTAATTTTATCTTAACAGTGCAACTTCATCATTTTCTTCTTTTTTTTCTGGTTTTCTTCATTATTCTTTAGTTTTTGGCTTTTAGTTAATTTTTTTTTATTTTAAACAAACAAAATGCTTATCCAGAGATGCTCCCGTGCACCCCTTGCTCTCCTCGCCTCCAACACCGCGGAGGCGCCGCGCTCACCGCCACCCTCTGGAACGCCGCCTCTGCTTCCGCCGCCATCTTCTTCAGCGTCGTCGCGCTCTTCTCTGTCTCCACCTCGCTCGTCTCCGGTCCCGAGTCGGCAGGTGGGCCGCGTGCCCCCTCCCTCTCCAGTGAGCTTCTCCGCGCCGAGAAGCGTTTCCTCTTCGTCGTCGGCGGCGGCGGTGGGGATGGCGGGTTTCTAGAAGTGAGTTTGGTGGGTGCAAAATCTGCTGCAGTAGAGGTGGAGGGCGAAGGTGGAGAAAGAGAACGCGTTACCGTCCTCCTTACCATCGCGGAGGGCCACGGAGGCGATGGAGGAGGGTCAGAGAGAAAAAAAAAAGAGGGTAGTGGTGCGGCCTTGATAGGGTCGGAGGCGAGGAGGGCGGAGGGTGCGGTCGAGGGCGAGGGTGCGCATGGCAGAGGCGAAGCGGGCCGCCTCCGCCTCCGCTACCTCTTCGGAGAGAAAAAAAAGAACGATAAAAAAAAAATAATAATAATAAGATCTGCAAAATCAAAAAAGACGGTCCAATTTTTTAAAAGTTCAAAACTTATAAATTTTTTATGCAAATTGGCCAATAAAAAAATATGCTGTAAATTGAAATTTAGCGCATGTTAAAACGAGATCCAAGAAGAGGACTAATTACAGCAGTAGCTGCCCCCCACTCCGCTGCAATAACTTCTCTCCAGCGAACAAGTCCATGCCCATGCCAGCTGCATCTATTATTTGCAGAGCAGAGCAGCGCCACTCACTGCTCTCAGATCTCAGCTTCTTGTGTTCAACTGCTTCCAATCGTAATTTATCTTTTATTCGTCCAATTTTTTTTTTTTTTTGTCCTTTTTTATTTTCAGCTACAATCAATTCTACTAAAATTTTTAAGAATTAAAAAGATATTTAAACTTTTGCAAGTTTCGAAACATACGTTTCCGATCAAATCATCTAAATTAGCTTTCGTTACTGAGATTTTGAAAAAATGTTTCTTCTAAAAGCAATATTCAAACAAAGCCTTAAAATTTCATTTTAGTAACTTATACTCCTGGATACGCAATCTCCTCCAATCTCATGAACTCGACCCGTTGAAATTTAACCCAACTTTAATTTAAATTATTATCCACCAGGATCAGCACATACCAGAGTAACAAAATTTTAGCCACAAAACAAATCTGAATCACCACTCATTCGCTACCACATCAAAGGCCCTAAAATTGAGAAGGGAAAATACACACGGATCGAATTGCAAAAGGAGCATACACAATACACAGTAATGGCGATTTACGATACACGAGAGAGGAAGAAGAAGGTGTGTGCGAGATCGGAGGGACGAAACCCTAGGATCGGGAGGAGGTCGATGGTTTCCCCCCTTCTCCGATCGACGTGTACCACCTACCTGGGCCCGCCGCCTCCTCCTCCAAGCAGAGATCCTCCGTCTTCCTGAGCGCGGCGTGCGCCACGACGACGAGGAGCCCGATGAGGAGGGAGACGAGGATGTTGAGGGTGGCGTTGGTGAGGAGGAGGAGGACGAGGGTTACGACGGCGAGGGCGGCGAGGATGATGGTGTCGCTGATGGTGCGGCGGAAGAGGACGAGGGGCTCGTCGCGGAGGAAGTAGAGGAAGAGCCACGCGATCATGGCGGCGATGAAGACGATGAGGGAGATCGGGTGCCAGAGGAGGCTGAGGAAGACGACGACGAGGACGACGATTGCGTAGTTCATGGCGAAGTAGGCGAGGTTGGTGCGGATCCGGAGGTAGGCCTCGCCGAGGCTCAGGGGGAGCCCGAAGGCGCGCGGATCCGCCACCTCCCGCCATGGCCGCCGCGTCGCCAGCGCCGAGTAGCCGCGCTCCTTCGCCCGCGAGATGAAGCCGAGGGGCGACCCCGCCCCCCCGGGGGACGAAGAGGTCGGGATCGTGCCGTACGTCGTCATCTCCCCCCTTCGCCCCGAGATCGGAGGAGATGGGGATCGGAGGATTAGGGTTTCGAAATGGAGGAGGGAGAAGAAGGAAGGGGCTTTGTACTTTGTCGTGAATAGTTCTTAATCCTCTTATTTTTGCCCTAATAAAATGGGAAAGAGACGAAGAGGTGGGAGAAGATCTTACAGGCACGTTCAGGACGGGAGCGGAAATAATTAGGTAAAAATGCACTGAAACACCCTCAACTATGGGCTTCTCTGAAATAGTTCCTTCATTTTTAATATTTTATTTTTTTCAGAGTATTTTTTATATTGATAGAGTGAGTATAAACATAGGCATATAAATCAATCAAAATTTTTTATATTATTATTTTTAAATAATATAAAAAAAAAAAGTTCAAGAGATTTTTTTAAATGGAACATAGCATAGGTTAGGGGTCTCCATACGTATTTATCCAATAAATTAAGAGCAATGTAGCATTTTTTTTCCCATAAATTAAAGACAAGGCCGTATCCAGAAGGTTCTGGTTGCTATTTATTATAAAAAAAAACTTTATTAGACTAATTGATACCATTGAAAATAATGATATCTTTTACCTTGATTTTAAAAAGTATATTTTTGTCCAAATACAGAGGGGCATATTTTGAGGCACAAGCATAATTCATAATCACTCTAATCTTCAATGATTTTTGGGTTGATTGTACATTGAATACAAATTTAAAGGAGGAAAGTCAAATATCTATTGAGCTTAATCACAATCAAATTAGAAACCAAAATGTTGTATTATTGGATATATTATATATATATATATTTATTAGAGTTAATATAATTTAATGAAAATTAATATTCTTTGGCCTTTTTGCATAAAAAATCCACTAGTTTTGGATTTTTGCAAAATTGGGCCGCATTTTTCGATTTTGCAGATTCGGTCCGGATTTTCAGCAAACTGATCAAAATACCCTTTTTATTTTTTCTCTCTCCTCTTTTTTTTCTCTCTCCTCTTTTTTTTTTGTCGCTCTTTTTTTTTTCTCTCCGAACGGCGGAGGCGGAGGCGGAGGCGGAGGCGGAGGCGGAAACGGCCCGCCTCGCCTCTGCCCCTCACGCCCTCGCGCACCCTCGCCCTCCTCGCCTCCCACCCCGCCGAGGCCGCGCCGCGTCGCGACTCCTTTTTTTTTTTTTTTTTTTTTACCTCTTCGACCCTCCTCCACACGCCGTCCCCACCGCCGCTGCCGGCAACGAAGAAGTGTTTCTTGCGGCCGAGAAGCACGCCGGCGAGAGAGGGGGAAAAAAAATAGTTAAACTCCGGCGAAGTCGGTGGGTCGTGACCAAAAAAAATTGTAAAGAGAAAAAAAAATAATAAAAAATAGTATTTTTTCCTACAGGAAAGATCAAAAATCATAGAAGAAGGAAGAAAAAGATGAAATTGCACTGTTAAAATAATGTTGCACTATTTTAAAAAAAATTTACAATATTTTAAATAACTTTGAGACAGAAATTACACTCTTTGAAATGAAAATTATACTTTTTAGACTAAAATTACACTATTTGGATAAAAATTACACTATTTTTTTTCTCTTCTTCTTTCTCGTTGCACCATTTCTCCTCGTTGCACTATTTCTTTGCACTCTTTCTCCCCAACCAAACTCGGATCCGGTCACCCCCTCTCCGGGCCGCGCGGCGCGGAGCGGATCGGGGGGAGGCGGAGAGGAGGAGGACGACAACGACGAGGAGGAACCCTCAAAGGAGGAGGAGGAGGAAGACGACGACGACGGGCGCGGGCGCAGGTGCAGGGGCGCGGGGGGCGCCCAGGGGGCGCAAGGAGCGCCCCTTGCGCCCACTCGGGGGGGGCGGGCGGGCGAGGGCTCGGTCCCGGGCCGGGGCGGGGGCAGGGGCCTTGGCCCGGGCGGGCGCAGGGGCGCAGGGGGCGCGTCCCCTGCGCCCCGTGCGCCCCGCGCCCGCGTCCCCAGGGTGGGAGCAGGGGGCGCCCCCTGCGCCCCGCGCCCGCGTCCCCAGGGTGGGCGCAGCGGGCGCTCCCTACGCCCCCTGCGCCCGCGCCCGGCGCACCCGCCGGCTGCGCCCCTGCGCCCTCGCCCGCTTCCGCGTCCCTGCGCCCGCGCCCATCGTCGTCGTCGTCCTCGTCCTCCTCCTCGTCGTTGTCGTGCTCCTCCTCTCCGCCTCCCCCCGATCCGCCCCGCGCCGCGCGGCCCGGAGAGGGGGTGACCGGATCCGAGTTTGGTTGGGGAGAAAGAGTGCAAATAAATAGTGCAACGAGGAGAAATGGTGCAACGAGAAAGAAGAAGAGAAAAAAAATAGTGTAATTTTCATCCAAATAGTGTAATTTTAGTCTAAAAAGTATAATTTTTATCTCAAAGAGTGTAATTTCTGTCTCAAAGTTATTTAAAACAGTGTAAAATTTTTTTAAAACAGTGCAACATTATTTTAACAGTGCAATTTCATCTTTTTCTTCCTTCTTCTATAATTTTTGATCTTTCCTGTAGGAAAAAATATTATTTTTTATTATTTCTTTTTTTTTTCTCTTTACAAATTTTTTTTTGTCACGACCCACCGCCTTCGCCGGAGTGTAACTATTTTTTTCCCCCTCTCTCGCCGGCGTGCTTCTCGGCCGCAAGAAACACTTCTTCGTCGCCGGCGGCGGCGGCAGGGACGGCGTGTGGAGGAGGGTCGGAGAGGTAAAAAAAAAAAAAAGGAGTCGCGGCGCGGCGTGGCTTCAGCGGGGTGGGAGGCGAGGAGGGCGAGGGTGCGCGTGCGAGGGCGTGAGGGGCAGAGGCGAGGCGGGCCGTTTCCGCCTCCGCCTCCGCCTCCGCCTCCGCCTCCGCCTCCGCCTCCGCCGTTCGGAAAGAAAAAAAAGAGCGACATAAAAAAAAGAGGAGAGAGAAAAAAAAAGAGGAGAGAGAAAAAGTAAGAAAGGTATTTTGGTCAGTTTGCTGAAAATTCAGACCGAATCTGCAAAATCGAAAATAGCGATCCAATTTTGCAAAAGCCCAAAACTAGTAGATTTTTTATGCAAAAAGGCCATATTCTTTTAAAACTATATAGGTGTAAACTGGGGATATTAACCTGGTTTGCACGAATAATATATTTGCATTTGTCCCAAAATGTTATTTGGAGATGAAGAATTTGTTTGGATCTATTTTTTAGATGGAATTCTTATCCAACTTCAATTATTTTTTAAATCAAGTTGGACCATTCAACTTAGTATTTTATATTTTACCATGTGATTTTTTCTAATATCATCTTAGAATATTTTACCATGTGATTATTTTTTCTAATATCATCTTATAAATTCCCCTTTCATATCTACCGATGATTTCACAACTTGAATTGAACCTCGAAAACTCCATGTCTGAATTATGGTATATTGTTAATTTACTATATATATATATATATATAAAATAAAACTTAGATTATTTATATATTTATATATAATTTCTTGTGCTCAAGCAGTTAGGTTTCCCACTTTCACCTCAAAGGCTCCATCATGTCTGAGCCAACAATCACAGCATTTGCTGGAATTTATTTGTCCATTTCATCTCACCACAGTTTATGGACCATCAAATTCAGTCAATCAGTTCGATATTTTAAACCCTCATATCTACTAGTGCTTTGGTTTCTATTATAGTCTAATTTGGTAATTTGGTGGCTGAAAATATTATTGTCATACTATAGAGAAGTATGTAGTTAATACTTTTCTGATAATAATTGCAGTCGTAATTTCATAATATAAAAAAATAAAAATATTTTTAAAATTTTAAATTTTTTATAGTATGAAAATAATAATTTTAATCACTGCATTATCAAACTAGGCCTATCGTCGAATGAGTTAAATGTTACATCAATTGCTTTTCAGAGCCTCTAACTAGTATCATGTCGACTAATTGTAATCTTTTGGTGGTGCTGCTTCACTTCTATAGTTATTCAATTTAGCAACCAACTATCATGTAGTGGGTCCTCGCAATTCAATAGGGAACAGATAAGATCAGGTATTAATGCTCCATGTAGGGGCCAAGCCAGAATCAATAAATTTTTAAGCACCTCTATTAGCTTTACTCTTTTTTTTTGTAAATTTTATAAATTATACTAAATAATAGTTCTATCATATAATTTTATTATAAGATACATATAATTACTAAAAATATTGTAAGAAAAATATTAGTAAATTATGACCAGTTGGAGAGCTAAATAAATATCTTTTCTCAAGAATTTTTGGTAAGGAGGGATGCTAAATTATAATTTATAATATAGTTTTTTTCACTAAAAGAATGTGTATAATTCATTTTGGGGATCAAGAAGAGGCACAACATGCATCTTATAAGATATCAGCTTGCTTATCACCTCTCCTAATTGTACAAAACCGGTAATTACCAGTTATTTTCATTAAACTTTTCATTTTTTTTAATGTCTATGTTACTACAGTACAATCTAAGTTTCTATTTGTAGTATTGCACCTCATCTAATCTAATAAATCTAAACTAAATAAATAGCAATTAGGTAGGTGAGGCGTGCAGCAGGGTGCATCATACTGCTTCTTGCACAAAGTCTTTTGTGGAGCAGATGATTATTTTTAAAGTGGTACACTAATTATTACCAGCTGTTTCTTATTTTAATTTAGTGTATTTTTTCTGATTAAGTTTCTATACATTTATCTAGAGATGGAATATTTGAACACTCCTATGTTTAGTTGAATCTACGGAAAACAAACAAAGAACACAGCTTTGGTGTGTGCTCCAATTTTAATTTATTCACAAACGAATAATTTTATTTTCAAAAAATTTAGAATGCATCAGTTATATTACTAAATAGAAAAATATAATTGCCTAATTAGGTATCCGAAATTCCGAATTTGAATCTTAATTATTTCATATTTTTAATTAAATTTATTTTTTTAAAAAATAAATAAAACGGATAGTATTCTATCTTTTTCTCAAAAAATAGACTTTCTCCGACAAAAGACTATCACGAGGCTCCGGACAAAATCGAGTCAACCAATTGAAACCCAGCCATACGTATCCTCACCCTTTACTCCAACTCCAACTCCAACTACCCACCCCCACTTATTCCGTCTCCTTATTCCGCCTCCTTCCTTCTTATTCCGCGCCCGTACCAGAATCCGTAGAATCTCCGTCGCCATTAATGGCGACTCTCTCTTCTCCTCCTCCTCCTCCTTCCCCTTCCTCGCTCCCCCTCGGAGACGACCCTTCAAACCCTACCACCGCTCTCCTCCGCCCCACCTCCTCCTCGTCTCCTTGCTCTTCTTCTTCTTCTGCTTCCTCCCGAGCTCCCTCCGCCATTCTCTTCACCTTCCTCGTCCTCGCCACCTCCGTCTCCACCGCCGCCGCCGCGGGCTTCGCCTTCGTCTTCTTCCTCTCCGGCACCCACCACCCCGCTCCGCCGCCGCCGCCGCCGCCGCGGACATTGGCGCGGCCCCTCGCGAAGCTCCCCCGCCCCGTCGTGATCCTCGTCTCCTCCGACGGGTTCCGCTTCGGGTACCAGCACAAGGCCCCCAACCCCAACCTCCACCGCCTCATCGCCAATGGCACCGAGGCCGACGCGGGGCTCATCCCCGTGTACCCCACCCTCACCTTCCCCAACCACTACTCCATCGTCACCGGGCTCTACCCCGCCTACCACGGGATCATCAACAACCGCTTCGTCGACCCCGTCTCCGGCGAGCTCTTCACCATGGCCAGCCACGAGCCGCATTGGTGGCTCGGCGCGCCGCTCTGGGAGGCCGCCGCCGACCAGCGCCTCCGCGCCGCCACCTTCTTCTGGCCCGGATCCGAGGTGCGCAAGGGCTCCTGGGATTGCCCCCCTCGCTATTGCCAACACTACGATGGCTCCGTCCCCTTCGAGCACCGCGTCGACACCGTGTTGGGCTACTTCGATCTCCCGGCCGATGAGCTCCCCGTGTTTATCACCCTCTACTTTGAGGACCCGGATTACCAGGGCCACCACGTTGGCCCCGACGATCCGCAGATCACCGCCGCCGTCGCGCGGATCGATCAAATGTTGGGCCGGTTGATCGACGGGCTCGAGAAAAGAGGGGTCTTTGAGGATGTCACTGTAATTCTAGTCGGGGATCACGGAATGGTGGGGACTTGCGATCAAAAACTGATCTTTCTCAACGATCTATCGCCCTGGATCAAAATCCCGCGCGATTGGGTCCAATCGACTACTCCGGTGCTTGCGATCCGGCCTCCTGAGGGTGTTTCTACTTCCGAAGTTGTGGCCAAAATGAATGAGGGATTGAGCTCGGGGAAAGTCGAAAACGGGAATCATCTTAAGATGTTTCTGAAAGAAAAACTGCCCGAGCGGCTTCATTATTCGGAGAGTTATAGGATCCCGCCGATTATCGGGATTTTGGAAGAAGGGTATAAGGTGGAGATGAAGAGTTCGAAGAGGAGAGAATGCGGAGGAGCTCACGGTTATGATAATGCATTCTCTTCGATGAGGACCATTTTTATAGCTCATGGGCCTCAGTTTGAGAGGGGAAGGAAAGTGCCGTCATTCGAGAATGTGGAGATATATAATGTGATCACTACCATTCTCACGTTAAAGGGAGCACCGAATAACGGATCCTCATCATTTCCCGCTTCAATTCTATTGTCAAGTTCCTGACTTGTGATATGGTGAAGTTGGATTGGAATAAACTTCTTGCTTTTTATGGAAACTAATAGTGGTATAATTGTGGATCTCAATTATTGTCGCGAATAATGGCCCATTCTACTTATCTCAAGCAGGGCCTTGCTGCGTATAGTTAGAGCTCGGTTTCAAACAACATTTGTTTAATCACTGCAATTGCCAATAAGCTGAATTTGGCCACTTCTATATATCGTTTGAGTTCAGCACGGAGAGGTTTTTGGTCCATCTTAGTTCTACTTCGCTTTTTGTCTTCTTATTTGAGGAAATACTGTTTCTTTTAATATATGAAATGCTTTTCAGGTAAATTACAAGTGTAAATGTTCACTCTGATTCTTCTGCAAATTTTGATAGACATATATACACATTAGTTCTTCTCAGACATCTAACAGTTCTTTCCTTCTGTTGCACTATCCAGTTGCTACATAAGCTCGCATAATCTACCGTTGAATTAATGAATATACTTTGTGTTGTCACCTTCTAGATCTGTACTTAACTGTTGTTATATTTGCATAGAATAATCTCTAAGTTGTTCTTGCCGTATTGTCGCGCTAAAGACCAGCATTTAAATGCAAAAGACAATAATGGCATGTGTTCCATTCACTGATTACAAAAGTACTGTATTGTACAGTATTTCAATGCAATATATCACTTTCTTTCATAAGCTTCTCTTTACTTGTGCCTCTATATGTTATCATGTTCTGCAAATATAGCAATATATGTCACTCGGTTTTCACTTATGAAGGTAAATGTGGAGGAGTTAAGGCACAGAATTAAGCATGTTATAACTGCGGAGTTAAATTGCCTGCTTTTGAAAGGCGCAAGGTTCAACATGTAAATGGCGAGTTAAATTGTTCGTATTTTGAAGGCGCAAAATTAAGCATGACTCGTTGATTCCGTTCTTTTATATCCTGTTATTTAGGCCTCAGGCTATATGCATTTTGAATGAATGTATCTTTCCCTCTTATTATTGGTATGTTTATATGACTAAACTATTCTTATGTACTAACGAAGTATCGGTCCTGGAGTTATGTACGGATAGAAGAAACAGAATCCTTTTATTTGTATTTTTCTAATTCTATGTGACATGTGGATAGTATCTGCTTATCCTTTCTCTTGAAATAATGTCAATGTGCTTTTATTTATTATTATTATTATTATCATTATTGTTATTTCCTGTTACAGAACATCACTGTAACAAAGTGAGTTTCACCTTAAAAGGGAAAGGAAAATGAAGCCTAAATTAGTCTTAGGAATATTTAGTTACATGATAGGACTGTTTATTTATTTACTAGATGTTCTCTTCTAAGTCCTTGCACAAGTTGGATGAAGAATATATCTACTAAATTTATGGTTTTTATAGAAGGTAATCCGGTGTTATTTAAACTCATCTTTTGATTCATGCAGAGAAATTAAACCTGGCCCGAATTTCGCTTTGAACTTCTCTAGGCTTTTACCAAGGTGAGTTCCTCCCAATTTTATCTCTTTGTAATTCAATAATAATGGCTATGGTTTCTTTTCGATTTGATGCTGGAACTTGATGATGCTTAGATTTAACTGTGGTTTATCGTCAAAGTTCGCTATCTTATTATGGTTTTTACGAAGAATTGCCGCGCTATTGCCTAAGAATCACATAACATGTTTAGCCTACGCTTTAGAGTTCTTCGATTTTTTTTTTCTTTCAGTTTTTCATCCTTGCATTCCAATGAATTGTTTTCTTGGGTAGTGAAGTAGTTTTCCTAGAAGAAAAATATATCTTGGATTTTGTTTAGTAAGAACTAAAATGCTTATCTCGAGGAACGAGAAATTATTGTCTGAATCTTGTCCACCATCTCCATCAATCGCGGTAATTGTGTTTAAACTATTTGATTATGATATTCAGCCTCTGCTTTCTTAAAATGTGACAAAATCATAAATCAGCAAATATTTTTAAAAATTAGGGGGGTTAATGTAACTTTAAACATGAGACAGAGTTTTAGAAAGTATGATGTTTAGCAAGTATTATGTACTGTAGACATGTCGAAGTGAAATATTATGATTTGAATCACGCGTGTGTTTTCACTGCCGAAGAGTTTTATAGTGTCGTCCGTGATGGACCAGGCGCACACAATAATTCCTCGTGTGGGAAGCTGGGCCCAAACCTCTCTCTCTTGAGAAGGCCTAAAAGGGCCCACATGATCGGCCCAAATCTCTTTCGTGGACCGTAAATTGGCCTTAAATTGGGTGCACGCTCCTTCATAGAACGCTACATTGGGCCAAGCCCATCCAGCGCTGTGACCCAAAAAGCAAACTGAGTTCATCGCAATTATTTTAGCGGCCGTTTGGTGTTATGGCCTATCTAACGCTAGTAGGCAAATGGGAGTTTGGGCGAAAGCACATAAGATTGTGCTTCTCTCGGTTTAATGATGGAACTACAGAAAGTATATCGTAACCGACCGTATCAGCCTTGCGGTATGCAGAACGTAATATTACGTTTAAAAATAAGAGCGACATATTTTTAAAATAGTACTTTCTCACCGCATCTAATGCAACCTCGCTGTAATTCCAAATGGCGCCTTAACCTTATAATTATATTTAGGTTAACATAGCACAACAACCTTTATTTTTTTACATATATATGTATACATATATATATACATATATATATATACATATACATATATATATATACATATACATATATATATATATACATATACATATATATATATACATATACATATATATATATACATATACATATATGAGCTGAAATACTATTAATAGTATTTGGACTTTTTTCCTATCGAGTTTTTAATCTTTAGATGAAAAATTATAGGATTAGAATGATAGTGGTCCCCTAAGGTTGAGTGGTGGTCCCTCTAGGGTTGAGTGGATGGTTGGTTAAAGTGTAGATCTAATGGCTAAAAAATCGATAGCAAAAAAGTTCAAATACTATTAATAGTATTTCAGCTCAACTCTTTATATATATATATATTAAGGAGGCCCGCAGACACATGCTGTTTTTCTTTATTAAATTAATTTAACATATTTTTTTCATCATAATTAGTTTCCATAAAAGGCCTATAGTTATATGAATACCTCTAAAAATTGAATATGTCATGATTGGTCATTTTATACATCAGAAATATTTAATAATGTTCTTGTAGAATATCACAAATGCTATTGACAATCTAATGCTAGTTTCATAAATGTTCTTTGAAAAAGACATGTATGAGAATATATATTTATTTATGGAGAAAAGAATATGTATTTTATTGGATATCATTGAGTCTTATGTCAAACTTTTGTAGGTTGTCTATGATATATAATTTGTGAGATGTACAATTGAAATTGACCTTTTTTACAAAATTGGATTGATAATTCCACTACTCACACTATCACCAAAATTCTCCCAATCCCATAATTCTTTAATAGAAGATTTATCATACAATTGGTCCCAACCTCAACCCAAAATTTGATTTTAGTTCCTAGTCGTTTAAATATTATAATAATCGTGTTCTCAACGGCTGTTACTTATTTCAATCCGGTCCTTACGTTAAAAATTTTGTAATTTGATACTGATGTGGCAAATAATTTAACGGGCGATTTGAGCAAGAGTCTTAATCTAAAAACAATTAATAAACATTAGGGGCTTAACTATAGAAACTAAGATTGAAAAGTTAAACTAAAAATTTGGGTAATTGTTTGGAATTAGTGATACAATTATTAAACCCTAATAAGGGGAATTAAACCATAAGAGGAGCAAGGAGAATTTGATTGGTGACTAGGGCCAAAACAGTAACAAATGGACGGAGTTAGAGAAACACGTGGCTCTTGTTGAACCCTAAATCCATGTATTTCCTTTGCTTATCCTTCTGATAGAGAGGGTTTTGTTTTAATTTATTTTAATTCTTTTTCTAGTATTTTAGGACATCAAGTGGTCCGAAGCGTGTGTCCCCATGGACCACGTATTCTGCCCCTCTGAAAAGACCAACCAGATCTTAGTTTCACTCATTGGGATAAGAATAATATTTCATGTATCTCAGATAAATTAGATGTATCCACATTGTGCACACATAATATTATATATATAAATATAAATATACACAGTGTTAGTGATCATCTACATAATTAGTCTTAATGTTATGTTTAGTTGTATCATCATTATAACTGTCACATGTATAATACTGGCTCGAATAATTTTTAAGGTGTATTTAGTTCGTACTATGAGAAATTATAAAGAATTAAGGATTTAATTACTACTCATCCTATTAATGTAAATGTGCAATTCCACTATTTTGCACAGTCATATTATTTGGAATTATTAGGAATATAAAATTAATATATTTGGTTCCTCAAGTAATTTCAAAAAATGTTAGCAATAATACAAACACATTTTTTTTAAACAATTATAAGAAACTTGTTTAATTTTATGTCAAATTGGAAGAACTTGGCTTAGAAAGAGAGAGATAGAGAGAGACATAGAGAGATTTGAAATTAAAGGGAGAGAGAATTGAGATTAGAGAGCGGGGTGAGGGACTGAGAGAGAGAGAGAAAGAGAAAAAGAGAGAGAGCTTAGAGAGAGAAATAGCCAGAGCTAAAGTTGAGGTTAGTAGGAGTGACAGAGAAATGAGATTAGAGAGAGAAAGATGAGATTAGAGACTAAAAGCGAAAAGTGAGTGATGGACAATTCAGCAAATGACTAACGGATGGGAAGAAGAAAAAAAGTGTCGGTCGAATTAGACACTTTATGATTATTTAATCTATTAATATAAAGATATATGCTCTCTCTCTCAAAACAATGAGATTATTATTTTAGGGTAAACCTTATTTTCAAATGAATATAACATTATCGATTAAAATACTTAATGCATTTAGTCAAGCGCCGTTGTGACGAACCAAACGCGCCTTTAATATAATGTTTTGGTGTGATATCAAATATTTGTGGATATTGCTTTATTACTAAATGTTATATAATTGAGATCTTTTATTCCTATAAAAAATGTTTTAGTTCTCCACTTTTTTCCACTTTTTTAAGCAGGCTATAATTTAAGTGCAGAAAAAGCGATACAACCACAACATTCTCTTCGTTACTCATAAAGAGAATATAAAATTCATTAGAACTCTATTCTTGTCCAAGATGTGTCAACGTTCAACATTCTTTTCGATTAATTAGAACTTCGCGATGCTGTACCTTAATTAGTTACTACAAGTACGTAGTTATTTATTTGCAGATTAAATTTTAGAGCAAATTTAAGGGAATTTGAAGTGGAACTGATGGCTAAAATATAAGGGAAACTCAATTTAATTTTCTTTAATTTTTATTATTCTTTTGTGATTAAGATATTTCCTAGCTAGGTGAGAAACATAGGAAGAAGAAATTAATTATAGAACTCAGAGAATTTAATGCCTGGGGATTCTTTTCTTATTTAATATCTAATTCTTAAAATAAAGTACGTACTTTTTAGTGACGTTTCAACAAATTTACTGTTTATGTCGGATTTTTTTTTTTTTGGCTTTTCATTAATTGCTCTACTCTTCAAGCCACTGCCGACAATCTCACCTGTGTATATTTCATTCATAATTAGTTATATATATTTTTATATATATATATAGTTTTGATAATTTTAAAAGTATAGGAGCTCAATCCTCTCTCTCTCTCTCTCTCTCTCTCTCTCTCTCTCTCTCTCTCTCTCTCTCTCTCTCTCTCTCTCTCTCTCTCTCTCTCTCTCTCTCTCTCTCTCTCTCTCTCTCTCTCTCTCTCTATATATATATATATATATATATATATATATATATATATATAATAAGACTAGAATAGCACCAAGCCATTAATGTTATTCGGTTTTATATATAAGACTAGAATAGCACCAAGCCATTAATGTTATTCGGTTTTCGGTCCTTGAATGAAGATATATATATATATATATATATATATATATAGAATGAGGCTACTATACTATCTATAGTACCGGGGCTCCGGTACTATAGTTGCTTTTTCGATCTTAGGGTGTTCAAATCAACGATCCACACCGTTGAAACTGATCTAGGGTATGTGAAGTTCTTAGGAATAAAATTTTAGTTTTTTTCGATATCGTTTACTTAGTAAATAAATAATGTCAAAATGATCGGTGGAAATTGAATAATTCTTAAAATTTGAGTATAGGAGTTTCGAATTCAAGATCAAGGATATTGACCTTCATCTATATAGTTTAAAGTATTTTCTATCAAAATTTGAATAAATTTAGATTCTTCTCCACCGTTAAACTACAAACTCGTCATAATAACCATTGAAATTTGACAATTTTGAAACGGTTTGATCACAAAGTAAACTACGTCGAAAAATTATAAAATTTTATTTCTAAAAACTTCAAATATCCTAGATCAGTTTTAACGGTGTGGATCGTTGATTTAAATACCCTAAGATCGAAAAAGCGACTATAGTACCGGAGCCCCGGTACTATAGATAGTATAGTAGCCTCATTATATATATATATATATATATATATATATATATATATATATATATAGAAAGAGAGAGAGAGAGAGAGAGAGAGTTGAGCTGGAATGCTATCTGTAGCAAATGAACTCCGTTGCCACCATTTGTTTTCGATGATGGAGCCTCCAAATCGACGATCGGTACCGTTGAACATGATCTATACCACTTGGAGCATCTAAAAATTAAATTTCATATTTTTTCGATATTGTTCTTTTGTGCATCAAGTGGACACAAAAATGAATGGCTGAATATGAATATCCTTTAAAAAGTGATGATATGAGTCTTGTAATCAAGATCAAGAGTATAGATTTTATTTTAAATAGTTTAAAAAAATTTCTAACCAAAATTCAATTGATTTGGATATTTTTACGCCGTTAAACGAGAGAACATCTCATATCGACCATTAATATTATAAATTTTGCAACCCTTTGATTATTAGGCTAATGATATCGAAAAGATTTAAAATTTGGTTTTTAGATGCTTCAAGTAGTATAGATCATGTTCAACGGTGCCGATCGTCGATTTGAAGACTCCATCATCAAAAATAAATGGATGCCAACGAAGCTTGTTTGCTATCGAGAACATTCCAACTCAACTCTCTCTCTCTCTCTCTCTCTCTCTCTCTCTCTCTCTCTCTCTCTCTCTCTCTCTCTCTCTCTCTCTCTCTCTCTCTCTCTCTCTCTCTCTCTCTCTCTATATATATATATATATATATATATATATATATATATATAGAGGAGAGGGAAAGAGAGCACATATTAAAGATTGCATGCACCATGGTGTATACACCAAAAGTCTCCAAAACTCCAGGTTAGCTAGAGGTCTTAAAATCCAAATCAAAGTGGACTACTGATCATACCTAGCGCAACTAATTAAAAATTTGGTGGTAGGCATAAGAGGTTTCAAATTTGAAGCCTAATAGTTGCTTCACATTTTTAGCAAAATTCTTTTTTTTTAAAAAAAAAAAAGACCAAACAATAGACAGCTTGCAATTAATCTTTCTATCAAAAAATAGAAAAAAGTGTTCGATATGACCTAAAACACTTCCAAAACATAGATCTTAAAGTTCGTAACTCTTCACAACCTTCTTTTCTTTTGTAATTAATGAACAGAATTTTTTTAAAAAAAAATATATTCAACTGTTTGGATCTACATTTTATGGCTCTTGGATGAAGGGATGTGCAGTTAAGAAATCATTATCATCATAACCGTACATTTCTTTATCCAATGGTCGAAAATCTAATAGCACAAATGACTTGGTGCTATTGATAGTATTCTAGCATAACTAGTTCTATATATAGAGTCAGGCTACAATGCTATCTATATATATATTTAACATATCTATCTGTTCGGATCTACATTTTATGGCATATAGCCTGAAGTTTTCGGAACCCGAGCTAGCTAGTTTGTACACCATGGTGCATGCAATAATTTCTTGATCTGTAGAGAGATCTATATATATATATATATATATATATAGAGAGAGAGAGAGAGAGAGAGAGAGAGAGAGAGAGAGAGAGAGAGAGAGAGAGAGAGAGAGAGGGTCCAATGGTAGTATGGGAGGCAGTGTCCTGTAGCAACCAAGACATGTTGCCCCTTTGGATTTGCAGAGCTACTTGAAAGCTACACTAAGTTGGACACACTCGATCAAAGGAGCCCTACCACTCTTAACATATTGTGGCAGTGAAATTTTTGTAGCCTCTCTCTGTCTCTCTCTCCCTCTCTCTGTGCTCCAGGGAGTGATTCAGATGCGTTATACGTATCCACACTTATGATCATACAAATCCGGTGCTCGTTCCGCGATCAAGGAGATCGAGGGCATTATCTACTAAGTGATCCATCAGATAAGAAGCCCTATGATTTTGAAGTAGAGAGGTGTTTATGTGTCCATTTCATTGCAAGCTTATGGATCGCTAACTTTTAATATTAATTAGCTGTAGTACCACTTGTGTTATCTTTATAAGATATTTGTTAGTTGCACTGCATGTAACATATTTGGAGCTGAATCAAAATGATATATATTTAAAAATTTGCTACAGTGACTGATCGTACTTAGCATGGTTGACTATTCTAAGTTCAAAATTTAGTTATTTTATATTTTAGCTGAGTTCATTTCAAAAAAAATGAACGAAGGGGGGCTACACACTTTTCTCTCACAAGTCAAAAAAGAAAATTGTTACAGTGGAAAGCAAAACGAGAACGAGATAACTAATGTTTGGTGAAAAAATAGAAATCTTTTTTATAAAAAAATTTAAATTGATTTGTATGGTTATTTCGGATCAATTGCACGATATCACATGAAAACTAAGTATTGCAGCAGAATCGAAGTCAAAACAAATGTTTAGCCCAATGGGTTAAAAAAGTGAAGCAAAACGTTGTTTTATGTTTGAAATAGAAGCTACTGACACAGGTATAGACACAGTATTATCGCCTGCTGTTAAGTATTATTAGGGCCTACTATAGACTAGAGATTTTAGGTCTGTTGGGCTTTGATTTTGTTTTTTTTTTTTTTTTTGACACTAGTAATTTATAAAGAATATCTGGTGACAAGAAAGATCTGTGAGAGTTATTTACAACAACAAAATCTAGAAATGAGATCCAAAGTTTTAAAAATGTAAGTTTCGTTTCAGTGTTTCTCATGTTGTGTTCATTTCCAGTTCATTTTTTTTAAATCAACTTACATGAAAATGTAAAGTAATCCGACTTCGAACTTAGAATCTCGAATATCAACCATTAACCCCTTAGCCAACTGAGTTAAGTATGGTTGGTGAAAAAAATAATAATGTTTCTTCTATTTGCACTAAGTACTTCGATAGCACACTGTCAAAATGTTATACTCTCTATCTCTCAATATATATATAGAGAGAGAGAAAGAGTTCATCCATATACTATCAATGGTAGGTGAACAGTATATACTCTCAACTTTCTAATTCTTGGATTAATTACTATTCTATCTACCCCACTAAACCCAAAACAACTAAGGATTAAAAGTACATATATAGCAGGGCCAAATTGACCCCCAAAAGCTACTAAATAAATATTTTTCTAGTAATTTCTCTTTGCAACAAAAGTAGAAGTACTAAGTTATAATTCTACTTTGTGGATTTGAATCTCTTTTCAGTCTTCTAATTCCATAAAATCTCTAACATTATTTCTTTACTAAATATTCTACAAGACATAATTTAGTTGAAAGTAGATGCAGAAGCGACGCCAAACACACATTAAAATCATCATCAAAACCTTAAACCACTAATCTACTTTGTTAAGATTCCATGAGGCATTTGTTGCTCCCTCCATTTTTGACGCATGCATCTTTTTCTATTTTTACCCTGTTATTCTTTTTTGTACTTTTTTTTGTGATTCTTTCTCTTCTTGAGGTCCTGACTGCCTCACACTATGTAGCTAAGTTCATCTGCCTAATTAATGAAGCAGATAGTGTGCTACCTTTCTCTCTCAAAAAGAAAAGAAAAGATTCCACGAGTCTATGATGTGAAGAACACATACTTCTTGCCTTTTTTTTAGAAAAAAAAACATGGCATATATAAGAACCAGGTATAGTTTCCTATTATTTTGTGAGGATCCAATCTTCTTGCATTATATTAATAACAAACGTGAGAATCAAATCAAGAAACTCTTGCAACTAAGAAGGCTTAGGATCGACATACCCACGAAATTAATTTGATAAGAAACATTTATGATTAAATAATTGAACTATAAACATAAGTTGATTTGGTATCATCACATGTCTAAGAAGATCTACATTCGAAATTTTTAGCAAACTATGCCTATCAGGAATGAGCAATGCTAGGTCTACAAACACAAAGTGGGATGTTTGCTACAACTCTACTATCTAAAAACCACATTTTTTCTCTAGTTTTATCATTCTTTTCTTTTTTTTCACTAAAAGCTACAAGAAGAGTGTTCAGTCTACAATCCATTTTGGGTTATAATTCTGCAACAATCTCAATTCAATAGCTATCTTTTCTTACTAATCTTATCACATTTTTTTACTTAAAAAGGAAATTAGATTAATAAACTCTTAACATCAGGAGCTGCACGGATTACAATTACTTCTAGTTGTAGGCCTAGAATTTTCCAAACCGAAAAAAAGTTAGTAAATATTTAAATCCTTGGATGAGGAGTTGTAGAGATCACAACGCCTTTATGATTATGGACTTAGCATTTCTCGCGAACAATTAATATTGACTAAGCTAACCTTTTCAACTAAAATCGGATTACTTATTGTGAAACACAATTTAACTACGCTATCCAAGAATATATAAAAGAGTCACAAGTTAAAGTTAACCTAATTATAAGCTGATGCACACTCTCCGACACTAAAATTCCTAGTACATTGCCTCTCTTTGGCTCCAATAGATCACGAGAGTTAACAACTTGCCCAATTTGGCTTTTGTGGTTGGGGGCATATGGTATAGTGGAAGATATATCACTTTCAACAGCTTCTATTACCCACATTTATTACAAAGAGCTCAGAGGAGAACCAAAAAAAAAAAAGAACACATAAGGCTAAAAAAAAAGTAGGTAAAGCCCTTCTTAGTTACTTGCTCTCACTGTGCATGGTAAATTTAGAAATATTAGGTTAAGCTTATAGGTTGGGTGAATGGGTTCCCTCTGTCACTTTGCCTGCTGTGTATTTATTGTTTTTTGGCTATTACCCACACAGCAGTAAGAGGGGGAGAGAGAGAGAGGCCTAATATGTTAGGGCTGTTAGCCTGTTACACTAGTACAAGCAATGCGGCAACTTGGAATGTTGTAATTAAACAGTGGAAAACATATATGGACATGATTTTTGAGCATTTGTACATAGTTTAATAATTGCATACTTAATTATCTTTCAAGAATCAAAGTTTTCTATGTATCTTAAACTTTAAAAACTTGCACCCAAGCTCCTCCTAATTGTGATAGGTTGATTATTGAAATTTGATTATTCCATATTTGAGAGATATGCTACATATATACCGAAAAATAGAGTGTAAATCTTATCTCTCACCTCTTCAAAGATTGAAATAAATTTTCGAG
Source organism: Puya raimondii (assembly GCA_016920855.1). Taxonomy (NCBI): domain Eukaryota; kingdom Viridiplantae; phylum Streptophyta; class Magnoliopsida; order Poales; family Bromeliaceae; genus Puya; species Puya raimondii. Next base: position 196,088,119 of record JABWPP010000050.1, on the reverse strand, counting down.
TCCTTACGAGTAAAAAATAAAGGTTGTTCTTATAAAACTAGTGTGATAAAATTAACCATTGGATGAGTAGGATGAAGATTTATACCCACTTTTGGGTGTACAAGTCGCATTGCTCTAGCTATTATAAATAATTATATAATATAGGTAAAAATGTATTGAACGTACCTTGACTATGGACCATTTTGATTTAACTATCAGATCTTTCAAAATTTAGATTTTACTACTCAACCTTTCAATTTATTTGAATAATGGAGTCGGTCAACGACACTTTGTCTTCAAATTTTGAATGCGTTATTTATTTCTACGGATTTAGTTAGTATATATATTTCATGCAATTCTCGCTACCATAAATTCATTAAAATAAGTAACTAGCTTAAATTTTAAAGTCAAAGTGTCGTTGACTAGCTCAAATCAAATAAATTGAAAGTTTGGATAATAAAATCAAAATTTTGATAGGTTGGGTAGCCAAATCAAAATGGCACATAATTCAGATAAGTTTTGTACATTTTTACCTATAATATATATATTTTAAGAAAATGGAGCGAGAAAAATAATATCTAGATTGAGGATTCATTTGAGATTGTGTGAAAAATAAAGTAAGAAGAACATTAAAGTAAAGAGTTAAATTAAATTAAGGGTAAAATAGCCATTTAAAGAATTGCAAAATTTTAAAGTTCAAAGAGATGCATACGTATTTATTATTATTTTTTTAAATCTTTTGACCATCCTTTTTGTGCTATGTGGTGTCCCTCTCACGCAGTAAAAGATCACGTGAATACCTTTCTCAAGCCCCCCATTGGGCTTTTTTGGTTTTCCTTATAAAAGCCATTTTACCCTGCAAGTGACCACTACTTTTGATCAATCCTCCCAAGCTCGTCCCACTTCTTTTGTTGCCTCCTCCTCTATCTCCTCCCTTCCCCTATCCCTTTAGCTATAGTACTAGTCCTATAGATCTCCCTGATCCCTCTCTCTCTCTCTCTCTCTCTCTCTCTCTCTATTCTACATGAGCCAAGTTTACAGTATCCCTCGGGAAGAGGGAGATCAAGGTCGAGTTCATGGTCTCCCTACTCTCACCCTAGTTAATGATACTTCACTATCATATGGCTTTTTCATGAACACTTCCCAAGATCATGTAGCAAACAATGGAGCTCACCACTTCAGTCAACACGTACACCAAAAAGAGGTAACACCAACATAATAATTCTTCTCATGATCAAAAGTCCTTGCACTAAAAGTGCACCTGAGTTTGATTGTTAATTACATGATCTCTTGTTCATTTTTTTTTTCTTTTTTCCCCCCTCTCTTTTCTACTTGTCCTTGTAGCCTAATGAACAGTTCTTGTTCATCCGATCAACCGATCATCCGGTATCATTTCCGGCTAACAAGGATCAAGTACAGTTGCACGATCGATACGTTACCGAGAAAGATGATCCCAATGGCGCCACCGAGTGGATGCCGTCGAAGATGCGATTTATTAAGAAGATGATGAATTCCGATCATATGGTTACAAATAAACCTAGAAGAATTGCGCAGGGAGTACTACAAGATCAAACCGAGCTCAATCAAGAAGGCGCCATGAGCAATCACACCCATAATTCTCTGAACGGTATAATCCGCGTTTGCTCCGATTGCAACACAACCAAGACTCCTTTATGGAGGAGCGGCCCTCGCGGACCCAAGGTATATATTATTCGAATTCTATCTCTATATATGATTGCTAATTATATAGTCTTATGAACTTAAACAATTCCAAGTTTCAAGGAATTATCTCCAATTAAGTACATATCACTCTAGTTCTATCTCTATATATGATCGCTTAGTCTTATGAACTTAAACAATTTCAAGTTTCAATAAAGGAAGTATTGAGATCTCTTTCTATTGTGTTCTTTTGGTGCAGTCTCTATGTAATGCTTGTGGTATAAGACAAAGGAAGGCGAGACGAGCGGCGATGGCCGCGGCAGCTGCTGCTGCAAATGGCGGATTGATCCCTAACGATGTGCACACTAAGGTGCGAAAAGAAAAGCGGCCGAACGATGATCGCACTGTGCCATTTAAGAAGCGATGCAAGTTCACCACGGGATCCGCTCAAAAGAACGTTCGCTTCGATGATTTCACGATAAGTTTGAGCAAGAGCTCGGCCTTCCAATACCAAGTTTTCCCACAAGATGAAAGGGACGCAGCAATCTTGTTAATGGCTCTATCTTGCGGACTTATTCGCAGCTGATCATTGCCGGCTTGTTTCTTCGAGTTTTTAGAGTTTTTTCTACTACGAGTGTGGTGACTATATCTATATATTTGTGGTGTAAGAGGAAGTACGAAGAATAAAAGTTGAGACGGTAAGATGATGAGAACTATAAGATTCTCTAGCTACTAAGTTTTTTTTGCTTTGTCTTTTAACTAATAGTTATGTAGCAAGAGTTCCTACCATGTTCTTTTGTTGGTTCTGGAGTTGCGAGTGTGTGGAGCATCAATGTGTGATCTTCTCTTTTGGCCCTATTTTATGTACCGGGCTTTGATCAGTTTATGTATTGTCATCAATTGTCTCGTGTTATTATGTTAATCATGATTTGTTTTAATTTGTTGCACTTTAAAACAACAACTTTGTATGGTAGCTTGTAGGTGTAGGAAAGATTTAGTTATATATATATTTGCTGTGAGATGGAGTTGGAACTAAAGTTCTTTGATTTCAAGCTTTTGGAAGTGTTCATAATTTTTTTTTTTTTTTGTAACATAAGATATTGCAAGGAGTCATAAGATTCAGCATTAATAGTGTTTTCCAACGCATGTCCTAAATAAGAGGAATGGGTTAATTTTAAAAAATATTGAGTCCATCATAGCTTAATTGAAAGGCATATAGTATTATAACTTTTTAGTGAATTAAATCTAAATCAACTACTAAAAAAACAAACTTGCAGAAACCTATGCATGCAGTTTGTACGAAGAATCACCTGGTCTTATAGGTGAAAAAACAAAAAAAAAACAAAAAAAAACTAACCTTGTCTATGAAACCAAACTTGCAGAAACTTATGCATGCAATTGTGCAAAGAATCACCTTGTCTTATAGGTGAAAAAACGAACAAACAAAAACAAAATAACTTTGGCTTATGTATTTGCATGCCTCATTTTTTTAAAAAAAAATTATATATATTTTTTGAGCAAAGCCTGCTAAAGTTAATTCCCACTTTGTATCTCTATGCTTGGACAAATGACATCAACAGTGCAAAAAAAGGTAGCATACATCCTTATTTTATCAAATCACAAATAGTGTAAAATCAGTTTATTAAACTAATTAGAGTAGTATATGTGGTAATTAGAGCTACTTTTTCTTTGAGTGAGAGAGAAGGGGATGGGTAGTTTGGGATCCGACTTAATTAGTATATGAAATCACAAAGGAACATACACATATATATAGTACCAAAGAGAAAAGAGAAAAAGAAGGAAAAGGAAGAGAGTTGCAATATTTTCTAAAATACTTTTTCTTTGAAAAAAATAATAATTAATCTCAGATATATACTTCCCTCTTTGTGCAGTAAATCTGATAGGAAATAATCCATCTATTATTAACAATCCATCGTAGTTTTTTCTTTGTCATTTAATGAATCAGATAGTGTGTTTATTCGATATTCTTAGATACATAAAAGGAATAAAAAGCAATAGTATTGAAAATAGAAGGCAAAATAACTCCTGCACTGATGTTGTAGTTATGAAAGTTTATATATATATATATATATATATATATATATATATATATATATATATATATATATATATATATATATTATTAGAAATTAAGATATTATTGCTTGTGAAGCACATAGAAACCTACTTCCATTTTTGATTAGCTTCTTACATTATATTGGACTACACGAATAAGCAAATCTTAATTAGCGTACGCAGGTTCTACTTGATATTATGATCACAATGTGAGAAACTTTTAGGGTTTCTCTTAGAGTCTTCTTTAGTGATTACAAATAAAGGCCTTATTTCGATGTCGAAATAAGTTATTGTAAAAATAACTTATTTCGTATAAAAATTTACTAATATGATTATAAATAAAGAGTTTGATTTTATTTCTTTAAAAATTTTGCTATCAATGATTTGATAGGATAACTTATTTCAACTACGTGAAAGTTTCACACGGCACCTCTGCTTCAGTGGAACAAGATTATCCGTGTCTTATACTACCAAAGAAGAATACCGCTGATGGAAGGAATGTCGTTTAGGCCTCTCTCCTATTGGTGGAAGGGAGTCCTTAGTCTAAACGTCATTTTTAAATGGGGAATATGCAATGAGCTAGGCAACGGGAGTTCTATTGATTTTTGGTCGGATCGTTGGTGTGGGGAGACCACTCTGCAACATTCCTACCCTGAGATTTTCCAGATGACGGATTGCAAAAAACTGAAAGTGGGAGAATGTTGGGCGAGCGACGGTTGGAATTGGAATAGAATACTGGGGGATGATACTGGCCTGTTACCTGGACTGAGCTCCATCCTTCTTACATTTAAGGAAAGGGTATCCAGATTCAGAGATGACAATAGGCCGGACAAACTATCTTGGCGGTGGAGCTCCGATGGGTGTTTCTCGGTGAGATCAACCTACGCAGCGTTAAGTGATGGAGGTTTGAGGGACGAACGCGCAAGCATGATTTGGACACTCCGTATACCTCTTAAAGTAAAAGTGTTCAGTTGGCTCGTTTTTAAGAAGAGGACCCTCACAGCTGATAACCTGGCGAAGAGAGGATGGACAAGTGATACAGCCTGTGTGCTATGTGGGGCGGAAGAGAAAACTGTGGACCACCTCTTCACACAGTGTGTCTTTAGCAAGTTCATTCTAGTGATGGTTTTGGAGGGCATTCAGACTAGGGACCTGGGAAAAGACGTGACTTCGGTCTGGGACAGGTGGATGCTTAGGAACGAAACGCACTCATCGAGAAACAGTCTACTCGTAGTAGTAGGTTGCTGGTGGGTCATTTAGAAGGTCAGAAATGATACGATTTTTAGAAACATCGAACCAGACCCATGACAGGTAGTTCTTAAACTCCATAAGTTGTTGAAGGACTGGGAATACCTTTCCCCTGCAAAGCGGCGATTATAGAGTGCGTGTGTGTGTGTGTGTGGTGATTTTTTTTTTTTTTTCGCTCCTCGCATCCTCTGAGGCTCTGATTGCCTCACCCCTGTAGCCTAGTTCATCAATCCAATGAATGAAGTGGGTAGCGTGCTGCCTTTTCCCTCAAAAAAAAAAAAACTTATTTCAACTACGAGTTAATTTATCATATCCAAAAACATGACTTGATGGCCGAATGCAATATCCAATTCTTAATATTTGATCACACTTTTATCAATAAACATATAAATTTCTAAAAAAAATAAAGAAAATATACCGAACAAATTATTCTTGCATTCAAACAGAACCTGAGAGCTTGATTTCAGTCTCTTGTAGCTCCTGTAATGTCTATGAGCTATCGACATCTGCCTTCTTTTCGATAAATTATAATTCTTACTGTCCATTCACGATAGTATCACTATGGTTTTAGAATAAATAAACAAAAACAAAAAAAGGATACCACTCAAAAGATGGTGAAGAATAAAGTATGAAAGATGAATAGTTCGCATACTACGAAGCATGAAATGTAAGATCGTTCATGGATGGTGAAGATTAAAATACGAGAATGATGAATGGTTCGCCGAGTGCAATGCATAAAATGCAGGAATTAATTCGCAGTGTGTAAGTCAATATTTCTTCTCTTTTTACGTACTTATTTCGTGCCATTTTTGTGAGCAACAATAGCAGGGATGACCGACCGTCCCAAGTGCAAGTGGCAAAGGGCTTGGTGGTTGGTATCCGAGATTCCGAGTTCGAATCCTAGTTGATTCACATTTCCAGCTAAGTTTATTTCTAAATGAAATAAAACGAAACGGATAGCGTGCTACCTTTCTCTCAAAAAAAAAAACAATAGCTGCAGGGATGGAAAAAATGTGACCCAGCCCAAATGCTCGGCCCAGACCAAATAAAAAATAAATAAGTTGTTCCTCAAAACAAAAAATAAAAACAAAAACAAAAACAAAAACTCTAATTTTTGCCTGGATTTTTTTATTCCAATATATGGAAAAGAGCTACTTGTTGTATCTTATTTTTGTCCGGGTTACATAATAGTAAAAAGCCCATTTCTCCGCTTCTACATATATATTCCTGTAAAATCATCTATTCAACTTTTGCATATAAATATCTCTGCAATGTTCACTCCCTTCCCTAAAAAAAAAACTCCTTCATGTACCAAAAAGTAGAATATTTTTCGTACGTGCGAACGTACGTAAATAAGAATAAGTTTTTGAAGGATAAAATTGAAATTCGGACTTCAAAGGGATTTCACAAATTTTAAAAATAAAAATTAAAAAAAGAAGTAATATAACTAAGATCGTTTGTTTGATTTAAGCTCAATTCAATTTGTTCATCGGGAGACGAGTCAGAAAGTTAGATTTGAGTCAGAAGTTCAGATCCGAATATTGCTGCTTAATATCTTGTGAGATTTGGGTTCACAAAAGTACCCAACTAAAGTGTCCGGCACTTTGTAAGGCATGTAATAATGTGGTGACAGAGACCGGCCAAAATTGCACTTCATTTAGACATAATCATAAACATATATATCCAGGAGAATTCCTCTAAAGAGAAAAATAAACAAAACAATTATATCAAGGAAAAGAGGTATAACGCTTTTTGATTAGCATTAGCCACGAAATCACGCCGTATGAAGCAAAGACTCAAGATTACATGTGAATATATATATATATATATATATATATATATATATAAAAGAGAGAGAAAAAGATGTAAGGAATGGCCGTAAAAATACTACAACAAAATCGATGAGATAATTTTTTTAAATGATAATTGCATACAGTGTCCTGTAAACATATCGAATAACAAATATATTCCTACAAAATTTAAGTTTTCATATTTATTTTCGTAAAAGTTCTAAAGTTTTCAAATATATCCCTACTGTTAGGATCCTTTAGAAAAATATAGTTAACCATCAGTAAAATACTTAATCATAATTAGTGAATGAGGTAAATTGATATTTTTACCTCTCTCTTATATTATTTGTGATAGTAGAAAAGAAGAAGATAACCGTTGGAGATTTTTGGAATGACGTTTATATATAATTATAACAGTTTGAGCTTTTGGAGGGACATATTTGTGATTGCAAAAATATCATTTTACTTATCTTCTATTAAAAAATAAATAGTACTCTAACAGTAACAAACCAGAGGAACAAATATGAATATCACTGAATTTTTATAGGAATAAATATGAAAAAGTTAAACTTTATAGGAATATATTTGCTATTCGATATATTTATAGGGAGCTGTATAAAATTAACCTTTTTTTAACTGTAATAGTTATTGAGTTGATAGTTTGTCGGATTTAAAACACGAGACGTGAGTAATTATGCATCAAATCTGAAGAGATAAATCATTAATAAGCTATTATATATACAAAACTAGCACGGTAATATTATTTAGAAGAATTAGTATCCTGATCATACCATTCTTACTAATTTTGTTGTAGATCCACATCAGTCACTCATTCGCTTCTAAAGATCAAATTTAGGATAAGATATCCAATGAATTAGAAGTTGGAATATGTCTCATTAATGATTGGAAGTAGATGAGGATTGCTTTGACTCCTCATTGGTCCTCTTTGTCCCACATATGTTGGCTTCTCCAATAACAACTATTCTCTATCCACCAACATTACATGAAACCTCTCTAGATATTCTCTCTCTATCTCTCTCTCTCTCAAATTAGATCCCAAATGCTTGGACTTCATAATGACACGATTGCGCCGCATCTTTGACAATGAACATGGCTTGATTTGAGCTTTCTTTATCCTACGCACACGTATACTCGGAGCCGTATGTTTCCAATTTATCATATGTCCTTTTAAAACACCTCCTAATTAATACTGATGTAACTTGAAAGACACTCAGAATATCATCAATGAGCTAAATATTGTATACATTGGACAACAATTTATTTGATTTTTAGATTTGATATTCTATTAGGTGTCATGCTTAAAATGTAAAAAAGCGAAAGCAACAAGTATCTACTCGTCAAAAATATTTTTAAGATATATTTTTATGGACGCGAAGCATTACTTTCATTTAGGTACCAATATATCAGTCAATATTTACTGTTATATATAAACAAGCATTCTAGATTTGACATATATAAGACGTTTCATGAATTTGGATCATTCCTACTACTCGTTTTGTTTGCTTAAATAGAACTTCTGAAAAAGCAGTTATAAGTTTCTTATTAAAGTATTTCCTATACCTTTCGTTAAAGTAATAATAAAAGCTATAAACTCACGAATCTGCTTTGAGCTTTATTTCAGTTTCACATGCAGTAAAATTCCTATTTGGTGAAAAGGACAATTTGAATGTTTGATGCTGCATGGGGACGATACGAAACGTCAATCTCGGAGGGAATTATCGTGAAGTTCGATGAATATTGTAGCATTGAAAGCTTGGAATATCCGAGAGAAGATCATGATCTTCATGAATGATCCAGTAGAAAGGAAACAGTGTCCTGATGTGCATTTGGCATGTGCATTCAATCAGTAGTTCTCGCAATTCTCTGAACTTGGATCTTTCCAATAATTGATTGGAAATTCTTTAATAATTTTGCGCCCTAGCTGGACAGAAAATGTTTTCGTGATTGATGGCATAAATGTCGTGCATGTGGCTTTAAGGAGTTTTCATAGTTTGACTCTCTTTTTTTATAATATTTCGCACATAGGTTGGATTGTAATGTAGGTTAGACTGCGACCAGGTCTATACAACACGAATCCGATTTCGTACTATGTCAATGTTGGCCGGCCTTTTCCGGATACAAGGCTTGGTACAGCTTGTGAGTTGTGACCTAGGCCGATCTGAGATGTACTATGTTGTGCCCCAGGCCAGCATGGCTTTCTTTACTATTTTTTTAAATATTTTTTTCAAAAAATTTATCTTTTTTTAAGATCCTTTTTGGTGCTTGTTTCATAAACTGTTAATAATTAAAATTTAGATAACTTTTTTTTGTATAATATGTTCACAATTTAAATAGTTTATACTATATTAGAGGAAAAAATGAAAAACTTATATTATCTGAGCGAGTCAAGTCACGATCTGCTGAATAAATGGCTTGGCATGACCATTATTGACCGGGTCGTGACCCAGCACACCTTTGACCATGCTAGGCCAAGGGGTTCATGACCGTCCAGTCCGTTTTACACCCCTAAATATATATAGTCTCTAGATATCCAATTTTTAATTAATATACAATTTGCAACTTTCGGGGCGATTCCATACTCCTCTCCTTTTCTTTTACCTTTTTTTTTTTTTTTTTTTTTTTTTTTTTTTTTCAAGATGTTCGGTATATACAATATTTCTCAATTGAATAGGCCTAACAAAGATTTTCCATTATACATGCGTACTCGCATAATCTCTAGGCCCATTTTTCATAAAATGGGCCACTGTGTGTTTTGGGCCACAAAGCACACGTTTTTTGGGCCGTAATGTATTCTCCGCAAACAAGCATTTGAGTAGTAGTAGAAATTAAAACGTCACCTACGAGATGATCCTGATGTTGACATAATGTCAAAATCCTTAGGAACCACAACCACTCATTAAGAAAAAGGGGGAAAAAAAATCAACTAGTTAATTAGGTTAAATGAACCAAAAACCCAAAATTAAGATCATTGTGTGCCATTGTGTGTGTGTGTGTACGCCAATTTATCAGTCTTTTAATTAATTTTTCAGCATCTATGATCAAGCGGAGCTCGATAAAAAGAAAAATGGATAGGAGGAGACATGTCGGACCCGATAGAATGTACGGTACAATTAAGTTCGATCTGATCCAAACCTATGATCATTTTTTACCGGTCACGAGTATAGGATTAAGAATGGCGACCGTTTGTTTGCATATCAGGTTTAAAGCTAAATCCAATATGGTTTTTAGACTCAACTCCTTTCGATCGAAATGGACTAGTTCGGATCGATTGCGGGTCGGTCTAGTGAGAGATTCTCATACCGATTCGCACCAATTCTTTGAATCTTAATTTGGGGAGGGGTCCAATTTCTGAGACCATTATATCTCCTCACTCATACCACTAACCCAAGTCTTATGATTACATACTTAGTGGCATCAACTTCTTATTATATAATTAATCTTCTGATATATATATATATATATATATATCTTTAGAAGGACACTTCAAATTGTAACTACTAATATTCCCTTCTTTGTCCATTTATCCCCTCATTTGATTCCTTTCCCCCCTACTTTGCAACTTCATTGTCCCCTTCACCACAGCCCAGCTTTTTAAAGCCATATATAAGACAGGGTTTAACGTTATCGTCGTCGTTTAGTACTCTAATCACCTTATAAACAATCCCCCACAAATTGCTTTAATTAATTGAAATAACTACTCTATTCTCTATGGTACTATAAGATTCCCTAACTAAGAGTAGATCTCATAAATTAACTAACAAATGTTTTTATTAGTTAGTACCAAAACAGTTACGAAAGGTATCTACATTAAATAATATCCCTACTTAATTTGGATATTTCGATGAAATAATAAAGTTCTATTGAAATTAGCTAATTCAAACTCAAATTTGAAAAATATTTTCATATCAAACCCAATAATTAATGATTTGATTTTTAAGACACATGAAAAGAAGGGTATCAATGTTTAGGTGTAAGAAAAGAGAATGTGGTGAATGATATTACGAAGATATTAATAAAATGAGGATTGATATTGTCACATCATCATTTGATATCCCACCTAACAGTGTACTACTATTTTTCAATCCCGAAAGGTACTATACATGATGGTGAAAGATTACACGAGAGAATGGGGGAGATAACTACGGGTGACCATATCAATGAGTGATAGAACAAACTCGATTAGGACGGAGAAAAATATAGCATTATATATATCGTATTTTTCTTCTTTTTTTTATCTAATTATTATTTTTGATGTGCAATAAGTCAATGTGCTGATGTTTGAACGCCATCATATATGATGATCACTCTCTTGGACTTGGTCAAGTAATGAGAAGGGAAGAGTTGCCATGATCCATGGAGATAAGCGATTGTTTGGTCCAGTTTCTATTTCTTTCTCATCATTAATTTGTCGTTTGTGATTCACAAAGGTGATTGATACAGATGCTCAGGAGTATAATCTCTAATCTCATGCTTCTACTTATACTTTCAAAAAACTTTGTCGAAAAGATTTAAGCATAATATTTTTTCTAAAAGCATTGTTTAGACAGTATTTAACTTAACAATACTACGCCGCGCCCTACAACATATCTAAACAGGTCCTTTCTACATTTATGCGTGCCCTAATTTCTTGAAGAGTTTTTGCTAGGGTTAAAAACTAAAATAAGCAATTGCAACACCAAAACAGCTATAATTTGAAACTTCTACGTTTATAATTGAAGATGCTGAGCTAATTATTTAATTACTATAAGTGCTTTTTTCAAGAGCACTCTGTTAAACTGCTCTTAGTTAGTAGCCGAGTCATAATGAATTGAAGTGCACTACTGTTCAAGGCCAAGAAGGACCCTGTCATGCATATACTTTTCTACATCTAGTACATATATAGTTGTTGCATTGTGATTGGTTAGTTCATAGATGAGATTGCGAATTGAGTCTACCTAATTACACACACACATTTCAAACACTACTCATTTTTGGTGCCCCATATTTCAAAGCCTTAGGAGAATCCTCTATGAATTTTGCAGGAGTATTTGGACTAAGGAGGGATCTTCTCTGCTGAAGAGAGCATAACATGTCACATGTAAAACAAGTAAGATTGAGACACAATGTAATTAAAATGAGGATAAGACAAAACTTGACAAATGACTTTTAGTTCACCACTCTTAAAGGAAGCATGCAGGAGAGTTAAAAGTGTCAACTTAAGAATGATGTGAGGTATTAGCTATAAAAATTTCTAATGATCTAGTTGGAGTACTGTCATTCATTAGAGGTGAATTAATTCAAATGTAGTAGTTGGCATTTCCTTTTCACTCTGCAATATTGTGTTTAAGAATTCGCTTGACCATACTAGAGTTTATGCACAAGTACTATACATATATATCGAGCTATTTGAGAAATTATGACATATTTTTTATAACACCTCGAAAAACCAAGTTAAAACCTCTAAAGATGTATGTTCTCAAAGCGATACTTAGAAAAGAAAAGTACATGTACAAATTAATCACCATAAGATCCTCTTAGCTCTAGCGTAAAAGAATAAAGAGAACTTCCCTATATACTACTATCATATCCTCTAAAAGGGTTCTTTCACAAACAATTAATGTATAGGCCCAAAGCTCAAAAGCTACTTTTTTTCACTAATAAAAATGACACTAAGAGCATCCACCACCAAGTTTCATTATTAAGCCAAATGCAAAGCTGGCACACTTGGCATGCCACACTACCAAACACCAAAAGCTTATACTAAATTACTCACCCAAATGATGTAACTGTGGCGACCAAGGAATAGTTTATTAAAACTTTTATGTGGAATTTATTGTGGTTTGCCTTTTTCTTTCAACTTAGTTGGATTGCGTAATGTATTGTAGTAATGGATTAATTGGGTAATCTAAGGTTGGTTAAAGTAGGGCAAATTAGGCTCCTCTCAAATAATAGAAATAAACTGGCACAATCGAAGTGAAAGTGAGGCCAACTTGAACCAAACTTAGCTAGTTGGGTGGATAAATAGAGAGTTTTGGATCGCGTAATGAGTCCTCACTATGAAGTTTTAGCTTCTCATAGGAGCTAAAGTTTCTGCTTTAGATCGAAGTAAAATTCGCTATCAAAACTTTAGAAAATTTATGATATTCAGCCACTAGGTTAGTTTACACCTTTATGAAATTAAATTACAAGGAAATAATTAAGATATAGATTTTCAATGTCTAAGAGGGCCCAGCTGTAGATTTGAAATTATAATCCAATCTAATTTGACCAAATTTTCATGATTAGACTCGAAATTATGAGTACCATGACCTAAAGTAGATGAGGACCATCACGATCCTTTAAAACAATAAACAAATGCGATCGATCGAGTGTATTAATCCTACTATCTGAATTCTTAGTTTAAGAACTCGCCCTTTTTACAGTGTTGGCCCCTATTAGCCTAGCAAATTAGAGAGAAAACGAAAAAGTTTGTGTAGAAAAAGTTTGCTGAGGATGGAATTAAGTTAACACGAAAGATGCTTTTGGTTAGGTAAATTAAGCCACACAAAAGAAGTACTTAATAAATTAATGTGCCCAGTATGTGTCATTACTACACTTATATATACATTACAAAGCAAGGGAAAGCAAAAGCTTGGTATTCTAAATTGGGGGCCTGGGTTAATTAATTAAGGATTATTGCAATAAAGAACTGTGCACCACATGTTGAGCCCCATTAAAATAAATACACGAGTGTGGAACAAAGATTATATTAGAGGGATAGCCACATTGGGTTCAACGGATTGGATGATGACTTAATTTGGATTTTGGTCGACGTGTATTAATTATTATTTGGAGAGAGAGAGAGAGAGAGTGTGTGTGTGTGTCAAATACGACATCTACATTAATTAAGCTTGCTGGATATTTTTTTTTTTGAAAAAAAAAATATTGTAAGTTTGTAATTAACAGAATATTTTTTTAGCATATTCTCAAACAGAATATTGTAAGTTTGTAAACCACATTGGGATAAAATAGATATGGTGATTTTAGCATGTTTGCCATCGTGTCAAACCACTAAGATCTCTTAAGGGTGGGTTTGAGGTCCAAAATAATTAGAAATCTAATCATCTTCATGTTTGAAATCTCTTCGACAACATTTAAAAACAAAAAATCTACACGAGTTCATTTGAGGAGCACAAATTTATTGAGGAATTTCTTAACGAGTTCTTGTTGAAACAGATCGGTGAGCCGAGCAATTCACTTCGCGTCCGAACTAATATAAAATTTTTTTAAAATAAAATTGTAGAATTACAATTAAAATTGTAGGGTTGGTACTTCTCTTTATTGAATGGACCTCACATGTGTGCACGAGGTGCACATACAAATATATCTATATATTGTGCCGCACCCGCTTAATTACTAGTAGCTATACATATACAGGGACTCGATCGCCAAAGTACAAAAATAAATAAATATATAAACAAAGAAAATAGTAAAAAAATAAAGAAAAAGGCGCTGTAGCACCATACGATCATAGACGTGTGAGGTGTGGGGACTATGCAACCATTTAATTTGTAGAGGGGAACTCCCCCTACCCCCTTTAAATTCCTACTTTGTACTTTGCCTTCTCGAACACTAAAATTTCCCTACTCTACTTCTCCCTTTCTCTCTCTCTCTCTCTCTCTCTCTCTATATCTCCTCTTTCAATATGAACACTTGGTTGTTGATGTTGCTGTACTCAGCCGTGTTAGTGATAATTATTATTGTGGGAGTAACATCGATCTATTGTGTTAAGCGTTGGGTGCTCGGGAGAAGGAAGAAGAGAAGAGCCCAACTCCCCGGAGGCTCTCTCGGGTGGCCTTTCGTCGGCGAAACCATCGACTTCGTCTCCGCCGCCTACTCTCCGTGCCCGGAGAGTTTCATGGAGAAACGCCGCCTCTTGTGAGCTCCCTTTCTCTCTCTCTCTCCCCCTTACGAAAAAGTCTAGAATGTATCAGTTATATTATTAAAATAATATACCAAATTAATCAATTTCTTTTTGTTCTGTAATTATCTGATTATTGATAATGTGGTGTAAGTATGGCATTGTAAACTTTCGCCCCCACCCTTTTTCTAATTAATGAAACTAATTAATTGTCATTATTATATACAATATTATATAGTGTAAAATAATATTTGAGATTATTACTGCAGCTAGAAATAGAAGCAAAAACAAAAGCAGAAGAGGTAGGTAGTTAATTAGTTAATTAAATTGTGTATTTTAAGGTACGGAAGGGTGTTCAAGTCGCACATATTTGGGAGCCCGACGATCGTGTCGACGGACGCGGAGGTGAGCCGATTCGTGCTGCAGAGCGACGCGAGAGCGTTCGTGCCGTCGTACCCGAAGTCGCTGACGGAGTTGATGGGGAAGTCGTCGATCCTGCTGATCAACGGCGGCCTGCAGCGCCGCGTCCACGGGCTGATCGGCGCCTTCTTCAAGTCGCCGCGCTTGAAGGCGCAGATCACGAGCGACATGCAGCGCTACGTGGCCTCGTCGATGGCCCGCTGGGTGGACGGTCCTGATCGCCCGCATCTCGTTCACATTCAAGATGAAGCCAAATTGGTTAGTCCTTCTTATTTTCTTTTTTTTCCTTTCCTTTTCGTTAATCCCCTCTCTTTTCTATCTTGTGTTGTTTTATTTTTATTTTTCCTTTTTATTGCGCCCACGCATAATAACGTGTACGTAAAATTAAAATATTTAAAATATTTAAAAATCTGTCATAATAATAATAATTTTTATTCTGCGTACACACATAATTCGACGTATATAAAGTTTCTTGTAATAATATATTTGGTAGCTGAGTTCACTCATGTAGCTGAGTTTACACATAATATATTTATCATAATATATTTTCTTGTAATAATATAATTTTTTTTATTTTTTTACTTTTTTATCGTCCCGCTCAAGGCCCTCTGCTGCCTCACTCATGTAGCTGAGTTTATTTTTCTTATGAATGAAATATGTAGTAGCTTTCAAAAAAAAAAAAAAATATTTAGAAAACTACAAAGTAGCAAAAAATTTAATTTTTTTTTAATTTAATATTTTTATATAAAATATTTACTCACAGTAGGATCGTACTCTCTAAAGTAGGCCAAAATATCTAGACATGTATTAATTAGTCGATCTCCCTTTTTTTTTTTTCTTTTTTTTTCTTTGCTCTCTCTCTCTCTCTCTCTCTTGTTAGCTTTGCTTCATTCTCTGACACACATTAAGGATGCACGCGTGCACACCTGTGTCACCACATGGAAGGTCTAAGAACGGGCACAGTGATTGAATTCAATGAGCTCTCAAGGGGCCGGGGCAATGCTTGTGCCTACCCATTGTTTTCACCATTAATTTTGTGGGCCTTTACCTTTCGTGGAATCAAAACATACTCATATGTGCAATGCACACTCACTTACGGAGCAAAAATTATTATTTGTGAAATAGACTCGACCAGATTCAATCAATCCGTCTATTCTATTTATAACAATTTTTGCACGCTAAGATAATTGCACGTGCAATAATGATAGATATAAGAAGGCACGTGGTTACCGATGTTTTATCGAGTTGATCAGCTAATTGTGGAATCGTATTTTGCCTACAGATTGTGTTCCAAATACTAGTGAAAGGGTTGATTGGGTTGGAGCCAGGGAAGGAAATGGACTTCCTGAAGCAACAGTTCCAAGAATTTATTGCTGGGTTGATGTCCTTGCCAATTAAAGTACCAGGGAGTAGGCTTTATAGATCACTAAAGGTAATTAATTTAATTTAACTCTTTTAATTGATAACATACGTACGTAGAGATTGTATGGCATTATTCATTTTGATATACTATATACTAAGAATGTTAGAAATAATGCTCATTAATAATTCCTATAGGCAAAGAAGAGGATGGCTACGCTAATTCAAAAAATCATCCAAGAGAAGAGGAAGAATAACAATGGCCGCGCTCCTCGAGACGCGATCGATGTGTTGATCAACGACAGTAGCGATCTATTGACCGACGAGTTGATATCGGATAATATGATCGATTTGATGATTCCTGCTGAGGACTCGGTTCCCGTTCTCGTCACGCTAGCGGTCAAGTATCTCAGTGAATGCCCTTTGGCTCTCAAACAATTAGAGGTAATGCGATTTGCATAATTACATTCTTTGTGGTTTCTAATTATATATTGATATCTTTAGTTTAATTGGTTCTATCTATTATTAGTACAAATTAATAGGTTAAAATAGACCCTACCACAATTAATATATAGAAGAAGATTTGGTTCTATCTAATTTATTGTATTTGTCAATGAGATATCATTTTTTAAGTCGCTTGTCATGTGTTGGTGTTTGATCGTCTAATCCATTCTAGTAGAAAATTGTAATAAAATTTTAACTCGGTCGTCTTCTTGCTAGTGAATTATCTAGTCACCTACTGGTTGTTAGCTTCCACCAACAATTAATAATGCTGCTACTAAATTTGTCCTTGTGGAACTACATGTATAGTGAATTTTACAACTTAAACTGTTATAATACCCATGTCATTATCAAGCTTAGGTTAATAATATGTGGCTCTTTTAGTCAAAACAATCTATAAATATATGGTTCTTGTTATCGTATATCAAAGTAAATTGCTTGGAACTATCTCAGGAAGAAAACATGCAACTAAGGGAGCAAAAGCTAATGAAGGGGGAGAATTTGGAGTGGACCGACTACATGTCTTTATCATTCACTCAACATGTAAGTATCTCCACATATACATATGTGATTATGTTCTATATATATATGATCATATTAGGTTAAGGCTAGTAAATAGTAAATAAGTGTAATGCATGATGTACTAACTCGGCAGGCGATAACGGAAACCCTACGCATGGGGAACGTAATCAGCGGCATAATGCGCAGAGCGGTGAGGGACGTCGAGATCAAAGGGCACTTCATCCCGAAAGGGTGGTGCGTGTTCACGTACTTTCGATCGGTCCACCTCGACGAGAGCCTTTATGAGGATCCCTACAAGTTCAATCCATGGAGGTGGAAGGTAAAAGAAAGAAAGAGAATTATAAATAGCCCCACTGTGTATTATGATTGATATATGTGGAGAGATATATATGCCTCTCCTTTACACAACACAAGGGAAATAAAAGTGATCAGGAGAGGAGAGGGTGTTTGTCAACTTCATGCAAGTTGCTAGTATATATATATATATCTCCTTTGCTTTTCTTTCTCTATCTATGCCTATCTCTATCTATGTTATATTGATTGCTTATCTTATCCAAGATCTATATATTTAGGTATCTTTTTTTTTCTTTTTACCTAATTTTGATCTTTTTTTTTCTATTATCATTTTATGTATCTAACCCCACATGTGCACAGGAGGAGGACATTAGTACTTGGAGCTTTACTCCTTTTGGAGGTGGGCAGAGGCTGTGCCCAGGGCTTGATCTGGCCAGGCTGGAAGCTTCCATCTTTCTACACCACTTGGTCACCAACTTCACGTAAGGATATATTTTTTAAATATATATATATATATATATATATATATATATATATATATATATATATATATATAACATAACATAGCCCTTGATTAATTCTCTAGTATTTCATATCTCCTCCATTTTGCGAATTTAATTTTTTAAATATCAGTCCTATTGCAGTCAAGTTTTATTATTTTAGAAAACTAATGAACGTAGAGACAACAAATTATGGGAACAATAATATGATTAAACTTTACCAGCATTTGAGGATCAAAATAACATGTCATTAAGTGATAGAAATGTGTCGAGCAAAAACTTTGTTGTAAGCCTCACGATAATAATAGTAGAAGTAAAACACATCAAAATTGAAGTTGGAGAATGTTAAGTAGAATCTGCACAATAATTTGAGGATTCGACTGATTGTATAATTTTATACTATATATATTTACTTATTTACTAATTACACGCATTTATTTATTTATTTACACATTGAGGTGGGGCATGGAACACACGTGTGCATGGCACGCACTGTGTCCTTTTTATTAGGCCGAGGGGTTACGTACACATGTGAGGGGATGAGCTAAGCTTAGGCACCAGGCACACGCACCAAACCGCACGTGTGCACGAACTTTAAAAAAATATTGGTGAGCATATATATATATATACACGTGGCTAATGATCCAAGGTGGACCAATGGATGTGTGCCATGTCAGCATGGTCACGTGTCCTTGGCACGTGTCATCCTTCGCTCACCCCTTCCATACTGATAGAGTACAAATTTTTTTTTTTTTCTTTCGCTCCACGCGCGGTCCTCCATCAAAGTTTTGCTTCTATAATGGCTCACTGCATTAATTGTCCAAGAACCAAATTTGTTTTTCAAGTTATTATTTTTGAATCTTTAGTTGATGTAGTTAACAAAATCCAATTTAGTTTATCAAATAAAAATATAGTAAATAATTTAGGTATATATAATAAATGATATAAAAATATAATACATAATATAAGAAAGCAAAATATACCCAAGTACAAACACATGGGCATCTCTTGTCACTAAAATATTCTTCTTGTCAATACTACTGTATACACTATAAGAAAATCTTATTATAAATATACATTTTAGATGAAGCTTGTGAGAAGCGTACCTATAATATAGCAAGTACTGACACTTCAAAAAGCATCGTCATATGACTCTTCTATTGTATAAAATTAATTTATTGAATGATAACATTACTATTATTTTTTATTTCTCGACGTTTTAAACTATCAGAATATATTTTACCGTTTTTAAATGTGACGGTAGACTATTTTGAAACATTTTTAAGCATCATTATATACCGGAAAAAAGCATCTTTAAATGTTATTTTTCTTATAGTGATATATGATTTGGCAAAATTCCCTTTTTTGTCTTATTTATTATTTTTTGTCTTATTTATTTATTGACGCGGTATGTTAGGTGCACATTTTGTTGTCCATTGCTTGAAATTTATTCCATAACAAATGAAAATTGGAATAACATTAGTTTGTCATCTATTGCTTAGAGGTGTTAATTTGTCTCATTCTCCATTTGTTCTTGTTTCCTCATACTTCTTGCTATTTATATATTTATACCAAAAAAGCTTTAATTTTTTTTGTTTTCCTGAGAATAGAATGGTAAAATCCGTTTCGTTTAATTAGTTGATATCTAAATTAATTAATTCTAAATTTAGTATATATTGCATTTTCGAGGTGTTAAGGTATATATGCATATGTAGGACAATTTGAAGTAGCTACGTTCTCAAACTTTGATTTTTTTTTCTTATTTTTCTTTAAATTTTTGAACCATTAATTAACCATGTTTTCTTTGCTTTTCAAACTATCACCCTACACTCGAAACATTCAATAGTTTTTGTTTTTACCATCTTAGTTTTTTTTAAATCCTAATGTCTTTGATGTATTATGCATGTGCCATTCTCCTGATGATGATGTGCATAAATGTATATCCCATGCATGATGGTGTATGTAATGCATGCATGTATGTGATGTGTGTGTGTTCACACGTGCTCACAGGTGGGTGGCCGAGGAGGACCAAATTGTAAATTTCCCAACAGTAAGAATGAAGGGGAGGATGCCCATCCGCGTGAAAAGGAAGAGTTAAAACCCCACACATGCAACACTGACTCGGTCCAAGATCCTCTTCCGCGCACGTGTGAACGCAGGATGAGAAGAACAGAGGCGCACGTGGGGTCCTAGCCCTTTTTGCACAAGAGACCCTGTACATATGTGTATATTTACTATATCCTCCTCCGTAGACTTATTACAGTTTATAATAAAATAGAAATATATGGCGACAGCCAGGCAATTTTGAAATAGGCCTCTCAACTTTACTTTCCGTCTTAGTCGCTCTCTAAACTTGTTATTCTAATTAGTTAAGTACAAAAGCATTCTAATTAGTTATTAATTATTTTAGTTTTATTTGTCAAAAAGTTGTTAAAACTATTAAGTTGTGACGAGCCATTTCAAATTAAGTGGCTTATATATAGTTGAGGGAGTCTCCACACATTTTTCACCTAGATATAACTATAATAAATGAAACTATATATATAGTAGACCCATGCATAGCATGTTACAGAGAGAGATATAACTATATATACATATATACACACACACATATATATATATATATATATATATATATATATATATATATATATATATATATATATATATATATATATATATATATATATATATATAGCTTCGCAATATCCAAGAAGAGAATTAAATTTGGTGGGGACACAGTTAATTTGGTCAAGAAAGGGATCTGAACTTTGACCAGTTAAAAGCTGGTTCTTGGGAAGTGTGGACTTTGGAGTGGAGGAGGGGGTAGGGGAGTATGCAGAGCCTAGAGAGAAGCCTACAAAAGCTACAGCTTCAGCTTCCTAGGGAAGCCCAACCTCTGGCTTCTTGCTTCTTGCTTCTGCATGCTGCTCCATGTCTGAACAGAGATTGTTACATAAGAACACATATCGCACTAATAATAAAAAATATAAAAAATTTATATTTTTTTATATATTTAGTAAGTTGGGTATATTAGTGTGTGTACATAACAGTTATTAGAGTTGGTTTTTTTTTTTAAATGACGTGTAATGATCAAAAATGGGAAATAAACGAAGCTACGTTGATTCATATATCAAGTGGCAAAGAGTTTGGTGGTTGGTACTCGAGATTCCGAATTCAAATCCTAGTTGATTCGCATTTCAAGCTAAATTTATTGCTAAAAGAGATAAACGAAGCAGGCAGCGTGCTATCTTTCTCTCAAAAAAAAAAGGGAAAATAAAGGATGAGGGAGCCTAGAGTTTTGTGGAGGGGTATTTAAGATATCCCATAATTCTAAAATTTAGAAACTTATATTTGATTTTTAGTATTAAAAAAAATTGTTAGGCAAGTGATTAAATTGGGGCTATGGAGAGTGTAAAGTGTAAAATTTGCACCTATGATATAGGTGTTAAGATAGCGTTGCTCATGTAGAAATGACCTCATGCATGATGTAGATTGTAAATTATTAATGTTTTTTTATATTGATAATGATAACTCCCTAGTCATTTAACCCCCTTGTCCTTGCTATTATTTTGTTGGATTACACATAAAACCTTTTGTAACATTTGGACCATCATAAAGTGAGTGAGAAAAGGAATAGAAGTTTTATGAAACCATACTCATAATGAGGTCATCAAACTCATCATTCATTGTACGTAAAAATATAAATATCTTTTCTAAACTACGAATTATTTTAAGTTGGTTAGCCAATTTTTTAAAATTTTAATTTTACTTTCCAATATTTCAATTTATTTGATTCGAATCGGTCAACAGTATTTTAACTTTAAAATTTGAATTCGCCGTTTATCTTTATATGTTTAGTTAGCATACTTTATTCAATTCTCACAAATATAAATTTATTAAAGTAAATAATTAGTTTAAATTTTAAAATCAAGATATTGTTGACTGATTCAAATCAAACAAAATCAAGATATACTTGAATCTCGAACAATAATAGAATCTATCGAGCACACCATGAGAATGGTCCCGTAAACTTGTGTTCTTGAGAGAGTAGGACTAAAAGTTGTTCTGATTTAGATCATTACATTCAAGGAATTTTCTTGTCGATATCACGCACCAATTCCGGAGGGATGTTGGAGTAAGCGGAATACGGCGAATGATCTACCAAAAGCCATTTCATCCTGTGCTAAATAAGAATCACAACATTCATTAGGGTCCATAAGGCAAAAGCTATTTTACTAAAGCAGAGTGAGGGCTCATGCAATGCGTGCCTATCAATTTGAAAAGCTAGTCCCATGTTAGGGCTTGGGGGTGTCAAAGGCTAGTACGAGTCAAATTATTGCGCGATCAACACTTTTGCGTTCGGATATTTGAAAATTTCAGTAAGACCATTTTTGGACGTCAGAATTGTAAGGCAACAGTTTATGTATTATATCGATCTTTTCGAGCTAGAGTAGTTAATTAGTACTCTTCTCGCTAAGCAATACGTCCCGAGTTCTCATGTGTTACGAGATATTTTGTTTGCGAATGCAAAGTGGCCTATTTGGATGCTTGAGTACATATTTTTTTTTTTCCCATTTTCTTAATGGCCTTATATACAGCGATTGAGAAATGAAAATGTCTACAATAACATAACATATAAGAACTTTAAATTACACCTTTACGGCTATCAGGCCCTTGTGATAAATTGAAAGCAAAAGTTTTGGATCGCAATTATACAAAAAAGAAAAAAATGGAGCGCAAAGTCGCCGCTGAATGACTTGTTCAGACATCCGGACAGAAAAAGCAAGTATGATATGGTGGAACAGGTCCACAGAAAAATTCCACCTAATGCTGGCCCAGATGACCTAACAACAGTCCCTTACCACACAAACCTGACTGAGACCATACACCAAACTGTGGCAACACAAGATGTCCCTCTCACCACTTAGTGCACACTGCAGAGTTATGAAAGAGACCCACCCACTCCTTTCCATAGAGGGTGGGGGAGAGTTGAGATTCAGTAATAGCAGAGATCATTGTTGAGTGGGTTTGGACCCCTACCTATCCACACACTTGATCTCAACCAAGTAGAGATGTACACACCTTTGCTGTGAGTAAAATGTATGTACATCCCCTCTACTATTCCCCTATGGAAACTCGATTCATGTACTTTTATTTCAAACGCTACATAATGACCATTTTACCTTTTCTGTCTTAAGTGATTCAGTTATTTCAGTTTACTTCAAGTATGATTATATACATTATTTTACTACAAAAGTCTGATTTTCTGAATGTTTAGAGACCAAAGTATAGCGTGCGCGAAGGCTCGGAGAGTGAAGTATTTAAATTTGAAAGTGCAGAAAATAAACTCTTGTATTGGGAGGGTACATGGATCATTCATATATTTGACTCCTTTTTGATCTAGTGGTGGGCTGCAGAAATAGGTGCTGTAATGGTCCACACCCACACCCTCCCTCTTCCTCTTTTCGTGAATGGTCCTTCCAACGAAGTGCATCTATATGTTGTGCCTCTTGAGGTTTTTTCTTTTCTTTTCTTTTTTTTTTCCCCTCCCCTTTTTTACACAAGGTATCTTTCTGTTTTGGAAACTATGCTAAGTTTTACATAGATCAGGGTGTGGTGGAGAGAAGAGTGGGTCTAATTGATAGTTTGATACTCTCTCAATCTGAAGTGTCCCTTCCACAATGGGGCACTTGTGTGAGGAAAACGTTAGGCCACCTCTAGGGCATTAAAAGAAAAGGTGTTAGATGAAGAGAGGAGAAGGTTTGTGGAGGGCCTATTTATCATTATGAGGATATAATTTTGCCCTGTCCTTGGGTTCAGAGTAGGTTGCGAAATGTTATCATAGGGAAAAAGATCAGATCACAAGGGGCTTAGCTTTAAGAAATATATCTTTCCAGAAAAAAATAGAATAAAAAAAGATGTACATATAGCGAGAAGAGTTGGTTTCAAACAGAAAAACTATAAATTAACTACAATTACGGCATTATTGGGAGATTTTAATCTTTTGAAGCTGTGTCTGCAATGCATATAAAGTATTTTTCGAAATATTACAAATCAATGAAACCAATGCATCGAAACGCTTGCTTGTCCCAGATAACGCATGATAAGTGGCCTCTTTTTTGTGAACAATAATAAGCACGATAATAAATAGCTACTCCGCCCACAAATTGGGAGTGATGAGACCTCGAAATCTGTAGTCACTCTCTAGCAATTACTAATTAGAGGCTACTTGATCAAATGTTGGCTAGTATTTATCTTGAGGAGAAATAAGGCAATAATATAAGGACTCAGAGAAAACACAAGCAGGAAAAAGAGAAAAAAGAAAAGGTGGACCAGAAACTAACATCATCAAAGTAATATACAAGGCACATACTCATTAAGCATTTACTCCAATTCAATTTATTTCTATCACAAATTGGATCTACTTTTGGACCACACACAAACAAATTCTCTGGTAGATACTATTCTATGTGATTAAGCCTGAGGAACAAAGTAGTAGATGTGATGCCGCTATTACAAGCAGTACTATGTATTACAAGGCAATCAATTCCACCAACTGCACATCAACTTGGATGCAAGAGGGAGGGAGGGGGGGGTGGGGGGGGGGGGGGGGGGGGGGGGGGGGGGGGGGGGGGGGGGGGGGGGGGAACAATATTGACGTATGAATACAGAAGCATGAAATTAGAGAGAGATCAACAAAAGACCGTAATAAGTCATGCAAGCACTTATCAGGATAAGTCAGAACTAATGTAACAGAACTCATAGACTCGGCAGATGCAGATTAAGTCCACATATATTTGATACTATTCAGAATATGATCTAAATAAACTTGCGGAATGAAATCTCAAGGTTCAACATTAATATTTTAACATTTAATTCTAATAAGATTATGAGACTCATTTAATTCTAATAAGATTATGAGATTAATACATCCTAGTGCAAGAAGCTCAAACAATGTGCAATAGACGGTCTGTTATATATATATTACTGCCTATTTCTTCGGGTGTTGAATGTGTTTCACGAAATAAGGGGGAAGCAAAACATAACTTCACATCACGACTTGCTAGTCTTTACTGGGAAAGGCTACAGTATCTATCTCGAAAGAGGATGATACAAAAAAGTTCATTTTACTGGAGTGCTCAATAGTTGCAGCCCAAGCAAGCCAAATGTGCATGCCGGATTTACATGGCCTCAGAAACAAAGTCTACTCACCTCCACTTCTAGCAGTAATATGCCAAATGAACGAAAAGTAGATAAATCAATTCCATGAGCGGCCACCACCAAGACCCCTACCCCGATCACGAAAACCTCCATGACCTGTCCAAAATTATATAGAACGGTCCCTAATGTTATATAACAATGGAAAACTAGTTTGGATCAATTCTTAGTGTGAAGAACAATCAAAATTCATGACCAAATCACACCTCGTAGTTCATCAGTCACTTAAAATCTACTGTTGCTCACACAAGTTATGCTTACTACAAAATTTCTATTCGACATTAATTATATTAGGCAGGACCCTAAAGATCGAATAATATCAGCAACCAAATTGATTAGATGGTCCAGTTAGTGACCAAATAAACATTCACTAGCAGCTAGAAGAGATGCACTTTTCCATTGCTTACCAGTGTATTGCCAAGTGGTTTGTAACCTCTCTCCCTTGCGAGAGGTCTTTAAGTTTAATTTGCTGTTATAGGGATCTTCCATGTTCCCCCAACACCATATGTTGGTATTTTAAAAAGGTTAAAAAAAAAAGGAAAAACAAAATGAAAAAATGCGCGACGCAAGCAAGCAGCCAAATGCTATTTCATGTACAATGGAAGCAAGGAATGCTAAAAAACAAGATTATATAAGAGAATAGAATACAAACCTGAAGAGGGAGGTGGGGGACCGCGACCCATTGCAGCCAGTTCAGGACTTACTTTTTGCCCTGCTTCTTCTAGTATATTGATTAGATCCTTGGCAAATCTCGCATTAGCTGCTGTGAAGAAGGTATATGCCGTTCCTTTGGCTCCTGCTCTCCCAGTACGACCAATACGATGAACATAGTCCTCCAAAGATCCCGGGAAATCATAGTTGATCACATATTTCACGTCTTTCACATCTATTTTATAAAAAAGAACAGCAGTTAAGGCAATTTAGTAAACTTCCTGATGTAGTGCCTATTTGGCATGGATTCTTGATCAGCTTCTACGTTCATGAATGTAAGAGTTCCCAGAAACAATGCATCTAGCTAACGAATAATCTGGAACTTTTGCTTTAGTGCGAAGCTAAAATGAGCTTTTCGCCCAAAAACAAAAGCTCCAGCTTGAAGCTTTTGACGCAGCAAGAAGCTGGACAAGGGATTTTATAGGAAAGATATAAGTGATTCTTCAAATAGTTATCCAAACAGCAGTTCTCTATAAGCTAAAGCCATCCCAAACAGGTCTTAAGAGCATTAACAAGATGTCCTCCACGAACATACCCAAACCACGAGCGGCAACATCAGTAGCTGTCATAATAGGACTTTTCCCAGATTTAAACTCGGAGAGAACCCAGTCTCTTTCTGCTTGGCTCTTATCCCCATGGATAGATAAAGCAGGCCAACCATCTGTCCTCAGCTGTCTTGTGATTTGGTCGCATCCCTTCTTGGTGTCCATGAAAATCAATATCCGGCTACCATCCATTATATCGTCCAACAACTTCACCAATCTGGAAAGAATAATGGAAAATATTATAATATCACATATAGAAATATGCTTCTTTAGCAAATCGTCGTTATAAGGGACTCCTACTTGTTATATTTCTGACTCTCTGATACAATCTCTACACGCTGATGAATAGCATGATTAGCTTTCAAGTCTATAGAACCGATAATCACCTGTGCCACAAGTCAGGAGCCGATCGGGTCAGATGTGGTAAAGATGATATAATGCAACGAACCCACCTGCAAAGCCTTGCTTGGCCATGATATATTTACCTTGTACGGATTGTAGAGGAACTGCCTTGCTAGCTGTTCGACTTCCTTCGGCCAAGTAGCACTCCAGTAGAGAGTTTGACGATCAGGGCGGATCTATAATGCAGTGAACAATTAAAAACAACTGTAAGCAATTTTCCTATAATAAAGCCGGAAGATAAATACTAAATCTCTAAAATGTGACAATTGTGACAATTGAAGAATAAATTATCCATCCCGTTTTTAGAGGTACTAACTTTATGGTGTGAATATAATATGGAGTAAGCCATTAATAAGTGAAGAGGTAATGCAAGTTCAACTCATTAAAATTTAGAGAAACCATTCTGTTCAAAAGCACTGAGAAGATAGGACGGTCTCTATAGTCTTCCTCCCAGAACACCATTTTAGGGGAATCATAACTGGGTAATTGACCTTTTACTGGTTTAGATATAATAATGTTACTCCATTAGAAGGGAGCATAACATTAATCATTAAGAAGACAAACTGCATCATCGGAAAACATGTATGGATACCCTGTAGCTGACCTCAATAGAGCATACTTGTGAGGTGTTGCTAGAGTAAAAAAGCCATGACACATAGCATCTCTAGAGTCCTCAATTTACAAATATTTTGTCATGAAATATATCCTAAGAACAACCGCAGAAGTGGGAGGTAAATTTTGTGTACCTGAGAAACAATTTTCCTGATCTGCGGTTCAAACCCCATGTCTAGCATACGATCTGCCTCATCCAGAACAAGATATGTAACCCTTCTTAAGTTTGTATGATGAGACTCTAACATATCGATCAATCGCCCGGGTGTAGCTATTATGACTTCAACACCTGATA
The DNA here is from genome assembly GCA_016920855.1 of Puya raimondii. Taxonomy (NCBI): domain Eukaryota; kingdom Viridiplantae; phylum Streptophyta; class Magnoliopsida; order Poales; family Bromeliaceae; genus Puya; species Puya raimondii. Next base: position 196,060,085 of record JABWPP010000050.1, on the reverse strand, counting down.
CAAAAGCATTATTCAAAAAAGAATATCAACATTAAGTGTTTCTAGTTTAGCACCATATTGCCATGACAATATTTTTACCTGACAAGTATAATCCCGTCCATTAAATTCATTCACTTTGCCCTCTTTATCTCAGCAAAAATAAGGGATATGAAGTAAGCATGGAAAACCACACCCTGATAAAGAAAAGAAAAACTAAGGGTGTATTTGGCATCATTATTGTCCTTTCTCTATTTTAAGGTCGCCATTTTGTTTCATATTAAGACATGGTTGACATCAACAATTGCCATAATGGGCCCTAATTAATTCAAATGAAACAGCAAATAGAGTAAAATATTCAACAAGAAATTAGCACCTTTCTGGAGATCACGAACTTGAGGTCCCTTTGGAACACCACCATATATACAAGTGCTTTTAATCTTTGAAGATGCCCCGAATTTGGTTGCCTCCTGTTGTATCTGGACAGCAAGTTCACGGGTCGGGGCCAATACCAAGACAATTGGACCATCACCAGGTGCTTAAGAGAAGATAAGATGAAGAATTTAGAGAGTAATCGCAAAGTAATCAAATTTGATTGGTGTCTGACATGGAAAGGCAACAAGTTTGTACCTAAAAATGGCTGAGCATTAACATGAACGATGGCAGGTAGGAGATACGCAAGTGTTTTTCCTGATCCTGTTTCAGCAATGCCAATAAGATCACGACCTTTCAATGCCATTGGCCAGCCTTGTGCTTGAATAGGAGTAGGCTCAACAAAACCAGCTCTTGAGATTTCCTGCATAACATAATCTACAAAATGAAAGGTAAAATAGTTATGCTATCCCCTATTGCATAACAGAAACATCTTTCCCAGAATGTAGCGATGAGTGTGACAAAAGCAAAACCAAGTTTCCATTAAAAGCAAGAGTTTGGCATTAGAAAGCTAAAAAGAGAACACAATCCATCAACATTTGATGAAAAATATAGCTGACAAGCACATCTTATGTTAGTCATTCATCACAGAGAGAGAGAAGGGGGGAGGGAGAGAGAGAGAACTCAGAAATACTATCAGCCGATGAAAGAGAAAGCACGGCCAAAAATTAAAGATAATATTGCATCGTATTAGATAAAATACGAAATAGTCCTAAAAGCACCACACAATGTAACAGCACAGTGGAAAAAGAAATTCTCTTTCATGACAAAAAAAGCAAACAGAGAAACTGGACTACCCTTCCATGGAAGGGGAATTATCTTCCATCTTGCATACACTCTACTTAAGCAATCTGCAACCAATTCACTAGACATTCCTCAAAGTATAGACTCTAGAATAAGCAAAAGATGATACCTTCAATTGAGGATCTGTTTTTGATATGTCTCTTCCAAACATACTTCACTTTATTTCTTCAACACTTGATTGACCAAAAATTTCCTTTTCATTTTATGAAAGTACTAGCGGGATAAAGAGCATCCAACCTCCTCTTAGAATATCTTCTATAAAGAGCCCATTATAAAGTATCTGTTCCCTCGTGCTCTTACTTATCGGTTACGAATAATGGAGTCTTTCTAAAATTCAAAGATGGAGAAGGTTGTGCTGTCCAATTTACCTCCTTTGATACTTTTGCAAAAAAAACTAGAAAGTCATTTATATTAATTGAAAGTTGCCCCAGCAAAAGTAATCTTATCACACCATCCCTGGGACAAAAAATTTATGGGCATCGTCCCCAAACAACTATGTTTGGGGACAATGCCGATGGGTGCCGCGTAGTGTGCGGGCGCCCATCGCACGGACCGAAACCAAAAAAACAAAAAATAATAATAATTTGTGGGCTCTGATTTTTTAGAGAGAGAGAGAAAGAAGCAGATGAGAGAAGGGAGGGCTGCGATGGGCGCCCGCACACCACGCGGCGCCCATCAGCATCGTCCCCAAACAAGCTGTTTGGGGACGATGCCCACAAAATTTTTGTCCCCATCCCTGTACGATTGGAACTACAATTACCATATCTCTGCTGCATCACTAATAGTTCAACGTTTTCCGTTAAAGATGGTTCAAGCACATTTCCATATTGTTGAGTCGCCCATTCCAATTCTTTTCACCTTAATTCTATTCTCCATTTTCGGAACCACAAAATCCAATTCACTAGGTACAATCGCAACACCGTTGCTACTTAGGTCAAGCTACAAGTGTGGCGGAGTATACACTAGTCAATGTTGTACAACAAACTATAACCCTAGGCAACAAATCCATGAGAGAGAGAGAGAGACCTGGGAAGCCGATATCGCGGAACTCCCTGATCGGCTTGGGCACGTCGCGGCCGTCGACGGTGATCTCCCTCTTGCGGCGGTAGGCCTCCACCTCCGACTCCGTCATGGCCGCCACCGCCGGCGGCTCCACGTAGAAGTTCTTCTCGAATGGCGTCAGCCCGTCCAACTCGGCGGCGGCGGCGCCGCCTCCGCCCTCCGCCTCCCTCCTGCTCGAGGACTCGAACCCCCTCCTGCCGCCACTGAATCCCGCATCGCTGGAACAACAACGGAAAAACCGAATTAAAGCATCAACCACTCGAAGCATCGTCTCCTTCCCTAGCATGAGGTTAGGATTAAGGTTAGGGTTAGGGTTTTGTAGGGGTCACCTTCTCCGGTCGCGGTAGGAGCCGGGGTCCCCGGCGCGGCTATCGTAGCGGCTCATGGTAGGATCGCCTCTGTAGTTACCTCTCTTCGCCCCACTAAGCTTAGAGAGCGAGAGAGAGAGAGAGAGAGAGAAAGAAGGGAAGGAGCGTACGGCAATGGTTGGGGTATCGGAGAGGTTTCGGTGGAGTTCAAGGGAAGGGCTTGAGCTTAAAGCCTTCAAGGGCTTGAATGGGAAGGTAAAGGATAGGGGACGACGACGAAGCCCGTTGCTTCGTGTTATTGGACCTGATGAAGAAGATGGGCCGGTTAAGGGCCCTGTTCGGCCTACAAATAAGCCCGTTTTGTGAACTGCGGGCCCCACACGTCGGTGATACAACCGATCAGATAAGCCCCACCCCCGCATTGAATGCTGCCACGTGGACCCAACTAATCGTGGGCCCCACATGTCAGAATAACAATGAATCCCTTGCAACCTTTACACCGAACCCACCTCAACAGATATAAATATCCCGCGGTGGTCCAAAAGGTTTTACCTTCTCTTTGCCTACCCCCACACGTATTCCGAAATCCAACGCCTTGACTCGGAAGCAATCCCAACCCTCCGCTTTGCGGCTCCACTCTGATCACTCTCTCTCTCTCTCTCTCTCTCTCTCTTTTCCCCGCTCCATTTCTCTTCTCCGTGGGGGATGACGAGCTCCCATCCATGGCGGCGACATCCCCACCACTCTCATCACTAGCTCTCCTCCTCTTCCTCGCCTCCTTCCTCCTCTTCCTCCTCCTCCTCCTACTCTCTCTTCACCTCAAGGCTCAGCACAAGAGCAACAAGGCCCACGAAGCCCAACGCAGCTCGCACACTCCTCCGGAGGCGGCGTGCGGAGTCGGGGAAGGGGAGGAGGAGGAGAGCGAGCGGAGGAAGGGGGAGGAGAAGAAGAGGAAGAAGAGGGGGCGGAAGAAACGGCAGGGAGGAGAGGAGGCGAAGGATGGGGCTGCGGCGGTGGCGGCGGCGGCTGAGGAGACGGCGGAGGGCGGAGATACGCGGCGGAGAGAGGCGGCGGTGGGTTGCCCCTTCCCCTTGTCCTCGTTTGGGAGCGCGATGCAGAGGAGGATCAAGTCGCAGTACGACGAGCTCGTCAAATCCAGCCATGCCAAGGTCTTGACCATCGCTCAGGTTCTCTCTCTCTCTCTCTCTCTCTCTCTCTCTCTCTCTCTCTCTCTCTCTCTCTCTCTCTCTCGGAACCCTAATTCGTATGCTCTGTAATGGGATTAGTTATGATTTTGGATAGATCGAAGAAGGTAGGATTAAAACGATTGTAAATTTGAGTAGTAGGATTCATGTGGGATAATGTTTTGATGTGAATTCATAGCATGAATTGTTGTGTACTTATCCATAGATTTGATCTTATTTTGTTGTGTTAACGACTGGTGAAATGGTGATCATCCTGGGAAACCTTCCAATTACATCTTCCTGCTGATAAAATGCCAATGCGCGAACAATCTGAATCGAAGATTGAAATGTTAGCGCTGGTATTAATCCACACACTTTGTGTGTGTCTGACGCATAATTCGGTCCGACAACATTCTAGCTGTTCATTTGCTTGTCATACGGATAAACCTATCGACGAATTTTCCTTACTGGCTCTAGGAATACTTTTACCATCAAAAAATTGGCTTGTTAGTATATTTTTTCCAATTTTTGATTAAATTTTTGGTCTTATTGATAGTCGTGGAAAGAACTTGATAGAATGTAGAATTGGGTGCACAAGTTTCATTCTGTTTATTATATCACAACTGGACTTACATAGTGCTCCAAAAGAACTTTGAAGGCAAATTTGAAGGCCTCAATTTCCTTTCTATGAAATCTTATGTAACTAACTGCCTAATTGGAAGTTGTAGGCAGCGTGTATTAACAAAAATTGGACTTCTTGTCCTACTAGAGTCGTAAAAAAAAAAACCTTGCATATTTTCTACAATGATTTGGATGTAAACCACCTAGAAGAACAATATAGGATACTATTATCCACAGTTACTAATTGTTTCTCTTATCCGAACATCTGATTCCATCAGATGGAGAAGTAACAAAATGCTAATCTCATTGTATTTTCATGTGTGCTGAAATGTTCATGTTTTCTATTACTATTTTTCGTTCAACTCTACTCTTTGTTCCTATTATCTCAATCCTGCCTAAAACGATTTTCCTTATTCAGCATTGCATGTCCCAGCTACTCTACCTTCAAAGTTTCTCATTTATAACGTTTTATAGTTTTCATTCATGATTGCATAACGTAGACTTTTACTTTATTTTGTAGGTTGGTCAGTTTATCAACTGTCTCGTTGAGGCAAGAAATGAATTGCAACACAAGTATGTATCCCCTTCTTAAAGTCTAATCCACTTGCTGGCGTTATATATTGTGCTTATTTTATTTTATTTAAATTCTAAAAGATAATTTTGATTATAACAGGTCTGTGATCATTCAACGGAGTTTTAAAATTAAAAAGGCATTGTTATTCAAGGCCGATCGGTCTTCATTTGATCGTCTTTGTCAACAGGTTTGCTGTGCTATTTTCAGTCTGTTAGTGTGCATTTTCGGTGATATAGCACAAAGTTGTTGGCGTTCTCCTCTAACTACTGTTTGCAATTTTTCGCAGGTGTACAAGTTAGAAGCAGAACATAAGAGGCTAAAAGAGGATGCTGCGGTCTATAATTTAGTTCAAGAGCAGCTTAAGTTGTCACCTGCATACAAAACGGTACTCATCCTTCAATACTGTTGAGTGCTTGTTTGGGCCGGGTTCTGAAACGGCTTCTTCTACAAAGCTTATAGATTTTTGACTAATGAAAGGAATGAATGAAAATTTTGTTGGGGTGTGAAGCTAAAACAAGCTTTTGTGTCCTGGAAGTAGAAGCGCACACTTTGTGACTCTGGCTTCTGCTCTAGGAGAAACTGTGGGGGAGATCTAATGATAAAGCGATTAATGCTTTTTAAACAGTTGTACTCATTTAGCACAGAAGCTTGATCCAGCCGGACTCAAACAAGCACTAAATAAATAAACAGAATTAGATTGTTTAATATCTGAATTACTATTTTAATTTTATTATAGATGCTTGAGATCAGTGCAAGCATGGAGAAAGTTCCAACAGAACGGACTGCGGAACTTCCTGATATCTCATTCGAAGAGCTACTAGCACAAGAAAAGAAGGATTCATTTTGGTATGTTATCTTGATCTCTCTCACATCCTAAATTAAGTTGTACTAAAGTAGTTTTTCCTGTAAGTGATTTTGCCAACTTATTTCAGGCAAAGAAACGGGAAGCTTAGGTCATTTCCAAGCTAATACATGAAGCCATCTCAAGCACGGGCTTCTGCAGTCGAAAGCGAAGAGCTTGTACAATTTGCTAGGCCTTTTTAATCTTCAATTTTTCTTCTACTTTTGTGCTGAGCTGTGCGTTCATTGAGTTTTCGTACTAAAACTCGGTTTGTTGAATGCTAATCCACTGGTAAACTACATCACTCATGAGAAATGATAGTCGTCTTTTGGATTTTCCTCTTACTGAGATTTTTCAAGTTAGCAGATTGTTTTTCAGATCGTAAAGCTAAATTAAGGATTCTGAGAGTTTCTACAATATTATTTTTGTTCCTAAAAGAGCAGATCTATTGAATTTGATCATTGTTCGCATGAGATGTAATCTATTACATCGAAAGTGAAGCTTGAAATTGGGAATCAACTGCTACATGCCAAAAGGCCTCTTAAATGCAGCCTTCTCCGGTTCACAAGTGTCACTTGATCACTCAAAATTTGGTCGAATTTATTGTTCAGATAAGTCTGGCCATGTGCTGGATAAAGCTGAGATTGGTGAGCTCAGATGATCATGTCTTTATTCAGGTGTTAATTGTTCCTTTACTAGTAAAATAATTAAATGTACAAATATTATGAGTGTACAATTTGAATTTAAGTGCTTCAGTATGAACCTTTTTTGATTCCCTTGTGGTCCATAGCTAGCAATTAAAGCACCCAATTCACAGGAATTGTATGCTTGCTATTACAAACAGAATCAAAATTGAAAAGCAATAGTACAAATATTTCTAACATGTCTCTAAATTTTGAACATTCGCCGGGCGTGGAAAGTGGGTTAAGTAGGCCCCTAAAGTGAGCCGATGTTTATGGGCTTTAGTGGGCCACTCCCACAAAAGCTTCTAATTCGGATCGCAATTTATCGGGTCGGATCCTGTAACCTGGTCGGGACCACCAACCGATTTGCAATCCTCCATTCCCGGTTTTTGTTGTGTAGAAACTATTGCATGCACCGCGGCGTATGCACCGGGACATACAAAATTTGAGATTATTTATTTATTTATTTTATTGAGGAACAAATTATTCACCTAAACCACACAAAAAACATCTTTAAGACCTATCGTATACAAAATTTAAATCCAAACAGTGAGATATTAAATTTGATTGATAATTCCAAAATTACTCTGTATAAAAATGTTTAATTCTTAAAAGTCTACTAAACAGATACAAAATAGTCACAAAACTAACTGTGTTAAAAAATTTATTATTGTTATGCTCGAAAAAAAAATAAATTAAGGTACACTTTTTAAGCATTGTAGGCTGTAGCTTGAGTCTAACAATGTAGATTTTCATTTTAAAATCCATAGCTTCGGAGTTTTTTGAGGCCCCGTTATATACACCAGGCGCATGCAATTATTCTCCTGCTCTTTGTTTGAAACGCGCGAGCGCGTTAGATTCCGTGCGGGTGCGCACCAGCTGTTCTACTCATAACAGAGAACAGCTGATTATCTTACGTGTCAGCATATTATTGGTTGTTGCTCCGCAATTCAGTCACTGCTTGTGTGGACCCCACATCGACAAAGTTTGTGGACCCCACATCGACAAAGTGCCCAAATACGCTGGATTCCCATAGTCGACGACGGTCCACATGAGCATATTCCATTCGACGCGCGAACCAGAATTTTTGCAGAAAGGTCCCTCAATTTTTCAGTTTTCCAAGCAGTAGAGTTTTAAAATCACAAGAAACCATAGAAAACTAAATTACTTGGGTAAAATAATATTACAGGGGAACATCTAATTTATATATTTGTTAATAATAATAATATTTTTGGCATTTATCTTACCATTTAAGTTGGAGCTTCACTAGGTTGCTTATTTTTGTTCGTTTGATATTTTGTTAGCTGTACTTGTATCAACCTTTTTAATGCCTAATTATGTGATTAAATGAGATAGGTAAAAATGTATGCGATTATATGGTGTTTAAATATTAAAAATGGTAATTAATAAATGCGCACGAGATCGAACGTGCGGCGGATCTTAATCCGATCGCGCCGCTTCAACTTAAAAAAAAAAAAAAAAAAGGAAAATGGAGAAAGAGAGAGGCGAGTAAAACCCTACTCCTGCAGCCCACGCAATTTCCCCTTTGTATATATATATATAAACACAACAAACCCCACTCTCTATCTCCTCCGCTCTATACCCTCTTTCTCCCTCCCTAATCGCTCTCGCTCTCTAGGGTTTCTCTCCTTCGCCGTACCCTCTCTCTACTCCACAAGGCGAAGAAGAAGAAGCGGCGGCGGCGGAGAAGAGGAAGAAGAAGAAGAAGAAGCCGCCATGAGCAACAACAAGCAGCAGAACACCCTCAACCTCAACGATCTCGGCTCCGCCCTCCCCGCCGTCGCCGCAGGTTCCTCTCTCTACATCCCTCTCCTTAGGGTTTTCTCTTTGTTCCGTTAGATCTCGTAATCGGTGTCGTGTCCTTTGTTTTGATGCGTGGACGTGTGTATGATGTCTAGGGTTAAGCGCGGAGGACCGGGCGGGGCTCGTCACTGCCCTAAAGGTGGGGTTTGATCTCTGTGTTCGGTGATTTTCGACTTTTGTTTGTGATCTAGATCTTGTTTATGCTTGTATTGGTCTGAAAGATTTGGGCTTTCTACTGAGAAAGAGCTTCTTCTTTTTTTCTGCAGAATAAGCTGCAGAGCTTGGCTGGGGAACACAAGGATGTTCTCGAGACGCTCTCGCCGAATGTGAGGAAGCGCGTCGAGGTGCTGAGGGAAATCCAGGTTTGGTCTTTATTCCTTGTCCTGATCCTAACGATCCATTTGAGCTTGTTTTGTCGGGTGTCGTTAGGGTATTGTAGTTCCTGCTTTTTAGTTTGGGTGTTAGTTCTCAGTTTTCATTCTTGCTTCTGGTTGATCTCAGAGTTTTTCCCTATAATTCTCCGTTGGTCATAATTCCTTTTCTTTTATAATAGTAGGTTAAAGTTCCTAATTGTATTAGTATCTTTGGTATATGCTGGGGTATTTATGCTTAGTGTTATGCGATTCTAATATGTATTTTCGTTGAACACCAGATTCGCGTAGCTCTCCATTAACATACTGTTTGAATGAGAGTTGAAAGTGCTATTTTGGAAAGTTGGCATGTGCAGCTCATGCTTAATTGGGCATGTCTCGTAAAGTATTTGTTGTATATGATTAGAGCTTTTGATTTTTGATTAATGGTTAGATATTTGTATCGGCTAGAACTTTTTGGAATTGGGGATGCTTAATAAGTGATGTTGTTGCTACACATGTTTTCCTGCAGTGTAGGTTTGCAACTTTTGCTCCTCTTGTAATTCGAACATCCTTGTGTTTTCTCAGTACATACTTGGTTAGGTTTGTTAAGTTTTTTTAAAAGTTGTAGAACGGCGACACTTTTCCTTAAGAGTTGAAATTATGTGTGTTATGGTGGTATTGTTGTCCCCATATAGTAAAAGGAGATGTGGTAATATGGAATGGAGTAGATGCATTTGCGACATGAAGTACGGGCAACGTGGAAGTTTATGAAGCTTGTCTCTCTCTTCCATCTTGGACTGGTTTCCTAATTCATTGGGTGTCATAGCTAATTGATTTTGTAGTATGAGACTCTAATGGAAAGAAGCTTCTGCCCCGGGTCTCAAATTTGAGCAACTTCATATGGATAGTTTTCTTTGAGCTTTTTGTCAACTTACAGCCTTTCCCAACGAAGATTAATTTGAAAAGCTTCCCTTAGTGAAGTATGCTTGTACTTGTTTACTTGATAGGCATGCCGCATAAGATAATTAGCATAAGATAAGCATACCTTTTGACTGGTCACATTCATTAAGGATTTTCTCTACCACAGCTTGGGCATAGATGTAAGAGATTCTGCTTGTGTACTTGAAAGTACTAGAAGTCATACTAACAAACTGATCGAAAATTACTTTATTGTTCTAGAGCCAACATGATGAGCTTGAGGCAAAATTTTTCGAGGAGAGAGCTGCTCTCGAAGCTAAATATCAGAAGCTTTATGAGCCACTATACACCAAGGTACTTTTTCTAAAGTTGTATAGTGAAGACTTTCTTTTTTATCTCTTCCGTGCTTCATTACCATGTGCACAAGACATTCAAGGAATAATTAATGTTCTAATTGACATCACTTGGGTGACATGGTGTCAGTTTTCTATTGCCCTTCTATGATTTCGCCACAAGCATTACTCTGCTTGCTTACTGAAAATTTTGCAGAGATACGATATTGTGAATGGAATAGTGGAGGTCAACAGTATTACAAATGAAACAGCAGAGGAAGCCACTGCTGATGGTGAAAAGACCAAAGGTTTTTAACGGAACTTGGAAGATAGAATCTGCTCCCTTACTCTTTCTGCATTCATTAATTCTTTATTTTGCTCTATTGATTCAGAAAAAGGTGTTCCGGGTTTTTGGCTCAATGCTATGAAAATGAACGAAGTGCTGACTGAAGAGGTAATAAGAAGTAAACAACTTTTCTTTTATCAATTTTTTTTTCTTATTAGCCTCTCTTAATGAAAATTTTCCTCATGTAGATTCAAGAGCGTGATGAGGACGCCCTCAAGTATCTCAAAGACATCAAGTGGTCCAGAATTGATAATCCCAAGGGTTTCAAGCTTGAGTTCTTCTTTGATGTCAACCCTTATTTCAAAAATTCAGTCTTGACGAAAACATATCACATGATAGATGATGATGAACCAATCTTAGAAAAAGCAATAGGGTAATTTATATCCTTTATTGTATATTAGTTATAATTTTTTTCCTTATTGGTACTTTATATCTCTTTCTTACATATTTAATCATGACATTTTTATTGTAGGACTGAGATAGAGTGGTATCCTGGGAAGTGCTTGACCCAGAAGATTTTGAAAAAGAAACCAAAAAAGGGTTCGAAGAATGCCAAACCCATCACTAAAACTGAAACTTGCGAGAGCTTTTTTAACTTTTTCAATCCTCCACAAGTCCCTGAGGATGATGAGGATATCGATGAAGAGACTGTAAGTTGACAATGACTTGCTTATTAGTTAAAAAAAAAATGCTAGAGAAATTTAAGAATATCTATTTATAAAGCTCATCTTTTGCTAATGGGCCAGGCTGAGGAACTGCAGAATCAAATGGAGCAAGATTATGATATTGGGTAAGCGATTTATTCATAGTTTCCATTGTTCTACTAGCTTTCTACAAAATTATTATGTAAATGTATATATTTTCGCATCCTGGTTTCTTAAACAGCCTCTAGCCTGAATAGCAACAGTTAGGAGCATAGCAAATAAGATGTAGCTTTTGTTGTCGTGGGAATAAAAAATGAGTTTTTAGGTTCCGAAAGCAGAAACTCTAATTTAAAACTCGTCTGCTTCTGCGACATTGAGACTTTAGTGGGAGAGATTATAATTAGAAAGCTGTTAGACTTTCTTCGAATAAGTTTGCTTAAATACAACTTTTGCAGAGGCCCCAGTTGGGCCCTAACTTCCCTTAACCTTGTTTTGTAACATCTTCTCTTTGTAGTCCCTATTAGTGTGTTCAATGGAAATAATAGAGAAACTTCTCAGTCGTGTAAGCATTTTTTTCCCTCTCTTCAATGCAGGTCCACTATTAGAGATAAAATTATACCTCATGCAGTCTCGTGGTTTACGGGCGAGGCTGTTCAAGCGGATGATTTCGAGGGCTTAGAAGAAGATGATGATGAAGAGGATGAAGACGAGGAAGATGAGGATGAAGAAGAGGATGAGGAGAATGACGATGATGACGACGATGAAGATGAAGAAGAGGAGGGAAAGACCAAGAAGAAGGTAACAATTTCATGTTCTTCATAACTGTTTCCAATTTTCAGTTTTGAAACTACTGAAGTATGTTCTGGCTTCTGATGCTGATTTATCTTTTCGGTTTGTCACCCATGCAGTTGGCCAGCGGACAAAAGGTGCGGTTTCTATTCTTACAACCTTAATCCCACACAAAAGAAAGGCAAATCATTTTTTATATAAATTTTGATAAATTTCTAAGTTGTGTTGATTTTGGACTGCAGAAGAGTGGATTGGAAGCTCAAGAGCGACCAGCTGAGTGCAAGCAACAGTAATTAAATCGAAAAAGGAAGCGTTTCCAGATTAGTTTGGTTTGGAAAAACTGTTTCGTGGTGTTGTCGGGTATAGTAAGTATTGTGATTCCCTTGCTCTTAATATATGTTGGGGACTCAGAGCTGGTATTTTTGGTATCTTTTAATTATTTGGTATTATCAGTGGTCAATCATTTTTTACCCCGTTGTTTGTGGGTACGGGAGGGTGCTTGTTATGTTGGAGCCATTTTCGTTCTCAAGATTTTGTGTCCTCATCGGAGCTGCTAGTGCATGAAAATGATATTATATTATATATTCTTATTTTTATATAATGGGGAATGAATTTTCTTAAAGCTTTTATCTTCTTTTTGGTTTTTTTTTCTTTTTTAATTTTTCCAGTTGATCTGTGGATTTCATTGGGTTACATATGTTTTCATCTTTTGCTTCATCGGGAGAATAAAGAATGTTGTAATACGTTCGCACATTCTCACGGTAAAACGGGAAATGCCTTGTAATAGTTTATCAAGTTAAAGCATTACTGCTCTTTAAAATGCAAACATTCCTTTTAAATTCGTAATGATACTGTTCATCATCACTCTTGCGTCCTCCTAAGCTTTCACCTGTTCTCTTCATGTAGAACAGTAGAACTCTCTCTCTACGTTTTCTTTCATTTGTTCAAAAAATGGAAAACAATGTGCTCAACTCTTTTAAGTTAAAAATTTCTGCGTCTCATCTATGTTGTTAAGATTAAACTCTTCTCTTCTTCCAATCCTTCGATAATATCATTCTCACGCTCCATTTGCCGATAGAGATCTTCAAGAACTCCATACACATCCTCTCCGCCAGGCGGAGACGCATCTCCCGCCGAGAAAACACGCACTTTGTTCTTCAACTCAATCCAGCTCTGTCCTGGGCTCTTCCTCAAACCCCTCTCCTTCGTCTTCATTCGCACCCTCTTCGCCTCCTCCCACATCCCGCAAGCCGCATATATATTCGAAAGCATCATATAATTCCCCGTACCGTCTTCTTCTTCGATCCCCAACCTCTTCATGGCATCTTCGGCAATCGCGGCATTCCCGTATATTCTACAAGAGTTTAAAAGCGCTCCCCAGACGGAAACACCGGGCTTCATTGCCATCTTCTCTATAAGCCCAGTTGCTTCTTTTAGCAGGCCGGCACGCCCGAGAAGGTCCACCATGCATGTGTAATGTTCAATTCCTGGCGAGACTTTATATTTGTTAAGCATTTGATCGAACACCTTACGACCATCCGATACTCGCCCAGCATGGCTACACGCAGAGAGAACCGCCACGAAAGTTATATTATCTGGCTCAACACCGGCCCTAACCATACCGTAGAATGAATCGAAAGCTTCGTCACAAAGACCATGCATTCCATACCCAGCAACCACAGTGTTCCAAGATATCAAATCCCTCTTCCTCATTCCATCGAACACCAACCGCGCACTACGAAGGTTCCCGCTCTTCGAATACATATTGAGAAGTCCATTTGCTATCAACAAATTATGAACCATTGATCCTCTAATGGCGTGTCCGTGAACCTCTCGGCCCAACCTCAGTGCCGACAACTCTGCACACGCGGATAAAACGGTAGCAAGAGTTACCGAATTGGGCACGACCCGACATTGCTGCATCTTCCGGAAGAGCTCCAGCGACCGCTCGATCATACCGCTCGATGCGAACCCGCCGATCACTGCGCTCCAACTCACCACATTGGGCGCCAACTCCCCTGTTCGATCCATCTGTAGAAAGATGTCATAAGCTTCATCGCATAAACCAGCCGCCGCATAGCTCGATATCAACGAATTATAAGTTACTAAATCTCTAGATCTCGTACTCAGAAACAACTGCTCGGCGTCCTCTCTGCTCCCGAGCTTACCATACATGCATATAAGCGAGTTGTTCACGAAGGAGTAAGCTTCGAAGCCGTTTCGTACCGCATAGCCGTGGAATTCTCTACCTTTCTCCAACAACGCGCCGTCAACGTAAGGGCAAACGGAGAGCGCCACGGCGAGGGACTCCGGAGTGCCTCTGCATCCCTTGGCCCTCATTTCGTCGAACAGGTTGACGACGTCGCCGTGGCGCCGACACTTGGCGTGCGCCGACAGGAGTGCCGTCCACGTCACGGCGTCGGGCGCGGGGCCCACCCCCTCCATCCGCGCGAAGACCTCGCGCGCGCGGTCCAGATCGAGACTTGAGGAGTACCCGGAGAGGAGGGCGTTCCAAGAGAACACGCTTCGGTGCGGCATATCGTCGAACACCTTCCGGGCGCTTTCCATGAGACCCAGGTGGGCGTACATGACGACGAGCTCGTTGGCGACGTGGAGGCGGCGGTGGAGGCCCATGGCGACGGCGTGGGCGTGGACGAGGAAGCAGGCGCGGGGAGCGCGGGCGCCGGAGCAGGCTCGGAGGGTGAGGGGGAGGGTGTAGTGGTCGGGGAGGGCGCCGAGGGAGCGCATGCGGAGGTAGAGGGCGAGCGCGGCGGTGGGCGCGCCCCGCGCGAGGTGGGAGCGGAGGTGGGCGTTCCATTGGAAGGTGGAGCGGTCGAGGTCGAGCTCGGAAGGGTCGTGGCCATGGTGGTAGTGGGAGGAGGAGAGAGGAGGAAGAAGAAGAAGAAGAAGAGTTGGGCGTCGTCGCCTTGCGCCGAGGAGGAGGTGGCGCGGTAGCATGTGGGTACCATTTTGGGGAACGCCGAAGGGATACAAGTAAACAAAAAAGGGGTGTGTGAATATCACCTCACACATTGGCCATTTTAAATTTATCTGTTTATTGATATTTTACAAATATATATATCTATTTATTTTGATTCAATTTATTCTAACCAAATAAATTAGAAGTTCCACTAAATTAACAGAGTCTTACAAAAAACTACTAGAATTACAACAGAAAAGAATTAAACAGACGTTCAAAAAATCAAAAAAAAATTATGATCAATTTCAAAATGGCCTATTTCATTGAAGTCCCATTTAAGCACTTCTTAGTTCTTACAACCAGTTTATTTCATTGAAGTCCCATTTAAGCACTTCTTAGTTCTTCCTAGCTAAAACCAAAAAAAAAAAAAAAAACCGGTGGTAGAGAAGCTTGATTTCAAATTTTCACCCAACAACGAAAGCTTTAAACTTTCTTACTAGCTAACTATTTCAGTGCTACGCCTTGAATTAGAGAGGCCTTTTCAAGAAGCTACAAATTAAACATTGATATGAATATTAAAATTCGATCGTCGCCTATAGCACCTCTCATCTTCAGCATTGCTATTTATGATGATGATGAATAACAAAAAAAACAAGCGTTGAATCATATACAAAACGAACCTAAGCTTATTACTGAAGTATATCCAACGAAACAGATGAATTTATTTTTCATCAACTCATACATGTATTCAATAGAGCTAAAAAACAAGATTCTGAGACCTATTTTGCTGCAAAGATCAGAAGTAGAGAAGAGCATGAAAGAAATTGTACCAGTCAACTACAAAACTGTACTATCCAAATTCATAGTCGATATCAGTTCTCGATATATTCTTCACTACTTCCCCGTTAAATTCATAAATGTCTCAATCCCGGATCCGTTCTAGTAATCCCTGCAGGAAGAAATGGTTAAACCCCAATCAGTATGTAATCTACAAAGATTTCATTTCGTATATAAACTGCTTATTGTTAAATTTGTTTCAGTGGAAACTAATGTTTTTATGAAAGACCAAAAAATATCCATTCTCTTATGCTTTTATGTGGATACCTGGCAATCTTAATACTTCTGAGGCACAGCATTACTGTAAGTATGATTGAAACCATTGCCAAAAAGAGATGCTCCAAGGAGTGGCCGCTGATGAAGTAGCGATTCACACTATAAACCTTTTTATCAGCAATACCTTCAAATCTCGCCAGAAGGTAGAAACCTGAATTTTGACAACCATCAGATAAACAATAAGCGCAATAATGAGAAGATGAATAAGACCTTATCAATCAAAAGATCATCTTTTGTTTGTAACCCATTTGGTTCACGGTTTGTAATATTCCAATAATCTTTCATATTTTCTATTGAAAATTATTCAACTCAAGTTGGATAGTTATAAAAGGTGTTAGTGAAGTAGTTGAATCATTGTAGATTCCTAATTGTTAGGAATACTAGATTATCACGGGTTAAGAGGTATTCTCATTCTCATACATAATGGGAATCATTAGAAGTCCATTAATAAAAATATACTAGTTCCTAACAACCTCCCAAATCCAAGTGCTTTGATAAGTTTAATAACAAACTTGCTATTCCAAATATAAAATATAAAATATTTCTGGAATATTACAAACCTTGAACCAAACGGTCCCTTAGTATACTAAATGTTGTTATTTGGCATATAAGATTATAATATTAGCTCGATAAGATATTAAAAATCAGTCCGAATATCTGAGTTAATGTAAACTTATCTTCTTGAGTACATCTAGCATTACAACTCCTTAAAAATGTTGGCAGACATTAACGCGAACTGTCTTGAGTATTTGCAGCAACAACCTCTTACATGCAACAGCTTTTTGTACAACTTTACCCACATATAAATAGATAATAAAAGAAGATGTGGTTCGAAAACTTGGAAAAATCAATTCTAACAAATTCTCTTATATTAGTTTATAATATTAAAAGTGAAACTTTGGCCTCAAGTTCATGGACTAGTAAGTAATTTTACCCATTAAATTTACATGGAGAATCAATCACCGTAAGCCTTAACAGAGAGAGAAGAGATTTCACTATTGCACTTCACAAAATCAGATACCTCCTACTTGTTAAGGACTGGACGACGTTTCTGATCCAGAATTCAATTGATATATTCTAGTTAGAGATTGTACAGATATCCATCGTGAAAAGTTGAAAGTGTTATATGTAAAAGTAGAGAAAAAATTTGGCCAAAATGGGTTTTTGCAGATAACAAAAAGAATGGAGGAAACTGAAAACTGGAAATGTGCTCACTGGTCACAGTTTAGAAATGACCTGTCGCCAAAATCCAAAATCTCGAATGTGTATACTTCGGCGGCAACAAGAAAACCATTGCAGGAATTGCAATGCATGGAAGAATATGGAACATCATGCACAGCCGAAGATCATTAAAGGTCCTGCAACCAGCTAACATAGCACATTCGACAGAAAAATATATTAGGCATTCTTTAAGCATTTTGAGTTTGTATAAAAAAATCGAGTTTACTTTAAGAGAAAAATTTTGAATTACCTTTCACATGCGATGCTGACGAGTACGAGGGCTAAGAGTGAAAACAAACATGTTACTCCAATCCGTTCATCCACTCTCTCTATCACTAAGATAGACAATAGAGAAGAGGCTGAGATCATCATCTGCTTGAAAGAACACGCGTTCTAACAGAATCAACGAAAGAGAAATGTGCACGTTTCTTTTTAACAAAATATACAGTAGTACAATTCCAAAGTTTCTGAAGCGAATAAAAAACTACACATTCGAAGATTAGAAGAAAGATACCTGTGGATAGTCTACAATATACCTACTATAAACCGGAAGAATCTAGAATCCAACTACTATTAAGCAGATGCTTCCATTTAACAAAATAACATCACAAACTCAAATGCAGAATAATAAGGACATTATAGAAGATTGGGTTCGTATATACCGGTAACCTGTCCCAAGCAATTCGATCATCATCCGGCTTAAGGTGATAATACGCGGATCCAAACGCCAACGCCGCGTTCCCCGCATAGAAGAAAGCCCAACCCAAGACCTCTCCTTTCAAGCTACAACCCACACGGAACATCCATCAAACACTTTCCTAGCAATCTCATTGTCCCCAAACCATGTAAACAGAACAGGTCTGGGAAAGAGAGGGTAAAAGATGTACAGGGACCCCCTCAACCGCACGCCATTTTGAAAACAGACTCTGGCCATTTTGAAATGGTAATTGCGAATTCCGTTTGATTGTCGCCTGCTGATGACTATCAAAGTCGCTAATTTTGACGAATCCCCTGACTAAAAACGAAACTTTAAGGGGTCTATTCCAAAACGGCGCACAGTCGGAGGGGAACTCGACACATTTCCAGGAAAATCGAGCGTAGAGGGAAACCCTAGCGCACCTGATCCCGAAGCAGCTCCCGGAGAGGCAGAGGACGAGGGAGGGGACTCCGACGAGCAAGAAGGGGAAGCTGGTGAGCACGTTGAGCGTGTTGGGCACCCCTGCGGAGGAAGAGGGAGCGAGCAATAGGGCACGATTAGGGTTCGTCGAGAGATGTAGAGAGAGAGAGAGAGAGAGGGTTACAACCGAGGAAGTTGCGCATGTCGGCGAAGAGGTGGAGGGAGGGGGAGTGGGGGATCCGCGGGGCGAGGAGGAGGAGGAGGAGGAGGGAGACGAGCGCGGCGCCGAGCCATAGCCGCGCCCGGTTCTCGCGGCGGAGGAGGACGGAGAGGGGGACGACGAAGCGGTGGTCCTCCGCCGCGAACTGCATCGCCCTCCGAAAAGAAGAAGTAGAAAGGGGCGGGGTCCGGGGCCGCGTCCGTCGCTCGCTTAATACACCACGCCTGTTTGTTTCCCCGAGCCTCAAGTTCAGGTTCGTTCAATTTTCCGATGACTATTTTGTTACTTATTTTGCATTTCGGTGGAATTAATTTTTTTTGGCCTTTTTGCATAAAAAATTTATTAGTTTTGAGCTTTTGTAAAATTGGATCGCTATTTTTGATTTTGCAGATTCGATCGGGATTTTCAGTAAACTGATCAAAATACTCTTGTTAGTCTTTCTCTCTCCTCTTTTTTTCTTCTCTCGCTCGCTTTTTTTTTTTTTCTCCGCCCGCGACCCCTGCGCCCGCGCCAGCTTGGGCCGGCGTCGCTCGGGACGGCGGCGCCGGCGCTGGGCCCCGCCGCGGGCCCCGCCGCCGTCATCCAGAGCCACGCGGGGCCTCTACCGGCGTCGCTCGTCCCGCCACGGACCCCGTCGTCGTCCTCGTCCTCCTCCTCCTCCTCTAAGGCCTCCTCCTCGTCGTGGTGGTGCTCCTCCTCCCTGCCTCCCCCGATTCCGAGCGCTTCCTCGAGATCCGCCCCGCGCCGCGCGCTCCGAAAAGAGAGATTACTGTATCCGAATTTGGTTGGAGAGAAATGGTGCAACAAGGAGAAATGATGCAACGAGAAGAAATGGTGTAACGAGAAAGAAGAAGAGAAAAAGAAATGATATAATTTTCATCCAAAGAGTGCAATTTTGATCTAAAAAGTATAATTTTTATCTCAAAGAGTGCAGTTTGCACTGCTAAAATAATGTTACACTGTTCGGATAAAAATTACATCATTTCCTTTTCTCTTCTTCTTCCTCGTTGCACCATTTCTCCTCGTTGCACCATTTCTCCTCGTTGCACCATTTCTTCTTGTTGCACCATTTCTCCCCAACCAAACTCAGATACGGTCACCTCCCTCTCCGGGGCGCGCGGCGCGGGGCGGATCTCGAGGAAGCGCTCGGAATCGGGGGAGGCAGGGAGGAGGAGCACGACGACGACGAGGAGGAGGCCTCAGAGGAGGAGGACGAGGAGGACGAGGACGACGACGGGGCCCGTGGCGGGGCGAGCGACGCCGGCAAAAGCCCCGCGTGGCTCGGGACGACGGCGGGGCCCGCGGCGGGGCACCGCGGGCCCCGCCGCTCGCCGCCGCCGTCCCGAGCGACGCCGGCCCAAGCGGGCGCGGGCGCAGGGGGGGGGCGCGGGCGAGGGGGCAGGGGCGCGGAGGGCGGGCGGGCGCCTTCTTTGGAGAAAAAAAAAAAGAGAGCGACCCGCGGGCCCCGCCGCCGCCGCCGTCGCCGTCCAGAGCGACGCCGGCCCAAGCGGGCGCGGGCGCAGGGGGCGCGGGCGCGGGCGCAGAGGCGCAGGGGGCGCGGGCGCCTTCTTCGGAGAAAAAAAAAGAGCGATAGAAAAAAAAGAGGAGAGAGAAAGAGTAACAAGGGTATTTTGGTCAGTTTACTAAAAATCCGGACCGAATCTGCAAAATCGAAAATAGCGACTCAATTTTGTAAAAGCCCAAAACTAGTAGATTTTTTTTGCAAAAAGACCATTTTTTTATTTTTATTATTTATTCGGTAGAAAATAATAAATACCATAAAAATTGAAGCTACGAGAAATTACTAATATGTTCTCTCTTTTTTTACTTCTTTTCTTCGTACTCGACTTCGGCCTCGGCTGGATCAAAATTATTTACGTTATTTTAAAAAATTTGAATTTCGATCAAAAGTAGATTTAGTGAACCAAACAATAAAAATAGATAATTATAATCAAAAACTATTTTACTCTTCTTCACTTTCCGTCTCTTTTGTAATTGGGTAAAAATTAAATGTTTTAAAAAAAACTATTTGCAAAAGTCCCACGTTTAAATAGTAATGTTCAACTAGCTTTTTGCTTATAATTATGAGTTATTTAAAATCTACAAAACAAAAAAAAAGGAATAGGTAAAATGCAATGTTTAAAAAGCCAGATTGATTCACGTGGTCGAATAGATTGGGTTGTAAACCAGTCCCTTTAATGGTTTAAAAATTAATCAGTCAATTCGTACGGCTGAAAAAAAGATTGTGTTCAACCGTTCAAACCAGCGGTCCGACCTGTGAAACCTAGCCCCTCACAATTAGCCCATATAATGCAATACATGTATCCAAAACAAATGTTGGGCATGTCCATAAAGCTAAACATTTCTTGGGCCAAATTGTTCGAGCCCATGTTTCCAACTCCAATGATGAACAAATTCTAGTTATTTACTAATTAAGTATCATTTTGAACTCAAAAGGACATCTACTCCTTATTCTAACTCTTAGGCCCCGTTTGGTTCGGGGGTTAAAGCGGGGATAACGAAGTTATCCCCGCTATTCCGCCAAACGAAACGAAGTTTGGCCGGAATATTTTATCCCGGTCAAACTTTGTTATTCTCGGTTATTCCGGAATAGCTGGGATAAACTATTCCATCGTTTTGACGGAATAGCGCTATTCCAAGCTTAATTCTAAATTTAATTAAGATTATAAATTTATTTAAACATAAATTATATAAACATAATATATTTAATTAATAATAAAAGAATAAAATATCCAAGCTAGATTTATAATAAATATTATTTAATTAATAATTTATATATTTATTTATTTACTAATTAACTAGATAATTAATTAACTATTTAATTTATTACTTTAATAAATATTTAATTAATTTTTTTGAGTAATTAATTCATTATTTTAATTAATTTACTAATTAAATAATTAATTAATTATATTATTTAATTAATTAATAATTTGAGTAATTTAATTATTTTCTTAATTAATCATCTGACTATTATTAACTAATTTATTTATTAATTTATTATTTTATTAAATTATTTGTAATTAATTAAATTATTAATTACCAATTAATTTATTTATTAATATTAAGGGTTTTTAGCAATATTCATAATTATTTAGTAGATTAAATAAGTTAAATTATTACTTAATTAATATTTCGTCTTAATTAATTAGATAAAATATTATTGTTTAAAATTATAATTATTCTTATACTCGCAATTCCAATAAAACCATCCAAACACTATTTTCCTTATTCCCGAGAAAAATCTACTTTTCATCCAAACGCAAAATTGATTTAATCCCCGCTTATACCTCAATTTATACCTATCCCTGGAATAGTCACTTTTTACTTATCCCCGAACCAAACGATACCTTAATGTAGATTTTTGTACAATAAAGAACAAATTCTACTTATTCACTGATAGTTTGTATGCAAGTAATGTAACTTTCGTTACAGACCTAACTGCGCAACATCCAAAGAGATATCAATCAATACCGTCAATAGGATTTTCCACACATAAAATTAGGAAAATATAAACTTTACTTGCCAAATCTTCATCTTCTCTTACGAGATTAAAGCAACAAATTTTTGTCACACTCGCGAACGAAACTATTATAGAGTGGTAAGAAAACTATTATAGAGTGGTCCATGATGTAATAGAGGTGGCCAAAGTCAAGTACATGTTTTGTTCCATCATATTCTCTTTCACTCTAGCCCCTCTAAACTTGTAGTAGCTTAAAACATCATGTACACCTCTAAAGTGATAGAATCTAAGATATTGAGCACACCTTGGAACAAGTTAAATTTCCGTGTCGATTGCACTGTTCTTAGTTTGAATTCTAATTTGGCGTGTTTAGAATCTTTGTCATTTACATATGTTTTGGCGTGCGAAATCAAAATCGACTGAAACTAGAATCTGACTTAATTGAATTTGTTGCATATCGTTTGGCAGCTGAATTGAGACTTCGATTGAGATTCAAAAATGACTCTACTTTTTGACTATTGTCTTAGTTTTAGGTCGCCTGCTTTTCTTATTCTACCCTGTGATAGAAACTGAAAAGGAGAACTCCTTGATCAAACAGTCGGAATGGAAATAATATGTGAAACCAAGCAAAACCAAAATGTATTTAATCGTGCGCGCATAATACATAAGAAGGGCACAGATCAATTCTAAGCTGTAGAAAATTATATGTAGATCATTGATTGACAAACAAATTAAGACTCGAAAAGTGGAATAGTTTAATTTCTACAAACTATGGCTAGCATTTTACAAGATGTACATCAAAGTGTTGGACTCTTTGAGTCACTCTGTGGAATAACCCTCTATCAATGGGGTAAATATCCTTTGCCCTGGAGATAAAAGCGCTTTTGGGTCATACTTCATCTTCATCTCCACAAACTTACCCCATTTTGGACCAAAGTGTTTCATCCAATCACTTTGAGTTGTGTAATGAGGTAAGTACTTCTTAAATTCAATGCCAGCCTCGTTACAAAATCGGAGTATTTCAGCGTTTTCGGCCTCCAAATATTCCAAATCATCGTTTATTGCTGATCTCAACAAGCCTATGGTGTAGAAAACTTCTTCGTCGGGGACCACCGCCGACGTCCGATCGTCCCACCTGTAGAAAAGACCCTCAACTAACTCATGTACTAATCAAAGTTTAAGATGAATTCTCAAATTGTCAATGAATCGGCGCCTACTTGTCCTGATTTTTAGAACAACATTACTTGCTACATAAAAAGTCTACAGTTTTTGTTGTAGCGAAAACGAAAGTTAGAACTGTGGAAGTTAACCGTCACCTCCTAGCGTAGAAGAAAGATAGTAGACGCCATTCAAACAACACTTTTCTTCAAACCTAAAACTTCTGATTATCTTATTGAACAAAATTGAGTAACTAATGCACTTACCTGCTTTTGTTCATGGGGTAAATTAGAATGGGGCCCATGGCCTTATTGTGCTTAAGAATTCCCTTAAACACTCCGCGATCGAAATCGAGTATTCGAGACCTGGGAATGAAGAGGTTCAGCCAAGGATGAGGGACATCCCATAGTCCGACCGATCGGAGCTTCTGCTCGCCTTCGTGGACTCTTTCAAGGAACGCCACGTATGACACGTCTCGTGTGAACACAAACCCCGGCTCGAAGCTTAGCTCTTGAAGCAATGAGTTGAGTTCCTGTTAAGAAACCTTACTTGTCAATGTAGATTCTAATTAATAGCAAATATATGGTAGGTATATGTAATTAATGTCAAAGTTGAACACTTCCTCTGTTCATACACACCAAATCTTCAGTGTAGGACGTCAAGTCCTTGTGTTGGATTCCTCTCAAGTGATTTAGTTATTTGCTGATCATTTAGGCTACCTACAAGGGCCATCTAATGGGGAAAATCGAAGTGATTGATTGATCATAAATGGAGTTAGCATGTTGCTGTTTTTAATATGTAGCCGTGACAATCCAAACACTAACGTATATATGATAATATCCTTTTCATCAACAAATAGTGGCTTGCATGATGTAAACTCTACTATGCCATGAGGTGCAATTCGTGCACATAAAATTTTGCTTATACGGCGATTTCGCTGTCCACGAGGAGCGGGACGCTAGATACATCTAGATTAGTACAAATAAGTGGTGGGACTATCTCGAACGTAAGATTTTTTTGTACAGAACACTGGAAGAAAAAAAAGAAAGAAAGAAACTAAAGCCATCCAAAAAGTAAAAAACAAATTCGTGGAGAATCTCCAAAGCAACTTCGAAAAAAAGATTGTGTGCGTACAAGGAGAGACTCAAGTACGACGTGGTGAACAGAGGCATAAAAGCTCCACGTACCATTATGTCCACATAATGGCCCCAAAAAACAAATATGGGACCACACGTAGCACACACCGAACCCAAACTCAGATGACCCACAACCACAACTTGGCTCGGTCCGGCCCAGTGTGTTGACAACCTTGTTGGGTCAGTGAACAACCACCTTAACTCACCCAACAAGTACCCATACCTACCCAAAATGGAAACCTAACGCCTCAAAAGTTCAAATTTACGACCAAAGTTTCCATTTCGGGTTGTTTGGGGACATACATGCACACACGAGGATCTCTCGCTGTGGACCGAATCACGTGCGTCCTATGAAAAGAGACATGAGATCTTTATTACGATACGGGAGCTAAGCATCAATTTTCGTGTGTCGTTTTTTTCTCTTATAAATTTATATAATAATATTTCTAATGTTTGTACATAAATTAACTAAAAAATATCATTGCAGTAATAATATAGAAGAGTAGTTTTATTTATTTTCACCTGATCGACCGAAGCTGAGGTCATGTCATCGTAGTAGATGGCGGCTTCGATGCAGTACACCGTACGAACGGCACGGCGAGTCGCGAGCGCGCTTATCCGCGCCATATCTGGCTCAGAGAAGAAAGACGATGATCGCCAGCTCCCGATGAGACTGTGATCGGCGATGATCGAGCCCTCCAGGTAGTCGAGCCGAAGCCGAGAGGCGCCGGCGCCGCCGAGCCTGGGGGATATGAGCCGTTCCTGGTCCACGGTGAACGTGGCGGCGTCGGCGTAGATGAGCCGGGCCCACCGGACCATGCTGGGGGCCGGGTCCAGTGCAATTCGGGCCCGAGTTATGATCCCGAACTGGCCCAGCCCGCCTAACACGGCGTTGAACAGGTCCGGGTTCAGGTCCCTGGAGCACGTGAGGGCCTCGCCCGTTCCTGTGTTACGCGCATGTGCCGACGTGGTCGTTAGCAGCTAGAGCGAACGTGGTTACGTGGGTGCTAAAATTATGGGGAGAAACTATTACTTAGCTGCACCAGGTGTATTTGTACATTCCGTGCACCGCCGTCCATTAATTAGTAGGGATTGGATACAAGTTTGATAGTTAAAGACTCAAAATTCTCGTCAGTCGTAAATGCAGCATTTTCTTTTATTTAAAAGTTTGATACTGTAACGTGAGACGAAGCACGAGATATACGAATGCACCGGGTGCAGGCGATAATCCTGCCGCAACCAGTAACTATTGACCTACATGTGATGATTATAACTAATATTGGACTAAAAAATAAAAGTGAGAACGATAATAAACATAGTTCGCAGTGTGGTAGTACCGGTGATCACGTCCAATTCAAACACGTTGGAGATCTGCGGGCCGTGGCGGAACGCCTGGCCGCTGATCCCGGCGTTGGAGAGCGTGCCGCCGACGGTGAGGTGCAGGTAGTCTGTCCACGAGCGCGGCGCCAGCCCGTGCCGCAGCGCCGCCCGCAGCACGTCCCCCCACAGCTGCTCCCCGCCGGCGTCCGCGTACCGCCCGCCCGCCGACACATTAATCCGATCCGACCGCCCGATCCCCAGCGCCGCCATCTCGATCACCACGCCCCCCGGGGCCGTCGCCTGGCCCCGCAGCGAGTGCCCGTGCCCGCGCGCCGATATCGGGAACGGCCGCGGCGACGCGTAGGACGATCGGACCAGCGCGGCAATGTCGCCCGCCGACGACGGATACAGCACGGCGGCCGGCGGCGGCCGCAGCCGCCGGCCGCCGGCGGTGAGGTTGCCGAAGTCGGCGGAGGCGAGCGCGGCGGCGGCGGGGTCGGTGCGGATTCGGGGGGCGATGTCGAGGGCGAGGAGGTCGTCGGGCAGCGACCCGGGCCACGGCGGCCGGAGTTGGCCGACGATGGAGATGAGGCTGGCGACGAGGAAGGTGACCGTAAGGAAACAGGAGATGGAAGAAAAAGCCATTGGTTTAATTTGGGATTAGCTAGCTTAGCACTTGATCTGAGGAGAAGAGATGGGTTAATTTTGGAACGGGAGGATGGGGGGGAGTGTTAATAAATAGTGTGGAAGAGACGAAGAGATCTTGGTGGGTGCAGAGAAAATCCTGGGGTGGTTTATGCGGACGTCGTTTCGGGCCAAGCGTCTGTAGATTACAAAGATACGGAGGACGAGCTCAAAGATCCTATCCTATGTAGGAATAAGGAAATTATCGCATGCGCTCGGTGTATCTGTATATTCGTACACCTGGTTACCAGTTTCTCATCTATTTAATTTTAAGTAAAACATAATAATAATAACTTTAGCAATTTAGTATGTATGTGGTAGTGATTGAAAAGTAGCACACGTGACAAAGAATTTGATGACTAGTATTCGATGTCTCAAGTACGAAACTTAATTATTTAACATTTCCGATCAAGTTCACTTAAAGAAAAATAAACAAAACGAATATCATACTATATTTTTCTCTCGGAACAAAAAGAGAAAAGAATAAGGAAAGTACAGTGTTAGCTAGGAATATTATTGCTGCACAATTTCTTATAAACTTTATTTTAATTAGTACGATATGAGGTTGGTATTGATCCCTCAGTTTTAAGAGATTTTGCATTCAATTTCACGTATCCATGAATGTGACTTTCAACTTACACGCAAGCCCTCCTGTTAAGACTACACCTGGATTGTTTCGTATAAAACTGACATTTTGAATTACAGAAGACGACAGGACAATAATATGGTGCATGGATGTAGGAATGCACCGAGTGCAAACAATAGACGGCTAATAAAAATGAATAAATTAAGAAGCATTTTCTTTTTCCTAAAAGAGAAAATGAATTAAAAAAAAATTAAACATTGGACCATCAAAATAC
Source organism: Puya raimondii (assembly GCA_016920855.1). Taxonomy (NCBI): domain Eukaryota; kingdom Viridiplantae; phylum Streptophyta; class Magnoliopsida; order Poales; family Bromeliaceae; genus Puya; species Puya raimondii. The sequence continues at coordinate 196,033,161 of JABWPP010000050.1, read as the reverse complement.
ACGAGAACAAATTTCCATCTTGTGGGCCACGGGCAACTGCCCCGACGTACAGAAAATGGTAACCCATGAAGTTTTTCATAACTAAACATGTTTTAGTTGATTCGTAGGACATGTTTGAAGTTTTCCTTTCCAAATACGCGGGGGGATTATTTTCGTTGGTAGTTGTTTGAGGAATCTTATGAGAATATATAATCCAGCCATATTTAATATTCATGAGTTTTAAATTTTAATTTTGTCAATGAGAAAAATTTTAATCAGGTCAATGAGAAACTAATTCATTTCCTGAGTTGGCTTTGGTGCAGGTGAGAATTGAATAGTTATCTCAAACATACCCCAAATTATAATTAATGAAGTCAGCTTTGTAATGTGGTATTTAATAATTAATCGGTAATTCTATTAAATTATATAAAACAAATATTATTTTTCAAAGCTCAAGACGTGGGCTTAAATTAAGTGAGATTCAAGCTCAGGATCTTCTGATCTGATATTATGTTAAATTACATAAAATAACTATTATTTTTTGAAAACTTAAGCTATCAGAGAATAATAATTTTAATATTTATATTCAACAGATTCAAGTATTCGGACTTGTGCGATACCTATTTAAATGGTGTTAATATTAACACGCAAAAATTTATTATTAACTAAATAAATTTACTAAATTTGATCATTATTCACTGATTGTTGGTCAAATTAATATATAAATTTGATCTGTTCCTAAAAATTATGCATCACCTACAATGTCAACTCCCCTAATCAAAGGTTTCATATATGTTTGTATTTCCCGTTCTGCAGGCGCATGATTATTGTTGGGATGGTTATCAATTAATATACCAAACTGCAATTGTACTACACAGGTATATGTCAAAGGCTCAAAGCATGCATGTATGTGGTAATATACTACTAATTCTCCAATATTCAATGGGCATAATATCTTCAAAATCGAATTTTATTATGGATTGGAGAATCTTTTTTGTACTCTTCTTTAATTCTTTAATAATTTAATAGGATTATGCCCTAATTAACTATTAACTTCCGAAAAAAAAAGAACCGACTTTTTTTCTTTTAAGATTCCTAGCACTAATTAGTTGTTGACACCTAAATTTGTTTATAGTTTGGAAACAAGTTAATTTATAGCTATATCACTTATATTTGACTTTATGATAGTCAACCCGCGCGTATAGTTTATAGTTTATAAGTCACCACTTTCAGATCGAGAAAAAGAAAATAATTCATAAATTATTTTATAAAAGAGTTTGACATTCGCCTATCGTTGTCATATAGTTCTCAAAGAAGCTATTTGACAACATTTTTATATCTCTTTTCAAACCTTTAATTAATACAACTCCACGCAACAAAATTAGAATCGAAACAAATATTCTAAATGTGAAAAATAAAAATTTCTCTTAAAAATTATTTAATATAATACTTTTTTCTCACAGTACTGGTCAAATAATATTTTATTGAATAGTGCTAGGGGGTAACATGCCTTCCAATCAGTAGAACGAGTAGATGGTTTGTATTTTGTTGTATATGTATATATATATTCGCCAATCTAACTAGTTACATGTGGTTTTGATTTAAATTAATTTTGGCAAATGAATAAGAAACTTTGTCAAATACGATGTTGATTACGCCAAAAAGAATTTAGATTTTTTTTAAAAAGAAAGGGAATATGGATGTTTCAATCATAATGCAGCAAATAAGTTATCGAAAAAGATTGGAGCCTTTCTTGGACATAAAAAGGAAATGATCATGTGTACGTAGCACGGCTACTAAATGTATGTGCAGAACAATATATATTGTTTCGGGTTCTGCTTTTAACAACAGTTACTCTGTAATCTTCTTTATTTAAAACTTACTGTTGGACAATGAAAAGAGAGAGGAGGACAATGTTGGGCCCTTCGCGCGTGGGTGCCGAATCCCTACTCGGTGATTGTGTCTAATTGGGTGGGGTCCGAGTTGGGTCACATGAGATCTATTCACCTTTCTCCTCTAAAGCGCATTTTTCCTTTAAATGTACACAAATTCAAGTGGAGGCAAGTGATCAGGTACGTGGATCGCCTAATTATCATACCAAAGCGGGAAAGGAACAATCATTACCCTTCAAATGAATGTGAGATTTGATAAATTTTACATTATCAGATCTTACTCTAGAAAGAGTTTATGTGCAAGTGGTTTTATTGGGTTTTGAATGTTTATATAAGGAGGTTCAATTAATGTACCTAATCCTCCTAACCAAACGAGAGCCCAAGCTAAACAAATGTGAGCTCCAATGTTTTTCTTAGTGGAAGTGTGGTGGCCGAACCCATCATCGATTTCATCTGACACTTAAACTATATACGTGTATAGATTAGTGCTTGAATCATTCAATTAATATACCTACCAATTTTACAGATGTGTAAACTGCTCATGATCAGTATGGTAAACTTACAAATAGCGCATTAGTTCGATGTTAGAGCTCAAACAGGAATACGTCAAACCTTTCATTCTCATAGGATCACTTTCAAACTAGGGTGGTAAATCCAATAATTTAATAGACCTCGATTTGCAAAGCAAATCCTTTTCATTTTCTAGTAACACACCCTAATTTATTGTTCTTCAAGGTCACTATTACCTTCTAAGTTATTTGGTATGAGAATCTCCTAAATATAGCAATGATCTTCATCGATATATAAGAAGGATATATTGAATACTACAAGTAGTCATGCAATTATTTTTCCTTCACCAATATATGGAGTACCAAATGTGATATTCCGCATAACTTTTTGGTTTGTGTGGTAAGATTTGGTCTACTTGTGTCTTCAACTTGTCTAGGAAAGTTGTACCCTACATGCTCTAGGAATTTTGATTTTGAAATTAATCTTCATAAAATATAGCCTCAAAGGTTGAATAGAAGATCAAAAGGGCTAATCAGATGTAATATTAGTGCGACCTACTTTAATGGAAATGCCAATAAATTTTGGTGGATGTGGTACGTATATATATATATTAAAAACTACACAACAAAATGTTTTTTGCTTTTCTTTGTTGAAGTGTTTTTTATTGTAAATTTATTCAATAAAAACCTAATCAAATAACTGCCAATAGCATTTTGTTCTAATTTGAAAGAGAATCTTTAAAAATTCTCATAAAAGAAACTAAATCTTCAAATTGAAGCTTCTTTTTGTAAGATTGGGAAGTTTATTTCATACATGATCCATCATATTTAAAAACTCCTAAGGCTTTATTTGTCGACTATTTTTGTTTTAGATACAAATGCTACTCCAGATGTCATATGGCTTAGCAAGATTATCCAAAAATGTACCAAGAAATTTCTACTATTTTTCCTAAGATAATAAGATTAACAGAGAGCTAAATATGTTATGGACAATAAAACGCATCGAATCTGACCGTTAATCAGCGTGGTAAATTTGACTAGATTCAATATATACCTTACTCTTGCATAACAGTCCTGCGTAACAAAAATAACTTTGACCATTTACATCCCTAGTACCACTAGCATGAGTCTGACTTGTCTCCATGATGCCCTAGCCATGTGTCTCCTTTAATAAAACAGTACCTGATCAAAGGTGTATATGTTCATTCGACCTGGACGAAAAGCTACCACAGTGAACATGTGCCTAAAGCCACTTGAACAAACGAATCTTCAATTAGCTAGGGGTTCAACATTTTGTTGATCAATTACAAACATGTATATGTGCATATAGAATGAAGCTAGAATATTATTGATAGCAAAACTCGTTAGTAAATACTATTTATCTACCATTAGTAATAGCATACATAAACTCATATAAATATATATATATATATAGAGGGAGAGAGCTCTCTCTCTCTTTGTGTGTGTGTATATATATATATATAGGCATTTACCTCTATAGCTAGCTACTTGGATTTGTAATGATCGAATAAGCGACCAAATTAATGCTTCACTTTTCGGAGGCCTATCTACTGATTAGGTAACTAAAATCTACCTTGTCAGGAAAAGTTAGAGAGGTTCTCTTTTATGCATGTTTTATAAAGGGAAACATAGCACGTAAAGAGTGTCACATGTTATATTCAATTGTCTTAATTGTCTCTTTTCGTACAGGAAAATCCATTGATAAAAGAAACCCTAGTGTTGTAGAGAATCTATGGATATCGACCATCAAAATCTATGTATCCTCTAGGGACAAGTTGCGTAAGTGATTGCCGTAAAGGATTGTGGGGAAAGGATTGTCAGAATAAGCATCCACATATACTATAAAAAAAGAAATCATGAAATGGAGAATATAATCTCCCGGATATCGAGAGATTCGGGGAAAGACATATATCCTACTCAATTGCCTTATGTTTCCACGAAAGAGACCATACTTGGATTAATTAATATATGTTGTTTTTGTTATCTTGTTTTTTTTTCTCTTTTTTCTAAAAAATGGAAGTATATGCTACATTCTTCGTTTATAATTTTTTAGAAATGAACTTAACTAAAAATGTGAAGCAATTAGAGTTCGAACTTGAGACCGCACATATCAACTGTCAAGCTCTTTGACACTTATGATAGGAAACAATCGGTGTTTTTGTTCTCATGTTGTTGTTTAGCTACTTCGGGTTCTACTAATTTACTAGATGCGCTTATTTAAAACTGCATTAATTCATGAAAAAATCCTTTACTATAAGCGGGGAAGTCGCCAAATTCACATTGATTTCGAACTAAAAGGTCTCCTACAAAGAAACGTGAGAACAAGGATAAAGTTTTTGAAAGTACAAATTAATGGAACGCATGTAGGATCACAACAAATTAATGGAACACATATAAGATCACTAAGTATAAACATGTATATATATTTATGTGTGTGTGTGTGTGTGTAGATTTACATGTTAATTTATGGTTTAGTGTGTTGAAAGTGAATTTTCGAAGGAATGCATGGATCGATCTATGAGTACCTTAGTTAATTCTTCATGCATTGCCAACTATATATATAGCTATTTATAAGCTATATCTCTCTCCTTGTCAAATTAAGATAATGAATACTCACTGACCGTCCCTAGCGCAAGTGGCAAAGGGTTTGGTGGTTGGTACCCGAGGTCCCGAGTTTAAATCCTAGTTGATTCACATTTCAAGCTAAGTTTATTTCTAAAAAAAATAAACGAAGCGGGTAGCGTGCTACCTTTCTCTCTAAAAAAAAAGAAAAGAAAAGATAATGAATACTCATAGCTACCATAATAAGTGGAATTCGCATCGCTAGTGAATCCTTCATGTTCACATCAATCACTAGCACTATTCCTGCTTAAAAAGCAGGTTGGTTGTATTGATTAATTAGAAAACAACAAGATAACTACTTCACTTATAATCTAAGATTTCAAGCTTCACATAATTATATGTACAAGGCTTATGTATGCATTAATTAAATTTCGGCCACTCTCGCTTTGCTAAGTAGTATACCAGCTTGTGCTTTTCCATATATGCAAAGCTAAAAAAAGGCAAACGCATTTGTTTATTTGTTAAATAGAATAAAAATCAAGGCATTGTATCTGTATGGCCCCAATTCCGCCCTTTAGCATGGATCAGCTGATCTTTCTTAAATAGGAAGTGATATTGATAAGACTCTTTTTAATATGAATAAATCAGATTTGTTTAATTTAGTTATATTTAATTAGTGAACAGTGACCAAATTTAATAATTAATTATCAATTTAAAACAAAATTTGTTAGGATATATAATCAGGTGGTTATCATGAAGCTTTCTCCTTAATGTAAGTTTGCGAATTTTTTCAAAAAAAAAAGGGAAAAAAGTTAAGTAGAAAATAGTAGATTGCTACAGTACATAAAGACAATGGAATAGATCTAGTAAGTAAATTTTTTAACATACTAGCTAGAAAGTAACATGTTTACAAATGAAGAACAAAATTGCAAGTAAAGAAATTAAATTTCATTCAACACATTAATTTTCTCCGTTAAACCCACTATTGCACATAAGTTTCTAAAACCTCTCTGATCCATCATGAACTTCACTTACCAAGCCACTATTTCCACCAATCAAATCACTACTCCACTATTAATTTCCACAAATCTAGTTACTAACTAAACCTGCTATTGCATATGAGTTTCTAACTAATTTAATCAGTGCACTAATTTCGTACACTTACAGCAACAAATCATATTGTTACACGGACTACGTACTAACATTATGGGTTAATTTGTATTATTTTCCAACACAGGTCTATATAATTGATGTATTATTAGTTAGCATCTACTTTGCAAAAGACCATAAGGTTTGATGACCTGTACTAGATTCCCACCCTTTTGGCCCTGCAACTTTGTAAAAAGACGTGTAGAACAACATCACAGTGACGTGGAAATGCTACATCCAAGCTCAACATGGTCCAAATCTCACACGTAATGTGGAGCTATAAATATGTCTCTCTATATATATATATGATTCCATGTTATTTGGTTTACCATGTGCCATGGGGACCACTTGATTAATGGGACATGTCGCCAATAAAAGGATCTTGTAGTTTGAGAACAAATAATGTTCTAACCTTTAATGGGGAATTTTTCTTTAAAATTCCACGGCAGTTTATAGCTCGAACGGGCAAGGAACAACTCGTTCTCTCTCACTAGAATCTCCTAAATTCATCATCCAATACAGCGTTGAGACTCAGATCAAAACTTTTATATTAAAATAGAGATTTAAAACTTAGGACATATCGTAAATCACGGGACTCACCAAACTATATATGTGTTAGTAAGAAAAGTAGTTGATGTGCTTTTCGTGAGGCTTGTTTGCATGCATGACTTAGAACTCGTAACGTGCATGGAAGTGGGTGGTGACGTGGCCACCGTGGAGTCGCTTTAAGAAAGATCTCAATTATCTACTAAGCGACATTTGAGCGGCGACTGAGATTCGTGTAATCTTTGTAGAGATTGGAGCCCAACTCCTTCACGTGTTTCTCAACACAATTCATCTCCCTTTCGTTTTCCCTCGTCATCGTATCTATAAAGATAAAGTGTTCCACGAAGCGATATCTTTGATATATTCAGATTCCATACAACTTCTTCTTCTTTTCTTTCTACGAATTCATTATCTTACAAAGCATAAGATTCGGAAGGTCGGATTTAAAATTATTATAGTGATTGCGGGTAAAAATGATAAATATGTACGTTAGATGATAAGATTTGATTGGATTAAGATTTTTCAATCGTACATTTCATATTGCAACTGTTACTGTGACATGGTAGTGATAGCGCCCACTTTTCTAGCTAGCTATGCACTGGTCGGTGTACGCTATTCTAATATCATGATAGGTACAAAGATAGAGACCTGCATAAAACCCATATTGTATGTATATATATCACAATGTATTTCTAAATTGAATTAGTGAGTTATTTTTGGACACAATATGATGGTAAATTATTAGTTTAGTTTTTTTAAATTAATTCAAGTTATGACCCTAAGACGCCTGGCCTAAACTATGTATATACATCAAAAGCTAGAGAATCACTACCAAACTCTTATATATATGCATGCGAAAACTGATTCATCGACTAAATTTTGCGTACATACAAAGATATTCAACGCGACGATTCTCATTATTATACGTAGTAATAATTTGATTGTACGTTATATTCTTCATAGAGTTTGCGAAGCACAAGCTACTTATATATAAATATGCCTAGTAAGTCAAAATTGTCCAATTGTGGTAGGTTATCTGCCTTGGAAATTGAACTTCTTCTCTACCGTCTATGGCTACGAAATGTCTCTTTCTTTCCTCTTCTTTGTGATACAAAAGTCTCTCTTCCTTACCTCCTTGTGCAAGAAAGTGAGAAGCATGTGCAATGCGCTTTATTAATGCAATTGCACCACTATACCAAACTGTTGGTATACATGGTACTATGACATTTATAACTTGTCTTAAAAACCAAGTGTTGTGCATGAAAAATGCTAAGTCTACAATCAAAAGGGATAGTAATTCCTATGACTTCTCATCCAAGGATTATAAGATTTACCAACCCAATTTCATTTTTCGTAAAAAAAGAAAAGAAAAAAAAAAGTGATAAGACAGCAAGTGGAGAAAGAAACAAACATTTGAACGAGAAAAGTTGTAAAATTACAATCCAAAGAGGGTTGTACACCTAGCACTTCTCATAATGCATGAGATCGTCGGTTGATATGTCCGGTGCACATGTTGCTCAAGATACAGGGCTTCTCCTATCAATTGGCTTGTGCATGTTGGAATTGTCAAAAAGAAAAAGAAAAAGAAAAACAGAAGAAGAAGAAGAAGAAGAAGAAGAAGAAGAAGAAATCGTACAACACGTATACTTAATACATTTATATCTTCCTTTTACTTGTCAATTGAGGAAGCCGAAATGAAAAGTCCATGTGTAAGCATTTATAATATGCACCTTTCAGGGAGATAATAAGAATCTTGATGCATTCACTACAATAGAGATGTTTATCCTATAAATATAACACTAGAAATATCTACTTATGTAGCAAAAAAATTTAATATATGTACAGGCTATTGCAGGGGACAATTTACTTCTTATAAATACTTAGACTCTTTTTTGTGTTCTCTGCTTTAATAATCTGTATATAATACCTTAAACCAGGAAAAAGAAAAAAGAAAAAAGTCTAGTTACCTAGCTAGCAAGAGTGATTACTCTTATATATTTTTTTTTCTTTTTACGTTCCTTAAATCACTAAGCGAATCATCTAGTTAACACTGCTATGCACGTACATGCATGGCAATTTCCTAGTCATGCATAGTGAACCTTACTTAACTAGCAAAAAAGATCGGTTGGGCAAAATTCTATAAAAACCTCCTTATATTAATTATATAAGAGTGCATAAAGAGATTTGCTTATATATACCCTTGATTTAATTTGTCCTTAACAAGCTACAACCTCAATCCAGGTCTTCAAACCAACTAGTCTTTCTCCCTATTTAAAAACAGTTTTTTCCGAAAGTTGGTTTGATTGTTTGAACTTAAAATACAACTTGGATGTACAAAGAGCATCAAGCTTCCCCTTATTACATAATCTTTCATAAGAAACTGATCGTTAATTTTCGACGGGGTTTTTTCAGTTGTGTGGTGTGCGTTATGTTAATCAATTAAAAAAACATGACAAATTCAATGTTCATAGAAAATTCGTGCATGAGAGAGAGAGAGAGATAGAGAGAGAGATGTAGGTCAAGTGAATGGCACATGGAACGAGTCCTAGTCTAGTCTCTACTCTAACAATCCTATACATGATCTTTTATGTACACAACTTATAATTAACCTATAACATGATTAAAGAGGCCTATATATATAATTAATTGGAAACATATAGCTAGGACATCTAAAACCGGCAACGATTCCAGATCCATGGGTTAATCGTCGCCGGTTTCGTGGATGATGCTCGCTATAGTGGTAGCAGTAGTGGTAGGAAACATATATCACCAACATAGCCTCACACATGGGTTGGACTAACTGAAGCAAATTGGTCAATGTTTCAGATCCCCTCTAGATTTTCTAAGACTTGGAATAGTAATCTTCGTGATTCTCCCTCCATTATTTTATTTTATAATCAAATTTATACAAGTATATAGGTTTGAGGTTTTAGTGGAGTTTTTTTAGGCTTTAATCCTCGAGACTTGTTAACTAACAGGAGTTAACTAACAAGTATTAGGTATTAGAGAGTCAAATCTATGATTTGCAATTATCTCTATTTAAGTACGCGGCCTTTGGTAGGTAGGTAGGGGTGTAATATGGGTCGTGCCAAACCTTGGATGGGAAAATGTGGCCCCGGCCTTAGGGCTGAGATAGTCCGATGCGAACCCAACACAATCAATCAAGCCCACGCAAACCAATTTGAGCCTGGAGCAAAAAGTCAAGCCCACAATTAGCCCAAACGTATTTGGGGTTGTAAGATTTGACCTCTCATATGAAAAATCAAGATGTAGTATTATGTCGGTAGGCCGCCTAATTTATATTCTAAATGAATGAAGCGGTAGCATACTAATTTTTCTCAAAAAAAAAAAAAGTATTATGTTGGTAGGCTAGTTGGCCTGCTTGCACTAACCAACTAATCTAAGTGGCGATGAATAATATAATAATAATTTTACATAAATATATATCATCCTCCTCAACTAAGAATGGTGCTTTCATAGGAACCAAGCTACGACCAGTACAGTTTAATAGGAAACGACAACTCTTCAGTAACTACTGAGTTTGACTATATTCAGTAAATCTATTTGCAGCTCTATTAAAATTACTACCTAGAGTGATATGATATGAAACGAAAGCGCGGGATTTACCAATTCAAATTTGTATTTACTTTTCTTTATGCTTCTTTTACCACGCGGAAAAACATTTCCACTCAAGCTAATCACAGTTCAACTACCAACTGCAACCATCAATGAAATGGACCTACTCTACATTAACTGAAGCCCAGTAAGCGCCAGCTACCATTACTTATTATGAACAATAAAACACAAAGCAACAGCAGAATCCTTTTTTCCTTTTCTTTTTTTCTTTTTGAATAATCAACAGAAACTTTATATTCCAAACACAATTGTTCGCATAGCATGTAACTCTTATATACGCAAACACAATCTCCTACTTAAAAGCAGGTGCAAACATCAACGTAACTATATTAATTACTGTTCTTCTTGAATTACTTATTACAATTGCACATCTTTTACTGTATTAACTAACCAGCATTAGTCCTTATAATACAACAAATAGAGTTTTAATTATTCTCTCTCAAGTCTCAACAACATATATTGGATGGTCACAAAATATATATAACTTATAAGGAAAAGGCAACAGAGAATTGATTAGCAACTGCATTTCATGTTTCTCCCGATCGAAACATTTTACTATCATATCACAAGATTGATCCCTTGAGTGATGAGAGTGTCGGCGAGCACTTGGTTTGCTGCTTCTGAGGGGTGGACACTGTCCCAGAACACGTACCCAGTCGCATTCGGGCACGTCCCGATCGACTTAGGATTGCAGAGAAGCGTTGTCGTCTCGATTGTTCCGGTTCCGCAGCAGCCTCTCCTCGCCTCGAAGAAGCCTAATTATCCATCAGAAACATAAGAACAAGATAAATTGGCCGCATCATCACCTAACCATAATCTCCAAAGTACAAATGTTTCATAAAATTTGAAATAGAGTACCTTGGTTTGAAGGAGCAGTAACAAGGTCATAGAATGGCTGGTATATGTCAAAGACTACAATGTTGAGGTTGGGGAGCTGCTTAGACAATGAGATGGTTGTGGCATTGAGTTTCCTGTTGAAGTTCTTCGCATCCTCGTTGAGCCTCGACACGCATTGGTTGCTACCGTGTCCGAAAAGCGTGATCGCCGCAGGGACACATCCGACCGGTGGCAGCGAAGTAACTCCGATTTTCCGAGCACCCAAAGTGTACAAGTCCTGCATGAATTTTTGTAATTTTGTGATTGAACTTGATGTATAATCATGGATTTAAGAGCCTTGGAAAACAAAGATAATGTTTTCGAAATAGTTCTCTCCAAGTGTTTGTAGGAAATGATCCAAAAATTGTTGATTTTGATGTGAGGTGAACTAGTAAATAAGAAGTGAAGGATGAATTTGAAAAAGTGCTAAATTGAAGTCACTCATCATTCAATAAATGAAAAGGAAAATTAGTGCATCTTCCATTGCAAAGCAATTGAAAAGAAGATTAAGTTTGGGTCTTCACTCTATATATAATTTGTCAGTGCATCTTCCACTTGAGCTGAACTCGCGAATGTTGGGCTTCAATTAAGTAAACCATATACGTGGTGCATTGGCGTTGACAAAAGAGATAAAATAGTAGTTACTAATACTAACAAAGAGATTCTCATATATATTGAAGCCGAATTTGTTGCTAATAGAGTATGTTTGTCAAATCTCATCAGTCATTCGTGACTGAATTCAATCAACCTGCTCTATCAGCAATGATATATATATATATATATATATATCACTATGATAGTCTTTTGAAAAGAATATACTAATGCGACTAATTGATGAATGCGAACCTTGACGAATTTCGCGTAGATGCCGACGAGGATAGAAGAGAACTGATCAGGAGAGTACATCTTGTAGAGATAAGGATTGATGTAGTAGTTTTGAAGAAAGTCACTGGACCCTGCACTCACTATGTAGAGAGCACCTGATATTATAGATGAAGCCTGGCTACTCCCTGCCACTTTAGCTAGCTTAGATTGGTACTCTTTGTAGTAGTACAATTGCTGAGACAATGGGATTGCATGCTGCTCAAAAAGTTTAAAGCAGAGGTTAGTTAATCCAAATTGTTCACATAGAAAATGGTTTTAAATTAGAAGCAGCTATTTGTTTTTTGTTTTTTTTTTTCCCTTATCGTAATTTGATATATATGCTAACTTTAAATTGCTCCGAAAAACCTATTTTTACTTATTTTACAATGCAAAATAAGCATCGTTAATTACTATTTCAACTAATAAGGCTGGGGAAGTAGAAGGGCGAACGAGGTCATGAATTCGAGTCCCGAAAAGAATACTCCGAGGGAAAAAGAATAAAAAAACCAAGGTACTGAGTGTAAAATACAAAACTCCCGATTCCCCAAACGAAAAATAATAATTCATTGCTGCAAAAAGTTCACCATATGTTTGCTGAGATATTTTTGTACCAAATCAAAATCAAATTTTTGTGGGCTAAATAACATCTTTGCAGTGACATTAGATATTCAACTTTTGCATGAAATCCAATTAAAGTTAGTTTGTAAAATGCAACTAGCTAAGCAAAATTTGATAGTGGTAAATTTTTGTAAAATTGAACCCATATATATATATATATATATATATATATATATATATATATATATATATATATATATATATATATATATATATATATATCTATAACTCTGAAGATACAATTAATCCAATTCAACTTACATATAAGTATGCTGTATCATCATAATACCCAGATGCTGCAGAGGCAAAATTGGCTCCTATAAGAAGGTTCTTCCCTGATGCCTGTGGGCTAAGATATGCCGGTGCATAACTAGTAAATCCCAACGTCTCAGCTACAACACAAAATGAGCTAAAATTAAACAAAACAAAAGGATAAAAAGAAAGAAAATTTCGCAACCAAAATAATCATCAATAATTGCCAATATGTCTGTGTGTGTATATATATATATGTATATAAACCGCACCGGTGATATCTGTGGCCAATTTGCCATTGCAGAACCTCCCTGTGGACACATGGTTCTTGAAGTCCCTACCATACGGCGGGAAATTCGCTTTGAAAATCGTGTGCAGGTAGTCGTTGTTCCCGACGTCGACCGACGAGTCTCCGAACGTGATAATGGCCGGAACGAGCGGCTGCGCGGAGCCGCCGATCACGAGAAACAATAAGAAGAATGCAGAAGCCACTGAGGCCTCCACATGCATTGCTTCAAAACCATGCACAATATTCCTTCTCACCATCTTTGTTCTCTCTTGGGGCTTATAGCTTTGCATTGAGAGTGAGTAGGTATATATATGTGTGTATATATAAGCTCATTGGGAGGGGCACTAACATTAAGAAGGTAGTCCATGCATTAAGTTTGATGAGGAGCATTGAAGGCATGCATGTGAGCCAGATGGTGATAGCTTTCCTAAAAAAACTGATTGATCTAATAGAAAATAGTTTAAGGATCACCTTAATATCTTCGCTCGAATAACCGTTGCAGTAACAAGTATTGGAATGGATAAAGTATAGATGAAAATTCAACAATTAAATAGTAAATGTGGGGAATTCGATATCTTGGAATTATAGGAAATCTTCTATATAAAACTGAAGCGTATTCTAAATTTGTATCCTGCCAATCCTATTAAGCCATGTGGGGCTGGAGAGATCTAATCAAGAGCAATTTGCTAGCTTCAAAGTGAAATAATGTCAAAAGAGTAAGTATTCCTGCACGGTATACTTGTTACGGAGAACACTTCTTCTTGAACCAGCTCACCAAGGAGGCGTAGTGCTAGAGCTGTTATATATTGTAGAAAAATTAAAACTATTATTTATGACGAAAAAATCGATCAGATAGAAAATCATCAAGAGATGAGAGTAGGATAAGACTTGAGCTATTCTTAGATCCTCTAGTCACTTGACCACACCATTAATCACTCTAACCACTAGGGTGACTCTTTATTTGGTAGTTGGGGTTGAGTTGGGTGGGTGCATGTAATGAGGGATCTGTAGGGGCGCCACTTACAAGAACATGGCATGCCCCAAGTGCATTGAAGTGAAACCCAACAACTTGTACAACCCCACACACATAAGAACTATAATATAGTACCATACACGGTTAGAACTTGAAGAAGAGTATTTGGGGACCAAAGAGTTGGGCTATGGTAAAAGTACCAAATATTCACACCCCACTAACCTTTATGAATAGATAGGATATTGTGCACGATGTTCACAAGTACCCTTTTGTCAGAGGATCTCTTATTCAAGGAGCAGTATAAATGCATGATACGTTTGGAGAGTTTAGAAGCTATTTGGCCACAAGTAATTTATAGGACCCCAAGAACAATGCGTAGTTATTGTGATGAGAATGGAGAATCTATGAGTGCATGGTGAGCCCAAGTAAATAATAAGCAGTTAGCTGATCAGTTGCTTTAAGATTCTTTCAGCCGACAAAAAAAAGGGGGTAAATGGGGACATATATCTGCTACTGTACTTGTGAGGGGGTTTAAAAGTTCCCTAATTTTTTTTGGTTAGGAGTTGGGAACATTATATTATGGAACATGTAATGTGACTGTATATTTGTAGCGGAATCAAACACGGAAAAGTACTTCTAATATAGCTTGCTTCATTGAGTACAAATAGCCTTCATATCAGATTTGCTGTATATATTTGTGTCAATCAGAGTACACAAAACCAAGGAGTTACGGATTCAGTCACAAGCCAAAATTACCTTTTCGCATTAGTCTTTTGAAAGAAATATTGTTCCGATCCGATCAGGATGCATTGTGAGCTAGCCAGTACTAATAAAATTAGCTAATCTATCTCCCTGTGCATCCAACTATAAAAAATTACCGTACAGAAACCAACTAAAGAAGAGTCCTTAAATGTAGAGCTCTACATTTAGAATGTTAGGTGCCTAGTTGATGAATCCAGATCTGAATACTCACATGCCCACAGAAATTGGTATGAAATTTTCTGACGTGCTAGAACTCAATTTTTTTTAGTATTCCATGTTGAATAAATCAGAGCTGGTACTCGAGACAGGGTAATGTCATTAACAAAATTAAATTTACTATTAACAAACAAATTTATTGGGTTTGAATACGGCTGAAATCAATAAATCCAATTTGACTCTTATCATAAAAAGATGTGTAACACATGCGGCTCATATAAGAAAAATAGTTCGGACCTCTAAACTGCTGTAAGACTCGATCAGAGTACCGGATTCCCAGCAGATTATTAAAAACTTAGGGGGGGAAAAAAGGCATCATAAAGTTTTGCTAGTGCTCTTATTAAGTTAGGATCAATGGCACAGAGTATCTACATTTCCACGCCTTGGCCGGCTAAATAACATTTAGAACAACCAAAAGATACAACAACCAAAATTCCTACGCTGCTCATTAGTCAAAGTATAATGTATGATGATGCTATACGCGCTAAATTCTACAAAGAATGGATCAAGAAACCATATGTATATACACCAAAGCAAAAGCTGTGACTGCACGGAGATTAACGAGGGGGCGTCAAAGTCCGCACGATGAATGCTAATTAGGCCTCGTGCATAAAGAAAGGCCCACAATTCCCCCTTTTCCCTTTTTCAACTCCCAAAATTAGAAAAAAAAAAAAAAAAAAAAAAAGTTGAGTTCCGTCTAACTCCGAAAGCACTAACCAATCACTCGATATTATGTTAGGTTTGCCAGAATATATTCGGGTTATTGCTATACAAGGAACGATCCTGGATCTCTAAATTTGCGACGTGCCAATCAACGAGTCTCGCTTGGATGCATTTACACAATACAAGTACAGTAGGGAACAGCCACCAACCGCTCTCATCCCTGCCAATAACACAAGCGACTCCATATAAATGAACATGAATAGGAAAATTACGCACCGAATCGAAGTTCTTAATCGAGGAAAGGATCAGGAAAATGTTTCAAGTGCAGCAGGAAGCAAAAGGAAGGAGAACAAGCTTACGTTGCCAAACTCCATGGTTGTAGGCTCGAATGTTTTTGGCTTGATGACTTGTAATGTACAAACCCGCATATAAAAGCCACAACCTGTAGAAGAAAAGAGATAAGTATGGTGTGATGGCATCATACTGGGAGCAAAAAAAGCACACTATTGTAGAATGATAAGCGAATAAGTATACATTTGATAAGAGTAACATTCTTAAGACTAGTGTCATATGAAACCAAAGAAAGAATTGTAAATTTGGAAGAGTAAGGCTGTAGGACCACTTACAACATTGACCAACGAGGTGATGTTCCATAGGGCATAAACACGAGCAAGGCCTGCTGATCGCCGAGGTCCATGACTAAAAAGTGCATTTATTCCGGCAGGAAATGGAGAAAGTATACCCATAGGAAGAACAAACAGAACTAAGAAGATGTCGGCCATAGAGAACGAATAAAGCTGGAGTAAAGTAAGCAACACCAAGCTAAAATCTGCAAACAGCAATATCGAGATGACCAGACCAACAAGATCCTGCAGTAGAAAAAAGTCAAGTAAAATCATCATATAAGTGTCCAAAAATAAAATCCAATCAAAACCAGCTTCCTTGATAGAGAACTTATCACTTCAGATAAACAGAAATAATTCAAGCATACAAAAGACACCTGATGGCCAACTGGCTTAGTGTTATGCACTATAAGAGAGAATGGGTAGAGGAAATCTTTCTTGTCTTCGAGCATTTTCAGGCTGTAGCTATCTAGAATCCCTCCATTAATCCTCTTCCGCATAACAGAATCCTTGTGTCTCAAGTGGCCTGATTGAATCTCTCCTTGGGTGTTATGCACACTGCACCGGAGACGAGTGGCATAACAGAGGTGAGTTGAAAATTATATTTATGTACATAAACAGTACCAAACAAGTAAAAAAGATATTTACATGTATACACTCCTGCAATATTATCTATTTAGAAACATGACTTTTCATGTTATCCTGAATAGAAGCTTGCTTTTCTCCATATATACCTTTGTACTAAAAACCAACAACTTTGATAATTTGGATGACTTCCCAACCTAAGATAAGGTTATTTGCGTAAGAAACTGCACTTTTGAGGGGTATGTACAAAAGTTTCAGTGCTACAGGGGAACTGAGAAATAGATGATTTTGCAGGAACATATGTGCAAAAGCCCCAAAAGATCAAGTAAGCAAGCAACGATATCTCACCGGGCAGTTCTGTCAAGCAGCGGGGTTCCAGTACCACCATCAACCGCTGCAGCCTCAATTTCTCCTTCCAAAGCACATACAACAAGACCAAGTTGGCAATAGCCTAACGTTGTAGCTTGAAACCAGGCTAGGTCAACAGATACACCATGCAAGCTCAAAGCAGGATTTGCATGAGTCTCAAGCCACTTAAGGATAGGCAAGAGTGTTGTTTTAAGGTGTCCATGACGAACCAAACGCAGCTGGGCATTGAGTCCAGCAACAAGACGATACCATATTGTTGGTGGTACAGCCTGAGCAAGAAAGATAACCCGATAAAAGATTCAAAATTCAAAAGAAACAGAAAAATGTGTTTAAGGTTCTCCAGATGTGAAAAACAAACCTGGCTCATAAGGCTAGTGAGCACATTGTCACTGTGGAGCGAAAAAGGAGCCATGTAACTTGCATCACCTCCAAAGATTAAGCACATGGGAAATCTTTGATGAAGACGGGGAGGAAGGTCCGGCCTTTTTTCATCTCCGCCAAGAAAGAAGTCTACGTACCCTAGCATTAGATCGGGAGTTGCAGCCACCTACACAAAATAAAATATACAGTTATGCATCAAAGTTTCAATAACACTGCAATGCTAAAACAATGAGACCAAGAACTCTTTGAGACCCAAGTCTCAGCTACATTGACAGCAACCTTGATATAATTCATTCAGCTCTATCTTCAAAAGTGACTTTTCTTTTATAACAAACGGAACAAGTGTGCTTTTATTGATAGTTTGGTTACCTAAGAGTGAATTAGGACTGCAAATCAGAAAGAAATTAGTCGCGAGCAAGACATGAAGTTATAAAAGAATCCTTTGCAGTTCAAAACCTTTTCAACTCCCAAGTCACTAAAGCTTCATTTAAGATGTTAAGGTGCCTTCTCCAGAACAGGCTTGTGCCTGCCGACCAAGTGAACTTTTCAATACCTGGTTGCTTCCATTCAGAAATTATTATAAGCTGAGCAGCTCAGCCCACTATTCAACATTCTGTTCTCCGACTATCCATAGCATCTAGTACTTAAAACACTCCCCACTAACTGCCCCGAGGGATTAACTAATCAGCAGAATCTCATTAAATACTAGAAATTCAGAAACTAGGAAGGTGAGATATCTTGCAACAAGCTGAAAGAGGTCATGCCTCTAAGGATCATCTTGTAATACAATTAGAAAACTGAGCTTGATTATTCGTACAAGGTCTTCACTGTTCAGTCAATGACCTTTAGAGCAAGAGAAGCTTCTACTAGAAACAAAAAGTAAATATAGCGCAAACCTTGAGCCCCTCATAAAGAGCACGTGAACGGCAAGAACGTAAGCATGAATGATCATACTCCGATCTAACAAATTCACGTAAGCGCTGCAGCTTCTTTCTCCTGCGCCACTGTTGCCAGGACCACGCAAGTGGGTACGCAAGTACACAAAGAATGCTATAGATTGATCCTTCCCACCATTGATAAGCTGCTAGGGCATTTATCTCCTCGACAAATCTATTAAAAGCATCCTCATATCTGCCACCCAAAATAAAGTATAGAAGACAAGAAAATATTAGTAGTCAAATGGAAGTAAAGAAAGCAATTCTTTTGAGAGGCGAAAATGAAATATGACAGTAAAAAAGCAATAAGGAAAAGGGATGATATGAAAATAAGTGTGCCAGAAGTAGAATCTGTTCAAATGCAATCTGTCCAATATAAAACATGCCCACATACACAATTTCTGTAATTTGTTCAGGCGGAGAGTGTGGAAGATGCCAAGGTTCACTGAAGGTGTTTGGACCCATGAAATACATTCTGTGGACATGGCTCTGGGACTCTTCAGCTCTATTTGTCTCCAAGACCTATGTGCAAAGGAAAAAAAAAAAAAAATTTGCCAAAATTAGCAAGACTTGCAAAGAAAAGGTTCTCACTCTGTTCTCATTCTAAAGTATGTCAAGAGATGACGCAAATAATAAAAACCTCATTCAGCGATTCTAGAAAGGGAAAGGAGTGATCAATTTGGGACCCATGTTGAGTTGGTGCTGGCCCTGGTAATTCATCAGTACCAACGAATTTCATCCGTGCAACGCTTAGAACCAGGGCTAATAACACAAGAAGGCCAGAAAGTAGGAGGCCAAAAAGCCATGGTCCACCAAAAGTATATATTAACTCTTCCAAAGCAGTATAGCAGTGCGGCATGTGATATCTATCAGACACGCATTTGTATGGACATGGGGTTTCAGCAACACCTCCTGTTAAGAAAATGCTAATGTTCATAAAAGTTCTACAGCAACTCAAGGCAAACATGGCTGAAATGAGCAAAAAAAAGCTATTTGACTAAACAAAGTAATTCAGAAGAAGAATGCTCCCAAAACATCATTTAGCAACAGATTATGTGACTCTCAAGTATCAACAATACGATTTTATATAGCTAGAAAATTACCAAACTCACTAGAGAAAATTAGAATCTGTAACTACATTTCTGTACCAAAAGAATAAGAAAACAAGCAACTTAGCGACCGTTACCTCGAACTGTTATGTACACAGCACGATGAGGGAGCTCATTAGGGGGACACTGATAACAAAGAGCTCTATCAGATCCAGTGACATTCTTGAAAGTACCCAAAGGGCATTCCTGCATTTCCTCAAAAAGAACTATATCAGATAAGCTTGTTAATTGAAACATTCCCCTATCCTCGACAATACTAAAATAAATAACATCAACTAAGGATTGCCATGCCACTGGCAGGGGCACGGGGCATGCCAATGTCAGCAGGACCACAACCACCCCCCCCCCCCCCCCTCTCCAACCACTGCAACATTGGCATGCACTGGCATGGATTTTTTTAACAAATTTTCATTAAAAAAATTAGCTTTATAAATTTAGTATCTCCAGTAGTTATGAAAAAATCTCGCATGGTTTAGTAAGAATAGAGTCATGAAACACTACCATAAGCAAATTCACTACATCAAAAGTATAAAAAAATTGGGGGAGATCTTCTTTTCTGTTTTTTTTTTTCACTACAAGATGATATCATATACTATTGAACTGACTAATTGCAGCAGATGTTAGTAGATTTACAAGATTTACAAATTTCAAGTACGGAAAAACCTTGTAAATATTTTCACCTCGAGAAACACTCAAAAAAAGCCTTTAAAAACTCAAAAAAAATACTCGATATGGTGCGGGCACACCCCCGTGCCACATGCCAGCACAACCTCAGCACGGTACGGCACAGGTGGCACGGGGCGGCATGGGCAGCATAGGCAATCCTTGACATCAACATTGACAACAGGGATTATATATACAAAAATTCGGTAAGAGTGAAGATATGTATCAGAATCAGCAGTTGATTGCAAAGATTAAGCACAACAAGCTATTGTTTCTTGTATATCTTTCCCTTACAATAGAGTGCTAAAAATTAATACCGCTAAAAGATGGAATAGTTCCTTAGTAATTATTTATAGCCCAAACTAGCAAAGCTTAGTGTGTATGTCCCATAATAACAGATTGTGTCTTGCAATCAATCATGGAACCATCATCCATAAAACAATGCTCTGCTACATAATTAATGTCAGCAGTCAATAACTTATTAACTGACTACATATGAACTGATTCCCACTCTAGAACTTGCACCAGCGTTAGCAAAAAGGAGTTTGGTAATGCTACATCTCTTTTTTTCCCCCTCTACTTACCAATTCCACATTAAGTTAGAGGACAAACATAAAGGCACATATAACTGACAAAGAAGTGATCAAACTATAAAAGCAACACTGTAGCAAATATTAGCATTGACACTGAAATTATTTCAAATATAAAAGTACAACATACCTCGCAAAATAATCCATAAAGACCTTTTGGGCAAGCTTTGGCCGTGACTGTCCCATTTTCTCCAGCAAAGCCTTCACCCCTGCTAATGCCTCCCCTATAAAAGAAACCATAGAGTTCAAAGAAAGAGATACTGCAGCAAAAACCTCCGAACCACAAAATGAACCATTAGCACTTATGCAGTTATGTGGCATGTCAATCCTTTTTAACAAGTAACAATACTTGAAAGCTACATAGTACATTTAAAAGTCCAAACTCGTTATCCAGAAAATTGAACCTGTAAATGGAGTCTTTCATGAACTACAAATTTGAGAATCCATGAACTATAAATTTCAATAGAGTTTAAGAAATAATAAAATGCATGCACATTCTAGGTGAAAGGGTGCAACTCAAATAAAAACTAAAAAAATAAAAATCAAAGAACTGTTGGCACACTGGAAGCAAAATCTAAGCTTAAGATTCAGATGATAAAAAACAGAACATACATATATAAGCAACAAAAAATGTAAACGAAACATGAATTAACAATCTAAGCCTGTTAGAGCTCGCGACATCAGAGGGTACTTTTCGCAGTGGAAAAAGGAGCAATAGTAAAGCAAAATGTACAATTCAGGGTGTAAAAGTATCAAAACACATTGTCACTTGTCAGAAACTTAAAGTCTGTATGAATGCAAAATTAAAACAGTAAATTGAAGGCACGCCAAACGGCTCAAAGGCCAAAAGACTAATTATTGCAAATTATCTACATATTCCTGAAGTTTACCATTACCGAATCCAGCAAAACAAAGAAAATCAACTAAAAGAGATTTTAGCAAACCTTGAGTTAATGGTTCCTTTCATAGTTGCAATTGGAAGATATTCATCTCCTGTAGGAATGTCTGACCAATGTAAGTGAATCCTTCCACCTCCACCTCCACCACCGCCATGGCTGCCGAGGCCACCGACACTTGAAAGGACTGAGGCTTCACCAAGAGTTAAAGTACGCAAAAACAAAAGAATGGTGCCCCCAGAACCACCACCAGGGCCTCCACTCGAGATATTAGCAACAGCACTGCTGAAACTCTCCCCATTTGCCTCGACCGAGCCAGAGATTGACAAAGTTGACAATGAATGCTCCCATGAACCCATCACTGCAAATTAAGATCAATAACGCCACAACATGGTCTCAGTACAAGAGAAAAACAACTGACAGCAAAAGAAAAATAAAAAGGCTGAAATTGATAAGAGCCCCCTTGAAAATATCGTGATTTGCACTTTGCCATGTGGGAAAATGAAGACCTACACTTAACCTCCTTAATATTAAGACCACTAGCACTAAATCCACTTCCATACATCATCCAGTCACGAATTATTAGAAGATACGAATATGATAGAAATGATTAAAATGGACACAAAGGGTATTTGATCATATTTCAATATTTTTCAGGGAGACTCTGGAAATCGCATATTTTAAGAGGGGTTTCTGCAATTTAGCTCCAAAGAAAATAAAACTGCACAAAGAAAGTTAACTGAATATTCGACCAGAAAAAAGTAAAACCGTATTTTGGTTACAACAGTTTCACTTAATATAATTAGAAAGGCATATACAAAGTTTCAGGAATTTTATCGACAAACAAACATAAACCAATCAATGATAATCACAAAGATACCTATTATGCCGCCTCCAGCTGTTGAAGTGTTTATGCTGTCATTACCACTACCGCTACCAAGCTCACAGGGTAAGTCCGGATTACCATATGTGAGGCCACCCTCAACGCGGCTTCCATTGAAGAACCCATCACCACCTTTGCCACCGTGGCCCCCACCGCCACCAAGGCCACTGCTTAGCATGCTTCCTCTTCCAATCCCACCTTTGCAGCCTAGAAGTGGGAAAGCATAAAACATATATTGAACGATAAAGCAGCAAAGCGGATGCAGATTTAGGCAACTAAGAAATACGGTCCCATACACAAAGTTAGAAGCAGCTGCTATTTTGGAGTACCATTTAAAAAATAAAATCAAATAAGCAAGAAGAGAGCAAGAAAATAAAAGTCACACGATACTGATGTTGTCCAGTTTGAGTAGATTCCTAGAGGTTAGGCTCGATTAACTTCAACTTGCATCTATATTAAACCCACTCAACCTAATCTTGAATTTGAGAGGCTATCTAGTTTTGCCATGTTCTTATGATTTTTCAGCCAGACTAAATTGATAAAATTGATGTATCAAAATCAAGTATGAGAGCGTCATCAATTTTGACTCAGAAGGAAGATTGTTAATTATACCCAATCCAGTGGCACTAATTGTTCCAGAAGAATGAACGGTAACACTTCTAGCTCTGTGAAAATGAACAACTGTCCCCTCAATAAGCCCTGCGACATCAATATCTTCAACCCGACAGATCTACAAAATAAAAATGGCCACTAATTAACATCTTTGTCAATAACTACAGAGAATAAAACCTAAAACTGTTTACTAGATTTCTTTGTTAAAGGTTCACCTGAAGCGTGAAAGAGAGCGAGGAATTCACATTGCAATCTTCAGGAGGATGAATCAATTCCACAGGGCAGTCTTCTTCTTCTTCACAATTGAGCTTTGGAGCCCTAAAATAGACATACCAAATGGCTAATAAAAAGGCAATCCAAACCCCAAGAAACGAAGTACAAATATACAAACTGTAAATACAGATTGCCGTAGTACTTACATCTCATCACTAGTTGCATTTATTAATGGACCGCGTAAAACAGATCCAGGGCCAACCTAAAAAGATAAATAAAGAAAAATATTTTACACATAAATAATTATAGATGATTCTAGAAGAAACAGAGCATCTTAATGATCCAGGAATTTAACTGCACTAAAAAGGTTGGACAAGAGCCCAGACACCAGCATGAAATTCTAAGTACATGTAGACATATTGAACATGGTTTTGCAATATACCTAACGAAGAAATTTGGCAACACCAAGAGTTGTTACACTAATACTAGGCATGCGGCAAATAAGAGACATATAAAGAAGCCCAACAGATTCGTGCCTTCAAAATCGATATGAATGATACTGGGAATAATCAATCATTCTGCTATTGTTCTTATATAATTAAGGTCCATAATTTGGTTAATTCTTATAGGGGAAAAAATTAATGCATAACCAAATAATTATAGATATAAGCTACAGAATGTAAAAAAAACTTGTTTTGGTTACATTTATACTGTAGAATAGCGACAAGATCAGACGTTGTGCTTCAATCATATCGCCTGGTCCAGATAAATTGAGCAGACCTTGCCCGTGGACTCCAAGATTGGCATTAGAGTGTATCACTGATGATTCCTGAGATACAGCAAATACATTTTTTTGATACACATACAAGTATCAACGAAAGAGTAAAATGTCACCAGACGTGGGACAGCACCGTACCTTCAAAACAACTAAGTTGCTTGCCTCAAGTAAGGATGTTCCAACTATTGTATCTCCACCCCCATTAATATAAATTTTCGAATTCCACATCAAGAACATCTTTACAGACATACGCAAAGCACCATATACCTAAACTTAATTAAAGATCACAACATCAGATTATAAATTTTCCAGTGTCTGAATGTAAAAATATTATACTACCGGATTGCCACATAATGCATGTGGCATTATGCAGCATATTGTAGGGAGTTCCTACAACCTGAGATGAGGCATTTCTTCATTTGTGTGTTAGTTGTAAACCATCCAATTCACTGATTAGACAATTTTGGTGTTTTTGCAAGAGATCATTTACAAGCACACACACGCACACACACACACAGAGTATATAAGGAAACAGCATGGCTGCAGAGGATCTGCTTCCTAGCAGAGGAATAGAAAATATGGTACAAAAGAAATCTATAAACTAGTGATTTACACTGCATAGAAGCACACATATGGCTGTAAATGTTCTTTATTCAATCAACATTCCTAATAATAAATAAACAACTAACACAAGAAACACACAAACAAGATAATAAACACTAAAGGGATCACCTTGATTATTGAGTCACTCATTAGAAGTTCTTCAGCCATAAGTTCGAACTCCGAGTATGGGTAGTGACTTAGACCAAAAGTTAGAATACCACCAGATAAAAGGCTAAGCTGTCCTTGAACCTGAAAAATCCAATTAGTAATCTCAGAAAGGACTTCGAAATCTGCAAAAAGAATAACTAAAATGGATACATAAAAACAAAAATTAAACTCATTTTTATACTGTAATCA
Organism: Puya raimondii; assembly: GCA_016920855.1. NCBI lineage: Eukaryota > Viridiplantae > Streptophyta > Magnoliopsida > Poales > Bromeliaceae > Puya > Puya raimondii. The sequence goes on along the minus strand of JABWPP010000050.1, from coordinate 196,007,757 downwards.
TTCAAAACAATGTCGGCAAGCCATATCTAAAGTTAAAAACAGAACAGGCAAAATATAAAAGTATCCATGAATATATCGAAGTTCTACTGTCCTAGATAAGTTCAGAAGGAAAGAATCAGCATAAAGATCAACAGACCGCTTCTTCAATAGTAGTAAGGCAGCAAGACACATGATTCGATAGCTGCTTAAGCTTGCAAGGACTGAAAAGAGGTCAAACTGCAGTGTTGAAGGTGTAACAGAAGATAAAAGAAGTGAACTATTGCCTCTTGAAGTGGAACAATCATGTTTTGTGCATTATTAACAATTGGAACCACGGCAAGACAGTGGTAAAGATAACTGCTATAGTCTAGAAAAAGAGGTCCACAAGAGGAAAATGTCTGCAATCAATGTGGCCTAGATAATGATTAGGTAGCGATCAAGAATAAGAGCGGTTGGCCATATATCAGTTGAAAACATGATCTTATGTCGAGCTGGTTCGACGACACTAAATCTGGAAGGCAACACTAACAGCAGTGGGATTATTATTTAAACTAACCCTTACCATAGGATAAAGTCAAAGATGAAACACTCGCACTGGGATAAATGCCATAATAGGGAAGCAAAAAATATGAAGAACTATACCCAAATTATCAATCTGTATAATATCGTTTGCTTATTTCTAACACATGGAAGCACACCATCAGTGACAAACAGCAATGTTTTATGTCAGGCAATAAAGTTGAACATAATAAATGTAATAACATAGTGCCCATAAAACAGATTAATAAGATTAATAACTGTTACAATAGCAGAGGCGGGAGCTAACCTGTACACGACTCCAGAGTAAGGGAACAGCAACTTTGGCACAATTTCTAACAAAAACATTTGTCCAAAGTGGCTGGTTAGGAAATTCTAAAAGAAGAGTATCAGTCTGTGTAGTCAAGTTGTGATTGCTAACAATAAGACTCTTAGGGACCGCATCATAAAGAGTCCCTGCAGCTCCAGCATTGTCTGGACAGCCAAAGCTCTTTCCACCTACAGATTCAAAACTTCATGAAGCATAATAAGACAAAAAGCATTGTGAAATTAGTCTACATAAATGTAGTCCTAGCTCAGGCTTAGTTAGCTACTACATTTTGCACTTACATATACGGCTCTATTGTCCTGCTAAGTAGAAAATATAATGGCATTGAAATAGAATTTATCAGAGACTTCAAAGACCAAGAAACTGTACAACAAGAACTGCCAAAAATTGTTTATAACCATATTCCAGCATAAGACAGAGTTACCTTGCTAGTTGCTACCTATCTGCACTAAGCAAATTTGCTATCCTTGTTTGGCTACTCTAACATTTTTCTTCTTCCTCATGTTCTGCGTGATTGACATATCAAATGCACCAGCAAATGGTGGGTTGTTTGCAAATAATATATCTATGGCAACACCCAAAAAAAAAAATTTGTGGTGACTTTTTCATGCTTCTTTGTCCTTTTACATAAAAATGAGTTTGTACGCTAACCCACAATAGGAAGAATAGAGAAGTTCGCCCAACAACATCTTTCCATAATATTCACAAAAGCGAAAACATAGCCAAACAAGGTCCCCATACCCTGTTTAGTTAGACTTCACATTTGAGCCTAAAAACTCTGGTAAAGTTATACCAAGTCTACCATGAGTTTCAATGAAATTTCCTATTTTGGATCTTCATAGAAAAGTTTTATAATGATGTTTTTGTCTGTTAGGGTAATTCAAGATGAGGCGGAAAATCCACTAAAAGCAGGCTCCCACTTTAAGTATTAAAAGGGGACTTCAGACAGGCTTGTTTTTATCCTTTAAAGGGAAAAAAAGAAATCTATTTCTTTCTCATCTTATATTTGTAATAAATACAGCAAAAATGTAGTAATTTACAGTAAAAATCAATACTGCAAAAAACAAATACAGTGAATCAATCATCAACTGTCGGGTTATCAATCAATTTCTCAACCTACCTTCAGAGCAACCTAACACATAGCTTATGCACCAAACGTTTAATCATGCATAAAATGAAAAGAATGCAGTACAACTTAGTAGATAGAAGGGCTACAAAACAATGGCGGCTAGTGTTAACAAGACAGTCCATAAATAAAAATAATTAAGCATAAATATAATAAACTATAAAATAAAACAATTAAATTACCATGAACAAAAGTTTGTGCTTCATCATGCCTGCCAAAAACATTTATAGCAACGCGACCTCCTCCTCCTCCCGCCAAACCATTGCCTCCAGAAGCACTTATATTACCACTTCCCTTCCTACATCACCAAACAAGCATTAGATGAAAGGAAAAATGATACTAGCATAAAAATCAAAGAACTTCACCTCAACGAAACCAAAACAGTCCACAGTAAAGCCAGTATTGTTTTATAAGTTACATCAATCACAAGCTTAAACATACATACATCTAATGTGGCACATAACATTGAATAGATTCTATTTTATGAAAGAACAAGTAAGAACATGGAACTAAGCAAAGCAAGAACCGCAAGACGATGAAGGCACTAAACAAGCTGCTCCTTTTTTTTTTCTTATGGAAACCACCGTTCCATTAATTTGCAAGTAAAGATTGCGCATTAAACAGGCACTATCTTCATTCTGTTTTGGCTAGTAATTATACTATCTTCGTTCTTTTTTCTTATCGAGTTTGCTTACAGTACAAGAACAACCTGAAATTCAACAAACATCCACAAGAGGATAACAGGAAATAAAAAAATGAACTTCATCAGATAAAGTTAGAGGTCTCACATGCTGGAGGCCAGAATATAGATGCTCCCGCCAGCCCCTCCGCCACCCTTGTCGCCACCATCACCCCCATCTGCAATCAGCTCCCCTTCCGCCCCCAGCAATTCCTTCACTTCCAGCCAGATCCGCCCGCCCCCGCCTCCACCGTAATCCTTCTCCACGCTCGTCGATCCGCCTTTGCTTCCGTAGCTGTCGGGCTCCTGCAGCGACGACCATGCGTACGCATCCCCGCCCCACGAGTCCTCCTGTGTCTGCCCGTCCCTCACGAAGCAGCTCGCCCCCCGGCCCCCATGGCCCCCACCATCGCCGTGCGTCCCTGTGGGAACCCCACTAGTCCGGGGCGGCGGGTCCCCGCCCAACCCCATCGTGTTGATCAGCGTCCCGTTCCCGAGGGTGATGTTCGTCGCCGCGAGGAAAACCCTGCCAGCCACGATCGCGGCGGAGCGCTCGAGCCGCACCTCGCCGGAGAGGTTGGCGACGATCTCGCACCCGGCGATGGGGCAGCTGAGCACGACGCCGGCGAGGAGCACCAGGCTGCCGCTCCCCTTGATGTAGACATCGCCGGCGAGCTCGACGCTGCGGAGGATCTCGCATCGGGTGTCGAAGTCGCCGGCGCCGCCGATGTCGTCCTCGCAGGACGCCGACGGCCGGTCCGGCTCCACCGGGGGCGGCGGCGGCGCCGGCGGGGAGTAGTCGTGCCACAGCGACTCGTAGTTCAGGATCGAGAACGCCCCGTCCTCGGACGCGGACGCGAACCTAGGGTTAGGGTTAGCGCCATCGAAAACAACGAAGACGGCGAAGACATAGACGAGGAGGAGGATGAGGAGAGGAGACGACGCCATGGACGGAGGGAGGAGAAACTCATCACACAAACAGGGGAGAAACCCTAACGATGTGGGATGGGGCGGAATCGCTCGGATTCTTCGAGGGGGGTGGAACCGTGGAGGAAGGGGGGGAGGTTATCGAAAACTCCGCAAAATTTCGAGGGACCGATTTGTAAATATCCGGAAAAGCGCGTCTCAAAACGGAAAAACAAAACCAAAAAAAAAAGAAAAAACACTGGTGGGAGATGGGAGGGGGGAAGAGGCCGCGGTGGCGAGCGCGTCGGAGTTCGCCCAAACCCCCGCTCACGCTTGCGAGATCTTTTTTAAGGCCGCGAGAGTAAAGGGGAAAGTGGGGGTGCGCGGAGAAACCGTCAAACAGGTGCGGGGTGGCCGGGAGCCGATCTCGGCCGTCCGTCCGCGCATCGGGATTCGTGCCGATGGAGAGTTAGGTGGGGTTGCGATCGGGCCAAGCGTCGCGGCCTCGGAGTTGGATTGGGGGGAGAGAGACAGAGAGAGAGAGAGGACGCACGCAGAACTTGTTTTAAAGGGGTTTCTTACTCGCCACGGAAAAAAATTAATGATTTATTTATTTTAAAATGAATTTAATTAAAAAAATGGTTCAGAAAAATGTGGGTGACGGATGCACGACGAATATGAACAGGGACTAATTTCTCCAATTTATTAAAGGCAGCTTGTAGTTATTTATTCTTTTAAGATATAATAAATGTAATGCCACTTGCCCAGTGTACGAAAAATACCCACCACTAATTACATTTGGGTATGATATTTTATCAGTTTTTTTAGAGAAGGATAGTAAGTTACCGCTTCGTTTATTTTAAAAGAAAATAAATTTCGCTAAAAATGTGAATTGATTAGGATTCGAACTTAGAATCTCAGATACCAATACTTAAGTTTTTTGTCACTTGCGCTAGGGACGGTCGATTATTTTTTTTACCTTAGAAATGTGATATTTTATCTATTTTTACTTTCAGATACAGTTCTTTTCAGAAAAATTTCGAGAGTTAAAGTGCTTGAACGGATTTTACATATATTATATGACATCATATATTGAAATAAAATAAGACGGTCGTTTGTCTTTACAAACTTAAGTAGACGGTGTTTTTATATTATATCGGACACTCTTATCTAATTCAAATGATGACTAGGCCTAGCCAGGTGAGAATTCAAATCCAGTTGAGCTTCATCTTTTTCTTTATTGCTAGCCCTATGCTGAGTACACTTTTCTTAACATATAAGCATTTAAAAGGAGACAATATGTGGTACCCCATAGTCTTATATCTGTACCATATGAAGATTCCTTAAATAATCAATATGGCTAAGGATAAAACCATCAATAAGTAGTTTGAAACTTGAGCATTGAGGACTATAGTAAGCCTTTATGCGAATTTAAATACCTTGCGGACCATGAGATGATCATATAGCACTTGAAGAAGTCGTAAAAGCATCATTTTCTGATATCTTAAGTTTTAGAAAAATATACAATTATTTCACATAATACAGAATCAGAGCATGATAATATAAATTCGGATCTCATCAATCTCCTAAACCTCTGGCGAAATGAATAATTATTTCATATAATTTAAGAGAAGTAATAACGAAAAAATTTCTTTTTTTATTTTTTTCGACTTTTTAGGCGGCGGGTCAAATTCCTCTTTGTAATTTTCTAGCCATTGAAACGAGTCTTTCAGCATGGATGATGAGTGATAAAGTATTAGTCGACAGAGACATTAATTTTTTCGATGGAGATGTGTGGAGAAATCGTGTCGCTATTTCGGATACATGTGTGTACATATAAGAAATACACTATGTAAATGTAAACATATACATATATAAGTGAACCTTAGTGGAATCTTAGGTATGGATTAGATAGGTTGACATGGTCACGCTTTTAATTGAAAAAGAAGCACACATATATTTTCTTTAATGACAAGTCTACTGTCTTCGGGAAAATTGCTTTACGACTTTAGTTTCTTTCTTTTTCTTCTTCGTCTATTTGATCGAGATATCTCCTGCATCTTCTATTTTACTTTAATTGACTTTACAACGGCTTTAAAACACATTTAATACGCTAGTGTTCGTTCGTTCGTTCGTCATGTTTACATCATTTTTCACTACCCTTTTCGCTTTGTTGGAATATATATTTGTATCCAATTTTTTTTCCATTCCAATTTCTAATGAAGTAATAATGATCCATTTCAAAAATGGAACTCAAAATCTAATAAACCAATAATCTGAGGCAGCAGAATAGTATGTTCTCATCTCGTGTATTAATGGGCCTTCTCAAATGGCCCGGCCAGGATCTGTAGCCAAAAGTTTCTCTCTTTGAGATTTAATGGGCCTGGGCCTCGATTTTCTTGGCCCGTGTATGTGTCCTATGCATGTGTGCATCATAGATGTGTTTGAAATGAATAAAGGCAAAAATAGCCTCTCCAATATTGAATGCTAGTTTACTAATATTTTAATTTGATTATTTTTCCTATTTGTAGAGATTCTTTCTCTTTCTAGCATGCACAAAATTGCAAGTTCAAATGTGCACATGCCCGCGCAAAGAATGTAATTGAGAGGAAAAAAAAAAGATAAAGATATAGTAGGTGTGGCAATAGACGGATCCGATTCGCGACATATCAAATATGAAATAACAAACGAATATGCCATTCATCTAGAAATCTATTAACTCTTATGAAATTCCGTTTCTTTCTGTCCACGTGGCCGTATTTGCTTAAATTAGTGTTTTGTGGGGCCTACCTGTCATATTAAGTTGCTTTATTTAATTATTTTTTGTGGGGCCCACCCGAAATTTTTCCCCTTCCAACCGCTGTCGCTCTCCCCTTGACGCCGCTCTTAGCGACGGGTTGTTTCCCCTCCGGTCACGAAAATGAACCCGCTTCACTCCCTTCTTGCTGTCTATATATTATGCCTCCGTAAAAATTTTATTCGTGACAAAGACCTCTATTTCGGTACCGGTGATTTTCCTTCTCTGATTTGGTTTCAATTTTTTTATTTTTGTTTGAATTTCAATTTAATTTTTTATTAATTTTTTGAACAAAAAACTGAATAATTTTATTTTGTCTCAGGAAATTAACTGCCTATGTACGTTTGATCTGCGATTAATTGCCTTAGACTTTGTAAGTTCTCTGGTTTAAGTTTTATGTATAAACTTATTTTTTTTGCCTTCCCATTTGTTGCTGCGAATAATTTAGAAATTTATTCCTTTCAAAATTTCATTGTATCTTTGGTTGCTGCTGCTACTGTTGCATTAACTGCTTATACTTTTATTTCTTCCTTACTTAATATTTTTAAATTAGTCTTATGTATTTACTATTTCGTCTTTCTTTACCTCAAGATTTCTTCAGTTTAACTCCGCATCAAATTTCCTTCTCTTATAGTTCTATTTTTTTTTCTATATTGGAAGTATGATATATTATTTACATTGTAAAAAAAATAATCAAATATTATATTTTAAAGAGAAGATTTACATATCGAATATTATCTACCCGCCGCATCGCGCGGGTCACTACACTAGTTATTACTTAATGGACGTGACAACATACGCATTCATATACAAATATGAATGTATATACATTTTTATCCAGATGTAAATACTGAAAGATACTTAATTGGGTCTGCATCTTATTGAACTACAAATATTTATAATCAACCCAACCTTTGCCGACTGAGGGAGGTCGAGAACTATGGGAGAGGACGATCTTAATTACCTTTGCCGACAGAAGTACAAATATTTTACTGTCAAATCTCTCTTTGTTTCTTATGGACACAGGAATGACAGATCCGATCAGTAAATATATTTGGAGATTGAAAATTTCGATTAAAATCAAAGTCTTCATATGGCTTCTACTCCAAAAGAGAATTCTCACTGCTGATAGGTTGTACATTCGAGGTTGGCTTGGGGAGCAATTTTGCGTTTTTTGTGCCTTTGGAATGGAAAACTGCGACCACCTCTTTCGTAACTATGTGTTGGTTAGATACTTACTCCTATGTGCGGAAGGATTAGAAGTACTCGCAGAGCCCTCGAAGAAGGCTCGAGGACTCTGGACTAGGACAATTAGCTTCGAAGACGCTAGAAAGAGAATAAAAGGTCTAACCCTTCTGTCGGCTATCTGGTGGGACGTCTGGACTGAAAGAAACAATATAATATTCAGAGGGAAACACACCATCCCTTCCCAGATGATCGAACAGGTCAAACTACTGACAAGTGCTTGGAAAGAAAACTGCTGACCGCCGATTATCACGTTTTCATTTTGTTTCTCTCTTAAACTATTTGTTACATCTTTCTTTTTTCTCCGGAGGCTTTGGCTACTTCCATCTTGTTTGTTTAATTTATCTCACTGAATGAAACGGGTAACTTGCTACATTTCCTCAAAAAAAAAAACAACACGGTGGGTCCATCAGGAAAAAAGACCTCACCACTTTTTTGGCCAGGTGCTCAACCTGGCTTGAGAGGAACCAAACAATCTTCAGAGGCAGGACAACTAATTCTGTGCGAGTCCTGCAGAGCATTCGGTTGACACGCACGTTTTTTTAAGACTCATTTTCCTTTTTCCATTCTCGGCCTTAGCTACCCTTACTCTGTACGTAGCTTAGTTCATTCTTAATAAATGGAGCAGAAAGGATGCTATTTTTTTCCTGAAAAAAAAAACAATAACATGGTATAACATTAATTAATTAGCAAACCACAACTACAATACAGATAATGAAAGAAAATGAAAACCCTGGAGAGAATCTACATCACCTCTTATATCACCATAGTGCAAAAGTGCACATGAAATTAATTTCCTTTCCCTTTTTTTTTTTTTTTTTTTTTTGGGCCCTTACGTATATAAAACTATATAAGATGGACTTATATTGGGGAGAAGACAAGTGTCAGGATTGCAACACTTTCCATGCGTGCAAGAGCCATTTTGGGGTTTCCCTTATCCCCTCCACTTTTGGAATATATATATATATATATTTTAATGAAAAAGATTGGTGCATTATTTGCTTGTTGTGGAGAGGAAGTGGACATGCAGGGATTCCGAATGCATCGAATCTAAAGTGGTATAAAAGTGAGAAAAAGTCTCCTGTCTCAGGGCTAGGGGGCCGAGTTTGGCTGTTTTTGACTTTTGAAGTTCTTCTTGTTCAATATATATATTCTCATTGATTAACATATATAGTTCTTGGTTGAGAGATTGGCGTTGTCGATTAGGTCCAAACCGTATTAATTATTTTTCAAATGTTAATTTTCAATATATATATATATATATGTTCACTAATTGTCGTGAAATGTGATTGTGTTTGATGGACCAAATGTCTAAATATTTTTACAGGTTCAACATGGTATGATTAGTATCCGACCACTGGTTTTGGCTCTCCTCTTGTTAAATATAAAAATATTTAAACACCGTTCTCTACTAACTTAAATTTTTAAAGAATAACGGTTGTTTCGTATTATTTAACATGCTATCAGAGCAGGAGATCCTAAGTTCGAGCTACGCCAGTTTCGAGCCCAGACGTAAGGGGGAGTGTTAAATATAAAAATATTTAAATACCGTTCTCTACTAACTTAAGATTTTAGATAATAACAATTGTTTCGTATTATTTAACACCTCTCGTCCATTTTTAAAGACGAGATGTCAGTTTCGAGTTGAAAGACGTCAACCTGAAATTTCTTTAGGACCATTTTTGACTCTCAACCGTTTTTAAAGACGAGACGTCGGTTTTGAGTTGAAAGACGTCAACATGAAGTTTCTTTAGGATCATTTTTGACTCTCAACCTGTTGTGGATTGATAACAAAGATGAAATAGGTCAGGTTCATAGGGATTAGTAGATCTCACTGCAGAAATTAAGTTCGTAACGACCAGTTTTTAACGACGGGCGGCACCAGTTGTCACTAAAAGCAACCAAATTATACTAAAAGTTCGGTTTGGTCAAGTTCGCTTGAAAACTTGGGATCGAGGTTAGTCGTTTGGATTGATGGCTTGATGGTTCGACTTGGGTTCGGGTTTGTAAAGCTCCATGGCTTGATTGGTAATTATGGTTGGTTTTCCAGTAATATATCTACCCAAAAAAGGTCTAAGTTGTCTCAAATTGCCCTATATAAACTTATTATCTAAGATCTCCCTGACTATTGTGCCACCTCTATTAGTGAAAAGAGGTGGAATATTGATTTGAGTTTCAGTTAGGAGAAAGGTAAAGGCCTAGGAGATTAAATACTGCTGATTCTTCAAAAAAAAAGGAAATAAGAGGGTTAGATCCATAAACTGAATGTTAAGTATAAAAATATTTAAACACCGTGCTCTACCGGAGCTTAAATTTTTAATAACGATTGTTTCATTTAATTTCACATGGTATTAGAGATTTAAACCTGAATGTTGCAATTACAGAGAGTAATTTTATCTTGAGAGTAATCGATCTCACCTTTCCAGCTTATTCAGACAAATATCAAGATAAATGAACAGCATTTTGCATATGTTTCCTAGACATGTACTCTAGCAAAAGTAATAACTCTTTTGAAAATAAGAGGTACAAATGCATTGAAAAATTGAAAGCTTGAAACATATGCAAATTGCTTATATATAGCTTGTTACTTCCTGCTCGCTTATGTATCATTATTAGAGTACTTTAAGAACTTTATTCTTCCACATAACAAACTATATAAGGACGCAAATATTGATTTGCCTTTCGACAACTGAAGTACAATGTAATTAACTCTTTCATATAAGCTACAAATTTTGTGATCATGCAAATACAAAAGCTGAGATATATTGGATGTTACAACTTGAGATTTTGCGGAGTGCAAAAAAGTAGATTGAGTAATCAATTAGTTTTCATAACCACATTGATCGCGATCTCTTATCCTTCTCAAAGCTGGTGATTTTCCCAATCTGATCATCTGTTACAACAAAGCAAATAATTTTTTTTTAAATTGTGAAACAATAAATATTTCAGCATATATAGTATTTGTTGATTTTGTGTGAACGATCACCCGAGGGAAGCTGCTTCAGTTTAGTAATCCAAGGAATATACTCTTCATCTGCAAAAAGACAGTAACTGATAGCTAATGCTTAGAAACATAGAAGATCTAATTAATGCATCTTAAAAAAAAAAAAATTCTAAAATAGTTTAGAAGTACTTTATTCTGAAATCAAAGAAATTAAGTTCACAGCACAAATATATGCATAGAACAAAGAACTTAAGTTAATAACTAACAATTGTCTAAATTCGGAAGTAACAGTAAAATAAAATATATGCATAGAACAAGGTATGAATAAACTTGGATCCTCTTTTCATGATCTACACTTGAATCGTGCATGTCTCAATAACAGGTGACAAAGGTTAAAATCTTGTATAATTAAGAAAGTGAGCAAGGTGACCTGCTAACCATGCACATAGTTCACACATGACACATGCAAACCAGTACCAAGCTAAGTAAAACAAAATTAACCATGTATAGTACATCTAAAGCAAATATGTAATCACTCATCACAATCACAAAACTTGTTAGAATTATTGAATTGAAGAAGAAAACAACAGCAAGCATGCAGCAGTTAAAATGAAGAGGCAGGATTTGCTAATTGTTGACAGATAGAGAAGTGAGCACACATAGCTTCAAGCATGGAGTCCTTTTTCATGCAAGAAAGCACCATGTGTGCTCACTCTCTTCTGTCAACCAACATGCTAAAACCCACAAAACCCTACTTAAGTAAGAATATTAGAGAGATAGAGATAGATATAAAGATAGTGATAATGATGTAGAGAGAGAGAGGGAGAGAGATCTAACAGGAAAAAGAAAAAAAGTGGGGTTGGTTAAGTGGCTGACAGATAGAGCAGTGAGCACGCATAGCTTCGAGCATGGCCTCCATTTCTCATGCAAGAAAACACCATCTGTGCTCACTCTCTTCTGTCAACCTCCACTCATCCCCTCTTCAATCCCCATACATAAATATATATATCTCCAACAACAACAACAAAAAATACCCTAGTTTTCTTTTTTTAAAAAGAAAAAGGAAAACCCTGGCTACCAGGAAACAAAAGTGGGGTTGGATAATGGCTGACAGATAGAGCAGTGAGCACGCATAGCTTCAAGCATGTCTTCCATTCCTCATGCAGGAAAACACCATGTGTGCTCACTCTCTTCTGTCAACCTGCACTCATCCCCTCTTCAATCCCCATACATAAATATATATGTATCTGTATGTATCCCAAAACACAACCCTAGTTTTTCTTTAAAAAGAGAAAAGGAGGAAACCCTAAGAGGAAACCCTAAGAGGAAACAAAAGTGAGGTTGGATAATGGCTGACAGATAGAGCAGTGAGCACGCATAGCTTCGAGCATGCACTTCATTTCTCATGCAAGAAAACACCATGTGTGCTCACTCTCTTCTGTCAGCCTCCATTCACCCCACCGTCCTCTACAGTAGAGATGAAAGAGAGATGTGGAGATGAAAGAGAGATGTGGAGAATGACTATGACCAATGATTATTATGTCATGAAGAGTAGCCAGGTTCTATGTAGATTACTGTTTATTTGGATGTAGAGGAAGGGAAGGGGTGGAGGGGTATATATAGTACAGGAGATAGGAAGAGGAGGGGATGAGAGAGAGAGGGAGAGAGAGAGGGAGAGGTGATATGGGTTGTTCTTCTTTTTCCTCTTTGAATGGAATGGAATAAATGTACAGCTGCTACCCTCACTGGAATATTGGATCCTCTCAAATTAAAATAATAACCATCTCCTATCTTCTCTCAACTAACTACTCAGAAATGAACCCACTATCCAATGCACCTTGTAATTCTAAATCAACTGCCCACCTCCCTCTCCAACCAATCACCTCCCTCTCCCTTTATCTACTCTCTCTCTCTCTCTCTCTCTCTCTCTCTCTCTCTCTCTCTCTCTCTCTCTCTCTCTCTCTCTCTCTCTCTCTCTCTCTCTCTCTCTCTCTCTCTCTCTCTCTCTCTCTCTCTCTCTCTCTCTCTCTCTTTCCCTTTATTTCTCTCTCTCTCTCTCTCTCTCCACACACAAAATGGAACAGGAATATTATCTTGAAAACGGCCTCCATCAAAAGACCAGTTGAAATAATATATTGCTTTATCTACCTCATCATGGTAAGTGCTGGAAATATTTTATAGGGAAAGAAAGGGTTGAAACAAACAGTGATGGTGAAGATAAACTAGTGCATGAAAAAAGAAAGGTTCTGTTACTTATACCCTCATCTTAGATACAGCATGCGCAAAAAGAGGAATGAATACCTCCCTATCAAATATTAATGGATAACTTTGCCTGAGCAAGTTAGATTAGATTGTTTTTGGATTGATTTCTAACTCGATTCAGTAGCAGTTTGTGTTCGGATGCGAATTGTTATTATGCACTTATATCCTCAACTAATAAGTTGCCTAGAGAATCACCTTACTTTTTTTATAAAAAAAAAAAATCCATCCATGCATAAATGATGATTTGCAGGAAAAAGTTTAAAATGTCTCAGTTGCACCATGTCAACCCCGTCTCAAATTGCATCTCTAAAGTTCATCCATCCTATCATAATTTTTTTTAAAAAAATTGTTATACTTTTATTTCACAAAATATATTTGATTGGCTGAGATATAAATAATGTGGTGCAAGCTAGTGTGACATATATAGAAGACCATCTCGAGACTTATAGGGTTCAAATAGGAATTTTTTTTTTTTTAACTATTTAGCACTGAGGAGACTGTTTATGCTAATTAATTCCTCAAAGGAGAAAACATAATTAAAGGTATAACAAAAACTAGTCATAAGAAAAAAGGCAAAAAAGGAACAAACTTGTTACGTGATCATGATGCTCTCTTAGCCTCTCCTTCATCTTAGTTCCTCCCTTTTTTAGCTAATTCTAGTTTGAGTACAACACTAAACAATGCGCATGTTCTCTTTTGAGTAAAAAATATGTAGCTTCTAGATCAAAAGAAAAAAAAAGAAAAAGAAAAAGAAGGGTGGGGGCCGAGGCATGGGGATGGTCACGGTAAGTGTTGTCGTTTTGCTATTAGGGGAAGCCTCTTTTTTTCATATTTTATTGGCATTTAATGTGGGAAAAGTTTGTCCTTTTCTTTTGATTAGGAATTTTGTGGAAAAAGTGGAAGAATTTTTTTGGCTTGGTAGAGTGGGGAATGGGCATGCATGAGGATGCCTTTCGATTTGATTCTTGGATAGAAATTCATAAATAATAGCAATAATATGCTTATAAATAAATTTTATAATATTCTACACATTTGCTCATTTGGCTGTATTTAATTAGTAAAAAAGTTTCAATCACATAACGATTATTGTCATTTACAAAATCAAGAATAAAATCTAAGTATAAAAATTATTTATAAGCATAGCATTTGTTGAAATTTGTGGCAGTAAAAGTAGAGTCAAAGTGGAGTCAAAGTGTGCCAAAGTTATGAGGTCATAATTAAGTATCTTTATTTTCTAGTTGTCTTCCCCGAGATTTCCAGAGAAAACAAGTCCACCGAGTTATTCGTGGATTCAGTGAATCAGAAAGAGGCCTTCATGGAGGAGGGTCTACTAAATATGCTTCCCAACACGATGAAAATTATATGAATAATATATGAGTAAAAATGTATGAAACTTATCTGAACTATAGGTCTTTTCAATTTGGCTATTCAATTTTTTAAAATTTTGATTCTACTGTTCAATCTTTCAATTTATTTGATTTGGATGAGTTAACTGCACTTTGACTTTAAAATTTAAGCTAATTGCGTAGTTTAATGAACTTATAGTTATAAAAACTATATAAAATATACTACATAAATATATAAAGATAAATGACGCTTTTAAATTTTAAAATTAAAGTATCGTTGACTGATTCAAATCAAATAAATTAAAAGATTAGATAGTAAACTCAAAATTTTAAATGATCTATAGTTCAGATAAGTTTCATACATTTTTACCTTTTATATATTATTAGAGAGAAACATTCAATAAAAGAGGTAACAGAGTAAAGATTCAATTCTAAATTTTCTTAATTCTTCAGTCATGTTGTGGATCCTCACAATTATTATTATTATTATTATTTAAATGGTTGTGAGGATTCACAACATGGCTGAAGAATTAAGAAAGCTTAGGTTAACCGTAATATCGTATTATCTGAAAAGATAATACAACACAAATTAAATAATTTATGCCTGAATTTTGATTATTTTAGTCTAAAGATGACTCGGCAAAATAATTTTTTTAAAATATTTCAGGTGACTAGTTTACCAGGAACAAATTCTCAAGAATTTTATGGGGGAACTTTCCACGTACAAACAACTAACTCAGCAGGCACCTGAGAATCGTACCAGCTAGATCAATCAAATTACAGCTACACGAAGATCCTGGCTTGTACTTTACTTTTTGATATGAGGTTTTTTTTTTTGCATTTAGCTTCCTCAATTTTTTTTTTCACAAATAATTTTATAAAATTTATATTTGTAAGATTGATTCTATCCCCGCCATACAAGCGCAACGTAAGCGCCATTGAGCAGGTTGAGAGTTTAGGGATAAGTTGAATACGGTGAGTCATTCACCGTGTTTGGATATGGTAAATAATTCACCGTGTTCAACTTAATTATATTAGCTTTAAACTTGTACACTGCTGCGGGAGCTGTACAGTAGAATAAATACGGTGAATGATTCACCGTGTCTAGACACGGTAACTGGTTCACCATGTAATTTATTTCTAGACCACCGACCACGCTTACGTGGCACTTGTATGGCAGGGATATAATCAATTTTGTAAATATAAATTTTATAAGGCTATTTGTGAGAAAAAAAATTGAAGGGTTTTTTGTGACGAGCAATACTGGTGGTACACTTCAAAAGGGGTGTACATCCTACATCTCATCCATTCATGGATAGAAATTTGGTAGGCATCACCCCACCAATTGGATGGATGGGGTGTAACTTGTACATCCTAATGGGGTGTACAAGCGGTGTACAAATAGTATTTTTCTTTTGTGACCGACAGATCATTGGGCTATTTTGAGCTTTGGTTGGTCTAATAAGAGGCTGGTTGGTTTCCCAAAAAAATTATCTTTGAAAATAGTTTTTCTCATCCGTTTAATTTTCAGAAAATAGTTTTTTTGAATTTTTTTTCTAATTTTATTAAAAGGTCTCTTTACGTTTCTCAACATTATTTTCTAAAAAAAATAAAAGGTATATAAAAGATGTTTTCTATAAAAAAAAAAAATTTCAAAAAAGAGTTCTTCGCAATTTTCTAATAAAGAACGAAACACCCTCCAAGCAGATGAATAGTGCATTTATAAACATCTTTTTTCCTTAACTTCAACATATATTGCATTTTTTGCCCTTGACCGGGAAAGAATAAGTTACAAAAAAAAAAATACTTTTTAAACTCTTTTTGAAATAAATTTAAAAAAATGAGCCAATTTATAGGAAGAGGCATAACATTCAATAGAAAATTAGATTTTTTTTCTCGGACGCGATAGACAAAATAAAAATAAGCCCGTGTGTATTATATTTAAGGGCTAAGGTATTCAAGTGAAAACACAAAACCAAAAACGAAATATTCGAATAGTAGAAGGAATGTTCATGCATTTTACCATTTTTATCTTTTATTTAAGAAGCAATTGGAATTAGGCATCAATACCACCAGAATTTTTAAATCAACAGAACATACGTTGAACTTGGCTATACTTAAGCAGATTTGGCAAAGTTCCAGGTAAAAATACCAGCTACATCATTATAGCAGTATCTCTAGGCGTGTTACAGAAAAAGAGCATATGCGTAGGTTTATAAAGAAATAAGCCTACATTTAACTTTGATAGGACATATATTTAAGCAGAATGTATTCTCTTCAGCTAATGAAAAAGGTTAGTACTCCATTGGAATAATCTTTGGAACCTATGGTGGATAATTACAAGAATGGAAATAGATATCATAGAGCACCACTTGGCTACACCAATTAGAACAAATGAACGGGCCCAGGATCATCAGAACACTCTTTCGGCGCAGGATACTTCACAAAGATGAGGATGACAAAGGAAAGAAATATCAACCCGCCAATTAGTATAGCTAGATCTACAGCATATACATGCATGCAGTTCTGTCAACCCCTTATATTTCCTTAATGACGCATTTGCCCCGTCTCCCGAGCTCATAGAGCATGACTAATGCCGCCGAGTCCTGCGAACTCTTTTTATCAGGGCGCCGTTCTCCCGTGAGGTTGATGGCCGCACAATTCGGTAGATGCAGTGTGATGTTTGAGACGAAGATTTGAGGTCCTACTCCGCCCCTCAAACCAGGGCAAACTATATCCTGGCTGCTTTTCCAAACCCCAAAAAATAAAAGAGAGAGAGAGAGAGAGAGAGAGAGAGCAAAGAAAGAAAAAAGATTAGAGAATGACGATTAGAGAATGAAAGCAAAGGCCTTATTCTTAACCTAAATTCTGTGCTATTGTCAGTAATAAAATCTGATATGTAGAATCAACAGAAGAAAAATTGATTCAACTGCTGCATTTAGCATTCTTACGTTTCCAAATTCTATTCTTTGCGATTGAAGGCACCTAGGGATGAACTTTTCTATTTATATTATTTTGGTTAGCTAGCTCATCTAGTTTTCCAAATTAGAAACAAAGAAAAGGCACTATTAAAGTTACTATTACTAGTACTTAGTAATTTTCTCTTCTCAAACAGAAAACTTCAAAAAATTATATATATATATATATATAGGTCAATTTACCAATAAGGCCCAAAGTTCAAACCCAACTAGGCCTATACCAATTTTTTTAGAAAACAAATAGCCTCGGCCCATTTAATCCAAATATAAAGTATACGACCTACCAAGAAATCTTGGGTGCATGGAGTGTTTAGCATAAAATATAAAGGACATTGTTGTCTATGAGCTCAAGCTTTTTAAGGAAATGGGGTTTTCACATGGTGGCAAGATTTATGATGCATATACATGTTTCTACTTAAAAGGCTTCACTATGTACCACAATAAAATTAATGTTAAGTATATTCAGTCCCATAACTCAAAAGAAAAAAACGTATATCCAGCACCACTAGGATTTTCTACAGTACCTCAACTTCTCCTCATTTGACTCAAAGCTAGGCATCGGCCACTGCAATCTTTTACAGAGATCATACAGTGCAGTTCGAGGTCCTCCTTTCTGCATTTTGACAGTCAAATGTGCTGCAAGAAAAGGCAGACCAGTTAACTCGATAAAAATTATTTTTACGACGAGTAATCCAACCGGAGAATACAGGGTGCTATCAATGAAACAATTTGATAGCTGCACTTTGTCCAAACAAAGCTTATCCTGGATTGGTTGCAGAATTTTTATGCTTGTGCAGAGGATTTGCAATCTGCTAACATTTTTTTTTTTCAGTTTTAAGGAGAAGAAATATGATTGGAACAATAATTGAAGATGTGGCCAACAATTTGACACTTGCTGCAAAAAAACTATTCTTAAAGAAACTTCATCTTTGTTGCTAGCATTCCATTCATGCAGTTTTAAAGTTAATCTCCAAAAGATTAAAATCCTGCATTCCGTGCCATGTATCTTCCACATAGATATACTAAGTTTTCTATAAACCATTACTAATTCTAAGAAAAAACCAGAGATACCAGGTGCACTTAGGTCAGAAGCACTCCTATTGTTTCTTGAATCAGTCAACTCTTTCTCCCTTGGTTGTGTTGGCTTGTTTATATCCATAGTGACATGATGAGAATCTTCAGTATTTTTTATCCCAACATCATTTTCTTCAGATTGCCTTTTGGACGCATACCTAGAGTGGTATAGTCCTCTTTCCTGCAAAGAAAAGAAACCTTCTGATCTTAACGAATCAAAATATTTAACTACAAATGAAAAAAGCGCCAGTATAACTGATAACTTCACAAGGCTTCTAATGATATTAAACAACAAAAAGACTGCTTGTTGTATATACATGCCAAATGATTAAGACATAGTAGGAGAGGTGAATTATGACGATAAGCTAATTTACAAAGAAGCAGCTAAAAGAAGTAGACAAGCAACAAAAGATGCAAGAACTAACCTCCAGGTCCTTCAATAACAAGAAAGCTGCTTGACCTTTTGCATCCTTTTTACTCCTTTCACGGCCTTGCCTTATTAATAGGACATCCTTTAATTGGACCTCAAGAATAGCAACTACTACATCTCTCTCATTCATGCAAGATACCTTTAGAAAATACCCATGGTGGCTGCACAACTCAGTAAGCTCGCGATAAGGGGCCAGCTCAAGATTCTCAGGTGTTACAATGGGCGAAAGCAATTGTTTGAAAATCTCCCACACTTTATTCAGATCGAGCTTTGTGTCTATCAGTACTGCACCTGCTATACTTTCTACAATGTCTCCAAGTACCTGCAAAATACAAAACAATGCAATGAGTGCAAAACAGCATATAACAAACTAACTATGGGCCATTGGCATTTCAATTTTTTTTCTCTGAGAACTCGAAAATCTTTTGGTAGTTGTATTATCATTATTTGGGAATTTTCCATATATCACTGCAAAGGCACATATTTACACATGTTTTTCTGTAAAATCTGATATTTCAGATAAACCCAACAAAAAATGTAGTTTTATTTAAATTAAAGAATCACTTATCATAAGTTCGTTAGTCATCCAACTAAGGGAGGGAAAGTTGGTTTTCTATAAGAAAAAGTTCATTATTTGGTGGTAGTACTATTACAGATCCAACGGCTAAAAAGTTGCTAATAGGCACTATTCATGTGCTTGGAATCTCTCTCTCTCTCTCTCTCTATATATATATATATAGTACTGAGCTGGAAACCTAGAATACTTCTAAAAGTATTTACTATTCACTTGCTACCAACTTTTTAGCCTTTGGATGCCTAATGTTTACTATTTGGTGGTGGTACTATTATGGATCCACGGGCTAGAAAGTTAGAAGTGAATAGTAGATACTTTTAGACTTATCCTAGCTCAACTCTCACTCTATATATATATATAATTTTTGTAGGTGGTACATATGTAAATATCTATAATTACTTCATGACAAATGGACTGTAGAAACTTACTTTAGGCCCTTTAGATAGACCTTTTAATATTAGCGAGTAGTTCTCCTCATTAGAGTCTTCTAGTCCTTTTACATACTCTGTTATCTGCTCTAACAGCAGTCCTGAACCATGCTGCAGATGATGCTGAAGCTTATGCTTGACTGCAACTTGCGCAAAATTCTCATTGTTTACAGATGCTGATCGTAGGTCTGTCAGCTCCCCAGGGTCTACATCTTCATGGTTCTTAAAGAGGTGCCATGTAATGAGTATGTCCAGCACTGCATCGCCCAGAAACTCAAGCCTCTGCAATATTAAGTTATTGTTGTGAAGCAATTTTCAGGGGAGGGTAAAGAACATACAGCACAAACATAAGAAATTGTTCGTACTATTACAAAAGAATAAAGGAACTTTTTGCATATATAACCCATAAATATAAATATCCGTACGCTTCAAAATTTTGTCCTTATACCCCTAGAAACGCCCATTTTAGCATATATGTCACTTCCGCTCAACTTTCCATCGCAGAATCTTAGAAACTCAAGGACAAAATGACCATTATAATTCTAAATTCATTTGCACCACTACTCTGATAAGCTCTGGCAGCTAGCAGTCTATTTCTAATCTTTTTCTAGGAAAGTTGCAGCAAATGAGGGCAATTTCCATCATCTCCAGCAGTTTACTAAGGTTACCTGGGGCTTTTTAGTTCTTCTCAAGTTAACACCGTGCTCACAGAACAACATATACAAAGTAAGATGTACTTTCAAGGGCACAGGTATAAACCCAATTTAGAGTGGTATACATGCCAAGATGTGTATTTTCAAGGATATGCATGCAAAAATTCTAATAATAAAACAAAAACAAGACGTCACTACCTGATAGCAGTACCAAGCTCCTAACTCTTGCCGAGATGCATGTGTTATTGCCTCCAACAAAAGACCTTTAACATCAAACTTGTAGCCCAGTTTTGCTTCAAGTATTTCAATCTCATCAATTTTAGGAAGGTAACCCCAAATAGATGCAGTCCTCGTGGCCTCAACAATAAGTTCATGCTCGAGTTCACAATCAATTCCAAACCATTGTAAAATTGCAATTGCCGCACTTAGTCCACCCCCAACATAATATGCTCCAATCAGAGCCTCAACACAATCGGAAATTGTTTTAGAGCAGATCCACCTGTGTCCTTTGTCGCAAGACTTCCCAATTACGATAGACTTATTGTCATCATTGACATAAATGTCCTTCTTTGAGAAACCGGAATCTTCCACAGGACACTTACAGGGAACAGGGCGTATTGAAATTTGTCCAGGAGCAAGCCAACGGCGGGGATCAAATGGAGAATCACGAATGTAACCCTGTTGAAAAGCAAGCCAATTAGTTACCAGCGGAAGGTAAATAATTCAGAAAAATCAGCACTACCTTGGTACGGTAAACATTAAATATTTCATTCTAGGACCATATACCTATGTTATGCAGAGCATCAGGCTTTTTTATAAAAAAACTCGCTCTCTATCAAAAATATTCTATCTTATACATCTTTTATTTTTTCCTAATAGATTGTCCTCACAGGGAAAATAAGTGAATGGTCAAATTTCAGTCAATAATAACAAAATTCTTCCTGTTTGTGAAAGAAATCAATCATTAACAAGCGTGCATCTCATTCAGGCCTTAAGACCAGATGTTTACATGCGGCATTCTTTTGATGGCAAGATAGTTTATATAAACTTAAAGCAAAAACAAAACACCAAGGATATGTTAAGCTAGCAACATCTATGCAAATTTCAGATGCAATGATATTCAACTTACTAAGAACTAATGCATCACTAAAGAAAACTGAAGACATACAGCTAGCAAACCCTGGGATAGTCCGAGCTTACTACGAAACCAAATTACTCGGCATTACATCCACTATAAAATTTTCCTTGATTCTTTCTACTTTCCTATTTCTTTAACGATCTTTCTAAGGTAGGACTTCAAGGTCTAGAAAATAATTGGCGAAAATCAATAAGGTTCATATTCTGTTAAACAATAGAATATCTGGAAATGGATAACATACTTGTATGTTGCGTTTCATACCCAGCCTATGAAGCGTAGCATTGCAGATAATTTGGGTCCTTCGGGAAGATAGCTGCCCCTCGTTCTTCTCAGGAAATTTTAAAAAGAGATGGCAGGTCACTGCATATTTTAATACAGAGTCCCCTAATAGTTCTAAACGCTCCAAAGAGAAGTCCTCGCAGCATCTCGTCGTCGTAATTGCTTCCAAAATCTAAGCAAATAAAGATCTCATCATAAGGTGACAACACATATATTGCACAAGAACTCATGGGCTACTTTGAGGGACATGTATCATACCAGAGAACTTGGTATGCAAGAATTGCTTGGATTGAATGCAACTTCTCTTCTAAGTTGGCTGGCGAGCATTAGAGATTCCATTCGGTGCATTAAAGAAGGCAACAGGTAAAAGGATTTCAAAACATCCAATGGTATATTGATGTGAACTAGAAGCTCTGGAGGCATGTGAACATGATTCTGTGGTTTTCTTATGGGTATGCTGCCATTGTGTGTTTTTGCTGCAACTGCGTCACCTTCAAGAAAGAAACAAAATACAAGAGAAAAACATAACATGAACATCGTATGCAAAATATGGTCGATACGGTCGATCTTACTTTTGATATGACTAAACCTGGAACTACTATTAAGATTCATTTTAAGAAAGCACAATTTTAGCCTCAAAAATTGATGAGGCATCAAATTTTGAAGTCCAGACTGTGTAGAGCAGAATGAAATGCTACAAGGCTGAATCATCAGTGGAGCATCATTTAATCAGATTTAGCTCTTAAAACATCTAAAAGGAGAATCACAAACCTTCATCCTTGGATTTCGAAGATAGAAGGTTATGTGGGTTATGGCTATGCTTCAACAACAGTAAAGGTTGCGTAGGATGCTTTAACACAATGCTATACCTGTATAGTAAACAAGTCCAGTCCAATCAAAGGAATATTAGTGCATATTCTTTAAAACAAGCAAGGTCACAAAAATTATTCTCACATACTTCTTGTTAAAGTACTCTGAGAATGTCTTGTATGCTGATGCTGGATTGTCAGAAGCCCCATCAAATGGACTATCAGCTGATAAATCTGTACTGACTTCAAGAACAGAATATATCTTCCCTGTATGGATAGCCAAAACTACAATATTTTTTACATTCTGACGCACTTCAGACATGTTAGCTAAATGAATAATATCTTCTTCTTCGTTGGAGCAATTATTGCTTGACCCGTCGAGTAAGTTACTTTTAGCTGTTGGCGAGTGAATATTTCTCATAAGCCTAACGAGTGAAGCACTTTCATTAATCCCTTCCCAGTTGATGCTTACACCACCATGATCTTGAACACTTGAAGGTTTCAGGGGCAAAAGTAAATACATGTTTAAAGTGCTCCACAGCAATGTGTCATCTTCCTTTAGCAAGAATTGTCTGGGAACCCCGGATAATTTTGATCCCATGAACAATTTGCCAAATAATCCGTTAAAGAAAAGTTCCTGGAACAGTTTTGCTTGCTCCACCTGAGAGGAAAAGGAAAAAAAGGGAATAGTTGAGATGTTTTATTATACAATATTAAAAAGCAAGAAAAAGAAAGTTCAAAACAATTTCCAATTGGCGATAGAGACCTGCTCCATACCCAACTCGATTGGCCCGCATGGAGAAACAGTCGCCTTAGCCATCTTGTCAAGCAAGTAAAGATTCAGTTCTAGAGAAGCGACATCTTCATCGAGTGTTGCATCAATTAATAGAACAAAGTTCGAGTAATTCTGGCCAACTTTATCACACTGGAATTCTAGCTTATACCCCTGTAATGTCACGCCAGCCTTCTGGTGGGCCCAAGTTCCTGACATAGCAGAAATAGTGGTTGTCCCATGCAACTCCTTTCTCTTCGTTGTTCCTGCAGAAGAATGTTTTGGAAAGATTGCTTGTTAACAATAATGGTGCTTTTACAAAAATCTTCTATTAATGAATATACCTCAATAAAATCAGAAAATTCATATCGCCTCGAAAGTGCAGTTACTCACAAAAATGCCCTATCACAAGTTGCAGAGTCATCAAATTCACAAGGGGTTTTTGTATTGGAAAAAGTTTTTTAAAGAGGGATCTTCTAAGTACAAGGGCATTTATGGAATGAAATACGCTTTTTAAGGGCATAAGTGAAAAATTAAGATTTTGCAGTATTGTGCATGTAAATGTAAATATCTCATAACAACATGCCTGTAATTTGCAATTAGAACAAAGCAACAAATTTACCTGCACCATCAGCTGTCTTTTTTGTTTTTTTATCATTCTCATTTTCCAAAATTTCCTCAATACGAGGAGTGAGATAATCATCAAGTGCTCCCATCTTATGCAGCTTTTTGCAAGCATCAAGGCATGCAAGTTGCTTTGCTTTGTGGGAATTTCTATTGACAGGGCCAACCAATGTTTGGAAAACAGCATTAGGAGGTAATGTTAATGTGCACTCGTAAGAACCACCATATTGAGTGAATTGGAAAACTGGTCTTGGCGTGTAGTATCTGTAATAAAATGACAATCATTAGATAATAAGAACATCAAAAATATCTTTATTTACATATATACCCTTACAAGATCATTTATTTACACATATCCCCTAGTAAACTTTAAAATTTCAATATATGGCCCTTGAAAGTGTAGTTTCTCACAAAAATACCCTTACTATAAGTTGGAGCATCATCCAATTGATGGGGGAAGTTAATTTTGAACGTATACTTTGAGCAGGGGCATTTTTTGCAAATATTTTGGGGCATATATTGAAATTCAGATTTTATAGGGGAATATATGCAAATATATGATTTTGTAGCGGTATGTGTAAAAGCATCTTTCAAATAAGATTGCAAACATTTTGAGCTATCGAGTAAGAAACATATCATACTTATCTCTGGGGAGCCTTTCGCAGTATCTATAGATGAGGTTGACACTGGAATCAACAGTTACTCTTGCACCAGTTGAGTCAATATAATATTCATATGTTTCTTCATCACCAGGTAATTTAGATGAGTAGGCATCGGGGTCTCTATGTAAAGTTGTGTCTGTCATAGAATGCTTACTCCTCATAATATCAAATAGTAGATCTCTTTGCATAACATTTCCCCTGTTAAGTACGTACATAATTAAGAGAGTAAAGTAACAAATAGGAATATAATAAACAAACTGCAAAATATTCTAGTGCTTTATGCAGTTATATGAATTTGAAAAGAAAGGGTCAAAATACTTAGGCGTGTACGTATCTATAACTGACAAGAAGAAAACTGAAAAGCACATAACGAGTGTCAGGTCATGAACCATGCTAGTTATCGAATAGAGCATGAGTGTCCCACAACAAATACATCCAAGATTGAAATATTGCATGCACAAAAGAAATGGTCTTTTGCACATATATACCCCTGCAAATATAAAGGATTTCTCAAATACCCTGCAAATGCCTTTATTTGCAAGGTTGTACATGAAAAAATCCAAAGAAAAAAGATCTGGGTGGAGAATGATGAGAAGAAGCAGCTATTATACCGCTCAAGCATGACTATATATTGAGAAGCAGACTGCCGTGCTCGCCCATGAGACTGAACATAACTACGAACTGTTTTCGGTAAGTCAAACCGTATCACAAATGAGCATTGGGGGACGTCAATGCCTTCTTCAGCAACATCAGTTGTAAACAGTAAGTTAACCTACAAAAAAAGAAAAACAAAATCTTGTGAGGAATTAAAAATTAATTGCTTTTAGCCTCCAGTTGACTAATATGCAATACCTTTCCAGATCGAAATGAATCTAAAGTCTCCTTTTGCACTTTAGGTGTCAAAGCATCTACCGAAGAACTCCCTCCAGTAAGGTAAGAAACAGTGAAATGTGATAAATAACATATTTTCCTCATCAGCCGCTCTACTACTCTAGCAGTGATGATTCTCTCCACAAATATGAGGCAAAGCACTTGTCTGGACACGCTGTCAATAGAGTTAAACTATTAACAAGAAGTTGTGAGGTGCCCAAAAAAATAAAGGATTAACTGCAAGTTAGCCCCTAAAGTATGATCTGATTTAAATATCATCCTCAAGAGTGTTGTTAAAACAAATTAGTCGATGAAGTTTGACTCCCATTTGGTTTCATCATCAAACTTTTCAGTCCCTCAAGTTTGACCCAAATTTCTATTTAGTCCTCAGAGTTTCTATTTTGACTAATCAAACTCCAGTGATGCTGCTTATGCAGCACCTTTTACAGACAGAAGACGCAAAGAAGGGCTAAACTGCCATGCATAACAAACTTCAAGGTCTAACTTGTTATAATTGAAACAGAGGATTAGATTGAAATTGAGGTCAAACTTCAGGGACCACATTTGTAATTAACCCATAGATAAATGAAGTTTAAAAGGGAAACTCTTTTACCCAAATGATTGAAATATTTGAATAAGTTCATAAAGCTTCGAAGATACATAGCCCAATTTTGTTGCTTCTAAACAGCCACCTTCAGAATTTAGAAGCGTTTCATAACCTAAAAAATGACAAAAGGATATAAACGTATTGATAGAAATTCAAGCCATTATTATAATTTATAAAGCTATGGCCATCACATCATCAATACAATGCTGTTATACATATGAAGTACATGATGAGTTAAACAGCTGGTTGGTGCTCAAAGCATGCTAATTGTTGATATGAGGAAAAAAAATAAATATATATTATAAAAGCATATCCAGGAAAACCATACTATTCTACAATTATTTTACAATAAATCTAACATCCAAGAAATTGAAAGTTTTGCTATATCAAAGGCACTTGGGTTCTTAATCCCTCTATACATTATTCAGTTGTTGATCCCTCTATACATTTTTATTAAGTTGTCTCTGCAATCAACTGAATATACAGACTTCAAACATTATATTTTTGAAGATGACCACACACCTTAGTGACACAAGACTGAATTGATTGGTAGAGATAATCTATTAAAAAGCTTAATAAATTTGACCCATAAAATACATAGTCAACCACAATACCATCATTTAAGTTTTCTTCAATCGTATGCAATACTTTCTTGAGGAAATCTTTATGGTGCTGCAAATTCTCCAAAGAAAGATTGCAACTATCCGGAGTATAAGGTAGATGAAGGTTTTCTGTACAGATTTTCGTAGCCTGTAACAGGAAATGAGAAAAAAGGATAAGTTTATAAGAATATAGGAGAAAAACCATATGACAGCGCAACCTGATATGGCTAGCACAGTATACCTCAATAGCGCAAATAAGACCAACATCATCAAGGCAATGGCAGATCTTTGCATGATTATTAGACAGACGCTTTCTAGATACTTTGATTATTTCATCGGCATCTTTATACTGATAAGACGGTGAATTATGCAACTGGACTAGTGAATTATCATACTGCATAAACAGGAAAACCACAAGAAGATATTTTTATGTCAGAAAGGAAAACAAAAGAATAAATAAATTATAGATAATATATTAGAGCAAATTGTAAAGGAGATGTGAAAGACCTTAGACAACAATTCTCCCAATTGTGCTTTTAAATCGTCATATAAAGCCAGTTTTGGGTCATAATATCGATTGACTTCTTTTGCTGAAGGAACAAAATACTCTATCTCGCTTCTATCTGCTACCGTATAGATCTGCAAAGAGAGAATAAAGCAAGGGGATGTAAGCAACATTATACTGATATTAGGGAAGCAAAATGTAAAACCACATGCAGGTGATCAATAGCATCATCATCACTATCCACAATTATTACAAGGCAGGGGACACACACTGTTAATTAATAGCATCATCACTATCCACAACTATTATAAGGCAGGGGACACACATTGTTAATTAATAAAGGTGTCAGAACCAAAGCAAAGACTAGGCAATAGAGGAATCCACTTTAAAGGAGAATCAAATGTTATAAAAGAGCAGAAAATTCTAAAGATAGAACCAAGAACATGAAGGATACTGTTATACCTTAGCATCCAAGAGGCTTTCGAGTTCAGAAAGCTGATCTTCACAGTCTATAACTGATGAGACACCTGTCACGAGGATGTGAAAAAATGAAGGCTTAGAATGCATCAGCAATTTTAACCAAGGACAACGAATCCAGCTACTTAGCATCAATTTCAACAAGTCAAAAGAGTACACGATGCATGAAAAGGAGAAAAATATTGCATGAAAATCAAGGGAGAACATATATGCAATTCATTAGGCGTCAAACTGATAGTTGATAAAATAATTGCATTGCAAACAGAGACAATAAAACTCTGGAGCTATGAAGCAAGAGAATATAGACTAAACTAGAAATAACTGATATTTTTTTACGTACTTACCTTTCCTTATAACTGGTGATGCAGTCATTCCGAAAACATTTGGCCTTACTTCAGACTTGTGATAAAATTCCTATTCAAGAAAAGCATGAGGATATATCTGAAAACGTTCAAACGAAAGGGAAAATTGCGAATTACGAAGAATCATTTTTCAATACCCTCATTATCCTCGTATAAGGGATATATCTGAAAACGTTCAAACGAAAGGGAAAATTGCGAATTACGAAGAATCATTTTTCAATACCCTCATTATCCTCGTATAAGGATGATTGCCAGTGGCACGATGGCACTCATCAAGTATCATAAGACATATATCATCCAGCATTAAGAAAGCTTTCCTCAAAGCATCTAACAGTATTTGGGGTGTCATAACCATGACCTGCAATATAAATTACATTGGCATGTTAGGCAAAAATGAAGAATGATGTACAATAACGAGCCGTTATGTATGATCACATATGTAGCACCATACAACTGGTTCACTTCTTTTAAAAAGGAAATAGCACCATTTAAATACAAGACTTTTCTCACCATGCCGAAGGCAATGATGGCTCCAAACTTATGTGTAAACACATCCTGACTATAGTTCAAGACGACCAAGCTAGAACATCGTGTAAGGCATGTGTGATTTTCTACTAACTTATACTAGCAAGTACAGGGGAACATAGAAATCTCTCCAACAACTAATGATTATACCTATGGGAAAAAGAACACAAACATTCTTCTTCTTCTTTTTCAATATAATGTAGGATAGCACAGTCGCGACAGGATACCAAAAGACCAAACAAAACATGCTTAAATATGAATGCCACAGAATTACTAGAACACCTCAAAACCCAACTCAGGACTACAGGGTAGATCCCTTAGCTACATTGCGCATTTTTTAAACTGTTCTACAATGACACTGATGAGTTACTTGGTATGTTGAGAGTTGTTGCTGCCAAAACTCCGCCGTCCACGAGTCGGCTCCCTTCGCGCCGTGATAGTTCTCGACTCCGAGATCAGTGTGAATCTTTATCGCCTCATATTGCTGCACACAGAGAGAGTAGAATCGTAACTAAACAAGCACCTCAACGTAAGAGGCCTTCGATCTAAGCTAAAACACCGAACCTGGACGACGAGATGGACGGTGGGGGCGAGGAACACGATGAGCCTCCTACTACGATCTCCGCCGCTCGTCCTGATCTCCTTGGCGATCTGCTTCATGAGCATCACCGCGATCATCGTCTTCCCCGAGCCCGTGTCGAGCATGGCGATCGTGTTGCGCCGCATCGCCACCTCGAAAACCGCGACCTGGTAGCTGATCCGCCAAAAACCCCCACCACCCAAAACCCCAAATCAAAAACCAGAGCGATCGCTTCCCAATTCGAGAATGTGGGGTAAAAAATCAAAGAAAAACAAGAGAAAAATCGAGGGAAAGACAAAAAAAAAACCTTCTCGGTTCGAATTGTTGGAGCTCTCGCTTCGGCTTCTTCTTCGTCGCCGCGGCGGAATCCGACCCCTCCTCGGGCGGAGACTCCGGAGGCCTCTTCAACGGGTTTGTGGGTGATGTAAACTCCATGGATAATGGAGATCGGGAGATTAGGGTTTTGGGAAGGAGAGAGCGAGGGTTTTGGAGGGGAGAGTGGGGGGAAACACTGTGCGGAGAAACAGGAGAGTAGCGCCTGTTTTTTTGGTTGGGACTTGAGATTTTCTACTCTAGGAAACATTAGATTCTTACGTATGACATATCGTACTTTGTTGCGGGACCCACCAGCTATGAGGGAGTCGGGTAAAGATGTTTTGCTATTGCTACGGATACCCTACAATGTACCCGAAAAATATTAATTTTTTTAATCTAATGAATAGTAATTATTGACTAACACTAAGACTTTGTAATTCAGTTTAGAAGACCCTGTGGTTCAAACAATATTGTTTCATATATGTTTAAACTAAAATTTATCTCACAAGATGCACCTCCGAGCCTATTTTGTATTGAAACTCATCTAATACTAATAAGTTAGAGTTGAGATGAAGCTAAATAAAAATATGTTCTTGCTTTTCGGTTCAACTGTAAAAAAAATATATCGTAATTAATGCGGAATGTGATATTATGTTCGAAAATAAATAAAATATTTTTTTATTACATTATTTTTACTGTAAGTAACATAATTTTTTCGTAATTCTAAATAAAGTCTTAATTGGCAGGTACAAAGGACAGTGCGGTCAAGACTAAAACCGGCCAAAGAACCTTTTTTGTCCAAAATATGTCAAATAATAAAGAGAGGGAAACAAATTATAATTATATCAACAAATATTACTTTGCAAAGTTATTACCAGATTGGCTATCTTAAAATTATAACCCAAAAACTTCACTTATGTTCATGTATTACGAAAAGTACAGTACTAGGTGATTTTCACTGATCATACGCTGTAAAAACAAGAATTAGTCCAAAAGCGCCACGATATTCGATACACTCATGCAAAATCATAGAGGAAATCGAACTCACAAGGGATTCATTCTATGCAAAAGTGATTAGAGAGGAGAAAAGATTACGAAATCCGAAAAATTCAGGATCACATCAATCAGATATACAACAAAAAGAATCAGTTTAAGTTTAATATCACTTGCACCAAGAACGATCATCTACTAATTACCAACAGGAAACAATTGAAACTTGGTCTATCTCCAAAAGAAGTTTCTTTTTTCTTTTTATTTCGGAATAAATGCGAAAAGCTTTTCAACTGAGTAAACTTCAAAAGAGAAAAGGCTTTTACTGCCGTAGAATCTTATGTATTAGAACCTGGGTATCACGGACGCGGGGATTCCCCCCGCGCGTCCGCGTCCGACTCGCGTCGGACGCGTACGGGGCATGGACGCGCGTGTGACGCGCGTCCATGCCGCGTCAACGTCCGTTAATTAGGAATCTTTGTTAATTAGGAATCCGAAAAATTTGTTAATTTGAAATCGAAAAAAATTGTTAATTAATTCCTAATTAGTTAGGATACTTAATATTGCCACATCATAATAAATTAATTAAAATATATATAATTTGGAAAAAAGTATCGTATAATTTTAGAAAAAAATATAATTAAAAAATTATATAGTCCTATTTCTAATAAAAATTTATCTAATTCTACTCTTAACACAAAAAAAAAAATTATATTTAGTGGAGAATTTTAATTTTAAAAGTATTATATTAACTTTCATTCTAAAATATAGTTTTGTTTGCAAAATTAGTATATTATCTATAATGAATATGTATTAATATACTGAAAAAAGTTATATTTTATTAGCCGTGTCCGAACCGTGTCCGTGTCCTTATAATTTGAGTTTTGTCGAGTCGTCGTGTCCGAGTCGTGTCGTGTCCCGTGTCCCGTGTTCGTGTCCGTGACACATAGATTAGAACCAATTTCCATTCTCTGCCTCAAAACTTGCTTCAATTTGCAGCTGAGGCCTTCATGCCCACATCAGGAAGATTCCTCCCGCAGCCATTCGGGAACTTTCGGACAGCCGATATGCTTCTCCTTTTCGGGGGAGCCAACTTTGTTGGCATTGCTCCTTTTCCAGAAATTCCAGGCCCCGCTGGCTCAGAAGGATCCGAAGACTGCAGCTTTTGCAAATCTTTTGAGTTGCGAGACCTACTTTCTCCCTCCGAATGCGCGAGGTTGTTCGATTTGGATGGTTTGTGGCGTTGTCGGCTGCATCCTCTGGGGAACGTGCGTACGACAGACAGATTCCGCTGCACGAATTTGGGGGCGGAAGTGGAAGGCAAATTAGTCCGGTCGTCTGATGATTGATGGCGGTCGGTGAGGCCGAAGGATTCTTGGCCTCGATGGCGGCCGCATCCTCTGGGGAACTTCCGTACGGCAGAGACCGCCTGCCGCTTAAACACGGCAGGGGAGACGGAATGCATGATTCTTAAAGATGGTTTGATTGCGCTCTCCCTGCGGTTTACCAAATTGAACAATGAACACAAGAGTCAAAACAAAAGTCGAACGGAGTTGAGCCAACAACATAATAGCATGTCAGATTAACATAGACTAACTAACGGCATAGATATCTGAAGAGAGACATGGCATAGCTTAAAACTGCAAAATGATTTGAGTTATGATACCTTCTACTCAAAATCAAGACTAAAGCTTTACTCAATTTGGGAAAAAATAAAAATCATACACAGATATGATTCAAAATACTGATAATCTCTGATGAATAAAAACTAGAACTTTTATATGATCTTAATACAAAATGAGAGGTGCGTGCAAAAAGTTCCTACGGTTGAGAGCATCGATTAGACATGCTTAAACTGGAACGAGTAATTAAGATCAATATATATTTAATTTATCAGCGAAACTTATTACTCAGCAAAGTTGAAGTTGGGACTTGTATGAAGCAAAAAAGATGTGACTGAAACTAATTTAATGATTAAGTCCTCCGACAGCAAACCTTAATTAATTAACGAGTCTAAGATTTTTATTTTTTTATTCTTCGACATAACCAAATATTTAAGTGGACTCATGTTTTGTTTATGAAGTTGTCTCCTATAAATCTTAAAAGCATGAACAAATATTTGGCAAAGCAATAAGCAAGTACAAATTTGATTTTTTTTTTTTTAAAAGAGGGTTCGTGATAACAAGAACTAATTAAGTAGATCCCAAAGTTCTAGATATTGCAATATACCAAATAATCCTAATCCAAAAGATATATGAAACAAGAAATCATCTATGTTATGATAAATGTGAAAAAAATCTAAATTTTTTTTAAAAAATAATTAAGAGAAAAGAAAAATAAAGAATATAAGTAGATTACGTGGTTCGGCCACTAGCCAAAGTCTGCGGCCGAGGACGGAGCGGGAATTTTTAGTATAATCAAAGCGAAGTAAAAAACCGACGCCTCTTTAAGAAAATCCTAAGCCCAAAAATATGTTCCGTAATCTCTCTCATCTGTCGCATCAATCCACATAGCGAAGGGCGGTTGTATATTAGTAGCTAAATCTCAATAAAACTAGAAGTAAATATATAATAATAATTGTAGCTTAACTAGATAGAATATTCAAAATAGAATAGAATTAGGAAATCCTTTGGCTTAAGAATCTGAGACACATCTAATGGATTAGGATAAAGAACCTCATATAATGGAGGAAGAAGAAAAAGTCTTATGAGAAGAGTTGCAAAAAATTCAGATTTTTTATTTATTAGATAATAATAATAATAATAAAATTGGGAGAGAGAAAATAAGACGAAAGATTTGATGAATTTTCACATACCTTAATAAATTGAGAAAAAAGAAAGAGGCGCTGTGGCGTGTTCTGGCGTTGCTTTGATTGATGATCTTTAGTTTTGCACCTACGTTCGTACGTGGACAAATTTCTATTGCGAATAATATGTGGTAAATTGCACTACTAGTCCCTGAACATTCGGTATGTTTCATTTTGTTTCTATTTTTTAATTCAACAATTAATTTTTGAATTTCAAAATAATTATATTTTTCATGTTTATGTTAGAGAATAAGATGTGGCCTATAGCTCATTATTAGTCTATTTGTTTATACGTAAAAAATCCGCCAATCCTTTATTTATATGTTATGTTTTTAACATATTTATTTAATTATTAATTATAAAAAAAAGATTTCAACAAAGTGATAGGAATATTGAAGTATAAAACAAAATATTAATGACCAATATATAGATATATTGGTATAAATATAGGAGATACACTAGATGGCAATAAATATTTTTAAATAACAAATTAAGATAAAAATTAAAGTAAAATAATTTTAAGAATTGAGAGCCTCAAGTATTAAATTTAAAACTTGAGGACCAAAATAAATAACTTGCTTTTTTTTTATTATTATTGTTGTATCCATACTCCCAAGACGAAATCTATATCTTAGAAACTTAATTTGATGCATTTCATGCTCAATCTTATTCAATAAATTGTACTCCACATAACAATAGCTCAGAGAGATCTCTTCCTCCAATATCATTGATCATCTGAATTAGAATTAATACTAATACGCACTAATTAACTACCACGATAAAATTTATACTGAGGGGCTCTTCACGGCGACGGCTACTGAATAGTTCATAACTATTTTAAAATTCGTGTATTATATGCGACGAACGATTGATTAGACGATCTCTTCGACATCAGATCTGCACAAGGGACATTGCATTCTCCTCTCCAGCCATCTGCTTATGCAGCTTTCGTGGAACGCGTGGCCGCACCGCAGCCGCGCCACCGTCTTCCCCTCCTCCATCTCCTCCAAGCAGATGGCGCATGCGCCCTCCTCCGTCCCCGCCTCCGCCTCCTCCCAGAAGACCAACCCCTCTTCGTCGTCGGGGACAGGACCGTCGGACGCCACGAAGGACACCGCTTTCACGGCGACGTGGATGGCTAGCGCGTCATGGCGGAGGCCGACGGCTCTCTGTGCGGCATCCTCCACCTCCTCGCAGATGAATCGGTAGACGAACTCACGGCAGCCGGGGGGGAGCCCCCATGTGCAGTTGAGGAACGTGAAGAGGCCGATGTAGGCGGTGGGGAGTGCTAAGGGGGAGCCTGCGAGGCCGAGGATGGGGTCGACCCAGCAGGCGCGGAGGGGCGGGAGACGGAACGTGTCCTCCAGTGCGACGGAGCTGCGGCGGACGTCGAACTGGCAGATGGTGTTGAATATGGTCACGTCGAGGGAGGCGCCATCGTCACCGAATCCGCAGCTGCGGTCGCGGGAAGTGCTTCCGGTGGTGTCGAAGGAGTCGGACGCGAAGGTGACGTCACAGATGCCGCCGGACCATTCGAAGAAAGACGAGCAGCAGCGGGAGAAACTCTGAATAGCCATGGAAGCAATAGATACTGTGGAAGAGAGGGAGGAAAATGTGTCTAGCTAGGTGCTCTATGGATCCCTCTGTATATATACATATATAAAGAGAGAGAGAGAGTGATACATACATAGAATAGGACAAGGATTATTATTTGTACGTATGAGATAAAATCGAATACATGGTTTGATATGGTAGGAGACGGAGAATAAAAAAGGCACTAATCTTAAAGCATTGGACTAAATCCTAATCGGAGTCACATCGACTGATTGTAAAGTTCCCAAATTTTTTTTGTTTTTCCATATATATATATGGATATAATTTTAGAGAGTTAAATTTTTTCGAATATCTGAAAAAATGAATATGGATGTGAATATCCGGACTTTTAATATTATTATTTTTATATTCTTTATATTTTTGAATTCGCCCGCTTAATTTTGCTCGTTCGGTCCACCCAAATTTATTTCCTGCAGAGTCGTAAGGAGGGATGATTAATACATATTGTGAAAAAATAAGATAATTTTTTGTATTATTCGTTTATTTTATAATAAGTTATGTATTAAAATTATATATTTTATATGCGAAGAAATATAGTTAAAAAATAAGGTAGGAAAATAAAATAATTTTGTGTGTATGTACATATTAATGCATATTATTATCCGAATACATTCGATCCATATTCGAAGCTGAAAAAATATTCGATCATATCTGAATCCCTTTTTAGTGGAATCCGACACATATTCGTATTCAAATTTGTATCCGAAAAGAGAATATAAATGAGGATATGATTTCGTCAAATATCCGACCATATCCGATCGTTTTCACCCCTAGATGTGGTTTCTTGAAATGAAAAAGCTTAATTCGTGCTATTTGATTTATATAAAAGTTATTTAAATGCGGATTAAGATACAGTGCATTGTAGCCTATTTTTACATCAATTCTTATCTTTTATTTTTGAGGTCCTTGTGTAACAATGGCAAAATCGTATTATTATTGTAAGCTACTAAAATTTGCGACACAGTGTATGCTCGTCGTTCTCTCCATGTGAATGAAACGAGAGGCTAAGTGTAAGGCTCAGAGATAATGGCGATGCGATGCCTCGTCTCTCTCACCTCCCCTTTGATCTCTCGTGACCAGGTGAACTCCAGAGGCTTCTCCTCCCTCGTCCCCAATTCCCCCAATTCGACCTCGTCCAAAACCCTATCGCCCCTCGCTACAAGAGGAGCGAGCCGCGGGATTCGCCTGCTGGGGCGACCTAGGGTTTCGATCGAGGGCGATCTCCGCACGAGGGAGGTCGACGGGGCCGAGGAATCCGATGGTGAGAGCCTCTTCTTTGAGATTGCGATTCAGCGTCGTGTTTTTGTTTGCTATGTGATTAATTGTTCCAGGTTCTGTGGTTTATGTTTGGACGATGACGAGTGTAAAGTTACTCCAAGTATTGGTGGTGAAAATTTGTAGTTGGGGCGATCAAGAGTTAGTAATTTTTGACGGATCTATTAAAATTTTGATTTTGAAAAGTATTTTGTGGAACATATGAGTGATCAGATTTAGGGATAGGAGAAATGAAGAGTATATTTTTTTTGGGATATGTGTAAACAAAACCTGTAGTCGTTGAGAGACCGTAGGAGAGTAGACAATTTGGAAGCATAGATTTAAATGCTTGATCAAATTGAAAAATAAAAAAGAAAAACTAGCATTGTTGAAGATGTGGAGGGTGTGTGATTTTGGCATCTGTTTATTATATTCACGCTCGTGCGGTAATGGTGAACACCCTATAGTTTGCTAATTTATGTAATAAGAATCGACGTTTGACTCCTCCGTTAATTGTATATATGTGGTCACATGATCAAGGAGTCGCAGAAATACTAAACATTGTCTAACGAGATGCGCGGGAGACTTGGTTTTCACTACGGAGACGATGTTTTGATTTGAATACAATAAGAGCGTATAACAAGTCATACTAAAAAAACAGCCCTCATCCTGTGGGGGGTATGTCCGTTTTGATGTTTTGATATGTTTAGCTGATGAAGTTCTTATTTGACGTCTAATTCAGGCCCTGATTTTGGCGTTGTTAGTATCCATCATGTTGGATTACTATGTGAAAACCTGGAAAGGTCCCTCGCCTTCTATAAGGACCTTCTTGGTAAGTCTCTTTTCGTGTAGAACACTTAATGCAAACACCTCTTTTCATTGAACACTTGTTAAAAGTTTTTGTTCATCAAATTAGGTCTCGAGATAAATGAGGCGAGGCCAAATGATAAGCTTCCGTATAGAGGGGCTTGGCTTTGGGTGGGGTCTGAGATGATCCACTTGATGGAGCTGCCAAATCCTGATCCATTGACAGGGCGTCCTGAACATGGCGGTCGAGATCGTCATGCTTGTATTGCAATTCGGGACGTGTCCAAGCTTAAAGCTATCTTTGACAAAGCTGGTAGATATTTGTTTATTAATCTCTCTTTTCCCTTTTATTTTTGCACTAAATCTAGTAGTTTTCTGTTTTTTTTTACAAATTATTCAAATTACTTGGAAGTTTTTCTCTTTAATTAATGAGCATGGATTGCCATGAGTTGCTGAGAATTCCTATACTTTTGGTCATTACGAGACTGATAATCTGAACCCAACATGCTTGCCTTGTGACTATCAGGCTCCATACATAAAAAGACAAAAAAACAAAATGCATTGCTCAGTGTTCTTGCCATGTGCTCGATGTATGAATGCATGTGCGTGTTATGCAAATATATGAGTAAAAGATAATAATATTTGCATTGGACAACACAATATATACCTATACTATTATACTATTTTATGTACTATCTTCTAGGGGCATGCTAGTGCATAGTTAAAGAGTACGCCGTGCTGTTTAGAAACTTCATAAATGGCTTTTTTTTAATTTTGGTTTGAAAACAACATGCTAACACACTTGCTTTTGGACTGGACTGCCAATGGGAATAACGTTGGCCAAATTGATATAATATGATATCTATTAAATCTTAGATCTCCTTTCTCTAGTTGAAACTTCAAATGTTTTAATTCCCTTTCCTCTGGGATTTTATTGAAACACAATGGCTTTTTTAGCCGAAGCGAGTCAAATACTCTTCTCAAGTAGAATTTCTGATTGCTCAAAGTCAATTCATCAATCTATTTTAGATCTGACTTTTGTGCACCAGCATAATTTCTGTTTCTTTTGTTTCTGATATAAAAGGTATATATGAATGCTTTCGCCGGCCTTAGTGGTTAAGCTTTGACCTCGTATGCAGTGTTTGAATATTCCTGGTTCGATTACATCTTTGTTTCATGATCAATGTAATGTAACTGTCTAAACTGGTGGAGTCTGGAGGACAATGCTTCATCTTTGTCGTATAAATGGTTGCAGGAATTAGCTACACTCTTAGCCGATCCGGCCGCCCGGCAATCTTTGCACGAGACCCAGATGGAAACGCGTTGGAATTTACGCAGGTGGAGTGATAGCTTCATCCTTTCAAATACCTAATCAAGTGAACCATCAGTGTCTAAATAGTACTTCTTCCACCTAATGGTCCCCCCTCACATAGATTTATTTTCAAGAACAATGTATATAAATCCTTTATTTGTCACAATTCATAGACATCATGATACCACTCTCTGTTTCTCTTGCCCTGTTTAAGCCCAGTATGGAATGAAGGAAATCTTATGTATTGACTTTTTCATTTGGTAAAAAAAGTAGACAAATTGTGAAGTTACATATCGTTACTCATGAGTTGGAAACACAACCCAAAACAATCTTATGTGTGCCAGTTCTTACATCTGTGACCTTGTTGGTTGACAAAAGGAACTAGTTTTATCTACCTTTTAGAAAAATATCGCAAATTTAAAAGCGACGTCTAAGCATTTGGATGGGCGGATATGAGATTTACATCTTATTTTTTTATATGTATAAATAGAGTTTTTCAATTATCTAAGCGAAACTAACCTACTCTTTTTCAATGTGTCTAAGAAATCTGTGTATTAAACCTATATAAATTCTCTTGTACATTCCCCCAACCGCAACAAGAACTAGAAGAATGTTGTGGGTCCGGCAAGGCCGTGGTGCAGCAAATTGTGGGCGATAGAATCCCTCGCGTGCATCGCCGCGGCCGATCGGAGGGGGTTCTCCGCCACCATCTCGTCGTCGACGAGCTCGTATCTCAACTCGGGCGGCACCTCCTCCTTCATCCTCTCGCATATGTTGTGCAACACGCAGCACGCGCCGAGCACCGCCGGCAGCTCCTCTATCTTCACCTCCGTCCGCTTCTGCAGGCACGTCCACCTCGCCTTCAGCCTCGCGAAGGCCTCCTTCGCCGCATTCCGCACCTCCCCGACCTTCTCGTTGAACGCGTGCTGCGTCCACGTGAGGTTTGGGTGGGTGTAAGGCACCAGCACCCAGTCCAACAACGGGTGCCCGGCCCCACCGACGACCCGCTGGTTGTTGAGCAGGCCGGCGTTGCCGCGGTGGTACAATGCCGACTTCTCGAGCACCTGGTGGTCGGGCATGGAGCCGGGCCACCCGATGCACACGTCGGTGAAGACCCCGTCCGGGTCGACCACGCCCTGGACGGTGATCGAGTAGGACGGCTTCTGGTTGCGCTCGGTGTGGCGGCGGTTGTAGTACGCGGCGACGTTGGTCTTCGGCGCGATGATGGGGATGTGGGTGGTGTACATCGCGCCGACGACGTTCGGGATCCCGGACGCGCCCTCGAAGCGGCGGGCGACGTCGGCGGCCGCGGCGGGGTCGGGCCAGGCGACGGCCTCGGGCATGAGGAGGGCCTTGATGGCGGCGCAGACCTCGAGGACGAGCTTGTGGCAGGTGGAGATCCCGAGGCCGAACCGCTTGGACACGAGGCGGAGGGGCTCCCCCGTCGCGAGGCGCCACACGCACACGGCGACGCGCTGCCGCACCGGGATGGCGGCGCGGAGCGCGGTGTCCTCCTTGGCGATGGCGGCGCCGAGCCCGTCGCAGAGCACGTCGAACGTCGCGCGGCTCATGCGGAACAGCCGCCGGAACTCCGCCTCGGGGAAGTCCGGGTGGCTGCAGCGGTCCCACCAGTCGCGCGATCGGTCCTTCACCCACAGCCGCCGCTGCCCGGGCTGGTGGTGGGCCCGCGAAGGCGAGCCACCGCCCTCACTATAATCGGCGGTGCTTGCCTGGTCGGCCGCCGACTTCCCTTTCATCATCACTCTTCTCCGCTCGCTCACTTCTTCCTCTGCCTCCTCCTCCTCCTCCTCGTCCCTCTTCCTCTTAGCAGCAGCAGCAGCAGCAGCAGCAGCAGCACTACTGCCGCTGCTGTTATTGGAAGGCATCAGCGAAGGCGGGGAGGGTGAGGAAAGCGCTTCTTGGAAAAGCGAGTAGTAGGCGGAGTAGTCCTCGTCGAAGGAGAAGGGGACGAGAGGGGAGGGAGAGGCGTTCATGCGTACTAGTTGCGGAGAGATGGATGGGGAGAGACCAAGCGCAGTTGTTGTTGTTGTCGTCGTCGTCTAAGCAAAATAGGGCGGGGGATAGTGCTATATATATGTTATGGGTTGGTGGGGAGAAGGGGGGGGGGGGGGAAGAGGGGATGGTGGTGGGCTGCGACTCGGAAGAACGTGTGGACGCGGTTTGTGGGCGCGGTTTGTGGGCGTGTTTCCGAGGAAGGAGGGGAAAAGGAGCAAAAGATTAATTCTGACTCATCACTTACTAGTGAACCGCGGCTCACGCGGGTCCGGAGAACGAAAATAAAGAAGATTCTTACTCTCACAAGCCGAGTATTATTAGTTTAAGCGCTGCTCCCGCACACCTTTTTTTTCGGGTCCTCAAATAACTACCCCGATTACTCACCCAGTATAAACACGCTCTTATATTGTTGTATTTTTTATTTTTGAGAGGGAAACAGCTGTTGTCGCTGTTGTTTTGTGTACAGTTTAATAGTGCGTAAGAAGGTTCCTTTTTTTTG
Source organism: Puya raimondii (assembly GCA_016920855.1). Taxonomy (NCBI): domain Eukaryota; kingdom Viridiplantae; phylum Streptophyta; class Magnoliopsida; order Poales; family Bromeliaceae; genus Puya; species Puya raimondii. Next base: position 195,967,046 of record JABWPP010000050.1, on the reverse strand, counting down.
TGACTCATGCGATCGAGGGCTTGGATTTCTTTTTAAGTTAAACGGATAGGTGTAAGGGGTGACGTGAGGGTCGGGTTTGGACGGTTGGGTTTTGGGGGCGGGGTCGCAACTTCGGGTTCGGTTCGATGCGAGCCTAGTTTGACCCAACCTGATTAATTAATAGTAAAATAGTGCGGAACTCATTTGACCTATCAACTATTTTGAATCAACCACTCAATTCAAAATTTTAACTTTATCTATCCAAAATTTTAATTCTAACTTTAAAATTTAAGCTTATTACTTATTTTAATAAATTTATTAGTTGTAGTAATTATATAAAATATATTAATTAAATCTGTAAAGATAAACGACACATTCAAAATTAGAAGTCAAAGTAGTGTTGACTGACTCAAATCAAACAAATTGAAAAGCTGGATAGTAAAATTAAGATTTTGAAACGTTGGATAGTCGATTCAAAATAATCCAAAGTTCAGATAAGTTTTATACGTTTTTGCCTTAATAAATTGAGGGGGTCTTTCCTATATCAACTTTAGTTAGTTGTGTAGAATCATAAGATGTAATTGTAAATACAGCGTAGCTAAAAATATATGCAGTTAAAAATATAACATTTACAACTACGTAATTTTATTTGGTTGGATATAGTGAATATTGCTACAGCTATAATAATTTGTTCGGTTGTATAAATTGAAAATTATATTTTCAAATTTTATCAATTTATATATGGAATGGTGAGATCATTCTGAATAATGAAGAAAAATATTTTTTTTCATTTTGAAAGATGATTAGGCCGGTGAGTTCCCCCCCCCACCCCCCCCCCCCCCAAATTGCTCTCTCCAACTTGGACAATGTAGTTTTAACTGCTGCGCGCAATTGAGCTTTCTTATATAATTTTAATTATAATAGTTGAATTCAAATACATCAAATTAATCAATTGTATTCGAATATGCATATAGTTAATAATCACAATGGAACTATAGCTACATGCATTCAAATAGCCTTTAAATTTTATTCAACTTCTTCTGTAACATAGTTTGATTATTGACAGTGAACAATTGCATGGAAGGTGGTTAAGAGAGAGTCATGGTACTGATGAAAAGAAAAAAAGATGAGTTACGTATATATCAGTACATAATGATCAAACTTGGACTTTTGTTTTTGTTTTTTTTTTTTTATGGTCATAGATGAAGTACAGATGAAGTATGATACATGACATAATTAAGAGATCATAAGTATTTAATGAAAAGTATAAGTATTGTAGGTCATGATATAATGAAAAGTTTAAGTGTGGTAGATCACGTTTTAAAACTTTTAAATCACTCCAATTGAGATGACCAGCCTTATATGGACCATTAACTTCTCAAAAAGCTATTTTTCTTTGCAGAAAAATACGACTTTGTACACCCAATTTGACGAGTGTAAATTTTATACTCAGCATCTAAGCCCCCGTTTGGTTGGGGGATAAGGGGGGGGGGATAAGGGGTTATTCCCCCCCTTATCCCCAAACAAAAATTTTGGGGGGTGGGGTTTGTTAACCCCACCCCAGGATAACCCGTTAGGGGTGGGGTTAACAAACCCCACCCCTAACGGGTTATCCTGGGGTGGGAATAACTCTCACCCCTTTTTCTTTTTAAATTTATATTTAAATTTAAATTTTAAATTTTAAAAATTCATAATTTGAAATCTCAAAATTAAGAATTAAATTTTAAATTCGAAAATTAAAAGATCTAAATTTTAAATTTTAAAATTTAAATTTAAATTTTAAATTTTTTAAATTTTAAATTTTAGATTTGATCTTAAATTTAAAATTTAAAATTTAAAATTTAGAACTTTCAATTTTCGAATTTGAAATTTAAAAATTTTAATTTTAATTTTGTATTTTTGAAATTTAAGAGTTATCTATTTAAATTTAAAATTTTAAATATGAAATAAAAAAATTAAATTCAAATATAATAATTGGGGCGAAATTATTATTTTCTATTTATAACTACCCACTATTCTTCTTATTCCATCTTATCTATCCAAATGCTATTTTTCTTAATCCCGGGAACAACTCAATTATCATCCAAACGCAAAATTGGTCTATTCCAGGCTTAACCCCGAACTTAACCCTATTCCTGGAATAACTAGTTCTTACTTAACTCCGAACCAAACGAATACAAGATCCGGTTTAGATTTTTAGTATTAATAAAGTAGAGAATGATAAGATTAGTATAAAAAAACTAGCCTTTTGATAATAAAAATGTAAGATTTATTTGGACTTCTGGGTATACAAATAGTACTGTTTTTTTTGTTGTACATATATCTATGACAATATTATTTACTATTTCTTTTATCTGCATATTCGATCAAATGATCTCCTTGGCATTTTCTTTTCCTCTCCTTTTGAAACTGCTTATAGATCCATCCCTAAGAAGCACTCTCCAAGCAATCTATAAACGTGAAATATATATTTTACGTCATCTCGCGAGATCAAACGCAGAAACCATATATTTCTACAGTAATTATATATATATATATATATATATATATATTTTGAGAGAAAGATATCCGTTTCGTTCATTCCTTAGAAATGAACTCAGCTAGAAATGAGAAGCTACTAAACTTCGAACTTGGGATCTCGACTATCAACTATGCAGCTCTTAGTTAGCTAATTGCACTAGGTACGATCTGTTCCGCACCAATTACATTATCACCTGTACTAACATAGTAAATTAGATTTTTCTTTGAAACTCTTCTATCTCTATAGTTGTTATATATTTTGCCAAAATTTTCACCAATTTTTTAGATTCCTAACGTGTGGTGGATGGGAGTAAGTTTGCAGTGGCAACTCGCAATTTAAAACTTTTTAGCAACTTAACAGGTTATTGGCGGTTGGTACCCGAGGTCCCGAGTTCGAATCCTAGTTGATTCACATTTTCAGCTAAGTTTATTTTCAAAAGAAATAAACGAAGCGGGTAGCATGCTACCTTTCTCTCAAAAAAAAAAAAAAAAAATAGGTTATTGGACCCATAAGATAATAGTGTCGAGAAATATTTGCCTGCACTCGGTGTATTCATATGGCTTATCACGTCTGCACCTAATTTTTGATAATCAATATCTTATTACTGAGGGATCAAAGAACCTTAAAAACAAACTATATGAAAATGATATCCAAATTGTATGATCTTTAAACATATATCTTTCATTATAAAACATATTGGTGTCGAAACTCCTATCGTGATTTACATATACACCCGGTGCAGGGAATAATTTCTCTGCCTCGCAAGTCGCAAGTGCACCTGGGAAACGATGCACCTAACTGGTAACAGATATTAATTAAGATAGAGACCATTGCCAACTGCTATGCGTACCCAATGTGTGTCCCCACCTGTTCCCCATTCAAAATTTTGGGACAGTTTAAAAGAGAATGAGAGGGGGAACAAATGAGAGCTAAGGGAAGGAGATTCCAAGAGAAGGAAAATGTTTTATGTTATTCCAGATTTAAGGATGAGGAGAAATTTGACTTCTTTTCTCAGTTTTATGTGTGAATATCTTTCGTTTTCTTGGTTTATTCGTCTCTTGCCAAATCAGAGAACGTCGTTTTCTCCCATCTATTCGAGACCACCGGCCACGATTCATGCCAAATAGACGACTTAGGTGAGAACCAAAAATCCAAAATGTCTTGATATGTAGGGGTTAAATGTTTTTCTTTCGGTACCATATTATGCAGAAAAATATTCAGAAATAATTTCGACGTAACCAACGCATAAACGTTTGAAGTATTTGTGGGAGTAATCTTAGGAACAATCAAGTTCTTTTTGGAAAATTATTATTAATCATCTCTAAACAGCTGGATTTTGCTGACAACAAGGCTTGTGCTTCTCTGCAGAATCTTACAGAAGCTCCTTTGTTTACATTTATAGCTGGTGGAACAAAAAGTTGTTAATTAAGCACTTTTTTTATTGAATCTAAACCAGTGTAAGGGTCAAAACAGCAAACATCTTTTTGGGGATTTGTGATGCATCGCATTGTACACAATTGAAATTTTATAATAGAGATCTTAAAATTTAAATTTATTTAGCAGAATGTGTTGAAAAAATTTAAATAGTAAAAAGTTATACATTGTTTACATAATTTTTTTTGGTAAAAATGTATAGAACTTACATAACTATAGATTATTTTGAGTTGCCCATCCAATCTTTCAAAATTTTAATTTTACAATCTAATGTTTAATTTGCTTGAATCAGTCAACAGCATTTTGATTTTAAAATTTAAGTTAACTGTTTGCTTTAATAAATTTATAGTTGTGAAAATTGTTTGTAGTATAATAACTAAATATTTAAAGATAAACGACGTATTTAAAATTTGAAGTCAAAATACTGTTGACTAACTAAAATCAAATAAATCGAAAAATCTGATAGTAAAATTAAAAATTTGAAAAATTAAATAGCCAACTCAAAGTGATTCATTGTTCATTTAAGTTTTGTACGTTTTTTTTGTTTTTTTAGGAATTCGAATAATATATTAATTTCGGGCGCTAGCTGATGCCTTGGTAATCTAATTTTAAAGTTTATTATTATATCTTACACCACATATATGCAGTAATAATTTTTTTCAAACGTTACGTGCGGTGCATGATCCGTACGGATGAACCGGGTGTAGGGAGCACTTTTTTATGGTGCACGCTCGTGTGGTCCACGCAAAACCCCTCGACACGATCGCTCATCCAGGTTGGCGGCGCTTCGCCCGACACGCCGTCAGATCCTCATCGCACGGCCATTAATTATTTTAATCTGTGGTTCAAAATGAGTTTACAGCCCCTCAACTATGGACTATTCGGAAATGGGTCACTATTTTTATTTGGTTTGATTGTCACTCCCTTGCAAATGAAATTAAAAGTTTTTCATATAATTTAAGGATAATTTAATTAATTTCAATATCTTTACTTATGAGCTCATGAAATTGGTTCTATTTCAACTCATCTGGATTGTTATTTTTAAGGTCAGAGATTCGATCTCTGCTTGTACTTTCACAAAAAAAACTCGTGTCTTCAGCTTTTTAAATATTAAAATAATATATGCAGGGACGAAGTCAAGAATTAAGATTCGAGGGGGTCAAAATTTAGATTTGACAGAAAAAAATTTCGACCTCAAATAGTAAGAAAAAAGTTTGTCAGATTCACTGATCACCTATTGCTAGCAACAGTAGTTACAAAGTGCTAGGAGAAGCAAGACTGTAAGAACTAAAGAAAAAAGGGGTTCGAAAAAAAATTGGGACACAAGTTTAATTAAAAAAATAATTTGGCCTCCTGAAATTAAAATTTATAATATTTTAATTTTTACTATAAAAAAATTTTATATAATTTTTAAAAGTTCAAAGAAGGCCATGGCCACTGTGGGCCCCTTAATGGCTCCGTCCTTAAATATATGTACTAAAAAAAATATGAAAAAAATATTATCAACCAACTCAAAATAAAAATTTATTAAAAATCTACTAATGATTTACACAAAATAGCCTCAATTTAATGAAATACTTAACTTGGCACACAAAAATATTGCAATAAAAAATAGTTCAAAAGTTGAAAAGGCATAGCTAAAAACTTTGAGGGTTTGTTTTAAATATAGGCTATACTTGAAGGGTCTTCGCACATATTTCACATTAATCTACCTGTCCACATGGCACTGGTGCAGAAGCGCAGATGACTATTAATAAGAAATTATTAAATTTTTAAAAAAAGGGTGCAACAAAATTCGTGCAGGGAAACTCTAAGCTGTTGGGTAGTTGTTAAAGTGAACTGGATCTTAAACAGAAGAAGATATATATATATATATATATAATGAGTCCGGCTGCTATGCTATCGGTAGCACGGAGGCCTTCATACTATCAAGTTGTTTTCGATGATGCGACTTCCAAATCGACGATCGGTTCCGTTAGACTTGATCTACACTATTAAAAATATTTAGAAACTAAATTTCATAATTTTTCGATATCATTTACCTATCAAACAAGTAGTCTAAAATTGAACGGCTGAAAATAAAAATATCATAAAAAATGATGATAAAAGACTTAAATTTAAGATCAGAAATACCGATCTTACTATAAATAGTGAAAAAAAAATTTTATAAAAATTTCATCGGATTTTGATTGTTTTACACCGTTAAACTGACAAACACATCACATCGTCCATTAAAATTGTCAATTTTGAAACATTTTGATCACTAGTCAAATAATGTTGAAAAAATTTGAAATTTAGTTTCCAAGTACTTTCAATTGTGTAGATCAAGTCTAATGGAGCCGATCGTCGATTTGGAAGCCACATCATCGAAAACAACTTGGTAGCGTGCTACCGATAATATAGCAGCCTAGCTCTATATATATATATATATATATATATGTAATGATTTTAGCTTAGCCCATATTCGTTTGTATCTGCCTGTCTCTTCAAAAAGTAAATAAAAAAGATCTTGACTCTTTTGAGGTGCTTGGTTTAAAAAAAAAAAAATCAGAGAATAATTTTCGTATTAAAAAAATATTTTTTATCTGCTTAATTTTTTAAAAATAAGATTTTAATTTATTTTAGATTTTATAAAAAAGTTTATTTTAAAATTTTCTAAATAGACTTTATGGGAACATCATTTCATTCTCATTGCAACTTGCTAGGGAACAGTATGAACTACTTCTTAATGATTAGGATTCTCATAAAATAAAAATAGCATTATTATTTACTCTATTTATGCCCATGGGAATATGTCTAACAAAACAAAAAATTTCATTTTTTAAGGACTATATTACCCTTGCACTTAATAGTTCTATTTATCAATCAATTAATAGTTTCATTAAAACATGTTGATTGAAATTTCTCCTCTCTTTTGTTGCCACATAAAGTGACACGTAAATTTACATGCTAGCAAATTTAAGGTCTAAGAATTGTTATTGTCAATATATTTAAAGAATGAAATTTTAGATAAATTGAACAAATTAATTATGCATCTCTCATCTTCAAATGCTTAAAGAGAACAAGTATCTAAACTTACTAGGAAACTTTTAATTTTTCAGTCGAAACTATCTCAAATCAAATTTATCTTGATGAATTTTACTTTAAAATTAAAAAAAGCATTAAATAATAAAGTTAAAATTCACAATGTTTAGATGCCTTTTACAAAATACATTATAGTTTAAGACCTTCATACGAACTTGTTCATTTTTAGCTAAACCAAAATTTACATATATATAATTCCTAAATTTGACAATTTCTTTTTTAAAACATAAGATTTAAAAAAACAAAGGACTAGATAATAAAATGAAAATGTTTTAAAGTCCATGTGCCCTTAAAAGATTTGGTGTTGTTTACCACATGTTATTAAAGATGAAATACATAAATACTTTTAAAATGGTATATACGGGAAAGTATAGTACTTTAGTGGGAAGTAGCGATATACGGAAAGAGAGAGAGAGAGAGAGAGAGGTGGTTATATATATAATCTCATCTGCTGTACTCGCTGTATTCTGACCTCGTCGTATACACATACATCTGTACGCTAGTGCTATAACGAATTATAATTAAAAATTAATATTAAAAATTAAAAAAATTAAAATTAACACACCAAAATATAAATAATAGATAGACAGAGGAGAGAGAGGAGGGGGAGGAGAGGAACCAGCTCTCGGAGAGAGAGCGAGAGAGAGGGGGAAAGAGAGAGAGGGAGAGAGAGAGAGAGGAGGGAGATGGAGAGCGAGATGGAGGATGCGGCGGAGGAGAGGGAGAACGGGGCGCGGGAGCGGCTCGAGACGGTGACGGAGGAGGCGGCGGGGGCGGCGGCGGCGGCGGAGGAGGGGGAGAAGGTGGGGTCGAGCCTCACCATGGAGCGCGTCGCCGCGGCCAAGCAGTTCATCGAGAACCACTACAGGGCGCAGATGAAGAACATCCAGGAGCGCAAGGAGAGGTTAAGCTCTTCTCCCCCTCTCCCCTCTCCCCATTCGATTCGATGCCCCCTCTCTGTGCTTAGATCGCTTGTTCTTGCTCGATCCGAGGGTTCAGCCTCAGATCTTCGCCGGTTTCGATTTTATTTCCCGATCGGGGGGGATTTGAGGGCAAATCTTGCTATTAATCGATCTCTTCAGCTAGCTCTGTGAGTTTCTCAGTGGCTAAGGGTTTCTTCGTGTTGTAATGCTCAATGGAGCTCCGAATAGCTAATTTGGGTCTGGTAATCTGGTTTAGTATTCAAAATGTGAGTCTCGTGGTGATTCTCGGTCGATTGTGGAGATTATGCTCTAGGTTTTGATGGATTCGATGAGCAGAGGGTGTCTTTTTGCTCATGCTTCTGATATAGATAGAGTTTTGCGAGCTTTTTGCAGCATAACGAACTGTGGAATATGTTTAACTTGTGTATGTGCGATAAGAGGAAAGTGGGAAGAAAGCTAAAAAGGAAGTAGGCAGAGCTTGAAATAGATTGGTCTAACAGAAAACATTCACAGCTATTGTTCAGTATAATAAAACTGGGTCTATGTTTAGTTGATGCCAGTTATCTTTGGAGATAATGTATCGATCCCCACTATTTGAAAGAGCTGTGTTAAACTTGTCATGGAGTTGAGCTACTACCGGAGTAAAGAACTAATCACTGTTGTCATTTCTAGAGTTGTTTGTTTATGACCCCCTTTTTTTTGTCTCTTTGCTCTTGTTGTTGTTCTATGTCTCTTATCATGACGGGGAAGCTCTAATCTCCTATAATTGCTTGTTACTGTTTGAGAGCAGCAAGTTAAGGATTGTTGGCATAACATATAGATCTTGAGTTATACATTATATATAACGAGTGAAATTTCATCACTAGAAGATTCTAATCGATGTCAAAATTGTGGCAGTACAAAGCATTAATGAGCTATGTTTTTTGGATATAGAAAAGAAGTTTTTTGATAACAGAATGTGATTGAGGTGACGTACTTTATCTTTTGAAGGAAGCTACATTCTTAGTAAATGGTAAGATAGTTAACTCTTGGAGATAAGTGTTTAGGCAACACTTGGAATCTTATGGTCATGCCATAAGTGTTGGAGAAGTGCTCTTGTATTTGGCAGGATTATAACACTAAATGGTAGGTTCTAATGCATTTTAAGCTTTGAAGACATTTCTAGCTAATTAAACCTCAGCTTGTGAAAGGAAATTTCAGTATATTAGAGTGGAAGGATTTGGGGATTGTAGATATCAGCATGGATGCTTTTTTTAATATTTTTGTTGAATGCCATTCTCTGGTAGCTTAAGCTTCTGGAGAATAACGGTTGTTGTTAATGTTTATATTCAACATGGATGAGCGTAAAGAAGAAGGTTTGGAATGATATAGACATTAGACTCATATTTTGAGGCGAACTTGATTGGGCAAGATGACTAGTCCATAATTTACAATCCTTAGTAGACCTGTATTCTTGCTGGCTATGTACCTTTTGGCAATAAATGAAGATCTCCCCTTTCCGGATGTACTCTTTTGTGCTACTTTTTGAAAGGAACTGTTACATGCTTGCACCTAAAAGGCCATATGACGATGCCTCTTGGCTTTGTTCTGCTTTAGAATTTCTGGTTCTTTGAATTAGTCATCTTTCTGTCAGATCCATATTTGTACACTTCCACATACGTGTTTATGATTAAGTTTGAATATGAAAAGTACAGATACCACATATTTACTTAAGATGGCTAGTTTTACTCATTAAACACCTGCTTTTTCCCTTTTTTCAAATATATTTATCATTGATTTCTATATCCTAACTAACAGACTTTTTCTTCTTTTAACTTAGATACTCATTTACAATTATTCGCCTTTTTTATGGAGATCTGTTTATCTTATTTTCTGAAAACTTTAAAATTCATTTGAAATCTATACTTGTTGCAGACGTTGGTTTTTGGAGAGACAATTAGCCTCTTCCCAAGTTCCCAAGGAGGAGCAAATTCATATAATAAAGGATTTAGAGAGGAAGGAAACAGAGTTTATGCGACTTAAAAGGCACAAAATCTGCGTAGATGACTTTGAGCTACTCACCATTATTGGAAGAGGTGCTTTTGGGGAGGTCTGCTGTTGCATTCTTGACAAGTTTAATAGTGGCAAGCTTTTTCAAGAATTACTATTTCATTCTGTTTTGTTCATGTGTGAACTAAAAGTGCTGATAGTTTTTTCTTCTTTATTCCTGCGAAGTGTTTCTCCAGCTAAAACTTTCATTATAATTTTGGAAAGTGGCTATACTATGATAGTTAGATGAATTGCTTTTGGTATTGCTGCACCAGAGTTACCTATTATTGTTTCTTGTTTGTTTGATTGAAGCTCCCCGCTATTTTGGCTTGGCTAAATGGGTCATGTTTCCTCTGTCCTATTCTGTTCCTCATCAACTTGGAGCTGTCATATCTTTCTTTTACTGCTTCCTCTTTAGTTACTTTTGTTTTCCTTTTCTTTCGAGGCACTTTGAAGTTAACTGAAATCACTCTGTACTGGCAAACTATGTGTTCTCTGTTGGCATGTCCAAACCATCTCATGTATTGCAATTCCCTACTATATGCATATATTAATATTAGTACATGTCTTGTCTTTTAGGTGTTGTGGAAATTTACTTAATTGTCCTGGCAATATAAAAGTAACAACAAAAAGCAGTTGTGAACCATTGTTTGTTGCTTAGGCAACATCAGGAATACCTGTATATGTTATTTACATATTTAAAGTGCATGATAGTTCAAGTCAGTGCTGTGGTTTCCTGCAAGCTTACCTTTCTCATGCTACAGGTCAGATTGTGCCGGGAGAAATCCTCTGGCAATATTTATGCTATGAAAAAGTTGAAGAAATCAGAGATGGTTAGCAGGGGTCAGGTAAGATATGTGAATACGATATATCATTTTTAGAAAGCCTATCCTTTTAAGAAAGCCTTTGACTTCTATTCGTTTGTCGTTTATGTTAATAATTAAGTTATAATTGTATGTTCCCATTTAGGTTTTGAGTAACATGTTTGTGTGAAAAAAAAAGTCTGAGGGAAGGTTTTCATTGATGATCTTGGAAGTATTAAATCTTCTGATAAATTGAAGATTTCTAGTTGCTTAGTACTGACCAAAGAATATCTGATGTGCACATTGATGTTTTTCTTTTCCATTGGAGCGCAGCCTTGATGCTGTTATTGCATATTTACTATTTTTGTGGCTAAGTTTTTAAGTTGTATAATTTTACCACTTGTCCTTAAAATCTAATATTCCCTCATATTCTCATGTATACAATTTGGTTGAACGACCGTTTCAACCCGGTCTTTACCTGCTCAAAATTCCATTTGATCTAATTTTGCATGTTATTAGTTCAATGTTGCAACCATATGATATTTGCCCTTATGCTTTCTTTGTTTATCATTGTTGTCATAATTTTCTTCTTTCTCCTCTTTTCCAAGGTGGAACATGTTAGAGCTGAAAGGAATTTGCTTGCTGAAGTTGCTAGTCATTGCATTGTGAAATTATACTATTCATTCCAAGATGCAGAGTACCTTTACTTGATCATGGAATATCTTCCTGGAGGTGATATGATGACCCTTCTCATGAGAGAAGACACATTAACTGAAAACGTTGCTAGATTTTACATTGCCCAGAGTGTGCTAGCCATAGAATCCATTCATAAGCATAACTACATTCACAGGTTAGTGATTCCCAGTAGCCGCTGAATTTCTACTCTGTTTTTTTTTGTTTAGGTAATTTATATGCAGGTCTGACTTTCCAGGAAATTTTATTTTTATGTCCCTATATATTTATCTTTTCATATTAGTCCCTTAGCTTTGGCTTTTGTTTCATGGAAGTACTTATTGAAATATTAGGGTGGATTATAAGAATACTACATTGATAGTTTCAACTCGAGTCCCATTTCTTTCTTAAATTCCATGTACTTTTCACGTTATTACAGCTGTATCTCACTGCTTGCAGTCTATGCTAATTCTAGTAAATGAACAAAACTTCAGACTACTAGCATGACATTTTAAACTTGGTGTAAAGATATTCAACAGATACTTTTATTTGAAAGAAAGACTTAAAGCTTGTTGATCTATAATAGAGGATGTAAATGTGGGACCTTCTTAAAATTGAAACATCTACATAAAAATGCTAAGGTATCTACAGATGTGCTTTTATATTCATCTGATCTCCATTTAGTTTGTCTCTATATGCAGAGATATTAAGCCTGACAATCTGTTATTGGACAAAAATGGTTACATGAAGCTCTCAGACTTTGGTTTATGCAAACCAATTGATTTTTCAAGACTCTCAACCTTGAATGAAGATGAACCCATGACTGATGAAAACCTTAGGGAGTCTATGGACATTGATGGTGGCTTTTCAGATACGAATAATAGAAGGTGGAAGAGCCCCCATGAACAGCTTCAGCACTGGCAGATAAACAGGAGAAAGCTGGTATATTCTTGTACACCCTGCTCTCTCCTACGCAGTAGTTTGTTCTACCCTCTTTTACTATGCTATTGCTCTTAGAATTATTTCCTGTAAGTCAAATCTAAGTTAACAGTCTTTGAATTGTCCCTTTAGGCATTCTCTACTGTGGGTACACCAGACTATATTGCTCCAGAAGTATTACTGAAGAAAGGATATGGCATGGAGTGTGATTGGTATGTGAGCTTATACTTAGATGAGCAGTTTCATCCATTATGGGTAATGTTGTGTTTTTTTATAATTTCAAAAAGGTAAAAGGGTATGCAGACCCTTAAATTATAGGGCTTTTATGAAGTAAGTCACTGAACTTTATTTTGATTGACATCCTCCTAACTTTTTCTCGTTTTGCTTTAAGTTACTTCTGTCAGTTGAATTGATGATTCCATTAAAATTAATGGTAATTTTGTTAAATTGAATGGTTCTATCTGCCTCTCAGTTCGCAGAACTGAGGGTTCCGATAACAATTGATAACTGAGCAGTTAATTTTAAGGAAGCCCCAGCTCAAACTGATAGAAATGACTGAAATCAGAACAAAGGTGAGGAGTGTCAATCCGAAAAGGAGGGTTAAAAAATGACAGGCCTATTTTAAAGTAGCGTATAGTTAAGAAGGTCTGCATCTACATTTCACCTTTTAAAATATACATTTTGGCCAGACCCTTTGGTTTAAGATTTTACCCAGTGCCTATGAAGTCTTATTGTCCACTTGCAGGTGGTCTTTGGGTGCAATTATGTATGAAATGCTTGTTGGTTATCCACCATTTTACTCTGATGATCCCATTACCACATGCCGAAAGGTCAGTCTGTCACATGCCTTATCCTCATTTGCCTTTCTATATACATCAAAATATATTTAGCATAATTACACACAATGGGGAGAAATCCAGCCTTTGTAGTATATTAGGTGGTTATCATACTTTAAAACTATTATCTTTTAATATGTAAACACTTTCTGCACTTTCTCACATTTTTGAATCGAGACCTGACCTTTAAAAGTTTCAATTTCAGAACCAACCTTTCGTTATTTTTGACTTCATTAACTCTTCATCAAAAGATTTGACGGTAATTGATTTGACGGTAATTGTAACTTTGTTATGGAATATTCAGTAACCGAACAAAATATTCTGTCAGTTGACGGAATATTCTCTCTCTCTCTCTCTCTCTCTCTGTGACCGAATCTGTTCTGAAGCTCTGACAGAGTTAGAGGGAGAGGCACTGAAATTAAAAAAATATTGATTGGTACTAAATTGAAACTTTCATAGTTTACATACAGTTTTTGCATTGTATTTCAGGCAGTGCCTATACTACTAATCTACATATTTATTGTCATGGTCATGACTGTATCAGTGGATAATGTGTACTTCTTGCAATCTAAGGCTGTGCTTCTTAGACATTCTGTTTTCATTTACTTTAAATTGAGAGTACTTTTATGCCATCTTATTGTTGGTTGACCAATGGCTTCAGATTGTGCACTGGAGAAACCATTTGAAATTTCCTGAAGAGTCAAGATTGTCCCCAGAGGCAAAGGATCTTATTTGCAGATTATTATGTGACGTCGAACACAGAATTGGCAGTGGAGGGGCAGATCAAATAAAGGTATTTTTATAAGCATGAAGTAGTCTTTGCTGTTCCTTTATTTTCTTCTTGTAGTTTACATTATAATTAATTTTGGTTCTCTTTTCTCAGGCCCATCCTTGGTTCAAGGATGTTCAGTGGGATAAGCTTTATGAAATGGACGCTGCATTTAAGCCCCAAGTTAATGATGAACTGGATACACAGAATTTCCAAAAGTTTGATGAAGTATGGTGATAGTGATTTTAAATTCTAGTTTACTATTATTTGTTAGCAAGTTAAATTCTTTCAGTATACAGATGTTATACAGTTCTGTATGTACTTTTGAAGTAGCTTTACAGCAATTATGTTGTGTCAGTGATCCTTGTGGCAATAAATCCAGATTTCATTGGATTTGCCTCTGCAGTTCATCCCAACATGCTTAAACTTTTCAAGTCTTCAGTACTATGCACTTGAGTGTTTATGCATTTTGGTATTTCTTACCTATAAAACACCTCAACATGCTAATTTTTATCTGATCTATTCTCTACTATTTCGCTTATAGGAGCTGGGAGGATAGTTTAACCTGCTAAGTTGTTGTTCTACTCTCCTTAAGCTTAATCATTTATTTTAGTTTTGGTTACTGTAGATTTTTGTGACTGTTAAAATTTACTAATATTAAAATTTCTTTTTCATTTTGCCCCAGTTGGATCCTCCAATAAGGACTGGTTCTGGACCGTCAAGGAAGGTATGCAACTTAATTTTACAGTACTTGCATTTCAGATATTTACTTGTAAAGCATTTAAGGTTATTATTTTAAAATATATGTTCACCTAATCAACTGTTTTGGACCCATGTTCTATTGTTCAGTATGATCTTAGTTCGAATATAATCAGGCCTCTTATTAATTATTCTGAAACATTGTGAGCAGATGTTGCTAAATGCGAAAGATTTAAGCTTTGTCGGATACACATACAAGAACTTCGATGCCATTAAAGGCCGGCATCAATCATTTGGTATGCACCTTATCTATGGGAGGATTGTTTCGAAACTTTTTATATTAGTTTGTCCAGAGGAACATGCCAACTTACTCCAAGTCAACACATTTTTCGGTTTGTTCAGCTGCTGCTTTCTGCAGTTGTATTTGAAATATTATTTGCATACTGAATGGATAAGAAAATGCTTGAAGTTTTGAAGTCCCTTGATTTTAAATTTGGAATTCTTCTAATTTTCTCGTTTAAAAGTTTACATACTGTAGTTGTTTCATTTAAGATTTGGTTTTTTTTTTTTTTTTACCACACTCTTATTATTACTTTGTTGGAATTCCGTTTATTCCTTTTCATTGTCAAAATTATTTGTCTGATATAAAATTATATTGCAATTAAGTTTGTCAGCACTTAATTCTTCATTAATGTAAACATGCAGATATGAAAAGAAGCGCTTCACCAAGGCGGCCTTCAATTGATTCCATATTTGGTAATGTATTCAAGGGGTCTTTTTATTGTGTATTTTTAATGGTACACTGTGCTCTACAATTTTACATTAACCTTGTGACCATTCTAGCTTATTTCATTGAATGATCTTTTGCGAGCCCAGAGTAGCCTTATAGGTGTATTAGTAGTAACATCACTTATAACATCCAGTAAAAGCATATTTTGGCAAGGCGTTCTCCAAACATAACTGTTAACCCCTGGAAACTGCTAGAGCATGTTGGAGCTCCGCTCCTTCGATGCTAAAACATGGTGGCAGAAACGTCCATTGGAAAAGTTTCCAGTTCACCAGCATTTTTTAGCATCAGAGGAGCTGAGCTCTAAAGCACCTTTGAGTTTTGGGAGGCTCTAATTTATGAAAGCAGTTGTGCCTGGAGGAAGCATTACCAAGCTAGGCCTTAGAAAATAGAGATACTACAGTATAATCATTACTTAACTGTGTACTTACATGGCCTGGCTGCTTAAACAGTTTCTCTACTTAAAAAAAACATCTGTTAGGCATTTTGGCAAACCGAAAGTCCGAGCATCTACTTGTGGGAAGCTGCAATAAGCTTTTGAATCCTAATAGTAGAAGTTTCTATTTAAAGCTATTGCCTTTTTGTTAGTGAGAGCTGTAGGGGCCCATATCGACAAAAAAGTTGATGTTTTTAAAAAAAATCTTTGTTCATCGGCTCTTCTTCAGGAGCTCCATCGGGGCCAATGTGGCCGTGCTTCATAGCAAACCTCTTGTTCCATCTCTCATAGTTTTGAGTGTCTCTTCTCAATTTAATTGTTTTCTTCTTTGCAACATCAGCGGACTCGGCATTGGACTCTTCTCGGAGATCTTCTGAAGGGGACGCAGACACTCACATGGTTTCATCAGGCGATGCGATGTCCCCATAAGCTATCCTTCCTATTATCCTTACTCATAATTAGTTCACCAATGCAAACACCCTTCGCGATGCGGTTAGTGAGGAATGGCCTGCTTCTTTTTAACCAGGTCTGCCCCTATTCCTTCTCCCCACCCGACCCGACCCCCCCCCCCCCCCCCCCCCCCCCCCCCCCCCCCCCCCCCCCCCCCCCCCCCCCCCCCCCCCCCCCCCACCCCCCACCCCCCTCTCTATTTGGCATGGATTTTACTGAATCGAGAACAGCTTCTAGTTGTACAGTAGAATGTTTACTATATTGAGGACCTAATTAAAAGGCCCAGTTGAGCATTTGTCTGAGTGAGAGGAGACGGCTAAATTCGGGGAGTAATTCGGCCCTGGCTGCCCAGGTTGGCAGAAGCAAAAGCCTTCTCTTGTGGCAGTTCCTGGTCTAATTAGTTTGATGATAATAAGAGATGTTAACTGCCGTTTGATGTGTATCAGAGTAATCCTCTAGCATTTTTTTTTTTTTCCTTTTTTTTTTCAGTATCTTCTCTTGTTAAATGTCTGTCCGATTGGATTTTTACCTCTCCTTTTTCTTAGAGTAGACTATAATCTTTCCTCGCGAACTTAGGGCCAGCTTGGTGTTGTTTGTGTTTCTCTTTTTGTCTTTTCTGTTCTTCTTTCAGCTAATTAAGATTAAAACACCTTCAGAGTTAAGAAGAATTATTTTTGTGGTCGATGACTTAGTTTTTACAAGCTTATTATTTATGGATTTTTTTTGGTTGTACGTGAACAAAGTAGCAAAATATCAATGGGAAAAAGAAATATATCATATGTGTCCCTTTCCTGATACGGTGCTTTGAGATTTGAGTCGAGTTGCTTCCGAAGGTAGGAGTGGTGCATCTCATTGAGAGGCGTCGGGCACCTACCAAAAGAATTTTCAGGTCTTATCTATCGATTTATCCTTTCATTTACTGATCTTTCAATGTATCTTATTTTCCGTTTCCTGAGATAGCAATAAATGCTAGCTTGCTGGGTAATTAAACCTTGGTGTTACATCTCTTGAAGCGTTCCAAGAAGTTGCTTCGGAGTCTTTATGAGTTGGTAGATCCATGAACTATCCCTCTAACAGGTGTCACTGATTAGGCTATTAGTCCAATTCATAACAAAGTATACTGCTCTAGAGCCTTCCTATACTTTGAAAGATCCTCCCAAATGTTGTTGAGTTGGTATTGGACCTGTGTCCCTTAGTGGTTGATTCGCTTTTATGCTGACCATGACAGTTGATACTCATCATCATTTAAAAAAAGTTGATCAATCATTATTGTAGTGCGATTAACATCATTTGACTCATCAATAACATGCTGAGAGACTTGTAAGGCATCCGTGATGCCAAATGTTTATTCGTGACGAATGATGTCTCCTATCTCAATAATTTTGTCGATGAGCTAGATTTTGCAGATTTGTGGTAGGTAGTCAGTGTTTTTAGGTTGTTGTTGTTGTTGTTGCTATCTTATGAGGTGTCATGTATGAGATTGACCTCAAAAGTTAAATTAATTGTTAACTAATACGTGTGCAATAAGCGGATTTATACTCACTATGCCATGATACATTCAAAGGTACACGCAATAATCTCGTGTTTTTGGACTTTTTTGTGTGCTTTGCTAATTTAATTGTTAGGACGTAAGCATCCAAACTGAATCAGGCGGAAAACTTGGATCCACATCCCATAAAGTGTGATCTCCACAGTAATACAAAAATTAACGACTTGCTACTTTTACGATCAAAAAGTAGTTGTAAATTTTACACCATACACCCCAAAGATTTAAATAAATTTTTTTATAATATTTTAAAATTGATAAAATTATTTTGATCTTTATAAAGAGATGTAAAATTTGCATCTACTATATGAATATGCACATAGCATTGCTCTACTAAGTATTGTGGTATTAGCTAATCAGATCGAGAGCTGCGGTATCAAAATGGTCTCATCACCAAAAGGAGGAATTCTACTATGTAGTAGTCACTCCACATCATCTATATTCAGTCAATTATATCTGTCTATTTAAGAGAAAAATATAATAAAAATATTTTTAAATAATTATGATGGGACCGGTGAATTTAAGAAAAATATTCTGAGTGGTTGGTGACACCACATCAGTAATATAATTGATATATTTTAATTTTAATTTTTAATTTTTAATTTTTAATTTTTTAACGTGAAGGCCTAGCGAAGCACGCAAAGTCGCTGATTGTAAAATTGAATGTGAGAGATCCAACACCAGACGGTACGGGTTCCTGCGTACTCTCAACAACCTCAGGCTGCATCAAATTTCCACAATGAGGCACGTGGCCCACGCTGATTGATTTCGCAAGAAAGAAAAGTTTGTATCCTACTACAGCTGTGTTTATTTATACAAATGATACTGAAAGACCACCTCAGAAACAAGTTAATGATTCACTAGTCATCGTTAAATCGTCAGCTTGTAGAGTGACAAATATAAATTCACTATCCGTAGGATCTAAGGACGTTGACGAACTACTCAAAAACATTTCCACTATTATTAATCGCCACGCATGTTCGCGGATTTAAATGGAAATTAATAAGATCACATTCTAAATTAAAATGATATTAAAGAAAAGAAAATGTATTTATATAGTTTTGCATTTTTAATTCTTGGTCGGACGCTATTGCTACTTTCTTGCTGTTGGTTGGTTGACGTTGCAGTTAACAGCCAACAGAGTGGCGCCACGTATTCAGCTTCCGTAGTACACGGCATTGCGAAAGCGCCGTTCGTCGAGGCAATTCCTTATTTAGTCTTATTGTAAAAAAAATTTACCCATCTAACATTATTTTCAAAATATTTCCTAATCTAGCCTCCTTTGTAGTGATTAAGAAAAAAAATGTAAATAATTTATTTTTAGTGATAATTAAAAGAGATCTTTCTTTCTCTTTTCATGCTACCCTTCTTTTCTCTCTCTAACTCTCTCCCTCTCCCACCTGTTCTCTCTCTATCTCTCTCTCTCCTCCACCAGATCTCTCTCTAGCTCTCTCTCTCCTCCCCCTCCCCCCACCGATTCTCTCTCTATCCTGATTCTCTCTCTAACTCTCTCTCCTTCCCCACCTCTGTTCACCTCCACCCACAACCCCATCATCCTTTATCCTTCTCCCTCCTTCCCGCCGAGAGAGGAAGGAGGACGCAGTGGACGGGGTAGAGAGAGAGTTAGAGAGAGAATCGGGGGTAGAGAGAGAACCGGTGGGGGGAGGAGAGAGAGCTAGAGAGAGATCTGGTGGGGGGAGGAGAGAGATAGAGAGACAACCGGTGGGAGAGGGAGAGGGAAAGGGGAGAGAGAGAGTTAGAGAGAGAAAAGAAGGGTAGCATGGAAAGAGAGAGAAAGATCTCTCTTAATTATCACTAAAAATAAATTATTTATATATTTTTTTTAATCACTACAAATAAAGCTAGATTAGAAAATATTTTAAAAATAAGGTCAGATGGATAATTATTTTTTTAAATAAGGCTAGGCAAGGAATTAAGTCCCGTTCGTCGCTATTATCATTGTTTTTTGATCCTCTTGAGCGTGTAGAGAAATGTTTAAGTCGCATCACTTAATATCGCGCATGTGCCGATCCCCGCGCCACGTGTCCCGCAGCGGCCGCGTGTGTTCTTTAATGCGCCATCATTGGCCAAACTCATCACAGTCGCGGGCCCCACCCGAGGCGGACCCCACCCACCCGCATCCGGCCACCTGTCCCCCCAACACATCCTCATCCGACGGCTCAGATGATCCCCCGCTTCTCAACATCGACTGTGGGCCGACACCCGGGACGGCCCTCACGTTGAAGGGCTTTTTGGTCATTCCACAAAAACTTTAATTGTTATTATTATATTGTTTTTGGGGTTGGGGCGGAGGGGGGGGGGGGGGGGGGGGGGGGGGGGGGGGTTTGGGGGGGGGGGGGGGGGGGGGGGGGGGGGGGGTAAAAGTGGAAATGGGAAAAGCGTTAAGAGAGAGAAAAGGAGGGCGAAATGGCTACGTTTTGGGAGTTGGAGCGACGTCACAGCGCGACACCTGTCCCCCTTCCTTTTCTCCTTCCTTCCTTCCTCTTCTTCTTCTTCGTCTTCTTCCTCCTCCTCTCGTCTCCTCCACATCTTCTTCTCTCTCTCTCTCTCTCTCTCTCTCTCTCTCTAACCCCGCTAACCCTAGCTTCTCCCGAGCACACACACACGCACACACACAGAGAGAGGGAGAGAGAGGGAGAGAGAGAGGGAGCTACTGCTTCTATGGGTCGAGTGTGTGTGTAGCTTTCGACGAGCTGTGTTGTGTGTTGGAGGGGAGTGGATAAGACCGAGAGAGATCGTGCTCTCTCTCTCTCTCTCTCTCTCTCTCTCTCTTTCCCTGTCCTCTGTTGCTCTCTCGTGGGCGAAAGCGATAACGAGCGGAGAGGTGGGGTGCTCCTTTATTTGCCTTTCCTTTTTTACCTTTCTCAATTCAATGTTTCGTGTACTGCTACTGCTAGTAGCGCCCTAGATTGATGTGGCTGTGTGGAGATTGACATGGGTTTCTTCAGATCCAGGGAACCAGATGGAAAAAGGCCCCATTTTTTTTAACCTTTCCCCTCTTTTTTCTTGTGATTCCTGAAAGGCCCTTTTTGTCTAGGGCACTCCCGTGCTTAAGGATAAGGGTTTCGCCCTCCCATTGAACTATTCCTGGGGCCAATTTTATCCGGGCAAGTTGTTTTAGCAGGTGCTGCTGAGGTTCTTCTTCTGTTGAACAAGATACTTCATCCTAGATTTGGTGGGAGGGTTTGGGAAATTGGTGGTTTTTGGCTTTGATTTCTGTTGCCCATCGGCTGTTCGACGAAATTCTCACGAGGAGGAATAGTGCTCAGTCCCAGCTGATTCAGCTACTAGCTGAAGCCGGCTTCAGCGAACCGCGAAGGGGGGACAGTGATGAAGAGGTGGAAAGGAGCCTCTTTTGAGCGATGAGAGGATTTGTGATGAGCGCGGCATCAGATTCTCAGATATTCTACTGTTTCGTCAGCAGCAAAGAATGGAGGATGTAACTCTCGTACTTCTTCTTCCATTTAGTATGGCCAATTCGCTGTGCAACAGCTCGATGGATATTGATCACCTTGAATCAATAACTGATGCACCCGAAAGCTTGATATCCGATCGAATTGCTGCCGAGTTGCTCGTAGAGGGAGGGGATGGTGATGATTTAGATGTTCGAACGTTGCCTGGAAGCGATGAAGAAGATTCCGCCTCTATTGGGCCCGAACAGTCTGTTTTAGATTTGAGTTGCAATACAGTGTTAGCAAGTTCTTCCGGTTCAGCAAAGAGTATAAGTTCTTGTGTTGAAATCATCGAAGGGTCTGCATTGGGGAAATTGGGCTCTGAGATTGTAACTATCGATTCTTCCGATTCTGACGGTAAAGTGATATCCCTTGTTAATCTGGTGGTTCAGGATATTGGGAGTAGTGTGTCGAAAATTTTCTCGTTGAATTATATTCCTCTATGGGGTAGCACTTCAATTTGTGGGAGAAGGCCGGAAATGGAAGATGCAGTAGTTATGAAGCCTTGGTTCTGTGATATTCCTATCGAGATGCTGTCTGATAATCATTTTGTCGATGGCGTGAACCCGAGTTTGACTCACTTGCCCGGCCATTTCTTTGGGGTATATGATGGCCACGGTGGCTCACAGGTATAAAATGCTAATCATTTTTCTCTCCCTAAAGTTTCTTAATACTTTGCGGATTCCATTAATTTGCTTAGTATTTGTTACAAATCTAGTCCCTCAAATTTGAGCCAAGTTCCATTTTCATCCTTAGAGTCAGCAACTTACAACAATTTAGTCTGTTGCATTTGACTGCGATTTCAATTTTGTGATCCTAATAGTTATATTTTTCACCATAAAGTTTGACCTGAATTCAATGTCCCTGAATTTTGATGTCTGTTTAATTTCATTCTTAAGAGTCCCAAGTATGACGCACAAAAATCTACTAATGGTGCTGGCATAGCACTTTTTAATACGGTAGACTAAATGAAGGACTAAATTGATACACAAAACAAACTTCGAGGACTAAATCGTTTCAATTGAAAGTGTGAGGATAAAACCGGAATCTGGATCAAACTCTGCGAACCAATTTTCTACTTAATGCATTTGGTTATTTAAGAGATTGAATGAATGAGTTTTGAATTTTCCTCCAAGGTTGCAAATTACTGCCGGGAACGAATTCACACTGTGTTGATCGAAGAGATGAAGAATGCGAACAATGGTCCTGATACTTGGCAGAAGCAATGGGAGATGGCTTTCACTAGATGCTTTGTGAAAGTTGACGATGAAGTTGGAGGAAGGGTGAGACAAAGCCTTGTGGATAGCACTTCAAATAACTCTGGTGCTGACAGCACCTTGTCATCCGCTCTGCCTTCTGACCCCATTGCCCCAGAGACTGTAGGATCCACTGCAGTGGTTGCCGTCATCTGCTCTTCTCACATCATAGTTGCAAACTGTGGGGATTCGAGGGCAGTTCTTTGTTGCGGAAAGCAACCCGTGGCATTATCGGTGGATCATAAAGTGAGACATCTTTTAATTACTATTGCTTTACTGTAACATTTGGTGTTGGTAAAGTTATATACTTGAGAATGGTAATTTTTCTTTCTGTTCCTTTTTTTTGGCTTCAGCCAGATAGAGAGGATGAGTATGCCAGAATAGAGGCTGCCGGAGGCAAGGTGATCCAATGGAATGGGTATCGCGTATACGGTGTTCTAGCAATGTCAAGGTCGATTGGTAAGTAGATTCTTCAATGACCTTTATGAGTTCTCCGCATGATTAATCACACCTAGTGAGATGCATCTGTTGCCAGATATAGTTCTCGCACTCCTAGCTTTGCCTTCCCTTCTCTTTGTCTAACTTAATTTACTGATACATTTTTGTAGGTACAAATAATAGTTACAAATAATATAAGTTGTAGGTGGCATTGAGATAAAGAGATGGGATCTGCTCTTGGCTGCTTCTTTCTAGAAAATTCACAATTTATTAGGAATCTCCAGATCAAAGTTATATCTCCTGATGATAGGTTTTTTGGGCAAGATTTGTTTCTCAATTTTCTTTTCCAGGAGAAAAGTATGAGACTTTTGCGTCTATCATGGTTTAGCCATCCTACATGTAGAGTTCTGAATCCACAACTCACACTGAACTTTATCTCCCAGTTTTTTTTTTTTTTTTTCCCCCTCCTTTTTCTTGCGAGAGCAGATAGTCAACTCAACTGAGCTTTAATCCAAACACAAAGACCACCTATATAAATCCTTACAGGAAATTAAGTGGGATCCATTAGGTGAATCTTGTTTTGCGTAAACACGTTATTTTCTATCATCTTTGGTTTGTTTTACGCCACTTATTAGATTGTCTTGCTGCTTCACACTAGTTCATTTGCTTCTCATCATTGTGGCCGGCCTTGACATTTCCATGTTCTTCCTCAATTGAAGTTACTTCCATCTCGGGGAAAATATGTTGTTTAATCCTATATTCCTACATTGTCACCTCAGCATCCTCATTTGTGTTAGGGTCATTTTCGTACAAGTTGTACAGTCAGAGTCATCGCAACTGGAAATCAGTTTTATAGAGGAAAGTTATACTTCTTGTGGCGTGTCGATACCCTACTTGAACTATTAGCATGGCCAATTGCACGGAGCTGTCTCCGATCTTGCTCCCTCTTCCTTGTACATAACATATTACGTGCTTGTGCACAGAATTCAAACCATGCTTGTAAAGTTACTACTATTTATGGTCCTTGATAAAGATTGTGATATAAACAGTGTGATATTTTTGTATTCAAACCAAGTTTTTCATTACTATTTCTATGCTTTGCAGGTTTCCACTGCTTATTCTATGCATTGGGGGGGGGGGGGGGGGGGGGGGGGGGGGGGGGGGGGAAACAAAAAAAAAGTACACTGTATATGCAAATTTATATGCAAATCTGAAACAGCTAGTCATTATAAGCCACTTTTCTATACCAAAATTTTCTCGACTTGTGTATATAAACATTCAGATGTATCTTGACTATTGACACTTTTAAGTCTATAGGTGGACAACAGTAAGTTTTCTACTGTCGAATGCAGGGGATAGATACTTGAAACCGTCAATAATTCCCGAACCAGAAGTCACGATCGTGCCGCGAACGAGAGAAGACGAGTGCCTCATCTTAGCCAGCGACGGCCTCTGGGACGTAATGTCGAATGAAGAGGCCTGCGACGTAGCTCGAAGAAGGATCCTTCTTTGGCACAAAAAGAACGGTGTTCCTTCTTCATCGTCGCCATCGTCGTCGTCGTCATCTGCCACTTGCACAGTAAGTAGAGGTGAAGGAGCAGATCCCGCAGCTCAAGCCGCCGCGGACTATCTCTCGAGGCTTGCTCTCCAGAAAGGGAGTAAAGATAACATCACCATCATTGTCGTGGACCTAAAAGCTCAGAGGAAATTTAAGAGCAGAACATGACTGGTAAATTTCTTTTCTTTTCTTTTTATCTTCCTATTTTTAAACTATTAGTCGAAGTAAGAAAATTTTATGAATATAGCTGGTGCTTCCGTTGCCATTATTAAGGACATTTACTTAAGCCCGTCTATTTTTGTTCGACCTGGGCTTGTGAAGTATGTGTTGGAATACATAGAGACTATGAATGTACTAATCATTTGTCCAAGGAAATGTTTTATATCTTGTAATGCTATTCTCTCAGGCATTGTACGTATCACCATTGTAGGTTGTGTCTGCTTAGCCTGTAGCTTGACTAGAGCTTTTACAGAAACATTACTATATGATTAGAGCCGATTGAAAAAACGCAAATAACTTTTTTCTTAACCAACATTAATGGCTTTTTTAATTAAATCTGCTTACCACTTCTTCGCGGCCACAATAGCTTCTTCCATTTATATTGATATTAGTGATATTGTGAAGTCTACATTAATGATTGTGGGATGTGTAGATGTTTTGCGCAAGATTCTTCTTTACGGCCTCAGTTTCTGCTTTGTTGATGTGAACAATAGAATCACATGCTACTCTGATTTCCGTTCCTCATGAGTCATGACTATACCCAGACACATATATTACTCAGTGGTCATCAAATGGCATAAAATTTCGAAATTAAATAAAAATAGAAAGTTATGCTAAACAAAGTTTGAAATAAAGTTCATTTTTGACTCTTATAATTGGCAAGAATTTTCGTAATATTTGGAATATTTGTTGATGTCTAACGAAAAAGATGAACCGACTAAAATTTGGCACACGTACGGCCAGGTAATGTTTCTTTCCGACATCTATACAAACCATTTTTCACACGCTTACCTAATTACTCTATTTCCAAATTCCCGTATTAAGCTTGTATGGAAAGAAGCTCGTGCTCCCACCGAACAACCTCGGGATGGTTCAGTTGCCGCTGGTGGGCCCCATCGACTCATAACCACACGCCACGTGTCTCGAATTCGAGTACCACGTGGCAACACCTAAACTCAGCGCCACCCTTCTATAAGAAACAGCAGAGACTACGTAACGCGGTGGATGCTCCACAACACTACGTACCTCTTCTAAAGAAGCTGTTATTGTTATTAGTTATTAGTTATCACACGAGGAAAACGAAGAGAAGAGATGGACATTGTGGTGGGCATCAACGACCACCCCTTGTTCTCAGCGCTGCAGCAGGCGACGTCGGACGCTGCCGACGCGCCCGCGCAGGTGAAGAAGGCGGCGGCGGTGGTGAACGCGCCGACGGACGTGCTCGAGCTCCCCAATGGCACGCTCGTGACCACCGTCGACGTGCCCGGGGTGAGCCGCGGGGACGTCAAAGTCGGCGTGGAGGACGGCAGGCTGCTAGTGATATCCGGGGAGCAGAGGCGGGCGGCGGACGACGAGGGGGTGAAGTATTTGAGGACGGAGAGGAGGGTGGGGAAGTTCGTGCGCAAGTTCCCGCTGCCGGAGACGGCGAACCTCGATAGCGTAACCGCAGCGTATAAGGACGGGGTCCTGACGGTTACGGTGGAGCGGATGCCGCCGCCGGAGACGAAGAAGCGCAAGACAATTGAGGTTAAGGCTGGGTGAGGAGAAGAGGAAGGGACAAATATACACGGATGGTTTCACGTGTATTATGTATGCATGGTTTTGTTAGTGTTTGATGTGGATGGATCAACTAAGAGGGTGTGTTTTTTGGGTCTTAGAGTTGTACTAGTAAATGCTTTTTGTTAGCTTCGCACAATCAATTACCTACTCGTACTGGGTTAAGAGTTTGGGCCGTATAACTATCAAGTAAAAATGCCTTATGAACTACGAAGTGATTTGAGCTCACTAATGGGCCGAAATTGGACCTTCTAATCTGTCGAATGAGTCGGCCCACTTCTTCCCGCAGGAGGATTCCAAGAGAACGATCTCGGGACTTCTAGAAACTCTCCGAACCTTCCATCGCATTCTCGATCCTACTCCATAGCCCCAGACGAAGCTGAAGAAAATTCCATCCATCACCTTCTTTCTCACTTTAAATCTCCCGCACCCCCCATTCCTTTCCCCTCAATCGAAGACCTTCGTCGAAGCTACGAAACCCTAACACCTTCGACTCGATCAAAAGAAAAGGCACGCAACGCGAGAATGGATGTGCGAGTGTTTGGGCTGGAGAACCCGCTGCTCTCGACGCTGCAGCAGCTGATGGAGATCCCGGAGGAGATGGAGAAGACCTTCAACGCGCCGACGCGGAAGTACGTGCGCGACGCGAGGGCAATGGCGTCGACCCCCGCGGACGTGAAGGAGCTGCCCAACGCCTACGTGTTCGTGGTGGACATGCCCGGGGTGAGATCGGGGGAGATCAAGGTCGAGGTCGAGGAGGGCCGCGTCCTCGTCATCAGCGGCGAGAGGAAGAGAGGAGCAGGAGGGGACGACGAAGAGGACAAGGAGGGGGGTAAGTACCTGCGGATGGAGCGCAGGATGGGGAAGCTCATGCGGAGGTTCGTGCTCCCCGAGGACGCCAACGTCGACGCCGTCACCGCCGTGTGCCGCGACGGGGTGCTCACCGTCACCGTCGACAAGGTTCCGCCCCCGGAGCCCAAGAAGCCCAAGACCATCGAGGTGAAGGTCGCCTGAACCTTCCACCTCACCTCGCCTCGTGAATCGTAATCGGGGGAATTAATAAACTAGTTAATTGCGAAGCGGGTGCTTATATAGTAGTAGTAGTGGTGGCTCTGGATCTCAGAGTGTTTGGTTTTTTTAAGCGAGATTGTGTGTGTGCGTGTGTGGCTTCTGTTGTGGTGCGAAACGTGTCTCTGTTGTCGCATGTACGGGTTTGTTTCGCTTATGAAGCGTTGGGAATGCGAATAATCTTAGTAGAATAATTGAAATCCATGTTGTGAGATTCTAAATTTTTTTTAATGTGTTTCTTTTTTGGTTGAGAATATATATATATATATATATATATATATATATATATATATATATATATATATATAGTAGGGCTATTGTGCTAATAGCACAATAGCTCTTGTGCTATAAGTTTTTTAACCGCCCATCAATTTTGATAGATGATTAAGATGAGAGAGAGAAAAAAAATTTGAAAGAAATTGTATG
This sequence comes from Puya raimondii, assembly GCA_016920855.1. NCBI lineage: Eukaryota > Viridiplantae > Streptophyta > Magnoliopsida > Poales > Bromeliaceae > Puya > Puya raimondii. The sequence continues at coordinate 195,939,145 of JABWPP010000050.1, read as the reverse complement.
TCTCAATTTCTCTTTTCTTTGAATTTCTTTTCAATTTCTCTCATCTCTCTCATCTTAACCACCCATCAAAATTAATGGATGGTTAAAAAATTTATAGCACAAGGGCTATTGTGCTAACAATAGCCCTACTCTATCTATATATATATATATATATTTAAAAGCAGAGCTACTATATTATTAGGAGCACATCAGTCTCTGTGCTTCTAAATTCTTAACCATCCATCAAGTTTGATGGATAATTAGAAAAAAAGAAAAAAGAGAAATTACGAAAAAATTAAGTGTCTCAATTTTTTTTCTTCTTAAATTTTTCTATAGTATCTCTTCTTTCTCTCATTCTAATCGTCCATCAAATTTGATGGACGGTTAAAAATTTAGAAGCATAAAGATTGCAGTCCACATATATATATATATACACACTTCACTTCGACAGAATAGTATGATAGCTTACTAACAATGCAGGAGGAGCAACCAATGACGGTCAGATTCCTACTAAACCTTAATAAAAATATAAAATGCAACACAGTAGCCTTTGTACGTGGGCCACACACACCCGAAGGGAGTGGTGGGAATCACTTTTGTAGTGGTAAAATTCGAGAAAAACACTTACACCACGAAGAAATACAGCACCTGGAGGCATACATCTCGATATTTGAGGTAACCTGACTCACTGTAATTAATCATCACGACACAAGTTACCGTTGTACCGTATATAAATACTAGGCTCATCAATACAAAGGAGGAAAATTACTTTGCGAAGCTGAGGTGTTCGCAGGCCATCATTCACAAACGAAGACGCTTTAGAGGGTGTACCGGATACAGCATCTTCCCTTTGTTTTAAATCCTCCTTTTTGGTGTTAAAGCTGAATGGAAGAACAATCTCTGCGACATTCTTAAGACAGTTAATGACACTAGCCTTTTCCGTTTCCTACAATGCTTATTTTCGGAAGAACGCCCCCGCCACTTGCACTTGCATTGTTCCGGATGAAAATTCCCATCAGGTAAATGTTTCCTCACAAATAATGCGATAAAGAAGCCCTCTAAGTTATCAGCAGGATCTGTCCTTAGTAGATGTTCAGCTGAGAACAAAGCAGATAAATAGTGTTATTACAAAGATAATTTCTGAAAGAAATGTTATGGAATAATTCGTGACATAAAAAGACATACATCCTTCAAAAATTGGGAGGCCACGGCGATGCCACTGTGGAAAAGGAGATGCCAACTCAAAACCAAGGGATGCTGCTAAAGGAAGAACGGACTTGACAACATCCTCATTCTCTTCTTGGTGGATAGAGCACGTACTATAAACTACTCTCTCAACTAACGGGACTGCAAGAGTATACAGAAAAGGATTAGCATAATGTCCTCACAGCATAACGGTTTCTGCATAATCGCGGATATTGTAATGAAAAATAAATTAATAGCACGTTTGAATATTTCACAACTAAATGGAAATTTTCAACAGAGGCAGGTGTCCACCAATCAGCATGGTTTTCACATAGATGATAAAATCGATAGGTGATACCATCGTAGAGATTTATAGCATAGAGGCTTCACAGAAGAACCAAACGAACTTAAACAGGAATATGAATTAGAGTGGCAGAACCGATAAAAGGTACATACATGACAATGCGTGCTCAAGAGCTTTTCTCTGAAAAGCAGCAAGTTTGTTGATTCTTCTACTGTCAGCAATGCCACCACCATTCCCTACACGGCAAAGAAAAGTTGTGGAATTAGTTACACAAAACATAATGACTTGCCAAATGGACCATTAAGTTGCTAGCACAAAGGCATTATATTTCAGCGTAAATATCCTAGCAGAGATGTAAATTTAAAAAGAAAATACGAAATCAAAATGAGTCCAGCTATAGAGATCATTTCCCTGACAAGGCACACAACAGAAACACTGCTCTATATAAGCTTTCTGAACATGACTGCTTGAGATGTTATATTAAAAAAAAAAAAATCACAGAATTTGGAGTCAGAAGAACTACAGCAAGGACAGATATTTAACCTGCAGAATGTGATGGGAGCAGGTGATCTAATCTCTCAACAGAGATTCCAGATCCAGAGCATGAAGGATCCAAAAGTATCGCACGGACCTGTGCATAGCATTGTTAATTCCAAAAAAAGAAAGGATGCAAGTGCTATCAGAACTTCTCTGATTGTAACTTCCAAGTAATGTAGGATTAGCTAGGAACGAGGTTGATAGCATACTTGTTGGTCCAAACAAATATGGATTTGAATAAAATCAGCTGATGTGGGTCAACAAAACCAACAAGTCAAACAGCTTGGTTTATCTTATTAAGCAAAGAGCACATCATGCTTTGTGGGAATCGACTCATATATGCTTAATTCTTTTGCAGCAAGTTTTCAGCATTTCTTCTAAAAAATAAGCATTACCCTACATATTTTTTTTTATACTGGAATTATAACTTGAGAAATTACCTTTGCAAACAAGGGATCTCCTGGATTGATATCCAAAAAGTCACCCCGAATTATGTCCACATCTTTCAAGTATGTTAAGGAACAAACAACGGAAAGTAAATCCACGAAACTTCTCTATGCACAGAACAATTGAGCAAAATAATTTCCTAAATAAAAAACTATTTTGAGACATCAAATTTAATGCTATTAAAGGAAAAAAAAGAGAGACTAAGTTGGACGAGGGACAAACCCAACGGGTATAAGGCCATTATAAAACCACAGTATATCTAGCGCACACACACACACACACACACACACAAAAAAAAAAACCAGCAACAGAGAAAAAAGGATACTAGGTGCCCCAGAGCGTTTAATAGTATTGTCCAAAGTTTTAACCCTCTGCTCATGTAATTCACACGCTATAACATTTCCCTTTCCCTTCATGAGCGCAGCAAGGTGGATCGTTTTGTTTCCTGGAGCGGCACAAGCATCAAGAACCTTCATAATTTGACATTTCAAAAATTGTCAACAATTGTTTCATATTCATGAGGATGTCAATCATCGAGTCATTCAAGAGAGTCATGAGTTTTGTTGCTGGATCGTGCAAATTACAATCAAACTGTTCATACTGAGACAACAATTAATTTTGATCGAATGGAAAAATACGTGTGACGCGTATACAATTCAAAAGCTCAACAGGAACTGTGTAATAATGATAGAGCAAAATGTTGTGGGCATCAAAAGAAAATGGAGGTTCACAAACAAAAAGGGGACATATACTATATTGTAATAAGTAATTTCAATCTAGATTTTGCATTTATTGCCATTTTAGAAAGTAGAAATAGGGTGGTAAAATATCGATATAGCAAAATCACATAACTAAAATAAGATAAATTATTAGCTATAAGTACAAAATAGATGGCCTCATGTCCAAAACAATAAATATATTATACCAACACAGAAAAATCCTTCAATTTGCACAACAAGTACTTGTTAGATCAGCCAAACCTTCCATCCTGGCTCAGGAGACAATGCAAGAGCTACCATAGAACTTGCTTTACCCTGTACAAGAAACCAAGAGTGGTAAACTAGGTGGCCAGTGACAAGCAAGCAGTGATTAAAATCTAACACACAGTCTAATGACAAAAACTCAGATTGAAAACTAAATAAATGCCACTAGATATGGATTATGTCCCAAACTAAAATAGGGATGAGGGCTAAATTTCTCGAGTTTGAGAAGAACACATAAACAAAAGAGATAATAGCATTGCTTTTACGGGAAAAGCTTATTTGAGAGTTAATATATTCTCAATTTCAAGTGCAACTCAGAGTAGAAATAACTCAGAGACCAGGAAGGAAGCAAAGGAGAACTGAAGCTTATTACTCTATTGCAGATGAAGTGGATATAAGGATTGTATAGATATTCCCTTCTATATATCAATAGCCTCCTCGTTTTGTTTGTTTCAATAGAAGGGATTAATTGCTAGTAAGTTGTAAACTTCAAGAATGCTATCAAGACCTTTTACATACACTGAGGGGGGAGAAATATTCTTTTTCTGTGAATTTGTTCTTCAATATCTAGCCATAATCTGAAGCAGATTTCTTGAGAAGGCAATAGAAAATAAAGAGAGCAAATAGTGGATAAGAGAAACCGAAAAACAATGGAATTATATTCAAGCAGCTTACCTGCAAAAAGACGCTACCATTGACAACCAAAGGATGGTCATGCAAATCAATCCCTGCTGGGAGTACCAACATGTCGGGAACCATGTCATCTTTTTTGACCTGTCCAGAGGTCCAGAGTACCAATTTGTAAGCATGACCAACTATCCAATAGAAAACTTGTCCTCTAAACTAAAATACAATAAATGAAAGTCAGATTAGCAGGCAATCAGGCATCCATTTGTAAACTCACGCAAGAAATCATCCTATATTCTATGTGTTTCAGGAGAACTCATTTCATTTTATAAGAGCAGATGCGGTTCCATTGCTTGCAAACCTATGAAAGGAATTTGCTGTATATAATTTTGAGCAGCAACTTTGCTTATTGTTCTTCTATTGGCACAAGAAGACCGGTATACAAGATATGCTCTTCGCACCATGAAAGATATCAGTTATACACATTCTATTTTCACTTCCAATTCGGAAGGAAAACCAAGCAAAATAACAGGAGACAATGGATTAAAAAAATAAGTATGTGGAAGAGAGATTACCATTGTTATTTTTCCAAGTTCTTGTATAACAGAATCAGTATCAATTTTCAGTGTGTTAACGCGCACATATCGAGGTTTGCTTAAAACTGCAAGGCCAAAAAAACAGTTACCATAAGCATGGAATCACAACTAAGAAGTAGCATTCAAGTTATGTTCCTGACTCCTTTATAAGCAAAATAGTGTGCATACTGCATAATTGAAAGAGAATTCTTCTTCAATATCCTGAACTTCAAAATATATTTTATTAATTTGCCCGCTAATTGATATGCAGGCTGAGTGCCAGATTATGACAAAAAAAAAGTTATAAATATTAGTTAAGGGCATTCTCCAAAATCACCAACTTAGAACTACAGTCAACAAAGCATACAGGTTAGCCTGTTAGGGAAGGCAAACTTACGAGTCATTCAGGACCCCACCAGTAACGGTTAAAGGTCAAGTTCTAGCACTGAACATAATATATGACTCAAGTACAACAGAGAATACCAGGTGAATGCTTATCCGGGAGTAAGTCTGCAACACACTTGACTTTCCTTGCGGTGCAAAGTTGTGCTAAAGATGACTGAAGAGAGCCTTTATGGAGCATAAGAAACTTTTCAACAGAGCCAGAAATTGCAATATCCTAAAAGAAAATCAGTACAATTTTAGGAGCACAGATTAATTAAAGGCCCAAAAGATCACATCCTAAGAATAGTCAGCAACCAAATCCACCAGTTATCACTTTCCATTGGTTCATGAAATGAAAAGATCTTGAGTTGGCAAATATGTGGTCTAACTTTCGACAGTCCTTCACAACATTAATCTGCTCAGATATCAACTCAATTGAGATTTTTTTTTGAGAGATAAAGGTAGCATGCTACCCAATTTGTTCATTTTTTAAATATGAATTCAGCTAGAAATGTGAAGCAATTAGGCTTCGAACTTGGAACCTGGGGTACCAACCATCAAACCCTTGGCCAACTGTGCTAGGCCCGGACGGTAACTCTATTGATAATTTATTAAGAAAAGAAAAAAAAAAAACAAGATACGCACCTGCCCGAAGAGAATATCATAAGCAGTTACATATATTAATTCCTCCTGTTTCTGCAAGAAACAAGAGACATTACCGAATGAACAACCAGAATTCAAGCACCAGCACAAGCGTCTAAATTGACAGATTACACAAGTAGAATGCGAAAATATAGTGTGTCCCCCGGAGACTAATTAGGGATAACAAATAATGAAAGAAAGAAAGTAAATATTTCTTCACCTTCCACTTGTTGCTCAGTATATCAGATTCTCTTAAAGCATCCTTAAGAAGCGGGAGATCTGAATCACAATGCAAAGGAGGGAAAAAAAGAAAAAAAAAGAAAAATCAGATTTGACTACCAAAATATAAAGAGAATAGGACGGCGCATATGACTGCATACAACACAGCAAAATGTTTTGTTTAGAGCATGTCTAATGATGGTGTGCCAATACACCATAACTAGCAAATGCAGAGGGTCAGAAAACATATCTGGGATTAAATTCGAAGTAAATAAAAGCATGGGTAACAGCAGGTAGTAATTATCAAAACTTGCGTTATACACTAAAATCTCTTGTAAAATCATGACACAGGGGGGAAAAAAAAAATCAAAGAATCAGCATTGATAAATTAATAACACCGTGAAGAACTACAGGGCTTCCTCTCTATATCACAAACACAAACATTAACAACACTAAAAAGTAGCTAAATATGCAACATCTGAGCTAACCAAATTACACCAACCTATTTTTTCAAATCTAAGAAAATTAATGTAGAAAACATAGGCCAACAAGGAAGTTCTAGTGTAAAAGATAGCTAAAAGGTTCCGCTATCACAAACCTAGTTTCATAGCGATCAAAAGAACAAAATACAATCCTACGCGATTTAATGTGTGATTAAGAGACGATCGATACAAAAGGGCAATGGAGAGTAGGGTTTAAGACTCATAATTACACTTTAGGGTTTGGCAAACGAGGGCTAAGGTGGCCTTTTTGTTGCGAACGGAGGGGGAATAGACGAGCGACTTGATTGAAGCGGTGGCGCGTCGCCGCGCGTCCCCGCGGAGCACGCGGCGGAGCACCGCCGCCGCCTCCCTCCGAGCGAAGTACGCTGATCGCTCCGCCGCATCCTTGCTCCTCATACGCCGCTTCGCAACCCCCGCGCCACGAGGAGGAGGAGGAGGCGCCATGATCGCCTCCGCTCGGAGCTTCCCCGGAGAGGAAGGTGAAGAGAGGAGGAGAGGAGGAGAGTCGGGGATCGCGCGAATAGGGTTTTGAAGGGCTTGTTTTGTAGTAAGAGTTGCCGATTAGAACCCGAATCCGATGCGAGATCCGGGTCCGCACCCGCAGCGAGATCCGTTCAACATTTCGGGTCTGGGTCGGGTCTAATTTAATGGGGACAGTGCTACGAGACCCGAACCAGAAGTCGATAGAAGTTTGAAGAAATTGTTGCCTGCACCGGCTGTATATATACGCCTCACGCACTGTGAGCTGCTTTTAGCAATTAATTTTTCAAAATTGAAATATAATTCAATAAATGCTAACCACATTATCGAAAGAGTTTACATATAAAATACTATAAGATTGAGAAACTTTTGTATTAATAATCAACAACAGAAAAATATTAATAAGTGCCACAAAATAAATGCACTCTGTAAGAGTCTTAAACTCAATAATGTGTTTGCGATGAACCCATGCACCCGGTGCAGGAAATAACTCCCCCGGAAGTTGGAGCAGTTACGTCGTCGCGAATGACCGAAGTAGCCCTGATTCGTGAGCTCAACCGAACGTGAATTTCGAAGTCCAATGGTAACCGAACGAGGGTAAATACGTCATTTCGTTATATAACCGTCAATAACTAACCACGTAAGTATATATCACGGCTCCCTTTCTCTACATATATATATATGTACGTAGAAATAGAAGCAGCTCACAATTCGTTCCCGTTCATGCATGCATTGTTGCTTCGTCGCATAACAAATTCGCCAAGACGAGGTTAGGCGCTCCCCACCCGCTTCTTCATTTCCTTTTTCTTCTTCTTCGTCTTCTACTTCTTCTTCTTCGTCTCCTTTTCCATCTCTTTCCTCTTCTTCCTTTTACTCGTCGTCTTCTTCTTCTCCCTCCTATTCTTCTTCTTCTTCTTCTCCCTCTTCTTCCTGCTATTTTTCTTCTTCATCATCTTCTTACCCTTCTACTACTCCTCCCCACCTCCTTCTTCGCCGTTGTATTCGCCATCTTCTTCTTCTTCTTCGTCTTCTTCGTCTTGTTCTTAATCTTCTCGAGATATTACTAGTTGTTGGAGGTTCTGTTACAGAGATCAAGGAGGAACCAAGGAGACGAAGCTTCTGGAAAACCAACTAGCTAGAACACAAGAGAAAGAGGTATATATATCTAGAAGAACCCCTTCTCGCTCTACTTCTTAATCACCTCTTCTTAAAGAAGCATGCATCATATATTTATAACAACTTCTCACTAATTAACCATCTCTCACTCTCGCTCTTCCAATCTTTGCAGTGTAAAGATGAGGCCGAACAGTGGAGGCGGCAGCGGTATGCTGCCATGGATCGACGCATCGAACGGTCGAGGACCGAAACCCACTCTCCACCTCGTCATCGCAGGTTCTGCCGCCATCGCGGCGGCGACTGCTGTCGTGTTGCTCGTCGGCTTCAAATGGTTAAAGAAGAGCCGCGCTGAAGTCCCTGCAGAAGAAACTCCCGTCGTTGATGAAGAGGCTCAGCCTTTGCTGCCACCCGGCGCCCCGCGATCGGACGCAGCTGTAGTCGAGCCAGAGACCGCGGCTGAACCTGCTGAAGCAGCATCTGAGGGCGTCGATGAATTGAAGCAAGGAGTCAAATGGCTAAGACTTACACCGCCGGGCAAAAACAAGGAACAGAAAAGTCCGGGCCCAACAACTGCTGCTAAAGATGCCGGAGAGGCGTCGGGTAGTGGAAGCAAGAAAGAAGAGCCTAAGAGCTAGTGCGGGGAATGGGGAGTAAGGAGGAGGAGAAGGGTTGGAGTGAAGGTGTGGAGGGAAGGGTGAAGCAAGTGGCTGATGATCAGGAATCTGAGAGGTTAGAAATTGCTTTTGTTGATTTGTTTTGGTTCTTAACAGCTTTTTGGAGTAGTTAGTCACGTTGTGTGATCAGCACCAAGGTTTAGTTCTTGCGTCGTGATTTGTGCGGTGTCATGCATCCATTGATGAAGTGGCACAAATGAAAGAAGTGTGTGGGTAAAATGGTGTAGTTTGTGAATATGTAGTTTGATTTCAACAGTATCTTGGTGCTCTCTCTCTCTCTCTCTAGATCTCTCTCTCTCTCTCTCTTTGAGCTGTAATTGGTGTAGAAATTGGAGATTCTTGATCTATAATGAGAATACGCTAGTATTCTTTGTCAACTTTTTTCATTTCTCTCTTGCCGTGTTCATGATTCGACTGAAAAATGTACTAGATCATGTTCCTTTTATTTGCATTGTTTGTTGTTTCAACAAAGCTTAATTAATTAAACCTCGTGGAAGCTTCTTTGTAACACAAGTTTGAATAACTATGAAACTCTTGAGATTAAGGATTTAAAAAAGATTCATGTTAATGGCCTTTTTATCTGGTAAGGGGAGATTAGAGACTTAAATCAAGCTTCTAAGCTGGATTAGAGGTGACAGATGTTTTGCGGCACTTACAGTACATGCAGTAAACTTACATTTAGTTATTACTATACTGGGTCGGCCCAAAATTACATTCTTGTGCAGGCCCATTACTGGTAATAAGTGGATAGAGCCTGCAATGAAAGCCCAACCAGATGATTGGGCCCATGTAAGCGGATCGCCATCCACTCGAACCATCACCTACAGGTAGGCGCCCAAGTATTTGGGCCAACTTTATTGGGCTGAATCACCCTGCTTTTTTCTAATTTTTAATTTTAAGATAAATAATTATAAATTGGTTTTTTAGATACTTTTAATAGCGTCGATCATACTTAACAGAGCTGATCGTCAATTCGGATGTCCCATCGTTGAAAATAATTAGTAACACGAAGGCCAACATATCAATCACGACAAAAAATTTCAAAATCAAAATAATATTCTAAAATATTGCATTTATATATTGTTGATATGTTGACAAATTTACGAAACAATTTTATAGTATTGAATAGTAATCATTATTAGTATTATTTGCTAAGGAGAAAAATTAGAATTTTGATTTGTTAATCATTAATTATTAGGTTTGGAACCATTCTATATATCTCCTTTTCTTTTTAGGTTAGCTGGGAAACGGCCTTTTCTATCTTCCCCTTTTATTTGGTTTATGGTTGATATATATATATATATATATATATATATATATATATATATATATATATATATATATATAGTTTTTCTTTTATATATATGAAATTGTGCTGAAAATATTTTTCTCCAAACTTTATACTATTTTAATTCATCTCTACTTTTAATAAATTATCTGTAAACTTTCTTAAAAAGTAAAACAAAAACAAAAACAACAATATCCCTCCATGATGATATTTATTATATATAGATATAGATAGATTAGCATTGATTCCCTAGAGTACATACCCATTAGCAAGCCCACATATGCCAATGCTTACATCAAGAATTAATTCTTAAGTCTTATTTAAGTACTCTTGTAGCATAAGCCTCCAATTTATGCATTAGAATGTGGAATAAAACTTCAGTTGAAAGGTCCCCAATAACACCTCATCCGGGAGCCTCAATCTAAAGATTTGTTCAGTAATTTTAATACAACTTAAATAAAAAATTTTAAAAATTTAAAAGGAAGAATTATAATCCTTAGGCAGAAGTAAAATTGATATATGATCGCAAATCTAATTGTATAAATTTTTCACCGCGCGACGAAAATAAAAATAAACGCAACGTCAAAAGCTGAGAAGTGTGAATAAAACATGATATTATCATAAATATAAAAAATATAAAATTAATTATTAGAACTAAAAGAAAATTATAGATCATTTTTTGAGTTTCAAGATTATACAAAATTGTGTATGAAGTTCAATTAGTAACTTTGTTTAAAAAAAAAAACAAATTATTGAATAGAAATTTAAAGTTTTAATTATTATTAAAATTAACTTCGAAGTTCGAAAACGAAAGGCGAAAAATAGTTAACGGGTCGGTAATGTTACGAGCGACAAAGTTTCGTGGCCGACAAGAAGTCACATGCAATATATAGAAGATAAGAATCACTAAAAAAGAAAAACTCTCTACCATAATACATTTCCAACTAGCCCCCTCAACTTTAAACTTTAATTAAAAATCATTTTAAAACTAAATAAAGTTTAATAAAACATTTAAAAAATTTACCAAGTTTATCGATAATTTATACTTTTTTAACAAATTTTTTTTATAATTATTAATAAGTAATGACTGATTTACTATAAAAATTATTAATTATAAAATTTAAAAGTTGATGCGGACAATTTAAAAGTTAATCAGAAGAAATTAAAGTTGATGCGGACAATGTTTAAAATGACATACTCTCTTTGAGGGTCTCCTCGTACTTTTTCTTCTTCTTCTTTTTTTAATCATAAAATTTTACAAAATTCAAGAAGATGTGGGCCCAATACTTTTGGCACTTAATTAGATTCCTTTCTTTGCAAGAAAGGCACAGCAATCTATTAAATTTACTGTCCAGTACATGATTAAAGTTGAGCTACTAGATCTTTTTAAAAGAATCACACCATTTATTAAAGGATAAAGTTTAATTTCCTTTTTGTAGTTTAAATTATTTTTATTCTATTATTAAAAAATTCAAATATTACACTTAATTATTCTGATATTTTATCTCTATTTTTATCTAAAAAATTTATTATCAAATAAAATGGTACAATAAAATTTCTTTGATATTACAGTATAATTAAATATAGTTTTTTGAACTATAAGATGACAAAATAAAAATAAAAAAATTCCAAAATAATTAAGTATCATTTTTAAATTATAAAATAATAAAATAAAATAAACTAAACGGGCAAATTTTAAATTAAAATAGTATTTTTAATATTAATATTTTTCAAAAATTTGGTATAATTAATAATTAAAGACAGGATACATATGAAATTATTTAAGAAAAATATTTTAGTGTAGGTAAAAAATAATCCCCTCCACTTGAAAAATCCTTCTTCTCTCTGTTTTTGCTTCTTATCGTTGCCCTCTATTTTTTGTTCCTCTGTCTTTGTCCTTTTTTTTATTGTGCTTTAGCTCTTTGGGACGGGTGAGTCGAGGTGAGCTCAACATGTCTGTATTTTGCTATGCCACTCGTTATAGTGCTATTCCTCTGATCCGAAATTTGTAACATCTTGCTAGTCTCTCCGTACAACTTGTAGGCACTCTGAAATTATTCGTAGCTGCATGGTTTCTCCCTATTGGTCAGTATACTTTTAAACCACTAGTTTTCTTGTTCAATTTGGATCAGTTGATCATATTTTTATTGGAATCTTATTTCAGGTTAATAGAATCGCACATTCGTATCTGCGTATCTCTCCAAAATTAAGAAAACTAGTTGATGCTTTCTGTCAATAATTTACTTTTATTCTTCCATCATTTTTTTTACTATGTACGTCTAAAAATAGAATCGAAGGAAAAGAAAACTACGAAAGTTACGCCAACACCAACACCATCAAAAGAGATTCTACTATATATCAGTCACACCACATCACCTATTAACAGTCAATCATATATCTCCTTTTAAATAAAAAATATAATATAAATATTTTTTCTTAACCATGATAGAATGGATGAATTCAAAAAATAATCTGATTGATTAATAATGCCACATCAGTAATATAACTGATATATTTAAATTTTTTCCACCATCAACGCCAACACCAACGCCAACACCAAAATCTAATTTGTTGCTCGCAGTTCCACATAGGCACACGAAAATGGCCAAATTTTTTAGGAACTTATACTCTCTATATATATAACCAAAGTACGTGGAGCACCGCCCACCATTTTTTTCTCTTTTTTTTCTTCGGCCGTTTGCATCTTTTAGAAAAATTTAATTAGTCATAATTAAAATATTTAATTATGATTAGTTAATAAGATAAATTTATAATTTTACCCCTCATGCATCCTCTTCCTCTTCCTCTCCCTTGATCAGGAACGGCGCGGGCCGATCCGCTGTCCGATTCGACGGCGTCGTCGTCGTCGCCGTCGGGGACATCCTTGACGCGGACGATGACCTTGATGCCGGAGAGGTGGAGTAGTCGTCGTCGTCGTCGCCGGTGAGGGAGGAGATACCGCGGGCGATCGCGACGGAGAAGGAGTAACTCTCCCTCTCTCTGTCTCTCTACCCATCTCCGGCGCGATGGGGAGACGAATCTCTCCATTTCCGGCGGCACAGCGGCGGCGTCAGGAGCCGGTCCGAGGCGGGCGAGGATGGGGTCGTTGACGAGGCCTATTTGCAGGAGGAGCACCACTGCTCCTCGACGGGCACAGGCGCGGCGATCCACACGTCGAGGGACACCGCCGCGGCGGGAAAGTGGGGGACCGCCGCCGCTGCCGCCTTCTTCTTCTTCTTTTTTGTGTCCTTCTTTTGGAGGGACAAATTTGTAAGGGTAAGTACGTTATCAGTGCGGAAGGAGGAGGAAGATGAAAATTTTCAGAAATATTTTGGGTATAAAAATATGATATAAACGAAATCCTAACGAAATACTGACGGCAGGATGAAATAAAATTTTTTTATTTTTTAAGGAGGTAAAGTATAAATTTTTAAATAACAGAAAAAAAAAATTAAAAAGTAAATTTTGACAGAATTTTTTTTTTATAATTTAGCCTAAAATTTATATGCTAGAATAGTATTACTCTAAATAAAATATGTGCGGCGAAATTACCGGAGGTGTTCTCATCAGTCGTGGCCTCTGAGTCAATACCCATTTGTCCGAAAATCCTGATGCTTCTTCTGACTTCGATGAGCGTCCTTTCTTTGTCGCGTGGCCCAAAGTTTACGAAACGGATGTCACGAGGAGATAAATTCTTCAATAGAAAATATTGGAAAAGAAAACAGAAAGTTTCTAATCCGTGGTCCAAGTTTTATTTTTGTCTAAAAATTTATTAGACGCAAGTGACAAAAAGATTTAATAGTTGGTATTAAAAATTTTCAGTTCAAATTTTAATTAATTTATATTTTAAACTAAATTTATTTTTAAAAGATAAAGAAATAAATGAATTGGATAGCGTGAATAACCTTTATCTCAAAATATATTAAATATTTTTTAATATTAAAATTAAAAAATATTTAAATTTTAGGAAGAAAGATCATAATCTTTAGATAAAGTTAAAATTGAGTTGTTCCTTAACAAGGCCTTCTTACGAAGCTCTCTACTAAACATTTGTTTTGTTAGTTTGATAATATGATGGCTAACACTATTATTTCTATATTATAAAAAATTCAAAATGTTAAAAAAATACTTGCAGTCTTTTCTCTTTTAACTATGGTGGCCGTAACTTTAATTTTACAATATAAAAGAAAAAAAAGAAAATCCCTTTTAAAATTTTGAATTTTTTATTATTTAAAAATATTATTTTTAGCCACCAAATTATCAAATAAGCGAATGATGGGTGAGTAAATATATACTTTAAAAAAAAACTAAAAGGTTAAAAGAAAAAAAAAAAACTATATGTACACCTATAATATGCTTACTTTCAAGTTATTCAAGAGTTTAGATAATTTTTTTGAAATTTGACGGCTAACAAAATAGGAACGTTAAAATATATACCGGTATGAAAAAAAAAAATATGTTTGTATTGATTCGGTGTGAGATTTTTAACTATTTATAAGCGTACAGAGACTCAGAATCGCAAAATTTTTCAAAATTAAGAGCGCGCAGAAACTCAAAATCTCAAATTTTTTCAAAATTACGCGCGCGTTAGCTGGCTCTAACTCTTGGCCTCCAAAATAATTTTTTAAATTTATATCAACCGCCTAATAAATGAGTGTAAACCCGCCGAAAATATTTTAATTGGCTGGTTTTGGGATGGGCGCGGCTCTGCCACGTGGCATCCATCCGCTGCATAGGGGCGATGCCGTCCCTTTATACTCTTCCGCTTACAAGATAAGATCTCTCGTTTAAGCGTATCAACAAACGAAGCATTGCTGAGCGGAACCTCCGTATCACCGGCCGCGAGGGAGATCGACGTGAGAGTCTCGGGATTTGTGCGCTCGGCGCCGTTACGTCATCCGTGTAGTCGAGCTCTGTGAGTTCTACAGCTTAATCGCCGTCTCCCGCGGGCTCTTACCCCCTTTTCTTTCTTCTTTTCTTCCTAATTCTTTGTGTTTTTTGTTCTGCGTATATAGAGCTAAATTACAGCGCTGTTGATACAGATCCACACACTCGTGGATCATAAGCGCCAATTAATTATCTTAAAAATACGCGCCGATAGAAAGAATATATTTATCACACTTAAATTTTTATTGTTTGATCTCTTATCGTTAGATTTATTATAGATTGCAGTCGCACTCAATCTGTTTGACTAAAGTTTATTGGTACAGGACAGAAAGATAGCCAATAAAAAAAAACATTTACACCGCTATTACCGCATGCACGCATGCACATGGATATGACGAGGTTTATTTCTACAAATTAAATAAAATTATTTAATATTTTATAAAATTAAATTATATAATTTTTTCTATGTTATTTGGTTAGAGATCGATAAAATTTTTTTGAAATGACGAGCAGGCTTGGACTTTTATGATCATGAGTGCTCATGCCACATGGAGACGTGTTTTTGCCCCAAACTTTAATACCACGCACGAATCTTGTACGTTATGAGGAAGAGTATGATTTGATTTTATGTCTATACTGAAATCGTTTTCTATGCGAAAATAAATTATTTTATAAGTACGATATATTGTCTTAATAATTATAATTTCAAGGAATCTTATTCGTGGGTTACCAGTAAATTCTTATTTATAATTACAGAATAGTTTTTGTAAATGTAAAGTATTATTGAATAATTTGTTCTGAAGTTCGAACTCATCTTTGCATGTAATGACATCCAATATATATGCTGTTTTTTTTTTAAGTTTCTATATAATGATGCATGTTTATAAGTTTCTATCTGATGGTGCATGTTTAGAGATTGATTGACAGTATGCTACCTGTTTTATTTATTGATTAAAATAAATTTAGTTATAAATGTGAGACAATTAGGCCTTAGAGAAAAAAATAAGAGAAAAAGCGAAATAGAACATAAAAGAAAAAAAAAGTAAGTAAAGACAAAAAAAAAAAAAAAAATTCTAATAAACAAAAGAAGCACCACTTACGAACAGCAAAATTTGTTCCATTGCCTCACAAATTCTTGATCCTTGAGGTGACCGCCATGGGGTTTGAACTAGGCTTTCTAAAGATTACGTTATTTTTTTCTAACCAAATTATCTACCGGATTGCGGCCAGAGTACTCAAGTTATTCCTATAGATCGGAGAGTTTCTCCTCTTCGTAGAGTCGCGATAATTGATAAGAAAGTAATTAAGATGGTGAAAAAGCTGAAAACGACCATTGCATGCCATCAACCTCGCTGAAGGTGTAAGCTATTAGCTACTGCAATTTACTCAACCGGCGAATATTTAGAGCTAAGCTAAGAATAATCTCGTGTGTTGATGAGGATTGATGAATGGGAATATTAGTGACTTGATTCAATGGAAAAAAAAGAAAAAGAATATGGACGATGTGCCTTCGGTTCATACCACATATTTTTAGCTTTCGTAGTCCGAGTTCGAATCGAGCTAATTCTAGCCGAATTCGAATTCGAAAAACCACATCATCCGATTATTCTTGGGCTGAATTCGAACACCGTGCGCGATTAATTCGGACAGAATCGTTGAATCCATTGTGAGATAACTAAAAGCCTATATTAGGTTGAAATCGACGAATGTTAGTATTTTTTACAAAGAGTCAGTGGGTTTGGTTTTCAATAATAGGAAAAAGAAATTGTAGAAATTTATTTATTTATTTATTTTTTGAACGAACGTTCATAGGGTGATTCTCTCTGAAAATTTTTATACATTATAAAAAAGAGTGCACAAAATTTTAAAAAGCATGAATATTTGTGATTTATTGTCGAGTAGATTTATCAAATGATTTGGTACTCTCTCTCTCTCGCTATTTTGATTCTTTGAAGAAGTTAATTTTTAGATGGCTACATGTGCAATAATATAGAGGGCTACGTGTACAATAATTTATTTGGCTAAGTCCCAAGTCACCCGTTGGATCCATTTCATTTGGCTGTTGTTAGGCCTTTATCGATCATTCACACTTCACATCATTTTATTTTATTTTATTTTGATTTTGATGTTAACTAAGTTATCTAAAGAGTGTTAATTAATCTTTCAGTCTCAAACAGCAACATTTTTAGTAGGAGTATGCAAAGCGCGCGTTCATCGCTAGTCTGGTAAATCAGATGGACCCTGATGGCTATTTCTGGTTCACCCTCCTCGGCTTTATCTTCTTGACGTACAACTCGATCACCGCCGTGTATCATTCCAACGGAGACCGCGGAATGGCGGTCTTCGTCGTGGTCTCTTATTTGGATCTCTTGCTTCTCTTCTGGTGCTTGAGGCAGTTCGAAAGAGCGGCTCCCAACTCTCCGCAAAGGGAGCGGCTAAAGTCCGCGGTGTGGCTCCTCGCCACGCTGCTCACGGCCATGTTCTCGAATAGAGTGGCGGGGCTGATGCCGTGGCCGGTCGCGGTGATAGTGTGGTTGATGGCCGCCGCGACCATCCTCGGGGGCTTCTATGGTTTCTTCCTTTATAGGGATGACGAGCCGAAGGCCGAGCTCGGGAACAACGACCGTTGAATTCGTATTTCATGCTCTTTCGGTATTGCTGTATCTCTTTCTCACTTAAATTTTTTGGTCATAAAACTCTCTAGCACTTTTTAACTCCATCTACTCTGTTTTTTTGGTTTTTCTAGTGTCTCTATACATAGCTTTTGGGGTTTGTGTCTCAAGCTCTATATATGCAGAGAGAGAGAAAGAGTTCGGCTAATGTGCTTATATATATATATATATATATATATATATATATATATATATATATATATATATATATATATATATATATATATATCTTTAATTTTGAGTTTGTAGTTTGTTTGCGCATACTTGGTGTTTTAGTTTTTCTAATATCTCTGTACATACATGTATGTACACTAGCTTGGAGAATAAAATGTGAGCATGTATCTGTTATTGTAACTTTGTTTGTGTCCTGCATTGGCTGAGAATATCTAGAATTTTGTTGGGTACGTACGTTTTACCCTAAAATTTTAGAAAACCAAAGTCTTAATGTATTTTCTAAACTTGTTATATAAAAGTTAAAACTAGGGATGACAATTCAGTTTGCTGTTCACGAACCAATTCGTTGTTCTGCTCGTTTAATAAACTCAGGGTTGCTCTCTTATTTAATAAACGAGCTGAATTCTTCAGCTCAAAATATTAATAATTCAGCTCAAAATATTAATTAGTCGAACGGGAGTTGAAGTACTTTTAAAAGCATTAAAGCTTTGGGTACTTTTAATTTTTTTGGCCTTTGAATGTATTTTTTTTGCCATTGGATTAAAAGTCAGAAATTGTCATTACTTGTTAGCCTTTCATTATGCCTGATCCAAAAATCCTTGGATTGATCCGATGGCCAAAATGCTATGGCATTAATACCATGATGTGTATATAGATATTTGGATCTTATGTTGGCTCAAATTTAAAGTGGCTATATTTTGTAAATTTTAATTTATTAAATTAAGATTCCAATTTTCTAAATATTTTTCTAATCTTTTTTTTTTTTTCAGTAGTAAGGCTTACAATTGAACTTATTATTTGCGAGACAGTTTGTGTTTATTAGTCAATAATAAGTCAAATATGAGCTGAAATATTTTCACGGGTTAGTTCGTTTTCGACTCGTTTAGTATACGGGTCAAGTACGAACTGGCGCCAACTCGTTTAATTCGGTTCGTTGACAATCCTATTTGAAACTATCAGCTTTGTGGGGGTGAAGTGGAAACCGTCGACCACTTATTTACTCGATGCGTTTTCTCGAAATTCCTAACTGTGATGATTTTGGAGGATGCACAGCCTACCGACTTAGGCAACGACGTGAATTCGGTATGGGATAGACGGATGAGTAAATTCGGGTCGCGGTCATGGAAGGCAGGGTTAACCGGCTTAGTAGCCTGCTGGTGGATCATTTGGAAGGTCAGGAATGATGCGATCTTTAGGCAGGTACAGCCGAACCCACTATTGGCAGTTTACAAGATCAAACAAGTAAAGACCTGTTGGGAGCAGAACTTAGCAGATTTTAGGCTCTAGTGGCAACCTCTCTCTCTAATCCTTTTTTTTTTTTTTTCACCCCCCTTCGAGACCTCTGCTGTCTCACTCATGTAGCTTAGTTCATCCTTCTAATGAATGAAGCGGGTAGCGTGCTACCTTTCTCTCAAATAAAAAGAAGAAACTATCAGCTCATAGATCTAATTACATTGGAAGGATTTGATAATTGAAGGTCGTCATCAGAGATTACAGGGTGTTCATCTCTTTCTTTATTTTATATTCAACTTTAAATAAATTATTTTAAATTTAAGTTAATATAAAATTGAATTATTGAACAGCTTAGACGTCAACTTATTAAGTTACATCAAATTGAACTATCGACCGGAGACTTTTAATACAAAATGACTCCAATCGTGGCAATCAACTAACCACCACCAATAATTTTCATGGGCCATTAAACGCCGACACTGTCGCATTTTAATCACCGTAAATATAAGCTCAATGATCTCATGTTCTTCTAATACTGACCGTTTAAAACAACTAATCACTCTTAATTCAAATTCTACTCGCACCTATTCTCGGTAGTGGGAATAGGATTACTCAGGACGGCTATTTATATTGTGGGCTGTTGATTAATTACCGACGTTTGTTTATTTATCTATTTATTTTCGAGAATCTAATTAGAACTCGATCCCACGCATTTTGCTATTTCTGGAAGCAGAAACTTATACTATAGCTTTTGGTTTTAGAGTTCAGAAGCACATTTTAGCTTTCCGCAGCTGTTTGAATCTTTGGACTCAGCATGCTTTGTTGATCAAATTTTTTGTTCTAAACCGACCAACGCCAGATGTGTGAATCTACAAATTGGGCTCAGCCCATTATCTCTTCTTCGCCTAATTAATTTAGAAGCAATATGGAGGCCCAAGTAAACTATGAACCGAAATAATCGGGCCAATAGGGCTCAACCTGGCTCAAATTAGACCTGAGTTAGGCCAGGTTCAAACTGTGTTAGGCAAATGCACCTTAGTCAGGGCCTAACCCAAAGTAATTATATATACACCTTAGTCACGGCCAGAAGAAGGATAAAATTGGAGCTTGATCAAAGTGCGCGAATCGATTAACCAAACTTGAGTATGAAACAAATTAGGACAGCATGATCGTTTGATCCCCATGGCCAATTAATGCTGTCGAGCTAGAATTTGGGATAAAAACATATACAGATATGTTATTAACCAAACATAAGCAAGAACTAGCTATTCCAGGGATAGATACAAGTGCGGGGATAAGAAAAATAGTGTTTGGATGAAAATTGGATTATTTCTGGTGATAAGAAAAATAACGTTTGGATAAATAATATGGATAAGAAGAATAATGAGTAGTTACATATAGAAAATGGAGGTATAGATAGGGATAGTTATACCAGCTTATTTCAGGTACCCGAAAATTACTATTCTCGGATAAAAAATATACGTTTGAGTATAAAGGAGGGATAAAGGGTTATACCCCCTCCTTATACCCGAACCAAACGGTGCTTAACATAGCATTTGGTTCAAGGATAACGGAGGGGATAAAGGGTTATCCTCCTTTATACCCAAACGCAAAATGCTATGGGTGGGAACAGCTATTCCCACCCTTAGCATGGAATAGGGGTGGGAACAACTGTTCCGACCACTATTTTTATTTTTAAAATTTAAAATTTAAAAAATTAAAAATTTAAATTTAAATTTTTAAAATTTATAATTTGTAATCTCAAATTTAAAGTTTATATTTTAAAATTTTAAATTTTAAAATTTGATATTTTAAATTTTTCAAATTTAAATTTGATCTTAAATTTAAAATTTAAAATTTAAAATTTAAAATTTAAAATTTGAGATTCTAAATTTTTCAGTTTAATTTTGGATTTTGAAATTTGAAAGTTAAAATTTTAAATTTAAAAATATAAATATGAAATTTAAAAATTCAAATTCAAATATAATGAGAGGGATAATATTATTATTTTTTATTTATAAATTATAACTACCCAATATTCTTCTTATTCATCTTATCTATTCAAATGCTATTTTTCTTTTTTTCGAAAACAACCTAATTTTTATCCAAACGTAAAATTGATCTAATTCTTATTTATACCTGAACCTATATCTATCTCTGGAATAAGCAGTTCTTACTTATATCCGAACCGAACGAAGCCTAAGAAATCAAACATAATAATTTTTTTTGTCGTAAGTAGTTTCTTTCTTTTTTTCTTTTTCACCCCTCGTGAGAGCTAGTTGATTGAACTGTAAAATAATCTTGAAGGCTTGTACTAAGTAAATCATGTATTTTTTTTTTTTGAGAAAAATGTAGCACGCTACCCGCTTCATTTATTGGATAGATGAACTAAGCTACAGAGGTGAGGCAATCAGAGCCTCAGAGGACGACAAGAGAAAGAGTAAAAAAAAAAGAAAAAAAAAGTCCTTTTTTGTATTATGATATAAAAAAAAAAGTAATCATGTATTATGATATTAAGAAATACAATGTTCATATGATGTGACACCGAAACTAATATATATAATATATAATATAAATAACACAATACTTATTACACGCGGCAAACTTTTAGTACAATACATATACTACATATTACAGGTTTCCACCACAAACCGAGAGCACAATACATCTTCTTTATGTATACAAGCAAAGCATAATTGAACTGAATAACAATGTCCTTTTTTGTTTTTTAATTACTAGATCGAAAATTTCAATTTCACACGCCAAAGTCATTAGCGCTAGGCTCAGGTGCAGAGGGCGCTAATAGTATAAAACTTGAATGCTCAATCTGAACCGTCCATCACTTTTGTTTTATTTTACAGATAATATGTACATCCAATCTCAACCGCCCATCACTTGGGAGATAAATGAACGGCTCAGAGCGCCTCCTGCACCTGAGCCTAACTCAAGCTTTATCTTCCGGAGAGAGTTCATTGTGGAAAAAATACTTCTCCTCCTCTTTGCAATTGTTGTTGCTGTTGTTGTTGTTGTTATTGCTATTGCTATCCAATTTGCTATACGGCAAAGCCCCATTGCCGACGCTGCGGACTCGGTTGCTCCAGACGAAGAGCGCGAGGTAGCCGATCAACGCGACGAACGCGGCCGACGCCCAGATGACTGCGGCGAACGGCCAGGGGACGAGCTCGGAAGCGCGACACGCGAAGGCGACGTTGAGTCCGGTGGCGAGGAGAAGGATGGCGGCCTTCAGAGACCTCCTCACACGAGGCGGTGCGTCGGCATCCAGACGCTCGTATTTTCTCAAGCAGCAAAACAGAGACAACAAAATGGTGTAGCAGAGAAAAACAAAGGACATATCACGCGGATGCCCGCGGGCATTACAAGTTGACACGACAAACATGAAAATGAGCAAGAGGACGGAGGATGCGGGCAGAAAGCGGTAAAACTTGTCGGAAGACGCGTCGGCCTTAACGTCGACCGTCAGCGGCGGAGAAGGGATTGCGTCGGAGGAATTGTCGACGTTGACGTTGACGTCGATCGTCGACTGCGGCGATGGTTGTGTTGGCTCGGGTTTGGGCAGCTTCTGATCGACAATGCTGCGGAGATTCGACATGTTGTGGAGAAAAATGAATGAGGTTTATGCGTACCAGTTTGTAGTTTGATAGAACTTCACTCAGAAACTATTGTAGTGCGGGCTTGTCGATGCCTTATATAAGAGAAATGATGTGCAGCTAAGCTTAAAATGAAAGTTGTAATTTCCCCTTTTTTTTGGACGAGGTGCAGAAACCGCGGACTCTGACCAGAAGTTCTGACTCCATAAAAATGGCTCTTTCAGGGTAGCTTCGCATTTCCGTGTAATATTAAAAAAAAGAAAAAAAACACTTATATAGGACATATATAGAACACGAATATTTCTCTAAAATCAAATCATCAAACTGGTTAGCTTAAAACATGATTTTAAAATTCGTATTTTCTGTTAACTAAGTCAGTCACATATATATTCTGATGGTTTGGATTATTTCCTCTTAATTTACAAGTTTTCTTATGAAAGAATTATTGTAAAGTTTCCGCCCAATTCCCTTGCATTGAAAGTCTATAAAACTTACTAAAGTACACAAACCGCGTCTTGTGCTGTTAATGAAATATAAAAAATAGGAAATGCTTTGAGCTGCTCCACAAATGTCACCTAATAGAGTATTAATTAATTACTGCCAAATCTTTAGCGCTTTTATTTAAATATATATTAGATATGATTTTAAAAATACTCTTCTCCGACAATTTAAGTTCTCAAAAAGAAGTAACTATTCATGTCCATATTTCGAGCCTTTTAAAAATCTCTAGTCCATGCGTAAGAGAGAGCGTCGGACATAAAAGGTTAAAGTTTCTATTCTCTGATTGTTTAAACTTTTGGAGAAAAAAAAAAAAAATTTGTTATTCTACATCTTTTAACTTAATTCATTAGTACACATTAACAAATTATAAGATCAACATTCTCGGGTGCCCATAGCGTTACTCGTTCTAATTAAGATGTGTGGAAAAGTAGCTCGCTCGCACGCTGTATTTGACGACGAAAGCAACTTCTTTGAAGGGTTCTGTTCCTTGACTTGTCAGTTGTCACAGAGAAATTATTGCCCGCAACCGGTGTATTCGCACCTTATGCACTTTACATGATATTGCATTGGATTCCCATCCCCTGCTTGTTGAGAAATTATTATCTGCGTCTGGTTTATCCGTATGGGTCATGTTACATTTCTAGGATTCAATAGTTAATATTATAAAATTAAAATCTAATTCATTAGATACTGTGAAAAACTGTCGCAAATTATCTAAAGACCAACTACAAAGAAGAGATCATTATTTTATTTATAAAATTAGTGTTCAAAATATATAATTTTTTGAACTTTTGGATATTATAAAACATATCTCTAATAAATTCACTTTTGTCTTTAGAATATTCGTAATAGAGTTTTAGGAAGGAAGCGTATAAATTGTACTCGTACACTGGGTGTAGGCAATTTTTTTTTTCTTTTGGTGTTTTCCAAAGAAGAAACCGCGTTAAGTCATTATATAATTTCTCCAGTTCTGAACAAACAGATATAAAATAAGTGAGTCATGCTCCAGCAATTAACTAATTATAGCTAATAGCTAATGTTTGCATTCAAGTTATAATTGAGTATTAAAGCAAATTTTGGGCTATTTTTTTTTATTATAGTGTCCTTTCACATGAGAACTAATCCTCAACTCACGCCAACATTTATTTAATTAGTAATTTTTTATATTCTAATAACTTCATATTTTCATTTTCAATTCACCGAGCCAATTTCACAACCATTTGATAAGTTCGTATAAGTTAGCTCAGATATAATTATACTATTTTTTGTAAATTTTATGCGTGCATAAACTCGCTGTGTTGCGAAGATTATTTAAGACTAAGAGTAGCATCTAATTTGAGTTCCATCATTTCAACTATCGAAAGCGTCGAAAATCAAATCGGGTGAGTTGATTCTCTTTGTTCTTTTCCCTCTTCTACTCCTCTTTTGCTCTAGATACTCAATTCACAACCACTAACTGGATCAAAACGAAAAGGGGAGTAAGGCAAGGTGATCCCCTTTCCCCCTATCTTTTTCTTTTGGTGGCCGAGTGTCTAGCGAGGATGACGGAGGCAGCAAATTCACACGCTTTAATTAGAGGTATTGGACCCTCTGAGGATAGCTTGGTGACACTCACTCAATTTGCGGACGACACTCTATTTTTTTGTGAGGCAAAGAAGAAATTTGTGAAGAATATTCGATTTGTGTGGGGTTTATTTGAGTGGGCCTCAGGTGTGAAGGTGAATAAAGAGAAAACAGAATTATTCTATATGGGAGGTAGGCCTGGAAAAGATACCAGTCTTGCCAAATACTTGGGGTGCAAAGTGGGAAAGTTACCAACTAAATATCTAGGGTTACCATTGTCTAACAAAGCTCTCCGCAAAGAGGACTGGATTGGAATTATAGATAAGGTTCAAAGAAGGATTAATGGTTGGCAAGCTAAATTACTATCGAAAGGAGGTAGACTTACTTTAGTGAATTCGGTATTGACCAACCTGCCGCTGTATTTTTTCTCAATTTTCAAGGCTCCAAAATGGGTAGTTAAAAGGATTGAGGCTTTAAGGCGGGATTTCTTCTGGAAAGACGGAGTCAATATCCAAGGAGGTGCGCGTATGGTAGCATGGAGTTGTATCTGTAGGGATAAGATGGAAGGAGGACTCGGGGTAAAGGATCTTACCTTGATGAACGATGCTTTACTTTCGAAATGGTGGTGGCGTTTATTCAAAGATAGGGAGATACAATGGAACACTCTTATTAGAAGATTATATTATAAGAGGAGGACACCTTTATGTGAAGGAAGAACGTTTAAACCGGCTTCACAATGGTGGAAGAGTGTGCTCTCCACTAAGGATATCTTTAAATGTGGCACATACTTCGACCTCGGAGACGGACGAGCTGTTGACTTATGGTCTGATCGATGGTGTGGAGAAGCTTCTCTCAAGACAGTCTTTCCGGATATTTACGAAAAGGTAACAAAAAAAGCAGTTTTCATCAAGGAGTGTCTCTCCACGCAAGGCTGGAGATGGAGAAAGATCCTTAGAGGGGTTGGGGTTGGGATGCCGAGGGGAGATTGTAGAATTAGAGAATTCAAAGAGTTCATTTCTACTTTTCACGTGATTGATAGGCCAGACGAAATCCGTTGGAGATGGAATGCACAGACAATTTTTACCGTTAAGTCGATGTACTCGCTAATCAGAGATGGGGGTATGCGGGATACTCTTCTTCTAAAAATTTGGGATCTGAAAATTCCGTATAAAGTTAGAATTTTTATTTGGTTAGCCCTTAAGAAGGGCCTACCAACGGTTGATAATCTACACAAAAGGGGCTGGTCTGGGAATCTACAGTGTGTCCTGTGTGGCAGTGAAGCTGAGACTGTGGATCATTTACTTGTGGGATGCATATTCAGCAAATTTCTGATGTTCAGCTTACTTAATGTTAGACATATTTCGGGATCTATGGTAGAGGCCAGGGGTGTCTGGGGGTTTTTGTCTGAGAACCGCCCACAAAGAGTATCAGCGAAAGATCTGACCAAAGTCGCAATCTGTTGGTGGATGATCTGGCGGGAAAGAAATAATGTGATTTTTAGAAACCAATCTTCAGACCCCCTATACGTGGTTAGACGAGCTCGGGACCTGAAAAAGGAGTGGACTGAGTTCTGCAGCTCTAAGTGAACTGTTTTTAAGTTTTACTTTTTTTAATTTTATTTACTTTCTTTATTTTATTTTCTTTTTCTACGTTTCCTTTTTTATCATTCTTTTTTTTTTTTTTTTTTTTTTTTTTTTTTTTTTTTTTTTTTTTGTCTAGTGGCCTGTAACTTATTTGAGGCCGAGTTGCCTCAACTTCTGTAACTGAATTCATTTCCTGTATGAATGAAGCGGGTAGCGTGCTACCTTTCTCTCAAAAAAAAAAAAAAAAAAAAACTCTCTTTTTTTTTTCTTTTTTTTTTCCCCTCCTATTTATTCTATATTTTCTTAATTTCTCCTCCCTATTCTTTATCATCTTCCCCTCATTCCTTTATTTTCTTTTTAAATTAAATAATTTCATAAAAATATTTTCTTCAAATTTAATGCATTTAAATTGTTAAATAAATGTGTCTATATAATTATAAGATTTTAATCGGTTGCTTACTTATAAAATTTTTAAAAAATCTTCAAATTTAATGTGCTGAGTACGTAGCACAGTAACAAAATTTTCTTTTTTTTTTGGGGCAAAAATCATGAATAGTTCAGGAATCTTTGATTTTTTTAATATTTCTTTGAATAATTCATTATATAGCTCGAAAAATTTATAAAATTTAAAAATAGCCCATAAAATAACTAAGACAAGTATATTTTGGCAGTAATTAATGCCCATTGAATAATATATTATATTTTAAACTTTTTCTTATTTTAAATTTGATAAAAAATAAATAAATGTATACAAATTTTGTACTCTTATTAATCTCTTATATATTTTTAGTTCTATATAATATATTACTGATAGAACTACCACCGTACTTTTTCCAAACTCTCCAATTTTTTTTTCTTTTTCATTTGAACTCTCAAATTTACCTGGAATTTCCTGATAAATATAATTATGTACATATGAATTATATGTTGAAACTCTATCAAAAAAATAACAAGTCTTTTAAAATTGAGATGAACTTTATAATTTTGCTTAAAAATATCTAATTGTCATATATAATTATACGAGTTGAGTTAGAATTCTTTAGAAGAACCTAGCCTTTCTAAAAATTAAATTTTAGGTTTTTTTCAATATTATTTACTCATTATTTAAGTGATTTCAAAATTTAATTTCAAAAGTAAATATAAAGTGTATTTGAGATTAATTAATAAATATATAAATAATATCAAAAATTTTAAAATTTAATTTCTTAAAAGATTAAATTTTATAAAATTTTATTTGATGGTGTTGATCGTGTATTCAAATGCCACGTAATCAAAAATAGCTTGAGAGTGTATCAAAGACTCAATCATACTTTTAAAAATATTCTAACTCATCTTTTTTTGAAAAAAAATAATATTATATTATTATATGGATAAAATTTCAAGCTTATCCAATTGCTTGTATTTTGTTGGGTGAGACACGTCATTTGGACAGGTTAGTGATTGGACCTGTCTAAAAATCGGGCTATAGAAACGGGCCACAAACAATGACTCGTGCGTGTTCCAAGGCCCAATGCGTACGTTAGGGTCTATTTTAGTTGCACATATTATAATTGTACTCGCATAGAAATTCAAATTCAAATTTATTTTAAGATTAAATTACAATTTTTTTTAATAAAGATCTATTTTTTTACTTTTTCGTCCTAATTTTTAGGAATCTATATTTTACCTCATCAACTTTTTAAGTTGTTGCATTTAGCTCCCCTCCGTCAGGGTTCCATCACTGTTCCATCCATTTCTTATAATTTATACCGAAAATGTCCATCAAAATAACAGAAATATATCAAAAAATTATTTTTTATAGAAGAAGTGAGGGTAATTTGATCATTTTGTCCTCTCCATTAACGTCGTACCCCCTAAAAATATTTATGAAATTTTAAGGAGATAAAATATAGATTTTTAAAAGTCAAGAAGGAAAAGTAAAAAAATAAATATTTACAGAGAGATTTTCTGTAATTTAGCTTTACTTTAATAATTTAAATTCAATTATTGTAGTTGTAGTTGTACAAAATGGCTTAATTACAGTTGTTAAAATGATATCCAAATTGACGGCAATTTTAACTGTAGTATCTTTGAAAAGTAAGTTTAAACAAAGATAAGTTTATCTTCTAATAACTTATTACACAAAAAATATATATATATATATTTTCTGCATAAAGGGTAATATCACTATCTTATATATCAAAAGATAAAATTTTATAAAAACGCTTGGTATACAACCAAACAAGTTATTTCTAATTACAACACTTTTAATTACATTCAATTAAATAAGTTACATATAATTACAAATATTGTATTTTTAGCTATCTGTGTTTTTAACGGTTAAACATGTTACGTCATAGCATCTAATAGTTTACTTTTCAAAGAGAAAGTCTACTGTGTAATACTTACACCGCATCATCAATAATCAGTCAATTATATTTTTTTATTTGAGAAAAAGTATAATAAAAATATTTTTCTAATAATCATGTTGTGACGGTTTAATGTAAAAAAAATAATCTGATTGATTAGAGAAGCCACATCAGCGGTATAACCGATGTATTCTAAATTTTTTTTCCTTCCTAAAACTCCCTGAGAGTACGTGTGACGCCCCAACGTCCCAGGGGATCACCCATCCTAGGACCCCGTCCTAGCACGCTTAACTCTCTCAACCTCTTGGACCTAGCTACCGTCCAAAATATTTAAGCCGGGTTAAGAGTTTAGCCCTATTATATCTTATATATAGAACTACCTGGGATCTCACAAATGTCCCTTACATTACAATACAATCAATGTCATGCCTCTTGTCCTGGAATATCCTACTATTTCTATTTAGCCAAACGACTCAACGAGTGACGGCGATTGCTTCGAGAGTCTTAATTTTTTATTCTGAAAGCATCGACAACCGATGCGCATGTCATTAAACAGTATATCTAATAATACTATATTTATAATTACATCTAACCAAACGATCTTTTGGCTTCTGTTTTTGCCTGGGGTCTGATGTGACTCCAGCGTTTTGGAGCTCGCCACATCTCTTGGCTGTTACTGTTAGCCATCAACGCTGTCCTTCCAACTCGTTGCTAGCGAGGATTGCGTATTCTGGGATCTTTATCTCTGATTCCGATTGAATTTTGGATAAGCTCTCCAGCTAGAGCATTAGCTGTAGAGGTGAACATTGCTCAGTTTAAATCGAATTATCAAAATCAAATCGATTAGTTCTATTAATGTAGTTTAACTTCGAGCCAGCTCATTTGGTAGTAATATTTTATTTAAAAGTATAAACAGATTGTTTTTTACGATAAACAAATATTTTATTTATTTATTTGTTTCATCAGAAAAATACATAAGCATATTTTATATAGTTTCGCTCCAGATGCATTTACTTATTACCCTTAGATGAGCTTCAATGCCAAACAAGTCATAATATCTACTCAACATTTTAAAATAGATAGTGATACAATGCATCATTTTTTAGTTGGATGGCATGATTTTTTTTTTGTTTTTTTGTTTTTGTTTTGTCATATATTCTTACTGTACATAAGCAGTGGTGGCTTCAAAATTTTTTTTAAATTAAATATAAAATAAAAAATATATAAAAAATTAATAAATATAATTGTTAAGAAATATTGTATAAAAACGAAACATATATTATTTTTAGTTTTAATTATTTTCGTCGTGTCTGAATATTTTGGAAATGATGTACGACAGTATCACTAAATTAGAATTTTTTTTTCACTCAAACTTTATATTGAAAGAAATGTAAAATAATTTTTTATATTTAATATGTGATTTTATTTAACTTGGGATTTAAATTCATAATATTGCGAAAGATGCCACATGGGACCAAAAGGTCGTCTTTACTCATTTGTTAACATAAAATAAGATTAATTAGTTAACTAAATATAGTCAATTACAAATTGAGCCCCACTTTAGAGATATGGGGATATTTTTTTTTTCGGGGGAGTTAGTTTGGTCAATTTATCCAGTCTAATTAATATAGATTCGCTACTGTATATATTACAGACTCTTCGTAATCTCAAATAAAGTTTAAGTTTTACGATCTTTTAATATTTGGTTTAAATCAAATTACAAAGTGATTTGCTCATTTGATTATGTTTAGTAAATATTTTGATTCGATTCGATTGTATACGCTAAAAAATAAAAAATGTAGAAAAAAACAAATTAACTGGTTATATAGCAGCTTAATGCAAATTACCTATTAGAAAGTGATCAAATAGCTATACTGGTTAAACACTACTTAAAATATTAGATCAACATTTTATACGTGACGATTAAGGTCAAAACTGAATAAACCAACTGAACCGAACCGAACTATTTTAGTTCAAATTCAATTCAGTTTATGTATTCAATTCAGCTCAACTTATTTAAACTAATTATTTTAATTGTAAGTTGCTTAAACTAATTAGCCCCCCCCCCCCCCTCCAAAAAAAAAAGAAAAAACTTTAAATACCACCCCTATAATTTTACACTCTCTCATTCTAGTACCCTGTAGTTTAAAGTGTATCACTTTAGTACTCCGTGGTTTTGTTTGTTTTTTCTTATTCTTTTCGTTAATTTTTTCGTTAAATCATATAGAAAAAACTTCAGATAACCCACTTCTGGTTTATCGAATATTAATTTTAGTACCATGTGGTTTTAACTTTCTCACTGATTTAACGAAAAAATTAACAAAAAGAACAACGAAAAGAGAAAAACGAAACCAAATGATATTAAAGTGATACACTTTAAACCACATGGTGCTAAAGTAAAAAAGTACGAAATCAGATGGGTGGTATTTGAAGTTTTTTTCCAAAAAAATAAAATAAAAATAGCTGCTTTTGTTGCTTCGGTCGAAAAACACTGTGGTGGACCAGGTCCACGCAGCATAGAATCTCTGGCCTATGTGTCGGAGTTTAACTGGTTCGGTTCACCTATGACGTGGTAGACCAGGTCTACACTCATGGGCCACGCTACCTCCCCCAGTTCCCCACGTCCCCGGCTATTTTGTCCTTATTCTCTTTTCGCCTCCTCTCCTTACACTCATCAAACTCGCTCAACTTTCCCGTGCGGTGCAAGAAGAAATGGTGGCTTATGTTGCTACATACACAAAGCCCAGTAGAACTATTGACTGAACCTGGTCCACCGTTAGCATCATCGGTTTATTTGCTGTGGTTGTGAATACAAATGAAATATGAAATTTATGTTGAGTCGTTTAGAGTGGAAAGATCTATTTATAAATTTTTGTAATTAAATTTGAAATGATGAGATTAGTTGCAGGTAATAATTTTTTTTTTTAAAGAAATAAGAGAATGCAGAGATCGAAAGTTCGTATGTTGATCAAATTATAGGATACAGATGTAACTAAAGTGTGCACTTGCAACATATGATTGAAATATAAGCAACAAAACAGTCCTTTAAAATGAGCAATTAGTGGTGGGAGAGAGAATATACTGTTGTAAGGTCTACAGGTGACTCGGTGAACCGAGTTCAAGCAAAAACATCCGAAGATGCCCACAGAATCACGCACGACCGTCCGATTACTGATGGGGGTCGCGCCGTCAATCATTGCCCGTTCACTCTCTTCCTCAACTCCACACATATTTAGTAACCAGAGAAATCCATTTTTTTTAAAAAAAAAGAAAAGAAAAGAAAAGAAAAACCGATCGATCCGTAACCACGCCACCGAGATATTTCTTATAGAAATTCCCTTAATTACTCGATGGTGCTGCGCTCATGGCATCGTCGTCCTCCTCCTACTCTTCCTCTTCCTCTTCCTCTTCCTCTCTCCCACCACTACCTCCTCCTCTCCCCTTCGTCGTCTCCTCCATCGCTGTAGTGAGCTCCGGGACGAGCTCTTCGGAGCCCTTATGCTCCGATCGCCGCGCCCCGCGGCCGTAGGAGGAAGCGGAGGAGGCCGCCCATGGCGAGCTCCGACGATCGATCGGCGCTCGCCCGATCCCTCACCTCGCGCTACTCGGAGTGGATCGCCGAGGCCCTCGACGAGCTCCCGGAGTGCTTCCTGATCACCGATCCCGCGATCCCCGGCCACCCCATCGTCTTCGCGAGCCGAGGGTTCCTCGCCATGTCGGGGTACGCCGTGGACGAGGTCCTCGGCCGCAACGGTCGCATCTTCCAGGGCCCCGCCACGGATCGACGGTCCGTGATGGAGATCCGCGAGGCGGTGCGGGAGGAGCGGACGGTCCAGATCAGCCTCCTCAACTACCGCAGGGACGGGACCCCGCATTGGATCCTGTTCCACATGTGCCCTGTGTTCGAGGCGGCGGGGAGCGGGCGCGTGGTCCACTTTTTGGCGGTCCAGGTGCCGGTCCCTCCGCGGCCTAGGTCGAGGTCGAGGTCGAGGTCGAGGTCGAGTTCGAGGTGGTGCGGGGGAGGGACGGGGATGATGTTGAGAGCGTGTCGGAATGAGCTGCTAATGGATGAGGGTTTGGGGTGTAGTCGTGCAGAGGAGTCGTTTGTCGAAATGCCTAGCGGAGGTTAGCCACTTTTCCCCTTTCCTGCATTGGTTTAACTTTGTCTAGTAGCCGTATCGCATTAGATTTTATCCACATGATGCATAGAAGGGTTTAGTTACTGATTTCAATTGTATTTGTGCTATTGTATTGTTGAATTTGGTGGCAATTGTCATTAAGAAATACATATGAACTGTTTAGGAATAACAAACATATTAATTCCATTAATTTCGAAGAGAAATGGTGTCAATTTCCTGATTATTCAGGTGTGAAGGCTGAAGAGCCACCGGTAGCCACTGATTGTGAGAAAGAGAAAGCGTTGAATGCCGCGAATAGCATCATATCCACATTGAATCGATATAGCAAGATTACCGGTTGGGTGGTCTGCGGGAAGAGATGCTGTCCTGTTGGCGTTCCATCGCTCAGTTCATCCTTAATTATCTCTCTCGGTAGAATCAAACAAAGCTTTGTATTGTGAGTTATTTCAGATTCCCCTTTCTGCTGGCTAACGATAGTTTACTGATGTGTTTCGCAAAATAAATCATTTGTAAGATGTGCTTTTGCGCTATTAACAGAGAATGGCTGGATATCTTTCAGGACTGACCCCCATTTACCAGACATGCCTATCGTCTATGCAAGTGCTGCGTTTCTAACTTTAACAGGTGCTTGACCTTTATCCTGTTATTGAAACAATTTGTCGTCTGAACAAGATAACATTTAATAGTTCAATTTATTCTGTGTTTCGAAACTTTTGACTTGTAAACTTGCATTATATTAGTGCATTTTGCTAAGGCTCCGTAGAATTTATTTAGAATTCTGCTTCGGTGTGTTACCTTGAATTAGCTATATGTAAAATGCATAGTACAGAAATAGATGTGTACTGGAATACCGGTCGGATGGTGACTCCATCGCTGCTGTAGGAAGACCTTTCCTTAGACAACGAAAGAGCTAATTCAGTGCCATGTCCTTGGAGGCCATAGACGATCAATCTTTCACATACATCCATAGATCCTTTTAATGCATATTGAATTGTGAGTACTCTGAAACAATGCTGTGGAAGCTCTTGGACATTAGACAGGAGAAAGGGATGTATTGGGATAGAGGACTAGTTTGTATACTGCAGATAGATTTGAAGGGATAAGGAAAATAGATGATGGGGAGTTAAGACCAGCTTGTAGAGTGCAGATAGATTTAAAGGGTTAAGGGACAAAAAGCCTAAAGAAATGAGGTTTCCTTTTCTTTAAAGATCTGTCAGGCACTTTTCATGTTAATGACTCATTTTTAATGAAAGGTTTTGCCCAAACCATCTTCGGTTCATGTTAACTCTTCATAATTTAAGTACTCGGAAGCATGTTACTCAACTGTGTTTGTAGATCTTAATTAGATAATGCCAGATTTCAATATATCATGTATCAAAACTGCAAAAGAGAATCATATCAAGCATACTAGATTTGAGTAGAACTGTATCAGATTACTATATCAAATATCGAGAGAATAATATTAAATCTAGATAAAATCATATTTAGTTACATAGACTGTTGACTATTAATTGACTCTTTAATTAGCATTGAAAATACCATGGGATCCATGCAGATATATTTAGCCTAATAGGAAATGTACATTTGAGTACAATTGCACAAGATAAGACTTGAACTTAACTCTATTGGACTTAAATTAAATCTCTTTTTCTGGATTGGTGTGCATCTATGGTTTAATCTTCACAAAACGCTAGTGATAGCCAATTACTGAGCCTTGCAGAACTTAATAATGTCTGACCTCGCCTTGACATGGAGCTTGTTGTTGACATCCCTTGAAGTTTGGTTCCTAATAATATATGATTTGTGGGCTATGACAAAGGGAACAAATAGAAAGGAAAGGACAGAGCATGTTGAAGGCAAACTGTGAAATTTGAGTAGTGAATATACTCGAAGAAAAAATGATGCACTTTTTCACCTAAGATCTGTTACTTGCTTTAAAACCAAATGCTGCAAATCAGATTCATGTTGTAGGTCAAAATGCTTCTTGCATCGGCTTTAGAGTTCTGGCCACTATCCAGGTTTCGTGATTTGCTGTTATTCCTCTACTTCCTTAACCCTATATTTGGTCGTTCAATAGGACAACACTATATGATGAGAAAAGGGCCTATATCTTTGTACAGCAACAGTTTTGTGGTTCTAAAACAGTGTATTATATAACAATTTTGTTGTTCTAGTAGACCTTTGTTTCTACTCCCTGTAAGTATAGCTTTCTCTGGCCTTAAGCGAGCCTATTCTGAAAAACAAAGGGTGACAATGTGTATTATTAGGACTTCGTTGCAAAAAATGTTATAGCATAATTGGGTATCTGAGGTGAGATACTCCAAATTAAGAAATAAGATGCTGACAGATAGCAAGTAACAAACATAAGTAATTGACACAAATCTATTATAATTGTAGCTAAGTGAAGTGCTAATTGTTACTTGTTGGATGAGATATAACAGATTATTAGTTGGCAAGAAGCTCAATCGGTGCTTGTGTACTGTAGTTTAAATTTGTTGAATATAGGTCTGCTTCGCTCATTTGTTACAATCGATTGAAAATCAAGTTTGTTATCTGTGAAACTATATGCCAATTAAAATGTCTATCTTGCGAGAGGGGCATGGTACAAGTAAGACAGAAGGACAACCAGGCAGAATAAATAAAGCAAATTTAAGTAAATGTAATTGTGGTGATGTTACTAGGATCCCCAAAGATCTCTACCTTTAATTTTCCTTTAGTTTTATATTTGATGTTCAGTTTCTAATATATTGATCGGGAGAAGAAGGCCCACAACATCATGGTCTTTGTCCCCAAATATATTCTGATTTGCAGGCCATTTAGAGGGCTTCATTTGTAAACTAGATTTGCCACTCCCTAAATACATGCGTACTTCTAAATCGTCTACTTTAACCAGAATTTTCTTGAAATTTTGATGAGCGGTAATACCGAAATGGCTTAGTTTCTGGCAACATGGAGTGTGCAAGGTATGACTGTAGCTGGGTATAACCCTGCAGCATAGGTTGAAGTGCAGGATATCTTGCTCGGGAAATTCAGATTAGGCCTCTATTCTTTCTGTTTGATTGCACATTTTGTCAGACCTTTTTTTTTGGGAACCATGTGAAGTCTTTGCCAGAAAATATCTTCCTTCTGGCTAAACTATGTACTTCTTCACCTTTGTGTGATACCTTGGAATGAATCTGAGTCCTTGCTGTTTTCTATCGAGATGGTGCATATTTTAACTGGAGCATTTATTTCACTTTTTTATCATTGTAGGTTATTCAAGAGATGAAGTTTTGGGACGTAACTGTAGATTTTTGAACGGACCGGGGACTAATTTGGAAGCGTTAAAAGAGGTGGGGACTAGATTCAACATTAAAATATATATTTGAGCATACTTTGTTTCCTTGTCATCTAACGGCTGGTGAATCTTTTCCTTTTATGATTACCTAAGTGCGACTTCTGATGCTATATATCTGCTTATATAGATAAAGGATAGTATCTGTGCCGGGCAAGCCTGTTCAGTGCGTCTATTAAATTACAGGTACTCATTCCACTAGTACTTTGGCATGTCGTTGCTACAATTTTCAGAATGCATCGCCATCTCGTGTTTGATAGAAGCTGAAATTAATCTTTTGTCACTTGCATTATTTTTCAGGAAAGATGCAAGCTCCTTCTGGAATCTTCTCCACATATCACCTATACGAGATGCATCTGGCAAGGTATGTTTTGGTTCTCTATTCTTGAAAAATTGTGCATACATCTAAAAAGAAAAGGGATAGAATATATCTTGTTTTCTCTCTAGAGCATAACCAATTAACCATTCAGTCAAAAAGTAGGGTATAACCATGAAATGATGCATTAATTTGTGTATTCCAGTGGGCCATTTACTATTTCTCGCCCAATATATCTAGTTTAGAGCTGATGATGGCTTGGGCCTGCGTTGGTGTAGATCCCACATTGCCAACATCTTCCAACCAGGCCAAAATTGTGTATTGGGCTAGGTTTAGCATGGAATGTGCAAAAAAAGGGGCTAGGCTTAGGGCCCTATAAATCATTTTTTTGGGACCTTCATGAAGCTATTGAAATTTTTACTTGACAGTGTAGTGTAAGAGTCGTTAGTTTAATTGAAAAAAATGCTCTAACCATGCACCCTGCATATGAAGCAACATGCACCCTGCATATGAAGCAACAACTATTCTGTAATAGGTTTAACAAACTTCTAATTAGCTTCTTGTTCCGTTTCAGATTGCGTTCTATGTCGGGGTTCAGTTAGAGGAGGGTTTGAAGTGCAACTACAATGGGCTGAGCCCGGAGATGTGGCAGCTTGGCGCGGTAGGTGCAGTTAAGGTCGCAGTGCGGGGCTCGTCTTTGTCCGCTGGCCCGTCGAGGCCTTCATCATAGGACGCCTTAGATTCCACGAAAACTCCTTAAGAGGTATTCAAATGTGTGTTTTGTTTTTGCTTATCCCTTGACCCTTTTGTTTTTTTGGTTTCTCTTTATTGTCTCACAGCAATTGTAATCTGTACCATATCAAATAACAGTTGGTCAGTGTGAGCGTCATACCCAGCAATTCACAGTTGCTTCAGTAAAAATCTAAATTAACAGTATGATGTGTACAGATCACAGTGATCAAGATCAATAGAAAAAGGATCTCCCAAATATAACATAGATGTCTTTTAAGCCTTTTCCTAATACTGTGGGGATTATTAAGATAAAAATACAGGAGCATGGAGTTTAAGCTGCGCCTATACTCGGCAAGATGTCAGGGATTTAGAAAAATTCTGCGCAGTCCGGTCCCTGGCTCAACTCCGCAAGCTGAAAACGGGTCAAAACGGGTTGACGGTGAGACCCGAATCCAACCCGCTTCGAGGCAATGAAGGGTTGTGTAACCGCTGCCATAAAACCTCATTATTCCTTAGAAAATAACAGCCAAGAGGTGGAGAGACCCTTGGGCTTTGGCATTGATGAGGACCCATTAAGTGTAGTTAATGGGTGCATTAGTGGGAGAGTTATGGTGGCTAGGTTCGTTGTATCTCTAAGCCTATAAATAGGGGTGTGGCTAAGGCCATTGGAGAGAGGGAGAGAATGTGTATGTGTGTGTTGTAATCCTATTTTTCTAAGTAGTGGGTACTTAGTTTTTTGGGTTAAACCTCTATCTCTCTCTTTTCTCCTTCTTGCATACTTAGTCGTAGGGCGCGGAGGTCCCGACGAGCATCAAGGAGCTAGGCTTGCCCATCTTCGAGCAGGAAGGCGGGCGCCGCACGGACTTTGCGAGCGAAATCGCTAAGGCCGTGACAAAGAGCTCTCTTATCAAATATGTGAGAAATTATTGTCAATAAAATAACCCGAATAAGGGCTTTTGTTCTTTGTTCGATAAAATATGCAGGTATTCCCTGTACTATCCTGATATTGGCACTTGTTTTAAAGACTTGTTACTTAAAAATATATATATATATTCCGAACTTCTTAATATATTGTTTTTTCATCCCCGACTCTCATTAAATCTTAGGGTTTTTGTTTTTTATTTTTGGAAATGACCGTCCCTTCTGCTTGCAAGAGCCTATTTGTATTAGGCGAGCACCTAATGTTATTAGGACAAAAAAAAAAGAAAAAAGAAAAAAAAGTAAAAGTATGCTTTTATGTTTTCCCTGGACAAGGGTCTGCAGAAAATTTATCGTCATTGAATTAATGCAATCTAAAAAACATGATATTTTTTATGGGCATTAGCGCACTCTTCGTACAATCCCAAATCGAGACCGAATCGATCTCCTTATTTCAACGCACTTACCGACCGTCCCCAGCGTAAGTGGCAAAGGGCTTGGTGGTTGGTACCCGAGGTTCCGAGTTCGAATCCTAGTTGATTTATATTTTCAGTTAAATTTATTTTTAAACGAAATAAACGAAGCGGGTAGCGTGCTACCTTTCTCTCTCTCAAAAAAAAAAAAAAAAAAAAGCACTTGAGGCCGGGCTCATTATCTCGATGTAAATAACTAATTCTTAAATCAAACTCATAAGAAAAATTGCCGAGGGGATCAAGCAATTGACAAATAAGTGTTCTAAGTTACTAAAAAAAGGTATAACTGAAATACTTTGACTAGTAGGTGACGGTCGCCGATTCGTAATATTTGCGTCTCTGATCTTGAAATTAGTAAGCGGAATAAGAACAGTAATTTAACAAAGGGTTAAACTAATTCCAACACAGTTATCAAAGCCTGAGGTGGACTCCATCCGACCCCACAACGAGTTTCAATTTTGTACTCCATAGAGAACCTTAGCCACCGCATAACGGCTAATGCTAGCTTACCAAAAAGATAATCCCCTAACTATTTTTTTTTTTTTTGGTTCACATGTTTAATATGTGAAAGGCGTAAGCCGTCGCTGCACGATTGCGGTGCCAACTTCGGAGAAGGCCCTGAAAGCTCTGATAGCGACGTAAGAGCAAGCCTTTTCTGCAATAGTTATTTCACACGAACAAACAGATTATCAATATAATTGAATATGAATCTGGATCAAAAGAACCGCTCAATGTTAAAACACTTGAAGAATAACCAAATTAGAATAAAAAAAAATAAAATAAAATATTGGGTTGAAAATAAGAGAGATACAAATAAGTGCAGAATACATTTCTTCGAACAATAATAAAAGATTTAAAAAAGTTATTGTACATTTTGTACAGATTGATTAAAGAAAATTCTCACTCTTCATGAACCCACACAATTTTTTTTTAATAATAAATTCGTACGATTGAGTTATTAGTGTTCGATTGCTATGTTTCGACGGCGACGCGCGCAATTTTCGAGAAAAGCGACTGCGACGGTCCTCCCAGTTAGGTGGCGGTGGCCGCCTTAAAACTGGAAGTTGCGGGGAATGGGCGGCTCCAGTAATTCCATTAC
Source organism: Puya raimondii (assembly GCA_016920855.1). Lineage (NCBI taxonomy): Eukaryota > Viridiplantae > Streptophyta > Magnoliopsida > Poales > Bromeliaceae > Puya > Puya raimondii. Next base: position 195,899,622 of record JABWPP010000050.1, on the reverse strand, counting down.
CAAAATAATTAAAGGGATAACTTTAAATATCACCCTTATGATTTCGTATTTTTTCACTTTAATGCTCTGTGGTTTAAAACGTATCACTTTAGTATTCTGTGATTTGGTTATTCTTTTTTTTTACTATTTTTTTGTTAATTTTTTTGTTAAATTATACAGAAAAAATTTCAAATATCCCACCTATAATTTATCGAATATTCACTTTACTATTATGTAGTTTTAACTTTCTCATTAATTTAACGAAAAAATAATAAAAAAAAAAATAACCAAATTACAGGATACTAAAGTGATACGCTTTAAACTATAGAATATTAAAGTGAAAAAATACGAAACCACATGAGTGATATTTGAAGTTATCCCATAATTAAAATCACTGACTAATTACCTTCGCCGAATCATAATTCATAATTGCAGGTTTATAATAAGACTTTTAATTATTTCTTTTCTTTTCTTTTTCTTTTCACTTTTTCGGGAAAGTTTGTTAACTTGGGTCATTAATTTTACGGGACGAAGACGGCACTATCTTGTCCGTATATGCGCATTTGGCCGCCTATCCAAATCAATTCTTCTTTTAATTATTGGCTCCAACTCGTAGATTATGTACATTTTGTTGATGAGAAAAAAAAAACTCAAAATTTTTAGTTTGAGTTTTTTTTATTTATATTTATTTATTTATTTATTTTTGGCACGAAAGAATTCATCGGAATTTTCTCCCGTTCCGTCTCTTGCGCCAAACGAAAGAGGACCGTGGGTTCCGTTTCTTGTCTGTGCAAGAGGAAAAATATTAAGATAGACATTGAGATAAAATAATAATAATAATCGTAATCTTTTCGTCTTCCACTATCGTGCTCGTAGGAGAAATTCCGATCATATCTTCGGGTGTTGTTCTCGGTTAATTCCGCATGATGGACGGAAATATGCCTTCGAGCAGTGCTACGCAGCTTTCGGATTGATCAAATCTTTTATTTAAATTTTTGCGTTTATCTGCAAGTTTAATTTTATCTTTATAACTAAATTATTTAGATTTTGATCACAATCAAATTTAGTAGTACAATATTTTTTCTGAACACATTTTAGAGTACTAATTGGACATAGCAAAAGTTCTCTAAATTCATGAAATGTAAATATGGCATGAGCATTTTCTTTTCACTTTTTCACGTAATTTGAATTCTAAAAATATATTTTGCAAAGTTTAGAGGGAAAGCCTTTTGTGTTTCTAAGCGAAACTCTGGTGCCAATTATGCCGCATAGTCGTTGTCTATAGTCATTTTGAGCTTGTTTTGCTGAACTTGTTGAACATGAGCTCGGTTCAGCTCGCGATATAGATTGTGATTAAGTCAAATAGCAACGCAAATACTCGGATCGCGAAAATGACTAATATTTTTTTATTAATCGAAAAAAAAGAGCTATATGAACAAATCCAAATGGAGAATAGTATTCCCCAAATATCTCTATTTGAACTCCTATTGCTTTTATTTTTTTAAATTAGAATTTGTTGTTCGAAAGGGAATGGGCACGTGCTAAATAGAATTTTTTGGAGAGTGTAAGACATGTTGCCATCGAGATATTCATAACATTCATACTTCAACCACAAGGATATAGATTAGGCTCTTGCGTCTACTTTTCTCGCGTATATTAAAATCCAATTCAACATGCCAACGCATTTGTCGCATTCACAAAAACGCAACCTCAACTAATTTTCCGCCATTAAATTTTTGTCACTCTACAATTGGCCAAAATCCCTTCAAAACTCGTGCCCGCGTGGCGTTGATGGACTCGCACGAATTTCATGGCGCTGAATGTGGGATATTGCGTCTAAAGATCAAGTAAAAGTATGCCACGTTAGAATTTTAATCAAGAGCGATATGATTACTGACACTGTGTGTTATGACTAAACGAATTGTCATATTTTTCTTTGCCTTAGAAATAATAACCGTTTTGAAAATTTGCATGCCTAATAATAAGCAGCTATTTAGTTGGGAAAATCAACTGTGTTTACACATAAAAAAGCTTTTTCCGAAATGATAATGTATGGATTAACGAGGATTATTATTACGGTGGTCAATTTAATTAGTGACACTTTGACTCTTGAGATCTCAAGTAGGGCCCACGTTTTGGCATGGACGATTGCGACTCAAGGTGAGCTCACATCAAAAGTGACTCGACACGTGACACCATCGGCGAACCTTCGCGCCATCCCCTGGGAAAGATCGTTAGAAATATGTCCCTCTCTCTCTCTCTCTCTCTCTCTCTCTCTCTCTCTCTCTCTTTTTGTAGTTAGTGTATGTGTATGTGTATGTGTATGTGTATATATGGATAGCTATATATATGTTGACACCATATATTAACTCTAAAGTATATATATGTCCTATAAGCATCTTTAGTTGGGCCATAGAGAGGAGATGTCGTTCTCTCACTCTTCTCTGTTGTATGGAGAATACACTCCCAATGTGTTACCAAGCAGTGAGTTTTTCCCGGCCGACGCCGCCTCCGAGAATTCGCACGGAGGCGCCGACTTTGCAGCTTTTGACGAAGGCTACTACGAGCAGTTCGCGTCGCCGACGGCCGCGCACGGGCCGGAAGATCCTCTTGCTGGTGGTGATTGCAGCCCAACAGATATGATAATGTATGCTTGCTATCATGTTTTTCGTTTTTTTTTTCTTTTTTGCAGCTTTCTCAATTGGACCTGCTGCTTCTCTCAAAAACCAAACCAGTTGGGTTTATGCGAAGTTTGATCCGATTTCGATTTCGTTCTCGACGTAGTTTCAATTGTAACAATTTTGTTCGGAAAGTCAGTTTCGGTCAGAGTTTCAGTTTTAACTTAGAAATTATGTGCAGATTTCATTTTCACTGCTACTGTTTGATCTCGATTTCAGTTTTGCTTTCAGAATTAATATTCCAATGATGGTGCAAACATGACACCTTTTCTTCTAGTGAATTAAATGAGTTAATTATAATTATGTAGAACAAATTTTTAAAGGGGTCAAAAGACCAACTTTGTAATTTTCTCTCTTTGTAGACACATTATTTCTTGGTGGTTAATTAATTTCTTTACCTTATGCAGGAACTGTGGGGATGAGATGAAGAGGATGAGGGTGGAAGTTGGAAGCAGGATTGGGTTCAGAACAAGATCAGAGGTAGAGATTTTGGATGATGGATTCAAATGGAGGAAGTATGGGAAAAAATCAGTAAAAAACAGCCCCAATCCAAGGTAATTAATTGTGTGCACCAAATGCAACTAGTGAGATAGTTTTTTCTTTCTTATTGTTTTCATAATTAACCATACAAGTTTAATTATGAACCCAAAAAAAAAAAAAAAGAGAGCAAGGAACTTAACCAGGACTTGTAAATCAAACTGCAGGAATTATTACAAGTGTTCGAGCAACGGCTGCGGAGTGAAGAAGAGAGTCGAAAGGGACCGCGACGACCCGAGCTACGTGATCACCACCTACGAAGGGGTGCACAACCATCTCACACCCGGATTCGTCATCTGCGATCATGATTCTCACTGCAGGATGTACCCGCCGTTGATTTCTCATAACAATTGCTCGCTTTTTTGAAGTTGTGATGTTCGATTCGTTCTAATTATCGCACTGCAAGAACGAAAAAAAAGTTGTTACATATGAGCCGTAGAGACGAGAATCGGCACGGTGTACTATATGTGGGTGTGCGTACATTCATGCGAATTCAATGGAATGCATGCTTGTTAATTTTAAGCTAAAGTTTAGGGCATCAAATATGTTCAGGGAATGGTGGAGCAAAATTTGCCCAAACAAAATCTATTGCAGAGCCAACATTTGTTTTCTGTTATCTTCTGAACTGCCATTATCCATAATTTTGGGCCTCTAAAATTGAAAAGTAGATGCTTTAAGATCTTTTTTGGGTCCCTGAAGTATGAAAGCAATCGTTTTCACTCCCAACTTGCAGCTCATTTGGACTTGCTTCAACATTTTATTGCTAATTTATGATCTTTGAATGCTGCTTGCAAGCTGCAAGTTGCAGGTGGGAACTCAATTAAGATGTTGACATCATATTTACGTCAGAATTACTTGATCTGCATAACTTACCCATCAACTCCAGGAATAAGATGTTAGAAAAGGGGAAAATTCCTCGGTAGGCAAAGAAAAATGACCTCTAACCCCAGCTGTGTGCACACTTTTGCTATGATGATGAAGCTGGAAATTTCATATCATTGGGCAGTAGAAACATCCATGAAGAGATTTTACAATTATGACAAATTCTTGTCCTTCCAATTTAGAAATTATGCTCTGCAATCAGCTCTTTTCTTGTCGTCGTAAAACTTCTTACTCCAGTTCTGAAAAACAGCAAGGAGCTACAATCACTTCACTCTTCGGTCCACGAAAATGGAAGGATTCTATCTTGTCTTCCTCATCAATCTGCTCTATGTGATCTCAGCCAACTCTGCCTCCTCTGATTTTGAACATACTACAGCCGATCAGTCCTCTCTCCTGTCCTTTAAGTCACTCATAACCGACGATCCTTATAAAGCGCTCTCCTCGTGGAATGACTCTCTCAGTTATTGCAAATGGCGTGGCGTCTCCTGCAGCCGCCGCCATCCAGAACGAGTCGCGGCCCTCGAGCTCGACTCTCTTCTCCTAGCTGGTTCCATCTCACCCTCCTTAGCGAACCTCACCTTCCTCCAAAGGATCAGCCTCTCGGGCAACCGGTTCACCGGACTCGTTCCTAAAGAGCTCGGTCGATTGCACCGGCTTCAGTACCTCAACTTGAGCGTGAATTCTCTTTACGGGACTATTCCGCCTTCTCTTGGAAATTGCTCCAATTTACAAGTCATTAGTTTGAGGAGCAACAAGCTCACAGGTGAGATCCCATCAACTCTGTCACTTCTTTCTAGCCTGCAAGTACTCACATTGAGAAGTAACATGCTACAAGGATTAATCCCTTCCAATCTCAGCCAATGTTTGCAACTTCGAGCAATCGATCTAAGGAATAACTTTCTTGAAGGAGAGATTCCTAGGGAGCTCGGTTCTCTTCAAAATCTAACTCAACTGATATTAGGCTACAATAATCTTACCGGAATCATCCCTACCACTTTGGGCAACCTTGGTAAACTATTAATACTTGATCTTCCTTTCAATAGCTTAACCGGGTCCATCCCAAGTTCAGTCGGAAACCTCTCTTCGCTACTCTATTTCGCTGTTTATAATAACAATCTATCAGGACTTATTCCTCCATCCTTAGGGAGCCTTCCCTTACAAACCCTCGATGTTTCGCACAATAGTCTTACGGGAACCATTCCGTCTTCTCTTTCCAATCTCTCCTCGTTGAACGGCCTTTCTGTCGCAAGAAACAATTTTTACGGCCTGATTCCTTCTTATTTCGGAACACTTCTACTTCTCATTCATTTGGACTGCTCCGAGAACAATCTATCTGGAGAGATTCCGAGTTCATTAGGCCAACTTTCGTCTCTCGTATATCTCGACCTCGCGTTGAATAACCTATCAGGAAAGATACCATCCTCACTCTACAATCTCTCATCCATGGTGAGCTTAGCAATAAACAGTAATCAGCTAGAGGGAACTCTTCCTTTAGACATCGGAAATGTTCTCCCAAACCTTCAAGTCCTTCTCATGTACGATAATCTACTCGAGGGACGAATTCCGGCTTCTTTGTCCAATGCTTCTGAGCTTGGAGATGTTGAGCTAGGATTCAACAGCTTCACCGGCACGATACCCTCAAGCTTCGGAATCTTGCAGAGTCTATATTGGCTTGATATCTCCAATAATCAACTACAAGCTAATAAGCCCAGTGACTGGAATTTCATTGCTTCACTAAGCAATTGCACCAATCTCCAAGTATTGGATATAGGACATAATCTTCTTCAAGGCATGATACCGACCTCAATAGTTAACCTTTCGACGGGGCTCGACATTCTAGCTCTTGATAATAACCAAATATCAGGAAGTGTACCTACTGAGATTGGGAAGTTCATCAATCTAACTTACCTTGATATGAGTGCAAACCTTTTCCGAGGCACGATTCCTGCAGAAATTGGGCAAATCAGGAACTTGCAGCTCTTGGATCTGTCGAATAACATGATTTCAGGTGAAATTCCTCCGAGCTTAGGAAACCTCACACAAATGAACAGGCTTTATCTCTGTATCAATGAATTAGAAGGAACCATTCCACCAACGTTAGGCAACATGGCAATATTAGAGTTGTTGAATCTTTCAAATAACAAGCTAAGTGGCAGCATTCCAAAAGAGGTAATGAGCCTTTCGTCGCTCTCAAGTTTTCTCGACTTGTCGCATAATTTTCTAAACGACTCATTGCCATTGGAAGTCGGCAATTTGATAAATATTAGGGAGCTCGATCTCTCAAATAACAAGCTATCTGGTGAAATTCCAAGCACCATTGGCGAATGCCAGATATTGGAGAGCCTTTACATGGAAGGGAACTTTTTTCAAGGACCAATTCCTTCCACCTTTAGCAACTTAAGAGGACTTCAAGAACTCGATCTCGCCAGTAACTTATTGTCAGGCCAAATACCAGAATTCCTTGATGAGTTCCCCGATCTACAATACTTGAATCTCTCTTACAATAATTTTGAGGGCCAGGTACCAATTACAGGTGTTTTCAAGAATGTGAGTGCAGTCTCCCTCAGCGGAAACAGGAAGCTCTGTGGTGGAATTCCTGAACTACACTTACCAAACTGCACATCAAATGCCTCTGCCAATAAACATCACTCTCACGAACTTAAGGCAATTCTCATTCCTATAGGTGGCGTAATTCTGTTCTTAACTATAATCTTTTGCTTAGTTGGGAGCCGTAAATGGATAATACACTCTCGAATGAAACCACTATCAATGTTTTCCTTCAATGATCCGTACATGAGAGTATCTTATGATGGGCTTTTCAGAGCTACTAATGGGTTCTCTTCAACTAATCTAATAGGCACAGGTAGTTTTGGAGCGGTGTATAAAGGAGATATGAAGCATGAAAATGCCACCATTGTTGCTGTAAAAGTGTTGAACCTTCAGCAGCATGGGGCTTCCAAGAGCTTTACGTCCGAATGCGAAGCCCTAAGAAGCATCCGACACCGAAATCTCGTCAAAATTTTAACTTCTTGCTCTAGTCTAGATCACCAAGGCAATGATTTTAAGGCACTAGTCTATGCTTACATGCCTAATGGTAATTTAGAAGAGTGGCTACATCCTAATGCATGCAAGAATAGACCATTCAGAAGTCTAAGCCTTATCCAAAGGTTGAACATTGCCATCGACATAGCGTCCGCATTGGAATATCTTCATCACCATGGGTCCACACCAATTGTTCATTGTGATCTTAAGCCTAGCAATGTTCTTTTGGACGATGAAATGGTCGCACATGTTGGGGATTTTGGGCTGGCGAAGTTTCTCATACAATACCAAGATGAATCATCTCAACAGTCAACTAGCACAACAGGAATCAAGGGATCCATCGGCTATATTCCTCCAGGTGAGAACTCCCACACAATAAAAACCTAGTTTAATGTTATAATTTATAGTATACAAGCAAACTATGATTTTCATTTCTGATAAAATTGTTGCTGGATATGCGACTTTCTTAGGCTATCTATAATAAATGTGATGGTGCTTCATGTTCACTACTGATTTTGAGGCAAAAACAGGTAGTGACATGAGAATATTGTTGAATTGTTGATGACTATAGTGTATTAATTAGTAGAAAAGAGGGGGAAAAGAAAGAAAAGAAAAAGGAGATTGCATATTAGCCATGAAATTCAAGATAATTTCAGAATTAACAATTTACAATTAATTTGACTAATATCTGAAACACTACCAAGTGTTCAGTATATACAACATTAGCACATCTCCAAAACATATGATGTGCCTTTTATCCTGGGCTACGATGTCTATCTATGAATAATAACAGTTTTAACCAAATATTTGGCAGAGTACGGAATGGGAAATCAAGCATCTATACTTGGAGATGTATATAGCTATGGTATTCTTCTGCTAGAACTGTTTACTGGAATAAGCCCTATCGACAACAAGTTTAAAGAAGGCTTAAGCCTTCATATGTATGCTCAAATGGCTTTTCCTGAACAAGTCATGGACATAGTAGACAACAGAATGTTCTCGGCAGAAGATAATATAAACATCAAGGAAGACGATGATAGAATAGTTTATCAGGAAGAGAGTGTGCGAGATTGCTTAGTTTCAGTGATCAAATACGGGCTTATTTGCTCGAGTGCATCACCGAAAGATCGATTGGAGATGACGAAAGTTGCCAAGGAGCTCAATGAAGCAAAAGGTAAGTTCCTTATAACTAAAAGCCCAAACGAGGCTCAAAGAAGGCCGAGGACTCGGAATTAGCTTTTCTTCAGTCAATTCTGATGTGTGGTATAGCTACATTGTCTGTGGAAATTTATCATATATAGTTCAACAGAATTTTACAATGTTTGATGAATGCATATAGATTTATTTTCATTTGAAATTTGTAATATATAGTAGCTGCTTTTTCAAGGTAAAGTCAGGACTACAAACTTGGCTTCTCAGCTGAACAAACATTTGCAATAGTTAATGAATATTGTCTTCTATAAATAGAAGAAGCTATTCCATGTGCTTAAAATAAGAATGCCAAAAAGCTAAAAATATTTTCTGAAAATAACTGAGGAAAAAAATTAAAAACAAGATAAATATAAATAGAAGCAGTTGGTGAAGTGATATTGCCTGCATTTTCCTCAGCTGATATTTTATTTCTTCATCTTCGATACAAATGCAATCTCACCAATTCAGTGCCTCCTTCGTTTTATATTTAAAGTAGTTGTTGAAGTGATCAGATGGTTCATAGACGAAGCAAGAGATTACATCTCTTAATGTCACAACACCAACAATTTCTTGGTCAGTGCCCTCTACTACGTAAATCCGGTGAACAGATCTCGACGCCAAACTCTCTATGACACTCCCCAGGCAAGTAGTAGGTGCACATGTAGCCGGATTTGCCATTGTGTTTGCTAATTCTGTTTCTGCTGAGGTTATGGTCTTTATGAAATCCAACACTGTTAGATGCCTGAAAGCAGAGAAGAGAACTATAAGACAAACTAAAAGGAAACAAAAGAAAAATCTATCAGCTATCACATAAAAGTGTAAAATAAAATGGTAAACAACAATCCATATCTTCAATTGGATCACCATGATACACAATTACTTCCAAGCAGGCTCACCGATCATTGAGAACTTTTAGACTCATATCACGGGTAAAGAGTGTTATAAATTTTACAGCATAATTTTCTGTTTGAAAGAAATAATGAAATTTTACTGAACTAAACAATGGAATTCTATATAGCATAAGCCATAGAAGTGACCTGAAATCAGAGAAGAGCCTTGGCTTAAGCAGCAGAAATCTGATGTCTCTTATGCTCACACTACCTACTAATTTTTTAGTGGTACCCTCTGTAACAGGAAGTCCTCCTATTTGGTTGTCCTTCATGCGCTTGAAAGCCTCGAGGATTAAATCATCACTCTTGATACTAATAACCTGACCATAAAAACCAGCATGTGATAATTCCCTATATTTCTTGTAATTGGAGTAGATTGATAATACGTGATGGATAAACTCAATGCTCAGACAGAGATCACCACAACATTTCAATTGAAAAGGAAAAAATTGCCACTAGCAAAAGAGTTATGCACCGATCTTCTGTTATCTTTTTTGAAGAAAGTACACAAGTGAAGACATACAAAGCTAAATGGATATGATGTTGCGGTAAAAAAAAGTTAACATAACTATATGGTCTACAGTAAATAATTGCAAACGAGAAAATGACCTCATCGCATGACATAAAAGGAAGTCCAAAATCTGAAAGAGGACGCGCAGCGATGAAATCGAACCAGTTGCATCCCTTGCATTTATTCAGGCCTTGCACAACTGCTGATTGGGTGATAAAATTCTTAACATGAGGCTTGCCATCTTCAATCACAGGGACATTCTTCAATCTATACTTTGAGAGTAACAGCAAAACAGTTAGCATGGAACTGTCTTGAGCAACAGGGAGGAAAGGTGCCGAGTTGAATGACTGGAGAATTGATTTTACCTGCAATAATAGGCTCAAATGAGAAACATGAAACATGAACAAAATATACAGATGACCTTTTGAAGCTCTCTTCCAAAGGGAGAGAAACTTTTGCTGCAAAAGGACTACAGAGTTCTCAAATTTTTGCTGTTTTAGAACAACAAAACTATGATGTGTAGCCTTCCTATTAAATTAGTACTATGGCAAATGAACAAGTACAACTATATATTAGAATTCTGTTCCCGTAGGACATTAATAGTGATTTATGACTTGAAAATGAAATATATTTCTGGCATTTTATTGAGGTTTTTCCATCTGTATGAGGTTAAAAAGACTGGTCACCTCAGGTAAACTAAATTAACAAAATTCATTTTGCCGGAAATAAGCAAATGTAAACAAACTTACAGTTGTCGATTTGAAAGGCTCTTCCTGAAGGAGAACTTTGTAGAAATCATCCCCCAAACTATCAGCAGCAACAGGAACATCTTTTGCCATGCCACTTTCAGCAGCTAATCCTCCGGCGACAGCCGCGCCAATTGCAGCAACCGTCAGCCCGACCACTGCAAGCGGACCCGTTGCCCCCATCGCCACTGCCCCTACACCAAGGGCGCCAAGAGCGCCTGCACCGACCCCAGCAGCCGTTGCTGAGCCCGCTGTTAGTGCGGCAGCAGCAAGCTCTGCACTTTCCAACACCCAGAGAATTACTGCGGAGTAGTCTAAAATTCCAAGATAATGTTCTTTCCATTCAGTACTAGTGATTTCATCTGGGTTTGTTACGGGAGCAGCAAGTATGTTATGCTCAGATAAAACTCGGATTGCCTCCACAGTGGTCATGTCTGCCGAAATTTCAATTACTGTTCAAGAGACAGATAAGGTGTGGGTTAAACTTGCAAGACATAAACCGCGATTTAAGATGATCAAAGGGCTTATAAAACTCCAAAAGGAGAATGCCTCCTGATATGATGGATAGCTTAAATGAGCATCTGTGCTCCATTACAGAAGGCTCCAACTTGAAGCTTCTGCTTCAACGGCTCTGAGGAGCTATGTAGTGACTGGACTCAAACATCACTTCTGCAAAAGCTCCAACAGAGCCAAATAGGCCATAAAATGGTTGAGGGACATCCATAAACAGAGAAGCAAAATTCTTATTTGTTTTGTTAGTACTCACAATCCAGAGGAATCAAATGGTGAAAGCAATAAGAGATACCTTTGCCGCAGGGAACGAGAGGGAAAGAAGAGACCGGAATTCTAGCAAATGAAGAGGTCAAGGATTCTTGCAAAGAATGCGGCAACTTTTTCTTAGATTGGATTCTGTCAAAATAAGCATCACAGCTTGGCATTCTTAATTGTACCCGATCTTGCTGGGCCATAATATATGTATGCAGTAATTAGCAGGATGACCAGTTTCTTTAAGAGTTGGAGAAACCTTGTGCACAGCTTACTGCAGATGAGAAGTTCATCAACAATGCAATCCACACAGAGAAAGTTCTGTAAATAACAGTAGAAAGTGCTTTACTTGCTAACATAAATAACAGGCAAATGATATGAATACTCCCTATATTGATTAGAAAATAGAGAGCAAGATTCCTGAAAAAAGAAAAATTCTAAGGCCTTGTTTGTTACAGTTATGGAATATTTTTGGTGTTCTTGTTCAAATTCTATTCAATTGAATTCAACGGAATACGGCAGAATCTTTGCAACCTATACGTCTGTACTATTTTCGGGCATCAGAAAACATCGTTAGCAATTTTCTCTTCCATTTTTTGGGGGAAAAAAAGCTTGCATGCTAACTAGCAATAATAAGAACAGAGAAGTCTATTCGCCAACACTTCAAATCGTACGGAATTTGAGTTTAACATTTCACTTTCTCAACTCTAATCTGATACAAACTTTCCACATAAAAAAAAAGAGAAAAATCTAATACATGCCACATTAAGGATCTAACCAATGTTTCAATACGCTGGACATGCTTAAATCTTTTGCTATATATGGCTAGCAAATACTAGATGTTTCAATTGAACATTCCTCAAACCAGGACAACTATGAAGAGCAAATTCAGCAGATCCAATGGTTACCACAACAACCATAGACGACAAATAATGCACTCAATAATGCATACAAACATAGATAGGACCAGAAAAAGACAAAAGGAAATTTTTTTTTTTTAATTACAAAACACAGCTCATTGAGGCATTAAATCAAACAGGTGATTGGCATATAAGCGTAAAGAAAAAAACTATAGAATTTTCAGTGTGACTGTACCGAATCTCGGGACGGAACGAATCAGAATGCAATAGAAATTTAGGTGAGAAGAAGAAGAAGAATTTTCGTGATTTATGTTTCGGTTTTTTTTTTTCCTTCTCTTTTTTCGTTCTCTAATGATGATGAGTTCATTGTTTTCGTTGAGGTCCGTTGCGGCGTTTCGCAATCTAAATCGACGCTTTTGCGCCAAGTGTCGGTCTCACCGGCGCGTACAGAGCGGGAACAAAACCGTTGGGTCGAAGGAGGTGAGAGGACTTTTGGGTCTTTTTACAAAATAATCCACTTACTGTTGTATTTTGCGCTCTAGTCCCTCGTTTGAAGATTCTTTTAAAATTTACACTGTTATCACACGCACCACCAAAAAAGAAAATTACAAAAAAAAAGAGAGAAAAGAAGTTGACATTTCGTATGATGTAGCACATTATAACAAATTGTGATATTATTCAAGCCTATGATTTTGAGTCACTCATTTATCTGATCGTTATCTTATTCACAAAAGTCAAAATTATTGGCCTTCCACATTACATATCAAACATTCGCTAAATTACATTTGCTGAAGGACTGGGAATACCTTCCCCCTGCAAAGCGGCGATTATAAAGTGTGCGTGTGAGTGTGTGTGTGGGTGGGATTTTTTTTTTTTTTTTTTTTTTTTTTTTTTTTTTTTTTTTTCCTCGTATTCTCTGAGGCTCTGATTGCCTCACCCCTGTAGCCTAGTTCATCAATCTAATGAATGAAGCGGGTAGCGTGCTACCTTTTCCTCAAAAAAAAAAAAAAAAAAAAAAAACATTCGCTAAATTACATTTCCACTATATAAACATCACCTCTAATTAAGCAACACTCTCTTTGGATATATCCAAAATTCCCAACTCAAAACAAAATTAATACAACTAAATCAAATCCAACAAAAAAAAGAATCCCTTCAATTTGTATTTTCTCGATTTTCTACTGGAGAAGCAGAAGCACTGCTCTTTGAGCTCGCAAATGCTAAAGTGGGCTGGGGCAACAGCAGGCTCCCATGTTGGCCCGGTTTCGAAGCCGGCGAGCCCGACTTAGTCAAGTAGCTCGACGCGCACCCGCTGCCCCCGACCGGCCCACCGGAGCCCAATTGCTCACCCCATTTCAGCCCATGGGCCGAACCATCTCCGGGCCCACCTTGGGCTCCGACGTAGGACGTGATCGCCGACGCCAATGCCGACCGGAAGCTCGGGTCGGCGGTGATCGCCTTCGCGATCGTGTCGGTCAGCAAATTCTGGCCCGGGTTTGGCGCATTTGGATTCGCGATGTTCTGCGTGTATGATTGATAAGTAAAATCCTGGGCTTTACTGCCCAGGTTTAAACAGCCCATTGGGCTTTTGCTGTATAGTGGGCTTGCATAGCTTAAGTATCCACTGGTCCAAGAAGTTGGCAAGGTGGCAGTGGTACTCCCAGTCTCTGGGGTGGAGAAGTTAAAGCCTGTTGAGGAGAATCTAGGGTTAGGGTTAGGGTTAGAGGAGAAGCTTGAGGAGAACCTAGAGAAGAAGGAGGCTGAAGAAGAAGATGATGATGATGATGATGGTGCAGTGAGGTCTAGTGTGATTGTAGGGTGAGAAGGTGCTGAAGAGAGAGAAGGGGAGGGGAAGTAGATCAACTGGTTTGGCCTGGAAGGGTCTGATAGGCTGAATTGGAGGCCATTGAGAGTGGTGGTGGCTGCCGCGGAGGCTGCGGTGTGGGATCCGATAGCCGGGGAGGAGGCGGAGGAGCCGGACATGAGCATGGAGGCGGCGGCGGACGTCGTGGACGCCATCGCGGTGGCGGAGATCGGAAGAGGGTGGTTGTGGGTCCCCTCATAAGTGGTGATCAGTATGGATGTGTCCTCTGCGCATCTTTGCACCTGAGAATGATCAAACAAAATATTCAGTTTTTAAGAAAAGTTATCTTTATCTTTTACTGTAACTAATTAAGAGCATCAAAAAAATGAAGCATGGTTAATGATTAGAATATTCTAAGATGTTGACAATGATGTAGAAAAACCCAGCTGAACTAGGGTTGAGATTGAATTAATCCATAACAAGAAAAAGAAAGTACAAAAAAAAGGAACTTAAAATCATTAATTACTTCTAGAAAACGTCTTATTATCAATTAGATCAAATTTGAAGGTATGATATCGCCAGGACTGCAGCAATTTGAATAGTAGTTTACTAAACTTGATGTCAAGATGAATTAAGAAGAAATTTTCCTGCAAATGGAAATTATTTTCTTCTTGGGAATTCGTCAAATTAATTAAAACTTTATATTTATTTAAATCGTTGAATCTTGAGAGTATGACTGATAATCCCAAATCTAATACAGTTCTTTATTGCGTGTTTGAAAATAAAAATAATATCTTCTAATTATCTTAATTTTACCATATAATATAGGAGAAGAAAAGTAGTTCATTATTAGCGTCAACGACCTTGCGAATTAAATACAACAGTTAATTACCAATTGGAACAATTAACTGAATTACTTGTCCAAAGTAGTCTAAATCAGAATTCATCAAACCAATAACTTTTCCTTGTTAGATTCCTAATTAATTATATATAATACTTTATGCCGTGCAACGTAAAATTAAGATATTTACTGCAAATTTCTATGACTATTTTCATAAGTATATTAATCCTAATAACTACAATAATAGTGATCAACATTTACCTGCTTTCTCACAGGGCATCCGGGCGCAACCGTGCAACGATAGTACGCACGCGGGCATGGATTTCCTTTCGAGATCTTTTGTCCATATTTTCTCCATTGGCATCCATCATTCATCTATAGAATTGAACACAAGTGTTAATTTGATTATTTTTTTGAATAGCAAATTTTGTCTTAATTTGAGTATCAAAAATCATAAACTCATTCGATTACGTATTATCAAAATCCATTCAATATTTTGATCAGAAATCTGAATTTGAATTCGCAAGTACTTTAAATGAAATACTGTTTACGTACCGTTGGAGTGTCGCATCTTGCTCTCACTGAAACCCTAGTTTTCTTAACTTGAGGTTGTTGCAAAACTTCATCCTCTCCGCTTCGAATATTCTTAAGTATCTTGCTTGGTGGCCATGGCTCTCCAGCTTCCACTTCTTTTGCCTCCTCAAAGCTATTATCGGAGCTTACGTTCGTCACAGGAACTTCATTTTTATTACCACTAGACCCTTCAAACTTGCATTCCAAACCAAGAGTAAGGCCACCTCCATTTGGTTCATCATAATCTTTGTTTTTACTCGCATTTATTAGCTTTTCTTCTTTCTTTTGGCCACTTGAGCTTGTTCCAAGGCTCAAAGAAACAAGTTCTTGGTCCTCTATATGATCATATGGATTGGTAGAAGTGTCGTTTGGTAGCTTTTTCGCTTGATCTTGTTGGAAAATGTCTAGGAATTGCATATGGAGAGATTGGTAGTCCTTAACGGTTCTTGCTAAGATCATCTTCAACCTTTCATTCTCTTCTCTCACTTCACCCATTTCCGCCTTTGTCATTTCAAGCCGGTTCAACTACGAGCACAAAAATATAGAATTTGTAAGGTGTGAGAAACATGCATGGTGAGGTAACAATCATATTTTGCATTATATTTCATAATATTTGTTCTTTTTGTAAATAATATCAAATGACTTTTGTTATTTAAAAAACTTTGAGCTATGTGCTAAATGAATTTCTCCATAATTTCTAATTGTATGACTATTGTTTAACATGATCATATTAATTAACAACTTGTTTTGGTTAGGAAGGGTGAAAGGAAGAAATCGGTACTTATAATTAATTATTTAGAGAGGGTTAAGAAAACATAAAAAGTATTCCACGGGCTATAATTAATGTGAAGAAAAAGTTTGTTCTTAGTTTCTACGCAAGTTTTAACTAAATTTCCGCACAATTTTGGTGATCGGATCTGAGTTTCAATCCTAACCTGACTAATTGAGTCGACCTTCGCATCTGCAGGAGATGGTTTTATGGAGTTGTCCATGGATGATCTTTCTCTTGAGATTGTAGGAGGAACCTGTACAAGAATAATTTGATCAGCTATAATACTTAATGTGTAAAAAGGAAGTTATTAATTCTTTGATAAAACATGATTCAATAGATTAATACATGATTCAAAAGATTAATATAGACCATGTAATCCCAATAAATTTTATGGAAATTAAGTATATTAAATATGAAATATTAGAAAAATATAGATTCGAGCAAATTAGATGGATATATAATAAGCTCCATATATATGTGTTGTGTAAATTTTCTTGTCCAAAGGTTCCCCAATCCCATACATCTCTCCTCCTCTCTAAACCTTTTTTTTTTTTTTTTTTTTTTGGTGAAGAACAAACCAAAATTTGCTACTAGCAATAAATAACAAGAACAACAAACAACCGCAAAAACAACAATAATAAGATTAACAAACAGTAGAGAAACATTTAACAAGTTTTATCCTTTTACATGTAAGAAATTAAGCCAAATATATATATATATATATATATGTCATGCAGGGTTTAAACGTTATTTAAGATACATGAGAAATTACTGTGAGATATCTCGTTCCTTATTAATATTTATTTTAAAGCAATCTCCTCTTATGGTCTAGGTCGATATAACATGATTTCCAGCAAGTACTATCTCCCAAAAAAAAGAAAAGAAAAGAAAAGAAAAGCTATCTAATCTCCAGTAAGGAAAAAAGAAACAAGAATCGGTCGCAATTAATACCAACTTTAATTTGGAACAACAAAATATGTGATTTTTTTTTGTATCTCCATACCTGTTTGCTAACGCTCGAAACCTTGTTGGTTGGGGACGATGACCTTCGAATGTCTCGGTTGATCATTACGTTTTCTCTTCTTAACTGTAGCAACAAGAGATTGACTAGTTTATTTATGAATTAGCTAACCATACATTACCAAATAGAATATATAAAGGGAAAGGTTGATCATTCTCTTCAAATAGCTAGAGGATTCTCAGAAGTTGCTACCAAAAAAGTCCAAAAAATGCTTCAAACTAAGACGCTATAGTTCAACAACTGAAAAGTCCATAACCTTCTTAATTAGGGGCTATACAAATGTTTTATAGTCAAATATTCGTCACAAATACATGATTCGAAGACCTTAATTAATTTCCAATCATTGATCAATCCCGGTTCATAATTAATGCATAAAAAGCTCTAATTAAACCGTCCATATTAATTACATAACTTAAAGCTCATAGTCTTCGCATGCAAGAGAAAAAGCTCACTTAATTTGTTCACACATGTATAAAGCCTTAAATTCTTAGCACAGCTATATAAATTAAGCTAGAGAGACATAGAGCTATAAAATAGGAAAAAACGACATAAGAAAATGAAAGGTACCTCTCCATTATCTTCATCACCCATCAATTCCACATCCTTTATCTCCTCTTTAAAAGCAGCTTTTTTCATCACCACCTCCATAGGAAACAAAACCAAGGTCTCCTCCCCCTCTTAATTTCTCCTTCTCCCCTTTATTTCTTTTGTTACCTTAATTTGCCTTGTACTCTCCTAGCTCTTGTTATAAAGGGAAGCATCATGGGCTTGACTTGTTTTTCAGTTTTTTAATTTTTTTTTTAAAAAAAAACCAAAGCCAAGTACGTACTTATCTACATTATCTAAGGAATAAGTATCTAAAATGTCAACACCCTCATTGGAGACTAAAATAAGATAAACTAAGAAGGAGCCAAAGAAAAAAAATATATATATATATATATTCCACGCTTCAACGTGAGAGCTGTGTTTTCAAGCTGCGTCATTACGAGCGGTTGTAGCCGCACTCTCCGCACTCCTTTGAAGTTTCTCCGTACACACCCGGCCAAACTTGTTTGTTCATTCTCACGTGGGAGAGAGTGTTTCGTGTTGGATTATGTAAAGCCATGTTCCGAGTCGATATTTAGAGTTTGACTCTAATTGGATCTAATCTTGTTCTAAAAGATTAGGGATTATCTAGGATCACTTTAAAGAGGATTCCTAGTAGGATTCCTAAAAGAATTCCTAAGAGGATATATGGTGACTAGAGATGAATCGGACTTGGATGGAAGGCTAAAATTGTTTCCTACTAGAATTAGGATTTTAGGGCTATATAAACTCTTGTAGTTAATCTTTAGAGTTTAGAGCCTCATTGTTAGAGGTTTCTCATTATGAGCTTCATTGAAAAATACCCTAATTGAGAGGAAAACGTAGAGAGCTCATGAGAGAGAGTTTCTTGTAATCCAATCTTACTCCTTTGTACTTTTGTGCCGTGGATTAATCGAAGAGCGCATTGAGGTGGTCTTGCCCGTGGACGTAGGTCGACTCATGGTTGGCCGAACCACGTAAATCTTGTGTTCTTGTTTTCTCTTGTTTTCTTTATTGCTTTGTTATCCTCGTGCTTATTTTTCCTACGATCGTTCTCGTCTCTTACGTCTACGAAAGATCCTGTTTCCGCTGCGCTCGTGTGCTGTGTGGGTTTGAGGTGTGCTCGGTAACCCCACGGCCGGTCCCCCTTCAATTGGTATCAGAGCGTTTGGTTCTTTGTAGTACGTTGACGGTGAAACGATGGCGGGAAAAGTTACGGCGACGAAGTATGAGGTTCCTCGATTTGATGGAACGAATTTCGCGTTGTGGAAACTGAAGATGCAAGCAATCTTGATTAAAGATGCTTGTGAGATCGCCCTGCAAGGAAAGGAGAAAAAGCCGGAAGGGATGACGGATAAGCTATTTGAAGAGAAAGACAAGATGGCTTTGGCAAACCTATATTTGGCACTTGATGATTCGGTGCTATTCAATGTGGAGACCGAGACTACCGCAAAAGGGATTTGGGATAAATTGAAGAATCTCTATGAAGGAAAGTCATTGGTGAATAAAATCTTCTTGAGACGGCAATTGTACAATCTAAAGATGAAGGACGGGGGGTACCGGTACAAGAGCATCTAAGTTCATTCAACTCTATTGTGAGCAAGCTTGCGGCCCTAGACGTTAGAATCGATGAAGAAGAAAAAGCTAGTATTTTACTTTGTTCGATGCCGGAATCTTGGGATAATTTGATTATGAACTTGAGCCACGTTGAAACCCTTAAGATGGAGTCGGTTGTTGCATCATTACTTACCGAGGAGATGAGACGAAAGTCTAGCCAAGAAAGCTCTTCGGGGGAGGCTATGATAGCACGGGGAAGACCTTTCGAGAGGGAGCGTGGTGATCGAGGGAAGTCAAGATCAAAGTCCAAAGGCAAAAAGAAAGTAAAGTGCTGGAATTGTGGAAAGTCGGGGCACGTGAAGAAGAATTGCCGGGTTAAAGGAGTTGATGGTAAATCCGATTCGAGCAATTTTGAAGGTAACGTAGCCGAAGCGGATGCTAAGTCGGCTAGTTCGGAGGACGGAGATGCGTTGTCCGCATTAGATAGATCCGATCTTATTTATCATTGGATCTTAGATTCGGGAGCGTCGTTCCACATGACTCCCTATAGGGAGTGGTTTCATACTTACAAGTCATGGGATGGTGGAGTTATCTATTTGGGTGACAACACGGCATGTTCGGTGGTTGGAGTGGGAGATGTTCGGATCAAGATGTTTGATGGTATTATTCGAACGGTTTCTAATGTTCGGTATGTTCCTACACTTCGAAAAAGTCTTCTATCACTTGGAATATTTTGCAAACAAGGGCTTAGGTTCGTCGGCGAGAAGGATCATTTAAAGGTATGTCAAGGATGTTTGGTGTTGATGAAAGGAGAGCAAATAGGTGGCCTATATAGATTGGTGGGCGAGACTCAAGTGGGAGAAGTGGTTGTTGCAAGCGCAAAGGTGGAGTCTCCGACGGTGTGGCATCGCCGTTTTGGGACACATGAGCGAGCGCGGATTGCAGGTATTATCTAACCGTGAACTTCTTCCGGGTTATAAGTCTGCGCCATTGGATTTCTGTGAAGATTGCATCTACGGAAAGCAACGAAGGTTATCATTCTCTCTATCACATCAAAGAAGTAAGTCGCATCTCGAGTTGATTCATTCGGATACTTGGGAGTCGCCCGATAGTTCGTTGGGCGGGTGTTTTTACTTTGTTTCTTTTATTGATGATTATTCTCGGAAGGCTTGGGTGTATATCCTAAAGCGGAAGTCCGACGTGTTTGAAATTTTTAAGAAGTTTAAAGCTCTTGTGGAAAATGAAAAAGGTTTAAAAATTAAGTGCTTACGTTCCGATAACGGAGGGGAGTATTGTTCAAGAGAATTTGATGAGTTTTGTAGTGAACATGGAATTAAGCGGCACCTCACGGTACCCGGTACACCGCAACAAAACGGTGTAGAGGAGAGGTTAAATAGAACACTCATGGAGAGGGCCCGAAGCATGTTGAGTACTTCAAAACTCGACAAGAGATTTTGGGCGGAAGCCGTAAGCACGGCTTGTTACTTGATCAATCGAGCGCCGACAAAATCACTTGATCTGAAAATTCCTGAAGAAGTCTGGAGCGGCAAGCCCGTTGACTACTCCTATCTTCGTGTCTTTGGATGCGACGCTTATGCGTGGATACCGAAAGAGAAGAGGTCCAAATTGGATAAGAACTCTCGGAGGTGCATATTTCTCGGCTATGCGAAAGGTGTTAAGGGGTATCAATTGTGGGATCCTACTACCCACAAGATTGTCGTAAGCCGTGACGTTGTCTTCAACGAAGGGTCCTTTCAAGGCACCAAGGAAAAGCAAGATGATGAGGCTATGGTTCCAATTGAGCTCTTTGAAGCACGCGATGAGGTGCAAGGTGAGCAAGCACAAGAGGACGAGGAGGTGGTTGATAATGAACCGGACTTGGAGTCTCCGCAATCATCCGAAAATACAAATTCACCGGTGGAGCCACCAGCGGATTCCGGGCGTCCTAGGAGAGTCATTAGACCTCCTGCGAGGTATGATGACTATATTACTTCATTTACTCCTTCTGCTAACTATGTTAGTGCATATGTTGCTTTGGCGGAGGAAGATGAGCCGACTTCGTATAAGGAGGCTTGTGAGTCGACCAATGCCGGAAAGTGGCAATGCGCGATGGAGGAGGAGATGGAGTCACTTCGGAAGAACATGACCTGGGAACTTGTTGACTTGCCGAAGGAAAGGAATGCGATCGGATGCCGGTGGGTGTTTAAGGTGAAAAAGGATACGGATGGGAATGTGGAGAGATTCAAGGCGAGGTTGGTGGTGAAGGGTTATGCTCAGAAGCCGGGGATCGACTTCGATGAGATCTTCTCACCGGTGGTTCGTTTTACCACTATTCGAGTTGTTTTGGCGATCGCGGCGATTATGGATTTAGAGCTCGAGCAGATGGATGTAAAAACGGAATTCTTGCATGGTGACCTGGAGGAGGAGATATATATGTCGCAACCGGAAGGCTTTGTCGAAAGAGGCAGGGAGCATTTGGTTTGTCGGTTGAACAAATCATTGTACGGCTTGAAACAGGCGCCGAGGTGTTGGTACAAGCGATTTGATTCCTTCATTGTGAGTTTGGGTTTTGATAGGCTTGAGACGGATCATTGTGCATATTTCTGTGGATACAATGACGGGAGCTTCTGTATTTTGCTATTATATGTCGACGATATGGTGGTCGCGGGAAATAGCAAAGGCCGGATATCTACCCTGAAGACTCAGTTAGCCGGTGAGTTCAATATGAAGGACTTAGGAGCCGTGAACCAAATACTCGGGATGAAGGTACTACGGGAGAGAAAGAATAGGAAGGTTTGGCTTTCACAAAAGGGTTATGTGGAGAAGGTTCTGCGGCGCTTCAATATGCAGAACGCAAAGCCAGTTTCTACCCCGTTTCCTATTCATTTAAAATTGTCGGCCGAGCAATCACCGGAGGTACGGAAGCAGAAAAGGCCGACATGGCTCGGGTACCATATTCATCGGCAGTAGGGAGCCTTATGTTTGCCATGGTGTGTACGAGACCCGACATTTCTCAAGCAGTGGGAGTAGTAAGTCGGTATATGGCGAATCCAGGTTGTGAACATTGGAATGCAGTGAAGTGGATCCTCAGGTATTTGAGGGGCACTGCGGATTTCTCACTCTGTTATGGTTCTGCGGGTTTGGAGTGTGTCGGATATGTGGATTCAGATTTTGCAGGAGATAGAGACAGGAGAAAGTCTACTACGGGCTATATTTTCTCTATGGGCGGTGGTGCTATTAGCTGGGAGTCGAAGCTTCAGTCGGTAGTCGCTTTGTCGACGACAGAGGCGGAGTATATAGCAGTGGCACATGCTTATAAGGAGGCTATTTGGTTGAAAAGGCTTTTAGGAGAATTGAAGGTGAAGCAAGATGTGATGAGAGTGAATTGTGATAGTCAAAGTGCAATACACTTGGCGAAGAATCCGGCGTTTCACTCTCGGACGAAGCACATTGACATTCGCTATCACTTTGTAAGAGACGTAGTGGATGAGGGTCTTATCTCACTGTTAAAAGTTCATACCGATGCAAATCCAGCAGATATTTTGACGAAGCCAGTGACTCGAGAGAAGTTCAATTGGAGCATTATTTCTCTCGGTCTTGGAGCTACGTGAGGAGAGTGGGAGTTTGGCAAGACTTCCAATTTATTGTTTCATGGTATTCGACACATGTCTTTAAGTGGGAGAATTGTTGGATTATGTAAAGCCATGTTCCGAGTCGATATTTAGAGTTTGACTCTAATTGGATCTAATCTTGTTCTAAAAGATTAGGGATTATCTAGGATCACTTTAAAGAGGATTCCTAGTAGGATTCCTAAAAGAATTCCTAAGAGGATATATGGTGACTAGAGATGAATCGGACTTGGATGGAAGGCTAAAATTGTTTCCTACTAGAATTAGGATTTTAGGGCTATATAAACTCTTGTAGTTAATCTTTAGAGTTTAGAGCCTCATTGTTAGAGGTTTCTCATTATGAGCTTCATTGAAAAATACCCTAATTGAGAGGAAAACGTAGAGAGCTCATGAGAGAGAGTTTCTTGTAATCCAATCTTACTCCTTTGTACTTTTGTGCCGTGGATTAATCGAAGAGCGCATTGAGGTGGTCTTGCCCGTGGACGTAGGTCGACTCATGGTTGGCCGAACCACGTAAATCTTGTGTTCTTGTTTTCTCTTGTTTTCTTTATTGCTTTGTTATCCTCGTGCTTATTTTTCCTACGATCGTTCTCGTCTCTTACGTCTACGAAAGATCCTGTTTCCGCTGCGCTCGTGTGCTGTGTGGGTTTGAGGTGTGCTCGGTAACCCCACGGCCGGTCCCCCTTCATTTCGTACGTATACCGCGTCATTTATATATACACACACAGTAAAAACTTATCTCAGTATATGTTTAAAATATATATTTTGAAGTATAAATAGTTTTACTAACTTGGTTTGTTAATATTTGATTATTAAGTGATATTTGACTAAGTTGTAATGACCCCTGCAAAAGTTGATAACATTAAATGGTACTTTTGTTAGCTGATCGGTTTCTATAAACCTAACTTTCTCGCATTATATAAAATAGTTAAAATTATTTTTGGAAATACCAGGTTTCATGGTTGAATCCAAGATACTGGACCAAATGCTTTTCTGGTTCAATGACCGGACCGGTTTCACCAAAATGGTGGTATATATATGAGCTCGATATACATGCGCGCATTGAATATTCTCTCTGGGTTATTAGTCGCATTCCGCAGGTTCACGAAGAGATGGATCGAGACCATATTTCGTGAAGATGACCTGTGACACCCCAGGAAGTCCTATATAAAAAATATAATAGGGCTAATTTCTCAATCCGACTTAAGTATTTTGGGTGGTGGCTAGGCCCAAGAGGTTGAGAGAGTTGAGTGTGCTAGGACGGGAGTAGTCCTAGGATGAGTGACCCCCTGGGAAGTTGGGGCGTCACATGACCTTCCTAGATTGAGCCCAATTAATAAGTTTAGTACTAATTAGATTATTTATGCTCGAATAATATCTTTAGCTTTAATGACTCCCAGTGTGCTTGTTGATGCAATTTCTTTAAGCTATTTGACTTGTAGGCCTTTCGATCTGGCTGGCACATGATAACAAGTCAAAATGTTGCTGTTTTTATGGAAGATCACTTGAATTATTCATAATAGATATGTATCAACCAAAAAACAAAACAAAAATTATCTCCATGGTCAACTTTTGAAGCTACCTTAGTAGACTCTCTTTGATATTTCAAATTAAATTCGGCGGATATTCTCAATAAATATGGCCAAAACACTGTCCACCGATAAACACTATTATCCTTTTGTAAGTCAAACTCTAAATTTGATGTTATTTGCATATAGTTTTGTCTACTTGCAATATTTCTTAAGCATCTGTGGTACATTTCTTTTCTTTTGAACCAATGGGATTGGTTCCTGCTTCTGTCATTATATTGGAGACCTTTCTTACTTTCAACATCCTTTTTTATTTTTTTGTGTAGACTTATTCTTTTTCTTTATTTTTTCCCCTTTTTTCTCTTTAGACAAGTTTTTCATGGATCTTATTTATTTGTCTCTTTGTAAATGTACAATAAGTCAAATAGATTTTTTCTGAATTTATAGCTATTAATTGGCTTTGAGATTTGAAATATATATATATAACATAATTAATTTACATCAATGCTATTGAAAATTTCTTGGATTTATGTAGGACTGATTTGATAATATTAGTACCTTTCGCATCAAATTATGGACCATGCATCTTGATAGATTTGGAACCTTTGATATACATGTGTAATTTTCTTTTCTTTTGAAGTATATATATTTGAGTAGTGCTTCTATACTTGCAATTTTTTCTCACCGTTCATTTATTTCTAATCAACGGATACGATTTAATTTTTCATAAATTGTGACCTGCAATAGCAGGTCACTTTGTGAGAGGTACCGGTCGCCAGGTACCTCACAGAAGGGCATTATAGTCTTTTAATATAAGGATAATATAGTAATTTTATCTTTATCATTTTATTAAATTTTTTATCTTTTTGTGTTTCCTTTTTCTCTCTTTACCTTTGCTCTTTAGCCATAGATAAAGAGAGAAAATTTAATAAATTGTATTAAATTGTGCCACAAAGGTTTAGTTTAAACAATATTAGTAACTCTGTTTTAAATTATTAAATTTAAATTATTTTAAATTAAATTATATTAAATTAAATTATATTAAATTATTAAATTCTGTTTAGTCATAGATATATTGTATTAAATTAAATTGTATTAAGTTAAACCGAAATAGAACCTAAACTCAAAATATTAAATTAAATTTAAAATTTTAAAATACATATTCACATATTCACATATTTACAAATTATTTGACAAGACTTTAAAAGGTAATTTTTCTTTTTATTTGTTTAATTACTTAAATTGTGCAAACGAGTTTAAATTTTAGGAAACTATAATGCATTAAAATTTATTTCCATACCTAATACTTTAATGAAATGAGTTTAAATTTTTTTGAAATAAGAATAAAATTTTAAATTATTAAATCCTGTTTAGCCATAGATAAATTGTATTAAATTAAATTGTATTAAGTATACTATTACATTTATTAAATTAAATTGTAGTAAGTATATTACATTTAAATATATAAGAGAGAGAGGGAAATTATTATACATCTTTTATATTTTTATTTATAAAATATTATATATTTTTATTATATAGTATTATATGTATACTATTACATTTATTATATTAAATACTTATCAATTTATTGTTATTTATTTTATTGGATCGGGTTGCGCCTGAACAGACTACACTAATTTCCAACAAGAATATGAAAATATTTTGTAGACCAATTATGGGTTGGGCCTATACCCACCTTGAACCCGACCCGAATCATATATCAAATTTAATATTATACTTAAATTTATATTTTAAAAATTTAGATTTAATATAATATATTTTGTAATATGATAAAAATAAATTATTGTTTCGGGTTCAGATCTATGGGTTTGGGTTTAGTTTTGGATTTCGAAATTTTGATCAGTTCAAGGTATGGATATGAATTTTCGAAATCTGTTAATTTTGAAAATAGGTTTTGCGATTGGTAGTTGGATTCGAATTCGAGTCCTTAATTATTTTTTGACCAATAATCTTAATCTTTTTCAAATTTTCATTTAAAATTTTGTGTAAAAGTTTTATTAAATTTTTTAAAACTTGTATTACATCTAATGGTTCTAAAGTATTCTTATTATTCAGCTCAGTAGGTTGAACTGAGAAACTTGATAGAATAGATTATAATTTGATCAGTCGAAATAACTATTTTATTTAATTTTTAAATCATTGATACTAATTTTTCATAAAATAAATAACAAAAATTAAGAAGCTAATTGCAAACTAAAAGATAAGGGGTTGATATTTTAAAAATCGACTAAAAGTTGAAAAAATTTAAAGGTGAAAGTCAAAATCACCTTAAATCAACTAGATTGACTAACTTGGTAAAATATATAAATAAACTACATTTAAATAGTGATACAAAATTAACATTGAATTTAAATAGTGATACAAAATTAATATTGAATTTAAATTTTTAGCCTATACAATTCTATTCTAAGAATAAATTGAATTATACCCAATATTCCTAATCAATTAAAGTCTAAATTAGAAAAAATTTAAATTTTTTTAAATATATTAAATATGTTGAACTCAAATATTCACCCACATTCAAATATGTTTAAATTAATAATACAAAAATAATGTCAAAACTAGTTGAATTTAAACATTTACTAACATTACAAGTTTTTTTAAATAGTGATACAAAATTGATTCTAAAATATAAAAAATATTAAAATTATAATATTACATATGTTGAATTTAAAGTGATACAAAATATTATAACATTTTAAATACGTTCAATTCGTTATTATGAACATTAAAGTCGTTAAAATAATTTTGTAAAATTTTTCTTATTTAAATTAAATTTAAAAATTTAAAAATTAAATATTTAAACTCAACATGTTTAAAAACATTAATATTTCTAAATATCTATAATTTAAATTAATGCCTAAATTGGAAGAATTTCAAGTTTCCTTTCATTAATGCTTAAATTGATGCACAGTTAATGCCTAAAATTAAGATAATCAATTAATTGAAATATTCATGAAAACTTTCTTATAATGTTTTCTAGTTTAATTACTAAAATGCCCTCATATTAAGAAACCTGTTAACCTGCTACATAATAAAATTACGATTTTATCCTTATTCAATCAACGGTTAGGATTTTTTATATTTTTTATAAAATCAAGTACCGAATCATTTCTCTATATATTTATATGGCTTCTGCACATGACAACAATGCTAGAATTAAATGAGGAGAAATTTGTATTGAGAAATCACGAGGAAATGAAAACAAATATTCTCCAATTTACTAGTATTAAAATGGGGAGTACTACGTTATCAGAGCCTTGTTTATATAAAAGCTGATCAAATTCATTGAATTTACTCAAATTTAATTAGTGAATATATAGGAATAAAATTCAATATGTCAATCAGCTCTATTAAAAAACTAACTTAGATTTATCATTTTCGAATTATCTTACCTTATTTTTTTCATTTAATTAACTGGTACTACTAGAATGATTGTGCTGTGAGCTACACATACACAGAAAACTAAGGCTAGCTACATTAATAGAAACAAGATCCAGGGACTCTTCCCTCTAAAAGTACCATATGGACAACTTGCATGTTCGATTAAATATACCATGGATAAATCCAATGTATAATTAAGGTGACATTGTGATCTGAGTTAGATGTACCATTTACTAAGAATAATACTATAAAATTTAGTGGTGATGATGGGGATCTATTTAGATTAGATTAGATCAGATTCCTACATAATTATTTATCGCCAGTTTCCGGTGAGCCAACCAAAACTGATGTTTAGAGAGGGACAGTTCATGTTTGGGTCCAATTAATTGTTTGTTTTTAGATCCCATGGCGTTGAAAGTTTGAAACATTGTCATCTTAATTTGCCTTCAAGCTAGATTGTTTTTTTTTTTTTTTTTTTTTTTTCAGTGTTGACCAAAATGATCTCACCCCTTAGTTCATTGCCTATTTCCTTTTTTTAAAATTTTTGGCTTCAAGCCTAAAATACCAAAAATTATATCAACATTTAGTCTCTTTTGGTGACATTTTTCTTAAATTGAATAGGGGTAATTTTTAATTAAGTACACTAATTTTCTAGCATCATTATTATTATTATTATTATTATTATTATTTTGGTTTTTTGAACCTTGATGTCTCTGCTCTGTAGCTAAGTTTATTTACTTAATGAATGAAGCGGTTTTAATTAATAGAGTACTATTTGGATAGTATTGTCGGTGAAAAACAAAACTATTGTAAAATGATCCTAATGTATATATATTTTGGAAGGAGTTAGAAGCCTTATATTGAAGCTACTGTATTCAAAATTCAGAATCTTATTTCCACTCTTCGCTAGAGCGGAAGTTTCAAATAATTTTTTTGCCAAATATTTTACAAAGAATATTTGCTGCATGCTAAAAGTAGAAGTGAAAATGTGATCAAACATGCAAGTCCTAATTAGTATGATTTAATTAGTGTGAAAATTAGTAGCATACTCTCACAATATTGCAATTTGGGCTTTATCACGCTATTTCGAAACATAGATGGATTCAGATCAAATTAGTGTATTTAAATTCCCAATCCAAATGCCGTGAGATACATGCTTTTAATTATTACTCAATTTTCAAATATGATCTTATTTAAAAGATGCGATCCCGTTTGTGGAAAGTAAATTATATATGATACCCTTAACACAGAATCTAAATAAATTATTATATCCAAATTTGATCCCAAACTGTTAATTACAAGTTGTGTCAGTAACACATCAGTAAAAATAACGGGTTCAGAATCCCTAGCTCGGTGCATGATGATTATTGGATAATTATGTATTCTTTCTTTTATTTCATAATTTTATGTATTTTAGTACTGCTATGGTTTGCCCAAAATGCCGTTGTTACAAACTTGTGATATTTTTGTATTTCTAACGTAGAATGCGACGATTGCTTCATGCGAGAAGCTCATCATAAGTAAGCAACAATTTTTTTTTTTTTTATAGAAAAAGATAGCACGCTACCTGCTTCATTCATTGAAAGGATGAACTAAACTACAGGGGGAGTAAGCAACATATTGAACGCTGTTTTAATAATTTTTAAAAAAATTTGTAAAAAATATATTGTTTTTGGTGTTCTAAAATTATATGATTGATCAATGACGTAGTGATAATTAATTTACCAAGGATCATTTTTGGATTCGTAAAACATTTCCCTTTTTTTTTCCTTTTTTTTTTTTTTGGTGATCCAAGATTTTACCAAATCGATTTGTTGGATATATAACTGTCAACGGAGCCAACGGAAAAAGAAATAAACAATGCTGACTTGGTGTCCAACATGTGTAATTAATGCTCACGTATTCGAAGATGATCCACTCCCCTATTTTTAATTTTTTTCTCACATTCATTAGGAAAAAAAAAAAACTGAGTGGCTAAAATATAAATTGACATATAATGTTACTCGATCTACAATTGTTTTTTTTTTTAAGATAGCAAATTCTAAATTTAAATAGTAAACTAGTTATTAGCTGTTATGTATATAATTAATACCGACTCTATAATTTTAAGGCATCTATTTAATTTTTTGAGCTTGATGAGCCATAGTTCAACTAGGCATGGAATTCGAGGATTTTATATTTGATAGTTTAGATTGGGCACTGAAACAGTTGACTAGAATCTCATCAACCAATGGCATTAATTATATAATAAATTTACAGGAATGCTTTTTAATTTTTTAAGTGCATAGTTGGAGTAGTTTTTGTTTCAATTTGTTTTCTATATTTCTATTGAGGAAGTTCCCAATTTAATTTGATTTAAGGTAGTCATGTTAACTTAATTGGCATCAAGACATGAAACATGTTTGAACATAATTATATTTTTGAGAAAAGAGGAGTTGATTTTTTTTTTTTTTTTTTACTCTCTTCAAATATTCGATTTCACATGTTAGAAAAAGAAAGTCAATTCCTACCTTGATTTCATAGATTCGAATAAATTTTAAATTATTTAATAACAAGAGAAGGGATGAGGCATGATGCAAATTAAGTGCAGTCCAAGTTAATAATTATATAGTTGGTTCGAGATGCAAATCCAAGTTCCTTTCCATTAAAAAAGTAGCTAAATATCAAAATTTCAGATATTTAATTTGCTATTCTAGCAAGTATAGGAAATCAACATCAGGAAATGTCTAAAACCAACATCAGGAATATTTGAAGTATCTAAAAAAAATGGTTACTTTGATCATATTAAGAAATCGATTTTGAATTAATTGCAAAGTTAATTATCCAGTTGTAGATCATAGATGTAAATGTTCAAACACCTCTAATGTGATAAAAGAGTACATATATATTCGTCACTAGTTACGTCTACATAATTATATATGTGTGAATACGTGGTCACCAGTGTAAACGCATCTTGTAAATATATATGAACTTAATTTACTACTGCAAATTTTAGGAGTACAAAAAAAATGCATGTCTCTTCATCATCGAGGCCGGTGAATCACGCACCGCCACGTTACGTTACCTAGTTGTAATTAAGAAGTTCCAACAGTTGATGAAACTTTATGAAACACACCCCTTTCTATCAAATGGTCTTTAAAAAGTAAAATAAAGAAAATGTGACTTATAAGATATGCATGGTTGTTGGATGAGGGCTCAATTTAAACTAAATTAAGAGATTAGTCAATGGATGTATATATTAATTAAGAGAAGGTCCTCCCTACCTACTAACTTTTTATGCATAAACTTAATAAATAAAGTAAATATAAACCTAGCAACCAAGAGGAGAGGATGAAGTCAATGAGTCCTTGTAGACCTTCTCTCTTCTCTATTGACCTTGTTATATACTTTGAGGTACATCATGTGAGGCCAAACCCCTTCAAAGATTTTGTCAAAGACCATATTTTTCTAATTCATGAAATGGAAAAAAGAAAGTAAATAAGTCTTTAGGTATTTGATGCTTGAAAGGCACTGATCTATGAGGTATTATGTTTCATTTAATAAACACTTGTTTATTCTTGGTCCTCTACAACAAGGGTTTTGCTTAATTTGTTAGTGTTAGGTCATTTGGAAGCTTGGTCATTGGTGCGATGAAAATTCTTCACAAATCTTTAATAAGTATATAATATATAGTTATATATTTTGATAAATAAAGATGAAAATGAATAAACTAATGTGAATGTCAACAATATTAGTGAATAAGTTTGAAAGGATTAATGCTTGATTGCCAGATCAAGTAATTGCTTATTATTGGATAAAACAGTGTTTTTTTTTTCATAATATATAGACATTGCAGCAAATTACAAAGTCATTAAAATGTGAATTTATATGCTAATGAGAAAATAATTTTCAACAAGGTCAAGAACTACTGCTGTGTGTCAGAGCAATCTAATTCTCACGGACAAGATATTAAATCAAAATTGCATAGGATGATAAATATATATACAACTCAGGCTCATAAAAGAAGTTGACAAAGTAGCAGGTTATTGCTTAACTATAACTTTAAATTGGAAATAGTCCTTTTTTTTAAAAAAAAATGTTTAGATGAGAGAATAGCTAGGTTCTTCAAATAAATTTCAAGGATGTTGGGTGCAAAAATAAATAAATGCAAAGGAAAATAATAGAGAGGTATTGCAATGATCCATCATGACTACATATGCGTTTATATATGGAGACTTTTATGACAAATAAGTTTGAGGAGATTATTAAACAAAGTATTTTGTATGTAGATATTAATCCGCAGTTGTTTACCGTCAACTTGATTAGTTGAAGAAAATGAGGAATACATTATTATATATATGAATTTATTGATCAGTGGATGGATTTGATATTGGTAAGCCATGAAGTGTCACACCCTTGATCAATTGCTTAGCTATAAACTAATTGGCTTATTGCTCACTATAAATCATGTTGACTTTGGATCAACTCTGGCCAAAACAATAGGTAATGTATAGATGTTTATCATTCCTCTTGAAAAGCCACAGTACATAAGCCACAGTACATGCATTAACCTTTGAAAAAGGGACAAGCCACAGTGCACATTATTCTTATATATATATATATGCATATATATAGTTCATTAACAATTGTGAAATCATAAAAGATGACGAAGAATGATACCGCATCTGGTATGAGTAATAACGAAATGAACATCGCAACCAAGCAAGCAAGATGCTGTGCATCTTAATTAGTTAGCTCATAGAGTAGTTTATCCTAACTTGCTTCCTTTACCTTTTGGAAGCATTATCTATATTGGGGTTATTCTATAAACAGTAACAACTATACTACTTCCTCAACAGATTAAATAACTAGATAAAATTAAAGTTATCAATTGTATTTTTCTAAAGTAGACTCGAAGATGACTTATTTGCAGCCCACATGCCTTAACAAAAAAAAGAAAAGAAAGTAAAAGAAGATCAAAAAGAGTAGAGGAGGATATCCTCGATCCTTAGCTACTTCAAATTATAGGCCTTGAAATTGCAGTTGTTACATTGAAGTAGGTCAATGCATGTTATCATGAACCATTGAATTGAGCACTTCGAGATGAAATGGAGATCTTGTTCTCTAAGACCATAATAGCACATTCAATTAATATAAGTTTGCTCACAACATACATTGGTCCCAACCTAGCTGGTGGGGTTTGACTTTAACTAAATTTTTATAGGCACATGATCTATCTGATTGTGGAGTGATAGGATTGTAGTTGTAAGCATCATTATGATGGGGTAAAAACAGCTAATAATGTGTTCATTAAACCCATTTCCAAGAAGCCCCCCTATCATTAATAGTTAGTTAATTATTTAAGTGAAAATGACACACATGGATGATGATGCCATGATTTATGTTAAGTCAAAGCTTTACAAAGCTATGTCATGCTTCATCTGTTTAATTATTCACTAGACTATGACTTCCTTCATCGAAGCGAGTGAAAAGAGAGAAAAAGGACGAACTTAATACAGTTAAATAAATGATCTGTATCCTAACATTGAGTGTTTCTACAAAGCGAACCAACCAAAAAAAAAAAAGGGAAAAAGGAAAAGATAACTACTGTTACATAAGTAGATATATATATATAGATATATATGTGAGAAGAAAGATCATCTTAATCATAACAAACAATTATCTCTTCTACATTAATCATGGAGAAGAACCATTAACCAGCTTTCCCAATTTTTTTTTTTTTTTTGCAAACGAACAATTAATTTCAACGAAATCTTCCTATTATTATGCTCCAAATCGACGCATTCGTCTTCCAGTAGAGTGTGTTGAATGTACACAAATTGGTAAAACAAAGTTTCTGATTCACATTAATGTCAATTACTGACATACACCGAAAAGGATCTCTACCTTTTCATCAACCAGCTAAAAAGATCAGCTACATTTGAATTGGAAAATAATTATTTAATTATCTATTAAACTTATTCTCAGAAAAAACAAAGAAGGGGACACACGTCACCATTACAACAAGTTAGGCTAACAAGTGAACCTAAAGAGATTCAGATCAATCAACCTCAATGTATCATACATATATCCAAGAAGATTGGTTACCATGATAACTACCTACTAAACATATATAAATTATATCTATCACTTAACTGCAAAGAAGAATAATCCAAATGTCGAAAGGGTTGCGTCCCGCGGTAGGAGTGAGGAAATTGAATAAGATGATTGAGTCATTGTTATTATTTGGTTTAGATTTATAGTTATCTAAATTTAAGTAAATCCTAATCTAATTAGGATAAAATATTATTTAGATTTAATTTGACATATATGGATTACGACTAGAAGATTAATTCTAATCGAATTAGAATTAGACTCTAGTTTGGAGACATGTATTATATATACATGCTACGGCCAAATTAACGTGGTCGCGGCGGCTAATTAAGAAGCCATGCATAATTAAGCTCCCCAAAAATTAAGTCCAGCCGGTATTCTTTGGTGTTGGCGTGCACGAGGCCGCGGCGGCTCTGTCCGCATTGCAGAGGGAGGAGCTGCGCATATTAATTAGAGGCATGCTCTAATTAATTAAGTGCGCAAGCAGGGTGAGAGCTGAGCCGAGATATAATTATCCGGATGCGCTAAGAAGGTGCCGTATGCGGTGACGCGTGTCGATTTATATATTTAGTTTTCGGATTCTTTGAGAGATCTCCTTTGTACTCCGCCTTTTCGACATTAATAAAGTATTTGCTCCGTCTTCGCCCGTGGACGTAGGCCGTTGGCCGAACCACGTAATATCGGTGTGTTCTTTCCTTATCTTTTCTCTGTTCCGCATTAATTATTTTTCTGGATCTATTTTTCGTCGTTCCGAATTTCTAACAAACTGGTATCAGAGAGTTTCTATTCCCTTTGAGGATTAAGATGACGACGAAGTTCGAGATTCAGAAATTTGACAGGACCAACAGTTTCGCATTATGGCAAGTCAAGATGCGTGCTATATTGACGCAGCAAGGATTGCAGAAGGCACTGTTGGGAAAAGAAAAGATATCCGATTCTTTGACGGCGGAGCAGAAGGAGGAGATTGATGACAAAGCTCTTACGGCAATACAATTATGTCTATCCGATGAGGTATTGCGCGAGGTCTTGGATGAAAAGACCGCAGCAGGGCTTTGGCTTAAATTGGAGTCTCTCTACATGACGAAATCTCTCACCAACAAATTATATTTGAAGCAACGTCTCTTCATGTTGCGCATGGCGGAAGGTACCTCTATTAAATCGCATTTAGATGAATTTAATTCTATTATTATGGATCTCCGCTCGATAGATGTTAAAATCGATGAGGAGGATGAAGCCCTTTTATTATTATGTTCTTTACCGCCCTCTTATAAGAATTTTCGTGAGACCTTCTTATTTGGACGAGATACTCTATGTCTCGATGATGTCAAGTCTTCTCTACTTTCAAAAGAGAGGATTGACACGCAGATAAGCAATGAGACAGGTGGAGGTTTAGGAGAAGGTTTAGTCGCTAGAGGGAGGTCTCGGGAGAAGGGTTACGGTAATAGAGGTACATCGAAATCAAAGTCAAAACACAGGAATCTGATTTGCGGTTATTGTAAGAAGAAATGTCACATAAAAGCTGATTGTTTCAAGTTGAGAAATAAAGAACAGCGGAAGAATAACGGTGATAAGAATCAAGATCAGAAAAACACCAATACTAAGCCAGAAGCAAGTGTTGCAGCAGGAGAATCAGATGGTAATGATATCGTCTTTACAGTTACGGATAAGACACGCAGACAGGATGAGTGGCTTATGGACTCTGCATGTTCCTTTCATATCTGTACGCATAGAGATTGGTTCTCGACGTACAAGCCTTTTGAAGGTGGAGATGTATTGATGGGAAATCACTCTAAGTGTGCGGTTATTGGAATTGGCACTGTTCAGGTACGGATGTACGACGGAGTAGTGAGGACTATATCTGAGGTTCGGCATGTTCCGGATATGAGGAAAAATCTGATCTCATTAGGTACACTTGATGTTAAAGGCTTTAAGTATTCTTCAGCTGATGGATTAATGAAGGTCACTAAGGGAAATCTTGTAGTGATGAAGGCCAAGTTGTCCGACATGTTATATGTTCTACAGGGTTCCACTGTGACAGGTTCAGCAGCGGTGACTTCTTTCTCTATGTCAGATTCAGATAGCACTAAATTATGGCATATGCGACTGGGCCATATGAGCGAGTATGGTATGATAAAGTTAAGCGAGAGAGGTTTACTTGGTAGTCAGAGTTTAGAAAAGTTGGATTTCTGCGAGCATTGTGTTTTTGGCAAACAAAAGAGAGTCAGCTTTAAGGCCGCAGTTCACCGGACAAAAGGTACTCTTGACTATATTCATTCTGATCTTTGGGGACCCTCTCGTACTCCTACTCATGGTGGTGCTAGATATATGTTGACTTTTATTGACGACTATTCTCGTAAGGTGTGGGTATTCTTTCTAAAAGGTAAGGATGAGGTGTTCAATTATTTCAAGCAGTGGAAGGTTATGATTGAGAAGCAAACTGAAAGGAAGATCAAGAGATTAAGGACCGACAATGGTTTGGAATTCTGTTCGTCAGAATTTGAAGAATTCTGCAAGAAGGAAGGGATCGTCAGACATAAGACCGTTAGGCATACTCTACAGCAGAACGGAGTGGCCGAACGGATGAATAGAACTCTTTTAGAGAGAGCACGTTGCATGCTCTCTAATGCTGGCTTAGCTAAGAGTTTCTGGGCAGAGGCGATCTCTACGGCATGCTATCTGGTAAATCGATCTCCACATTCAGCACTTGATTGCAAAACTCCGGAGGAGGTATGGTCTGGTAGCCCTTCTGATTATTCTAATTTGCGCATATTTGGTTGTTCTGCTTATGTTCATGTAAATGAAGGCAAATTAGAACCTAGGGCCAAAAAGTGCATTTTCATTGGTTATGCATCGGGGGTTAAGGGATATAAATTGTGGTGTCCTGAATCATCTAAATTAGTTATTAGTAGGGATGTCACGTTTGATGAGTCTGCTATGTTATATCCTAACCGTATTTCTTTTGATGAGACCCCGAGTACTAGCAAGCAGGTGGAGGTAGAGACCGATGGTATAGTTCAGTCGCAGGATTCTTCTCAGTCAGAGCAAATTCAGTCGCCAGACACCTCAGTTAATGAAACCCCACAAGTTGAGAGGCAGAGCATTGCTACAGGCAGAGCGAGGAGACAGATCAAACCACCGCAGAGATACGGCTACGAGGATATGGTAGCTTATGCTCTTTCAGTGGCACAAGATTCAGAAGATGAAGGTGAACCTTCCACATATAATCAAGCTATTTCTGGTGCCAGTTCTACGGAGTGGTTGGTGGCGATGAATGAGGAAATGGAATCGCTCCATAAGAATCGCACATGGGAGTTAGTAAAACCGCCTACAGGCAAGAAAATTGTTGGCTGCAAGTGGGTCTTCAAGAAAAAGGACGGCATTCCCGGCGTGGAAGATACAAGGTATAAAGCTCGTTTAGTTGCTAAAGGCTACAGTCAGGTAGAAGGTGTTGACTTTAATGATATTTTCTCACCCGTTGTGAAGCATACTTCTATTCGTGTTCTTTTATCATTAGTAGCCATGAAGGACTTGTATCTTGAGCAGCTTGATGTTAAGACAGCTTTTCTCCATGGAGAATTTGAGGAGCAAATTTATATGAAACAGCCGGAGAGATTTATTATTGAAGGGAAGGAGAACCATGTTTGCCTATTAAGAAAATCGCTTTATGGCTTGAAGCAGTCTCCTCGACAATAGTATAAGCGGTTTGACTCCTTTATGACAGGTCACGGATATTCGAGAAGTAAGCGTGACAGTTGCGTATATTTCAGGAAGCTTGAGAAGGGATCTTTCATATATTTGTTGCTCTATGTCGATGATATGTTGATTGCTTCCGACGACATAGTTGAGATTAATAAATTGAAGGCTTCACTTAAGGGTGAGTTTGAGATGAAAGATCTGGGTGCTGCTAAGAAAATTCTCGGTATGAAAATTAAGAGGGACAGAAATTCAGGACTACTGCATTTATCACAGGAGAAATATATAAAGAAGATTTTAAGGCGTTTCGGGATGACAGACGCAAAACCAGTGAGCACTCCTTTTGCGGCGCATTTCAAACTTTCAGCTGAGTTATCACCACAGTCCGATGATGATCGGGAGTACATGTCACATGTTCCATATTCTAGTGCTGTAGGGAGCATTATGTACGCCATGGTTTGCACACGGCCGGACATCTCCTACGCAGTGAGCATGGTTAGCAGATATATGACCAATCCTGGTAAGGCTCATTGGCAAGCTGTTAAGTGGATTCTGAGATACTTACGAGGTACCACTAATACTTGTTTGGAGTTTGGGAGGTGTAAGGATAGTGTGGTTGGATATGTTGATTCGGATTTTGCGGGCGATTTGGATAGGAGGAGATCACTTTCAGGTTATGTATTCTCTATTGGTGGATGTGCAGTTAGTTGGAAAGCTTCATTACAACCAATTGTTGCCTTGTCTACGACTGAGGCGGAATATATTGCTATGACAGAGGGTGTAAAGGAAGCTATGTGGTTAAGAGGCTTATTTGGAGAGCTTACTTCTTCTTGGGATCCGACGATTGTTTATTCAGATAGTCAGAGTGCTATTCATTTGTCTAAAGATCAAATGTTTCATGAGAGGACAAAGCACATCGATGTAAAGTTTTACTTTGTTCGGGATGTGATTGGGAAGCGCACCGTGACTGTTAAGAAAATTGGTACTGAGGACAATCCGGCGGATATGCTTACTAAGTCTCTTACAAATGCCAAGTTCAAGCATTGTTTGGACTTTGTGGCAGTTAGCAGCATTTGAGGCCCTATAGGGCGTTTGGAGAAGACGGAGAACTATGGAGCGTTAAGGAGCATTGAGGTGAAATTAATTCAAGGTGGAGTTTTGTGGCGATCTCGACACAGCGGCTAAACTACAAATTAAACCAAGGTGAAGATTGTTATTATTTGGTTTAGATTTATAGTTATCTAAATTTAAGTAAATCCTAATCTAATTAGGATAAAATATTATTTAGATTTAATTTGACATATATGGATTACGACTAGAAGATTAATTCTAATCGAATTAGAATTAGACTCTAGTTTGGAGACATGTATTATATATACATGCTACGGCCAAATTAACGTGGTCGCGGCGGCTAATTAAGAAGCCATGCATAATTAAGCTCCCCAAAAATTAAGTCCAGCCGGTATTCTTTGGTGTTGGCGTGCACGAGGCCGCGGCGGCTCTGTCCGCATTGCAGAGGGAGGAGCTGCGCATATTAATTAGAGGCATGCTCTAATTAATTAAGTGCGCAAGCAGGGTGAGAGCTGAGCCGAGATATAATTATCCGGATGCGCTAAGAAGGTGCCGTATGCGGTGACGCGTGTCGATTTATATATTTAGTTTTCGGATTCTTTGAGAGATCTCCTTTGTACTCCGCCTTTTCGACATTAATAAAGTATTTGCTCCGTCTTCGCCCGTGGACGTAGGCCGTTGGCCGAACCACGTAATATCGGTGTGTTCTTTCCTTATCTTTTCTCTGTTCCGCATTAATTATTTTTCTGGATCTATTTTTCGTCGTTCCGAATTTCTAACAGTCATGCATCTACCATGTTTTAATCTTTGATACTGTTGATGAGTAGTTATCCACAAGTAGGACTTGTCTTAATTGATAGTATTGATAATGTGGCTGCGAGAGTGTGATTAATACCTACTCTCTTAATTTGTGCTCATATTATGCTTAATTTTGCATAATATTTTGAGAAGATCTAGTGCTTTATTATTAAAGTGGTAAGGATGACTCACTGCTCCAAAATTTAGCAAAATGGTTATTAATTAGTAAGTTATTGAGATGAGTAAGGACAAAGTAGTTGTGATTATTTGACCTGGAACTAATGAGGAAGCCACAGTTAGCCATGAGGCTTTATTAAATTGGTCAATAATGTCTACTTTTGTATTAGTTGTTGTAGTAGGAAAACGAAATAAGCATCTGAGATACTGAGACCCAACACAGAAGCTTTTATCTGTGAGTCCAAAATTCTACAGCCAGAATCTGCTAAGAGGATTGTTACTACTTGTTTGACAATTTACTTAAGAGCATTTTTTGCAATGCTATACACTATGCGAATTATGCTCTTTTTAGATATTTCTACAGGAAATAAATAAATAAATAGGTAGCTCCTCATTCGACTTTATTGGACTTTATTGAACAGAGTTTTAAAATTCGATGCCGTGTGAATGTCACGGCTCTCTAAACTGTCTTAATAAGAACTGGTTGAGAAGCTCTCCAGTAAAGTTTCGCTCCTTATAAAACATCATAACAAAGTTGAATATGGGGGAGAGTGAGGCCCAAATAGATCTCGGCCCAGTGGCTTCGGGCTATGGGCCCAGCGAATCATGGACATGGGCCACTCCAAATCTCACCTCCTTTGAAGCCCACCATCTTCTTTCTCTTCCTGGGCCAAGGGGGCCGGTCGCTATCTCTCAGGTCAGGGCCTGGGCTGAATCATGACTCCTTAATTTGTAACTCACTAGCAGACAACATTTCGAGGGACTTTTATGCAATACTAGTTAAAGACCCGCGCTTCGCGGCAGATCAATAGATTTACAGTAAATATACATCAGTAATTAATAAAAAATAATTAAAAAATTATTTGCTGAAATGAAAATATTTTATACATTAAAATAGCGTCATCACTTTGAGACCAAATCCAAAAAACAAGCATGATTAATACATATATCAATTGTCCATAAGGCAATCACACCACTTTAAGTTGAAATCCAAAAAAGAATGCATGATTAATATGTAGAGTAGTCTAATTATTTGTTTGTGCTGGTTGGTCCATGATCTTCGGTGAGCCTGCGAAATCAAGAGTTGAAAAAAGAAAAAATTAGATTTTGTGGTAAAGAGTTTCATATGGTGTGAGGTAATTGTAGGGAAATCACCTAAAGTTGTTTTCTGCTTCGTTCCTCCACGCTTGAAGATAGTTCTGTCTTATCTTTACAAATCCTGATGAAAACTATTCGAGTACAGTAGCAACCGAAGTATAGCATTACTGTTAAGCAAAAGCTTGTAGAGGGGAAAAGGTAACTACACCTGGAGCGAGTAATCATTAGTGGAGATGCTTTTCCAAACATGTCACTCTAAGTATGTTTGGGAGGAGTTCAAACTATTTATTCTTCTATTTCATGGTGATCCTGTTGGTAGACCTACTTTTGTCCTTTTGCTGGAGCTTCATAGGAGAAACACTAATAAATTACTTTGAATGATCTAATCCCCACGCCTAACTTATAATCATAGAATTTGAAATTTCAGCTAGAAAAATATAGAATTTTCACCAGAATAGCAATCCAAAAAGTAAAAAATTTAGTTGAATTTGTCACTAAACTTGATCAAAGAGTCACATAAATCAAAGCCAAAGAACACATAAGAGCAAACCCAATTATCCAATAGCAGAATTTAACCAACCCCAAGCCCAAATCAACTGGCAATAACCCAAAATTTGAAAAAAAATTCTGAGAATCATCCATGTCAGTTGCCTCACCTCAAAGAACAGAAGGATCAGCAGCAAACAGGAAAAATGTAAACAACTATATATATATATATATATATATATATATATATAACATGTACATATTTCATGTACATATTTATATACCTGTATCCACTTGGTGACCGGGGAAGAAGACTGCTTTTTTTTTTTTTAATGACATGTACCTTAGGCAGAGCTCACTCCAACTTCTGCCTACTCAAATACCCTACAATTATTATATAGACCAATTCATATAGTGATTCATAGCAAATGGTAAGGAAAAATGGTATGAGGAAAACAATAGCATTGTAATTATAAAATAAGTATAAATCAGCAAGATGTGTAGATAGTTAAGACAATAGCAATACAGTTGGCACAAAAAAACTAAGAAAATACAATTAGTTTACCACGATTATCTGTAAGTAATCCACAATATCACCTACTTACCAACTACAAATATCAAAGAAGCCAGTGTAGTACAAATACTATCTCAACTTTTTTGTTTGGCATATACTTTGCGAGAAGTTGTTCTAGACTCTTAGAAGTAGGCACAGAACACAGGAACATGTTTGAGTAAAAGCCATATTCATCTTGCAAGAGTTTCAGTTTCAATTTTAAGCTGAAGCAGCATATGTATTTAGCCCAAGGTACTTTATGTTTCTATCAAAGATTAAGTGTCTGCTGATATGTTGCAGCCGATAACATGCTCTTAGTGTAAAGTTAGGGGGAAAAAACAAAGTAATAAATAAATGGGATAAGTGAAAAAAATTTAGCGGCAGAACTTAGATGTCTTAAGAGAACAGCAACACAGTTGGTGAGGAAAAACGAAGGGAAATAGCAAGTAATGAATTTAGCTTATAAGGTACTGGTTCTCAACTTCTTTCTACTCAAACACTCCAAAATTATTGCAAATAACTCATCGCCGAAAGAATCAAACCATGTAGACTAATTAGCACAATGATTCAAAGTAAATAGTGTGGGAAAAAATGATGGGAAAAAAATCAGTCAGTAGTATTGCAAAGTAAGCGTAAATTAGTAAAGTATGTAGAAAATTAAGAAAATTGGCAAGGAAAGTTAAAAAAAAAAACAGGAAGTAGTAAATTTAACATGTAAGGCTCAGATCCTGCTCCCCCAGAAAGGAAAGAATTAGTTGGTCATCATGTTGAACCAAAAAATGAAATAGCACTGTAAAGGCAGGAGACGATTGCCTTAAGGCCATTCGACACCCCACTTCCTCGGACCTCGCACTGAACCCTAGCAAGCAATAGTACCAGACAGGGTGTGGCGATTGCCTCAAAGCCATTCGTTCTGCATCACAAAGCAAGCATAAAATATCAAGGTATGCAGAGACAGTAGAGAAGGATTTCGACACCCCACTTCCTCGGACCTCACACTGAACCCTAGCAAGCAGTAGTACCGGACAGGGCGTGGCGATTGCCTCAAGGCCATTCGTTCTGCATTTCAAAGCAAGCATACAATAAAGAAAAGGAAACATCAGGGAGCTCTCTATATCATCATTGCCTTATGTAAAAAAGTGAAAACACCTGGGCCCAATAGACGGAAATAGATAAAAAAGAATAGCCTGTGCAGTAAGCGTGAAAACACAGCAAAGCAAAGGAGGAAGTCCATATGGAAGCAATGAAATCAAGTTTAACAAACTGACCAACACAGGACAGCAGCCAGAGCTTCACACATAGCAAGAGGAAAGGGAGAATAGTAGGCAAAATCACACATAGCAGGGAAATGGAAAATAGCAATTCACACATAGTAGGGACAATTTAGTAGGCAATTTTTTTAAAAAAATAAAAATAGCGAAATATAATATAATCTAAGTTAAATTTCAAAAAATAAAAATAAAAATTAAGAAATTTTTAACTGTAAAAAAGTTTGATAGGGTTTCTAAAATAATACAGATTTAATAAGAAAATCGCTTTGCATTTTTGGACTAAACCCAAGAAGGGGAAACGAAATGAAATCATCCAAACATCCAAGCATCAATCAGAGGGAGAGCACCAGACCTTCCTTCTCTCTTCTATAGATATAGGCATCATCAGGAGGAAAAGAAGTTTGCAAGCTGGAAAGAAAGTGGGCATGAAAGCTTACCATTCGAGGGCACATATATATAGTAGAACAGAGTGAGGAGAGAGAGGGAGGAGTCCAGAACGCCGTCGCGGAGCGACACACCTCACCGAGTAGATAGCAGAGGTATGGAAGTAAGCCCCGGCACGGTAC
Organism: Puya raimondii; assembly: GCA_016920855.1. Classification (NCBI taxonomy): domain Eukaryota; kingdom Viridiplantae; phylum Streptophyta; class Magnoliopsida; order Poales; family Bromeliaceae; genus Puya; species Puya raimondii. The sequence goes on along the minus strand of JABWPP010000050.1, from coordinate 195,856,040 downwards.
CGATCAGGACCAAAGGAAGGAGAGACAGAGAAGGCACCATCTCCGGCTATCCGGGGCTGGTGATCCGCGGCGGCATTAAATGCCCGCATCGCCGAGCATAGAGGGAAGGCGGGAGAGAGGTTCGGCGCATCGGGAGCAAGTACGGCTCCAGCGGCGCTTAGGCGGCGGAAGCGTACGGCGTAGGGTTTGGGTCACGGAGTAGGGTCTGCGGAGGCGTACGGAGAGAGAGGGTAAGAGAGAGAGAGGAGGAGAGAGCGAGGCTCTGAGGGTGCGCACGCGAGAGAGAGAGAGAGAGAGAGAGAGAGAGAGGCGCTGAGGGATCCACCCCAAAACCCGGAGAGATAAGCGGCGGCCGCGCGGCGGAGCGGTACGGCCCAAAAAAAAAAAAAACGCGGAGGGACCCACATGCCCGAAAACGCGGCGAGGGGAGCGAAGGGCCGAAATCGCGGAGAAGCTCGGAACACAGTTTTCACTTCGCCCTTTAATGTATTTGTATTGATTGAAAGATTTTGGTGATCAAAACACAAAATGCACTACTTTCGGCAATCTAATTCACCATGGCAATTGTTCAAATTTTCAGATTTCAACCCCGTGTTTCTCAAAAAAAAAAAGAAAAAAAAGAAATAGAAAGAAAAGAGATTGATTCGGTGTCCAAATTTTGATGAAAACTTATAGAGGGCTTTTCAAAAGAATATATATAAAATTAGACTGGAATGCTTCTAACAGTAAAGTTATTGGTACTATTAGATATTCGACCTTTGAATGAAGGAATGCGCGGTTAGGATGATAGTGGTCCTCTAGAGTTGAGTGGGTGGTTGGTTGAATAATATGATCTAACGGATAAAATTGATCAAAAAGATAAATTTAACGGTGAAAAATTTGATTGCACTAAGTATTTGGTGATATTAGAAACACCTCAGCCAAACTCTATATATATATATACATATATATATATATACATATACATATACATACATATACATATACATACATATACATATACATGTATATACATATACATATACATATATATATACATATACATATACATACATATACATATACATATATATACATATACATATACATATATATACATATACATATATATATACATATACATATACATATATATATATATATATATATATATACATATACATATACATATATATACATATACATATACATATACATATACATATACATATACATATATATACATATACATATATATATATATATATATATATATATATATATATACATATACATATATATATATATATACAGGAGTAACAATGTTCAACATCTAAGAGATACAAACAAAATCATAAGATAAGGACGCATGAGTGTACTAATATTGAAGTTCCTGTTGATTAAAGTGCAATTTTGTCATTTACAACCACGTCAAATCAAAAATAACATAGCTGTGGAATTAAAACAGTGCTGTAGTACATGAGCTGCATGCCCACTTGTGGTAGATTACCACCCTCGGAAGGCAACTCTTTGGGCCAACATTTTAGGCAACGAGAAGTGTTACTAATATCACTCCAAACTGCATCAGAAGAAAAAGCTAGTTAAGTTGTTTCATTTAACAGGAGAAATAGAGGACAAGCTCTACACTGATGAGTTTCCTTAATTAAAAAAAAAAGAAAAAAAGAATTTGGAGAGCTACATGTTTTCTCATTTGATTCTGAGAATGGACGAAGACGCGATAATAAATGTGGAGTTTAAGGTCAACAAGATCATTGTTTGAATAAACAAAAAGCCATTTAATTTGCGTTCCTGTGGGCACAATCCACAGAATTAATCATCTTACCAGTTAATAATATAACAATTAGAACAACTACATTAAGAAAATTGTGTTTTATGCCTGGAAGAGAAGGAGACGGTGGACCATCTTTTCTCTGGCTGCTCTTATACTACAGCTGTGCTAAAATGACTGCTTCCAAACAAACTCTTTCTTAGTAATTGCTCATCCTTAATGGAGATTTGGGAAGCGAGTAGCCCCAAAAGAAGCGCACAGGGGGTAGAGAGCTGGCGACCACCATCGTTGCCACGTGGTGGATTATCTGGCTAGAACGTAACAGAAGAATTTTTGAGAAATCTAAACACGCACTGGGTTGCATGCTGACGGAGATCCGAGCTCTCAGGGAATCTTGGGATCGTTTATGCAATTAATGTTTTTTTCTCATCTTTTTTTTTATTTTTTTCCCTCCGAGGTCCAGGCTGTCTCAATTTGTAGCCGAATTTATCTTCTAATTAAATGAAGCGGTAGTATGCTACCTTACTCTAAAAAAACAACATTAAGAAAATAATAGCTGAAGTAGTAGTGTGAATCCCAAAAAAGGTAACTTAAAGAAATAGCAAAACATATAAAATTAGATTAAAGGCAAAATGTGTCAGCACTTGCAAGGTCGAGAATGGATAGAGACATGGAACTTCTCTAACCAATATATTAGAAAAAAGGAGCATCCTGTACTGCTTAATTCATCTTTCTTTTCCTTTAAATAAAAGAGATGTTTACTTTGTCTCTCCTTTCTAGCAGTTTTAGGATGAAGCTGAATATGAATAACCAAGAGACATTACATCAAACTGCAAAAGATATTGGTATCAACTGCAGAAATACTGTTGTATCTTTGTCATCTTGCAAAAAATTCAGGGATATTTTTGTCGTTTCTTCGATTTTATTATAACATGTTATCTCCATTTACTAACGCGGTTGGTAAAAATATTTACTATAACAGTAAGTCGTTACTAGAAATAAGAAGATGATGTTTCCGATGACAAGTTACAGATAAGAAGATTAAAATTTCAATTTTCGCAAGCCAAATATCAAAATGAAAAGTTCGACTAGCCGAGGAATGATAACAAGACAATCTTAAAGAAGTTAAAAAAACAAAACAAAACCTCTTTCACAACAAGTGTGTGCAAACTCATCAAAATAGCAGATGGAGCCCATTCAACTAGGGGTAAAAAAAAGAGGAAGCAATTCAGAACCAGTACAGTACATCTATATATATTCAGAACCAGGAAACACAAAGAAAAGTCCCCATTAATTTATTAAGCATCATTCTCCGTTGTTATTGCACAAAACCAGGTCGCGTTGAATCGGAACCCACCAATGAAACACGATTCTTGCGGTATCGGCATCCTTCTAATTTTGCTTCACCAAAGAAACAAAAGAAGATCGAAGCCGACCGCATCATCATCTTTTGTACCTTGAGATTCTCCTCTCTTATCCTTTTTTTAGCAATGTATGTACAACAAAGGAAAGAATATTTTTTTTTTTCCCTTGTTCCTAAGCTTCGCTGAAAAAAAGCAAAATCCAAAGCAATTTCTACTAATGCTCCACGATTCTTGGACCCCTATATCTAGCCCCGACCACGAGAACATCATCAGGTCTCTCTCTTTCCTCCAGCCATGCGTATCCCTCACCTTCGCCAGTCGCCAACCCCGCATCTCCTACACACACACACACACAAAAAGATAATAAATAATAAATACAGGCGATTACAAGTTACGGCCACACTAAATTGAGGTTCTGAGAGGTGGAGAAAGTCATAACTTGAGCATTATTTTGCGCAAAGTGGCTGCTCTGAGGTCTTGAACCAGCGACTTAACGTTGCAAGCCAAAAATTTCACTAACGCACCAAAGCAATGGACCGTGACAAGAAAAAGAAACAAAAAGATAATTCGCTAAGAATAAATTGAATTTCGTGCCAGCACCCCGTCCCTTGGAGCGGTTTGGGCTAATCTCAAAATCCATCTCGGGATCATTTTTGCCAGTTTCAAAATGAACTGGAAATAGAAGTCATAGGTTCAATAAACCCGTGTGGAAAAAGAGAAGCTTTTTTTTTTTTTTTTTTAAACTTCGAGCTCACAAGTATCATGTCTTCGGACTTGGGAGAAGAAATTAACCGGATAGTTCATAAAATATAGAGAATTGGGTTCCGAATTGCTAGTACATATCGGCAAACAAAATGTGTCTCGATATATCAAACTGTGTATTAAAATATGCCGTCCAGCGGGAAAACAGTCCAAGGAAACAACTTGCGAAATCTAGACAAAGTAATACGAGGGGACCGTGAAGTAGACCCATGGAATGGCAAGCAAAATATGCTACTTTTCTTCGAGGGATAAGTGTTGGTTGGAGAATGACGACAATGATACCCAACACCAAGCGGACCCACCCAAACCTTTCAACTAAGAAATATATGGTGACTTTCCATATTGCACAAAATATCATATTTAGAAATGCTTTACACATTTATAACCAACACTAATATACGAAAAGGCCTAAAGTAATAGTTTATTGCCAATTGCTCCTTTTGTTTCAACTAATATACCCAAAAATGTAAGTTTAAGAAGGAATAAAAGCTAACTCGAAGAGATCAAACATGTAAAAAGATAAGGAAGAATAGCTATATGTACCAGGAAAACTCGCATAGGAGAAATCGTTGTAATATGTGCAGTGCCTTCCTTCATTGTCAGAATAAGGTGGACCGAGGACATCGAGCACCGCACAAGACGTCACTGCAGTAAAGCAGTGCATGTTACCTCCGTCGGCAGGATATAGTATGGAGGTCTCACAAGGAGCCGTAAAGACAGCATTAGTCTTTAACTTCGCCAGACGGGCTTCTCTGTGTTGAACTGCCTCCCCACAAAAGAAAAAGGAAAGAAAGAGAGAATCGATCGTTAAACATATACATAAAAAACGGAGTTATAATAGATGGAAAAAAGCAAAATGATGAGCAAAGGACACAAGTAAACAAAAATAGAACTACAGATTCACAAGTTCGGATAAATCAAAGTTGGCTTTTGGCGCTTTCTTTATTTTTCAAAGGGTATGGGTCTGCTAAACCCGCCCACCAGCCAAAAAGGATGGTCATCTCAAAGAAAGAAAGAAAGTTTCGGTTAATCGAGGGTACCGATGGGGTTTTGAGGAACGTCAACCCAGTCATAGGCCTTGATATGCATGGAGCCAAACAGAAGTTTGCCGAAGACCGTCATTCCTGGGTGATTGTGGAGCGGAATAACACCAGAAGGAGGCAAACAGAAAATGCCGATCTGCAGAAACATAACAAGAGGAAAGGTGGTTTCACCAAAAACTTTTAATTTGCCTGAAATTCCAAGCAGCAGTTACCTTTCAAAAAGAAAACAAAAAGAAAGAAATTCCAAGTAGCATTTAATATATAATAGGTAGAATCTATAAGACATGATGAGATACCGAGAAATGGTCGCACTCATAAACGTGCAAGTACGTTATCGGAGGCGCTCTTTGAGAACTGATATAACGGAAGTACGGCATGTTCCGAGTAAGACCAACGTCTGCTCCGGTCATGTTGTCTGCATAATGAAAACAATAGATCAGTAACCATCAATAGTGCGAGAAGTTTAATATTCGGTACTCCAAGCAGCCTCGGAATATGTGACTAGCTCACATTGTTTATAAGGAGAAACAAACAAAATGTTAGCTCAAGATTATCGTACGTACTAGAAGAGTTTAAACAAGCTTCCAGGGTTACACTATCGGTGGTCCTGCTCAACAACTACAGGATAAAATGACTTAGACAGCTTAACACATATGCACAATATCTAAATGCTTATCGAAGCAAGTGTTACCACATGGCACCCGTATTTATGTCGGAACATATTTGAAATTCCATATAGCCTCAAAAGTAGAGGAGATACACATGCTTAAAAGCCAACAAGTTTCATTTGAACTGTGAACAACGAGGAATGGTGCAAACTACGAGAGATCGCATGCTAGAAAAATTGCTGTTTGGAAGATCGTGCAATGAAGGAACACGAGTACGTGGACAGAAACAACCTACGCTAGATTGAAGTAAACAATTATACATTAATGTATTTGACGTGGACTCGGTATAAGTAGGTGGTTTTCTCAGGCATAGGCGGCGAAACAGGCGGTTTTTGCCATCATTAGCATGTGCCTAGAGAAAACCTCAACTAGAAAATTTGGTAAACTATTTTAAAACTAATTATAATACGACCATGCATATAACTATATAAGTGTTATTCAATATCATACAAATATAGCAGATTACTTAAAAAGGAACAGGGGCAATACGATTATACGAACTCATTATTTATAGGTTTCAAATGCATTTCACTTGCAAAAGTTTCAAATTAGATCTCATTTGGCACAACATATAATCACGATAATCATTACTCATGACTCATGACATAAATCGCGATATCTGATACACTAGTGGATTGAACAAATCGATACTACATTGTGCGGGGATGTAACAGTGAATTCCCAATTGCCAAGAGGGAATCAACATGAGTTAACACTGTAAAGCATCAATCTATGCTGCTAAATAGGCAGAGGAGTATCATTAGATTACAAAACTCCAAACAAAAAAAAAGTTGTTATAACTCTGATGACTCTGAAGATCTCTAGTGACTCCAAATGCTTAATAATCTTTAAAAAGCTATTACAAGTTATACTCCTCCCTCTGCATCAAAATTAACAGCGAAAGCAACTAAAAAGCAATCTAATTTCTATGCTGAGATCCAATTGACACAACTCAAATGAGTTATTACTACGCACTAGAGGCTACTACAAACTAAAATACGAAAAAACCAAGTAAATATTTCGAAATAGCAACCAAAAAAATTGGGGGAAAAATGGGAGCTTTTGCATCAGAATTTTCCACGTACCCAAAATGGACTTGAGCCGAGCCACGTCCTCCGGCGGGGGCACGGCGCCGGCGCCGGCGCGGCCGTCGGCGAAGACCTCCTGACACGTGTCGAACAACCGTTGGATGGGCGGGGTCATGGGGCCCGGCTTCTTCTGGCGTCTCCGGCTTTTCCTGGAAGCGGATTTGCTGCTTCTCCCAGAAGCCAACTCCGGAGCCACCCCACTCTCCACCACCCTCATCAAAGATCCCACCTTTGACACCTCCCCCACAAAGACAACAACAACAACAACAACAACAATAGAAGAAGAAGAAGAAGAAGAAGAAGAAGAAGAAGAAGAAGAGCTCCCAAGTATGGGCAAAGTTGAGACCTTTGAGAAATGCCCACTTAAAAACACTAAAAAATGGGCCAAAAAAAGATGGTTTTTTTCATTTTTTTTAAAGCAAAAAAGAAAGGAAGGTAGAGAAAGTAGGAGATGGAGTCCTCAGTTTTGATACATAAATATATATATATATATTCCATTTGTATAATGGTATAATGTGTAGTTTTATCACAAAAAGGCGTGATTTTGGAGTTGTTTCCACCTAGAGAATGGATTATGGGGTGGTGGGATTGCTGTTGAAGGGTGTGGGAGGGGTTACAATACAATTTATGAAAAGGGTGGGGGTGTTGTGGGATTGAATACCATTCGTCTGGGGCGAGAGAAACCAGGGACCATCACTAAGGCACATTTCCCATTTTCCTGTGGGCTATTATAAACAGCTTTTGATTTTTATATCTCCTTTTTGCTCTTTTTCTTTTTTTCTCTCTCATCTCCTTTCTCGCTCTTTGCATGTGAACTAAGACATAGCTAAATACAAAACTAATTTTGATATTAATAATATGATATACTTAGTCTAAAAGAAATATTATCTCAATCCCATGCAGATAAGGAAATGTGTACTTAGACTCAGCAAGAAATATTTTTTTTCTCTTTTTTTTTTCTCTTGTACTTTTTGCCGTAATGGCTGATTCAGTTCCACATAGAAAGGCATTAGATTTATTTTTTATTTGAAAATAATTTTAAAAGTTGCTTATTAAGTTGCCCAAAAAAAAACCTTTCTTGAAAATTAATTAATTTACAGATTTTAGTAAAAATTACGCCCTTTTGTTGTACAGTATTGCTGAAAACACAATGGGAGATCTCTTCCAGACACCTTAACCAAAATAATTATGTTCGCAAAATAATTTTTGTGAGCCAAATATCAGTAAATTCTCTCATTCGTAAGCAATTTTTTCTTTTAAATCCTGTGCATCCATTTTTTTTTTTTTTTACTGTTTGACATGGAAGTAAATTAGATGCGTTCCAATTCACTCCTATGTTTCATAGTGCAAATTTTGGGGTATGAGAGAAAATATATATATATATATATATATATATATATATATATATATATATATATATATATATATTTTAGCTCCATAGTTGCTGTGGAGAATTTTCACATTCACCCATATTCGTAATCATTTATGAGAGTTTTCAGATTTTTTTTTTGTTCAGATTTTCTACATAATTTACGAGATCATTTTCAAGAGATATTCAGATATAAACCTTAAATTTGAACATATGCAAGGGCTTGAATTAAAAAAATTCCGGCATGTTTTTTTTTAGAGAAATTAATTAAGGGTAGTAAATTAGCCGCTTCATTATTTTTTTTAGAAATAAATTCGGTTAGAAATGTGAAGTAATTAAGTTTTATGTTATTCACCTCTTACTCTGATACCAGATTTATTCTCATACCAGTTTGTAAGGTCAAAACCGAAAAATATTTAATTCGCCGGGCACGAAAATACCAAAAGAAGAAAATTAAAAAAGAAAGAAGAAAAATAAAGCATGTAAATATTTATGTAGTTCGGCCACTGACCTACTTTCATGAGCGAAGACGAAGTGAAGACTTTCATTACAATCAAATTAGAGTACAAACTATACTTCTCTCACAAAATTCTAATATTAAAATATGCTCTATATTTGGTGGTTGGCACCCGAGATCCCAAGTTCGAAGCCTAATTGCTTCACATTTCCAGCTAAATTTATTTCTAAAAGAAATAAACGAAGCGGGTAGCATGCTACCTTTCTCTCTAAAAAAAAAATGCTCCATATTCCCTCATATTTGCTACATCAAATATATAAAATAAAAAATATATTTATAATAGTGACTAAATTTTAGTACAACTAGAAATACAATTCCACTAAGACTAAGCATAATTTAAACATAACTTGATGGGATAATCAAAACAGAATAGAATTAGAAAATCTTACGGTTTCAAAATTCGAGACGTATCTAACAATTCAAACTTGGGATCTCGATCGGATACCAACTATCAAGTTTTTAGTCAACTGTGCTAGGTACGATCAGTGAAAAACTTCCAACCTTAAAGTCAGACGCTTGGTTTTTTTTTTATTTTTATCTCCATACAAATGATAAGAACGGGGATCAAACCAATTTAGTAGGAGGGAACTGTAATAACATGACAATTACCTAACAAATTACAGTTGACTAAAGTTAATTGTAGACTTTTATCATCAAATAAATGGAGTAATATGAAAGAATATGGTACGCAAGCAAAACCAAAGAATTTCAAACATTTTACGCCACCTCCGTATTACTTAAACCTGTTTTTTTTTTTCAAAAAATATATCAATTTTCTACAAAGTTAACTATTGCTTATGCTACTGTATTCATACATTTTGTGCGCTGTACTTTTCCATTTATTCATGCTATTTTATACTTTAATATTTTTTTTTGAAAAAAGATAGTATGCTATCGCTTCATTCATAAAGAAAATGAATTAAGCTACAAACTGAAGCATCTAGACTTCGGAAACATCGAAAAAAAAAAAAACTATCTAAGGAGGCTCCAGGTACTACGGAGCGATCGAATCTCAAACAGTAAGAAAATCGCCGAGCGTTTGCATTTCTGAAAAATCCTCATGTTACGTTCCAGCCATACTACCCACCACGTAGTGGCAATAGTCACTAGTTCCTTTCCTCCTAGCGCACCCTTTTTATATTTACTCCCTTCCCAGAGCAACGTAACGGAGTTACACTCGCGGATAGCTGCCTTATCTGGTAATAAACCCTGCAATAGGTCTCGGCTGTACTGACATCCGATGAGAAGGTGATCGACCGTCTCGCCTTCAGTCGAGCAGAAAACACAACGGTCGTCGCCAGTCCACCCGCGTTTCCGGAGATTTCCTGTAGTGAGGGGCTTTCTTTGTAGAACTAACCATACGAAAATCTTGAATTTTAAAGAAATTTTTAGCTTCCATAGTTGGACAAATCTACTATCTTTGATTCCACCCTCTTGCAGAAAATTATATAGTGATTTAACAGTGAACACTTCCGATCCGGTCCATCTTCACCTAGCTTCGTCCGGTCTATTGGTCAAGGATATCGCCGGAATCGCCTGTTTTAGTTGCGAGATAAGATCGCACTCACTCTGGGAGCTTGGGTTGAATCCAGAGAAAATCTTATTCCACCTCCAACTGCACTCCCCCCAACCCAGAGATAAGATCTCACCCAACTTTTTTCTATTCAAAAAATTAAAAATGAGTTAAACTTTATGCTACATGGAGTTGTCTCATTTTAATAAACTTACAATATTATTTCTTATGTATATATATAGTGTGAAAATAACATAGGAGACTATAGATTCCCAGGTATTAATGTGAACTCGATTCCTTGTAATTAGGCTTTGTAAAATGTGGTTGGTTATATTTTCTGCGTATTTTGATGAAAATGATCTATCACTCACCCTTTTGAAGGTGGAATCAAACCCGTTATAGCTTTGCAGGAAATTAAGAAAACTGACAGAATAATTTGATCCCACGGGCGTCTATGTAAACGTGTTTGTGTGAACATCACGTAACAGAAACAGTTGGGTTAGTTAAGAGGTTGAACGGATTTGCAAGTTATGAAAATTTACAAGGTAATGAACATCCTCTCTCCATCTTCTCTTGATATGAAGCAGAGAACGAGTGGGAGACGCGGGAGACGCGGCGCCCTGCCTACGCGGAGACGCGCCGCACCACCGAGGGCTCCGAGCTCTTCGCCTGCAAAAGGTAAGGAGAAAGTGCTGGATCTTCCGCCTGCAGAGACCTCGGCGATTCCGCCACTGTCGACGCCCTCCCCTTCGCCCGCCATTAGAAGCGAACCCTCCAGCAGGCCTTCCTGCTCCTACTCAAAAAAAATCTCCTGGGCGGACAAAATCGGGTCCGTATTAACTCGGACCACCTACTTCCTACCTGACGATCCTCCGCCACGATCAAGTTCATTCACTCCTCCCAGACGCCATCCCCACGTCACCCCCTGCCCCAAGGATTCGCCTCGATCAACTACAGATCCCATCTCTCCCCCCCCCACTTTAAATAAGTCTTACAAGGAAGCCCTACTCTCCTCTGCCCCTCGTACCCACTCCCACCGCCCTCCGTTTCACTCCCCGGCGCCCCGCTTCTCTTTTAAAGGGAAGTGCTTCCGGTGCTTGGGCCGTGGCCACCTCGCCTCCGTGTGCCGGGATCCCGTTCGCTGCTCCAGGTGCTTTAAATCCGGCCACAGAGCACGATCCTGCATGAACCGCCTTCCTATGAGCGTTTACCGAGCAATGCGCGCCCGGCCCGCCTACCTCAGCGCCTTCGTTCCTCTATCGGACGACTTCCTCATCCGCCAGAATCGCTGCCGCAACGCCGTCCTGATCGATGTCATTCCGCCATCGAACCTAGGACACTATCCCCAGGATTCTATCGCCTATGGTTTCGCTAACCGCTTCGGAGGTTTTCAGGCCGATTTCCACGTCGCTCGCTACAGCGAACGAGACTTCGTAGTCTTCCTACCAGAATGGGTGCAGTGCCAGCAGCTTCTACGCCGCAATCTCCTCCGACTGGGCGGAATCACTCTGAGATGTTATCCATGGGACCCGTACCATGGCTTACGCCGGTCGGCGTTGTCGTACAAAGCCTGGATTCGCCTCGGAAGCCTACCCTACGAGTGCTGGTCCACACGGATTGTCACGACACTGGTAGGCGGCTTCGGTCGGTTTATCCGGGCAGACGATCTCTCTTCCCGCGCGGCCGACCTCACGGGCTACTGCTGCCTCATCGCCATCAATCAGCTACACGACATACCGGAGAATCTGGAGATCACCTATGGAGACCGGTCGCAGTCGGTCGCCATTCAACTCCTGCGGTGGTCCCGTGACGCGGCCGACGGTCACGACCACCCCCCACACTCCAACAACAACGAGCGGACTGATCAGTACGACCCTCTCGCGAGAGCACCCGGTGCTGATCGCCACTCGGTAGGATCGAACAGAGGAAGACGATCGTCAGGCGGAGGTTCCTCCAACTCGGACGCTTCTTGGAATTCTTCCGAGATACGCGACAGACGGTGTGGTTTCTTCTCCCACAACGGCCTCGCTCCCCGCGCCTCACCGCTGGAGCCGATCGTCTGCCGGCCGGCCTCAACTATGGCTTCGATCTTCAACAAACTCCCGGTCAACGCCGGCAAGGTTGACTGTCTGGGAAGGTGGTCTTTTTCGAATTTTCCTGCCGTTGGCGTCCCCGTGGCGGCTGGTGTCAACGTCAGCCGCACTTTGCCCGTCACCCAGATATCTTTGAAGATTTTGGGACATGCCCCTCCCATTAATGCTCCGTCGAGTTGCAAGGTTGACATTCCTGGACTTTGCTCTTTCTTCTCTTGCAGAGATGGCTGCATGCTTTTCTCCATAAGATTTGGTGCATCTGCCTCGATCCGCGCGCTTTTTTCCCTTGGAGAGCCCCCACCCGATGTTGGAACTACCTGTCTCCTTTCCACTCTCTCTCACGTGCTGTGGGCCACCTCTCCTCTCATTTCGGTACTCGGGCCTGCATCTAGTGGGGCTGATCTCTCCCTCTTGGGCCCTGAGCTGTCACTCGGGCCGGCAGCCAGTGGGAAGGGCTCCCCCCTCTTGGGCCCTGAGCCGCCTGCCCGCGGGTCCGATCCTCCCCACCTCGCTCCTGAAGTCGGGCCCCCCTCACTGGCCCCGACTGCGCCAGGCCCTCCTTTTTCTGCTCTGGGCTTTTCTACTGAGTTCCCTGCTCCGGGCCCAGTATTCGAGTCCCTGGCCCACGAAGCTTTGGACAATTCTTCTCCTCCCAAGGTTCCGACTCTGAGGGAACCATCTCGGCCGAGTACCAGGCCCCTCAACCGAGCTCCAGACTCGGCTCTCTGCAGGGCGATGCGCAGGAAAGCCCTCCGTCTTGAGGGCGAGCCACACACTTCCGGGGAACCACGCCGCAAATGGTCTAGCAAGAAAGTCTCGAAAAAAAGCTTACGCTGCGGGGTCATGTTATCGGACGTCGAGGCCTTGGAGCTCTCGGAGCTCATGATCGCGAAGATTAGGCTTTAGGTGTGTCTTCAGTCTGTGCCGTTTTTTGGGGGTTTTCTGTTATTTTTAATGTCGTTCAGCATCTTTAGTTGGAATGTTCGCGGTTTAAATGACCCGGCTAAGCGTCGCTCGGTCAGGTCTGTGCTCGCCAACCTCTTTTGTACTGTTGTATGCATCCAAGAATCCAAAGTTGGGTCTGTGTCTCGCTCCTTCCTTCGCTCCTGTTGCGGCACTAATTATGACAGATGTCACTTCATCCCGGCCGTTGGAGCCTCGGGCGGTCTTTTCACCTGCTGGAACGCCAAATTTTTCTCTTGCAACGAGGTCCTTGAGCGCGTTTACTCCATCACACTTCATCTTACCCACCTCGACAGTGGGAAAACGTTCTATCTCACCAACGTCTACGGTCCACCTGCTTGGATTGGTAAGGAGGAGTTCTGTTCGGAACTCCTATCACTCAAGGAGTCCTGTTCCTCCAACTGGGTTATTTGCGGAGACTTTAACTTCACTCGTAATCAATCTGAAAGGAATGGGCATAACTGGAGCACTAAAGCCTCGGCCATGTTTTCCGATCTTTTACGGAACCTGGAAATCATTGATCTACCTCTATCTAACCAACTCTACACCTGGTCTAACATGCGAAACGTACCAACCTTAGCAAAACTCGACCGATTCCTCATTTCGACTGATTGGGACCTTTCTTTTCCCCTCAGCACCGTCAAAGCTCTACCCCGTATCACCTCCGATCACAATCCAATTATTCTCACTACGGTGCATCGCCCTAAGCCGCGGCTGTTCCGGTTCGAAAAAGTCTGGCTTACTAGAGAGACTTTCACTTCTTCAGTGCCTTCTTGGTGGTCTGAAACCCCCACTAAAAATTCTGCAATTCTCACCTTAACTGCAAAACTCAGACACTGCAGAGTTAGAATTAAAGAATGGTGTAAGACTCATTTCCACGGGATCTCCAATGCGAAAAGACGATTACAGGATGAGCTACAAAGGATCGACCAATTAGAAGAGCATCATAACCTATCGCAAGAGGACACTGAAAAACGGATAAGTATTAAAACACATTTACAAGAAATCCTAGGGGAGGAAGAGATTCTATGGAAAACCAGGGCAAAACAACGCTGGCTGAAGGAAGGCGACGGTAATACCAAATTTTTCCATGCAGTGGCCAACGGAAGGAGGCGTACCAACACGATCGAAACCATCGAGACCGACCACGGGGAGGAAATCCACAACGACACTCTAAAAAGATCGTACATTTTCAACACTTTCAATCGTCTCTTGGAACAGGGGGAGGATCTCCAAGCCCCGTTTGGCGACTGGAGTCATCTGTACCTTGATTCCAACAGATTGACCGAACCAAACACCCTTACGACCCCTTTTACTTTAGACGAAGTTAAGACTGCCACGTTCCAACTTGGAAGCGAAAAGGCCCCCGGTCCGGACGGTTTCCCCCTTATCTTCTTTCAAACGTTTTGGGAGACGGTCAAGGAGGACATTTTTAACGTTTTCATCGATCTTCAACACAATAATTTATTTACGGGACCTTCTGACTACTCCTTTGTTTGTCTTATCCCAAAGAAGAAAGGAGCGCGTAAGGTTAACGACTTTCGCCCCATCAGTTTAATCAACGGTATCCAAAAGATAGTCTCCAAAGTCTTAGCCAATAGGCTAGCGCTTGTTTTACCGTCTATTATCTCCTCATCGCAGTCTGCCTTCCTGAAGGATCGGTTACTCGCTGACTCGTTTGTCACTGCCAGTGAGCTAGTCAACTGGAGCTCCAAAACTGGCACGGATTGTGTCTGCATCAAGGCCGACTTCGCCAAGGCTTTCGACAACGTCAGATGGTCCTTCCTACAAAGCACCTTGATGTGGCTAGGGTTCAGCAACAAATGGTGGAAGTGGGTCGAACAGTGCATCTGTAACGCTAAAGTCGCCATCCTGGTTAACGGGACTCCAACGAAGTGGATAAAAGCAAGGAAGGGGCTTCGACAAGGCGACCCGCTATCCCCTTACCTCTTTCTTTTGGTGGCTGACTGCCTAGCTAGGTTGACCAATACTGCCAGAGCTAATAACCTAATCCAAGGCATCGGCCCATCCGCAGACTGTCAGACTGCGCTCTTGCAATACGCTGACGACACCCTCTTCTTCTGCGAACCACGCAAGCGTTTTATGAGGAATCTACAGTTTCTCTGGACAATTTTCGAAAGAGCATCGGGCCTTACGATTAATCTGGCTAAGACTGAGCTTTACTACTTTGGACGGAATCCACGTAAAGCCGAACGTCTGGCAAGCATTTTAGGCTGCAAAGTCGGGAAGCTACCGTTTCGATATCTTGGGCTTCCACTTCACAACAAAATGCTGCGCAAAGAGGATTGGGCGGCGGTCATCAATCGCATCGAGGACCGTATCGACGGATGGAAAGCCAAACTCCTCTCTCTTGGAGGTAGACTGACTCTGGTCACCTCGGTTCTTTCCAATATCCCGCTCTTCTACCTGTCCATTTTCAAAGCTCCTCAATGGGTTGTCAATCGAATTGAAGCCCTGCGAAGATCGTTCTTCTGGCAGGGGAGCTCCAAAGTCTCCGGGGGAGCATGCCTTGTCAATTGGAAGAATGTTTGCAGAAGTAAGGATGATGGAGGGTTGGGCATATTGGACCTCGGCTCCATGAATCTGGCGCTTCTCTCCAAATGGTGGTGGCGTTTCTTCAACGAGCCTCATTTGCCATGGATCAAGCTGATTAGAATTCTTTACTACACAAGACGGAAGCCCCTACACGAAGTTAGAGCCTTTGTACCTACATCGCAATGGTGGAAAAGCGTGTTACGCTGCCGAGATTTTTTCAAATGTGGCATCTCTTTCGAGCTAGGGGACGGAAGTAGTATCAGACTGTGGCACGATATATGGATAGGCGAAGTTCCCCTTCGAACTATGTTTGCACCCATCTTCAATCATATCTCTCACAAAGAAGCTCGCGTGGCTCAATGCTGGAACTCGAACGGCTGGAGGTGGAACTTCATCTGCAGGGGTCTTCTCACGCCGCTGCACCCTGAAACGCTTCGACATCTAGTTATGCTCAAAGCTCTTCTAGGCCCGTATACCCCTAGCAACAGGAACGATCGGATCAAATGGCGGTGGATCGATAACCAGCGGTTTACGGTAAAATCGCAATACTCGTTCCTCAACGATGCGGGCCAGAGAGACTTGTCGAGTATCCACATCTGGCGTCTAAAAATTCCGATCAAGATCAAGGTCTTCATATGGCTGCTACTCCGTAAGCGTCTCCCTACCGCCGACAGATTAATACTTAGAGGGATGCCGGTGGCCGAAAACTGCGTCTACTGCGCTATCCACCCGGAAAGCTGCGACCATCTCTTCCACAATTGCGTCTTCGTCCGTTTTCTGCTCTTTCTCACGGACGGGACACCCTCTGGTAACCCGATCGACGCTCGACAACTATGGGCGGTCAACGCCAGCATCCCCGACGCGAAGACTAGATCAAAAGCCTTATCCCTTTTGGCTGCATCGTGGTGGGTGGTTTGGACGGAAAGAAATTATATTATCTTTCAATCGAACTCCCCAAACGCAGCCCGAGCCGTCGACCGCATTACATCTCTTCTTATCTCGTGGTCCGCGCTGACTTAACGTTTTTTTTGTTTTTTTGTTTTTTTTTTTTTTTTTTTTTTTTTTTTTTTTTTTCGTCTCGGAGGCCCTAGCTGCTTCCATGCTATTCGCCTAATTCATTTTACTTAATGAATGAAGCAGGTAGTTTACTACCTCTTTCTCAAAAAAAACAAAGGTATTCCTAATTAATTATATGCCTTTTGAGTCTTCGAGACCTACCTTTTTATTTGTCCAATTATATCCCGCAATTTGTTCAAGGTGTTATAGCATGTGTGTTGACAATGCGAATGATGTTGTAAGGTATTGGTAATAAATACTACATATATTTTTGAGTCATAAAGGAGCCCTCATTATATTTATTGTTATTATCTAATTAGTACGAAGCAGGTACATAAAGAGCTTTTTTAAAAAACATTTAGTCCTTTAGAATATTTTATTTTAAATTTTATACTGTCCACGTACGTGAATGCAACACTTGATTGAAAAGTGTCAACAGTATAGTTTACATGAATACCGTAAACGGTTTATCGAGTTGAACATAATAAATGATTTACCGCGTTCAATACTGTTTAATAGATATGATACTCTCTGTTGTACTCCAGCGTGACTCTTACATGGATAACATAGTGTCATTTTTTTGTTAAATTTTTTTGTGGGGTTAATTGTGTAAAAGAAAATTTTGAAGAGGCTAAAAGAGAAAGAAATCTGGCTAGGTCATGTTAGGTGAGTATCTAGGAAGTGATAGATATATGCTTGGAAAAACCTAGCTAATTTAATATTCTTAGTTGTATTCTAATAAAGTATCAATTACTAGCTAGTGATTCCTGATCTTGTGTTTCCTTTGAAGTCATTTGCTTGATTAAGCTTCCATATCATGTGTTGGTAGAACCAAATATTTTTTCTTTTGTTTATTAATTAAAAGGCTTAACACATGCTCATTTCCCATTCATGAGTACATTAATTCTTTAAATTTATGTATCACCTTTAAGACATAGTAAATCCACTACACAGGATCTCTTGTGACACATCTTGCTTGAGAACCACTTGTTGCAACACATATGTAGGATGGGGGGATTGAAAATTGAAAACCATGTGGGAAGCAAGGGGCATCGATCCACTCACTAAAAAAATAGTATTATAGCCCCAGGGTTGTGGATAGCTTAATTATATATGATCCTCTTTTCCACACATTATTTCTATTTCTAATAGAAGTAATACTCCTAGATATTTCTTATGTGATCCTAAAGTATCATTAATGGGCTAGCATGCAGAAGTTCTACTCAAATAAATATGTAACAACACGTACATCAACAAAATAAATTGAAGATTGAATCTCGGTTGTTCGTGAATTCTTAAATGAAAAAAAGAAAAGAAGATGATGACACGGAAAGTAAAACGTAGTTTGAATCACAGTGCAATGAAATAAGTAACTCCTTTACGTGAATTAGACTCGATCGCATCGAAAACATCTTGAGGTATACGTATGAACCATGATCAGCATGCGATTGTGCAACTATACATCACTAATATTTGAGGGAATCTTTATAAAGACATCTACAGTAATATATGTAGTACTTTTTTGTTTTAATAAAGATAGCTTTGGAATGGATAAAAGCCTCGTTGAGCCCTGCTGGACTCTTATCTTTTTTGCCAACAGTTTGAGACCGTCGTAATTGGGACATCATACCATGGTTTTCCAGCTAAAAACAGTGGGTGGCTCTGACTCTTCAGGGTCATAAATAATACCCTCTACAATTAAAATTTTTCCCCTTTCTTTTCTTTTATTAATATTCTTTTTAATTTCTTTACAGGAAGGTATGGACTAGGGCAAGTGCTAGCTGTAAGCCTGTAAGAATATATAGTTTCATTGCCCAAGATGATTTTTTGTTAATTAGATTCCTTATCATGATCATCACGACTGTTTCTTATTATATATTTTTTTTCTTTTTCATTGAGTTTTCTTTTCTCGATCTTTTTCTATATGAATATATCCAATATTGAAGGACATTTATGTTCATTTTCAAAATAGGATTCTAACTCGCGACTTGCAATGCTGTTTGGTTTCGCATATTCATAACAATTAATATTAAAATTAATGAAACCTTAGAAATTTTAAAAAAAATAAACAATGCAAATAGCTGGGGCACTTTGTTAAACATCTAACATGTAGCAACTCTTCTCTCAATCTTGTGAGAAGGCCTATGAAAAGAGTTCAGCAAAAATGCTCATGGTATATGATAAGTGATTTTTTTTTAATGATATAATTATAAAACTAATCCCATATATGTGCACCTCGATCCTCGTTTGGAATATGCAAGCACGATTAATATTTATTCTTTATTTTTCAGTTTCTCTTTGTGATCTGTGCATATTTTCATTCTCGGATTAGAGTCTGCAGTGTCATGTGTGCATCTATTTTTTCTTGCGTGATACGAGATTGAGCATCAAAGAAGGCTTCTAAGCTAGTGTGACCTAACTTAATAAAGTTGATGTTATAAAGTTGATGTTATAATATATATATATATATATATATATATATATATATATATATATATATATATATATATATATATATATATATATATATATATATATATATATATATATAGAGTTCGGCTATTGTACTGTCGATAATACCAAACGCTTAATATTATCGAGTTTTCTATCGTTTGATTTACCTAGCTATTTGATCATTTTCATCCGTTAGATTATACTATTTAACCAGCCATCTACTCAATCCTTAGGAATCACTATCCTCCTAACCGAAAATCATTATCAACCCAACCACACATTCCTTCATCCAAGAGCCGAAAACTTAATAGCACTAAGCGTTTGGTACTATTAATAGTCCAGTAACCTAATTATATATATATATATATATATATATATATATATATATACTCATACAAATGTAAATGCCAAAACTCTAGGACAAGATTTAAAACATGTTGAGCCTGGGAATAAAATATAATATTTCCCAACTAGTATTATGGAACCACTAGCATTTATTATTATTATTATTATTTTTTTCTCGTGTGGATTCAACTCTTCGCCCATAGATATCGTGGATCCATGGATTCTCACATCACGTCATGTGGGGAGTGAGAGATAGAGGGAGAAATTTTTGCATGAACCTAGTGTATCCGTACGTCTTACACACTGCAATTAAAGCTTAAAGATAAACTCCTTAATTACTATATTATATGCAATTTATAATAATATCTGAAAGGTCTATATGCCAATCATAAATTTTGAAAATCTAATAGTGATATCAATGGATTAAGTATAATATTGTTTGATTCATAGGGAATAGGTATATTACATTTAGGATTTTCAATATAAATATTTTTTTAGATGTCCTTCAACATATCTATTTCTGTAGAATTTTATTTCTGGTCAAAAATTAAGTAATTAGTAAGTTATTCGTATTAAAATATGAGCCTGAGTCATTTAATATTTCTATCGCAAGTTTCATATGACAAGATGCAAGTGCACACGTATATGCACGGTAAAGTTTAAAAAGCATGCGACCGACTTGTACAGACAGAAAAGATTACAGAACAAAAAAAGAACTAAAATTGCGCGGCGCATAATGCACCAGGTGCATTGGCGCAGAAGCCTCCGCACGTGGAATGGTGGGAGGAGAATGACTGGTCAGAGAGGGAGAATATAACGGTCGAAAAGGGAGGCGAGGAGGTGAAGAGGTTGTTTCAAAAAGTGGATATTTTAGGTGCCGTGTTTTTCCCTACTACGGCCACTCCCATTCATATTCATATATATTTATTATTGAGCTGGTGTACTTTTATTACAACTATAACTCGCATGAGAAATGCATGCTTTGGGTTTCTATTATAGATCCCTAGCTACTATATTATTATTGATGTGTTAATATTATTCCTGCCAATCCAACTAATTATTCGTGAATTAGTTTATATTCGACCAAAAATTTGCTTAAACTCGATCGACTTGTTTAAAAAATAAGCAGATTATGATGCAAAGAGTTATCATTAAACTATATACACAATTATAGTTGCCATATAAAATTTACCAATATGTCAACAATTTATTCATGTAGCAGCATTAATTGAACTCCCATGCATGAGCCAACGAGAGAGAATACTTCTCGGAACAAAACGTCACGCTCATGTGGACTTTGTTGAGTCAAGTCAACTTTTGTTGTACAACACATGTTTTGTGTTAGACAAAGTGCTTTATGAGAGGGCCTGATGAAGAAATTAAACATTTATACCAACACCAATTTGCCATACAATATTTATTTAATGCATAATTGCACTACCATTATTGCCCGCGAACGTGGATAAATAGTGCTATAGTACTTGTGGGGGAAATTTAGTGCTAATTAAGGGAAAGGAAAATAATAATAATAAATATCTTTTGCTTTTGCAAAAATTAGCTTTTTATTACAGTAAAAATTTTCGTCCTCCATGCACGTACTTGAAACTGCTTGTAATTCGAAAAGTCAGGCAAAATTGGTACTTGTCTAAGAATTGGATTAGTCAAAAGGGTTCTATTTAATTTTCTTCACTTTGAACACAATATAGAAAAGACATTTTACTTTTCAAGTCAATGACTAATTTTATTATGAATAAATATATACGAGAACCAACTTCTACTTCTATGCGGCTGGCTTATGACTTAATCAAACTAAACTAAATTATCTTTCGAATAAATGATTAAATTCCTCCTGAGGTTGGAAAAGGAATTCCCGCAAATAGAAAGGTCATTTTGTGATTAACATGGCTTATTTCCAAAGCCAAAACCATGTGGGACCATTCTAATCGAATAGATAGGAAAACAACAAAAGTTACAAGTATCTATTCGAATTACGTTGTTGACTGGTAATGAGAAGAATAGATTGATTAAAATCTTTATGGTTGCATTTTTAGCATGAAAAATTAATTTGTAGCTACCTGTATTTAGAATATATATATATATATATATATATATATATATATATATATATATATATATATCACATACGAATCTGGCTTATTAAACAGCTTTCCTCTAATTTTGATTAAAAATGAACAGTTTCTCCACCAAGCCAAAGTATTGGATCTGGACTATCAACAGTGGGTAAGTGAAGTTCTAAGTTAAAACTTTTACAAATGAACGGAGACAAAGTTTAAATCAACTATTATTTAAACACTACTACCGTAAGAACAGTTGAACGATCAGAAATTGATTCTCGTTGAAAGTTACAGATTCAAAGGTCAAAACTATTTAATCCTCTACCGTATATTGATCCCAAATCCTGTGTATAAAACTGAACATACCTCAAATACATTTTCGTACAAGTAACAACAGTAAATCAAATTAAGCATTGAACACTGTAATTGTCCATGAACCAAGAACACTACAGAAAAGATCAGAGTCCGTACGCTAAATTTAACATGCTACGGTACAAGGAGAAAAACAACTTAGGCCTTGTTTGGTTAAACTTTTGTTTCCGGCCTTGAATTCTACGGAACAGAGTGCGTCGGCGGATAACAGATTGTATGTAGTATATACATCTGTGGGTCTATTTGGCAACAAAAATGAAAATTCCACAACTTTTCTCTCTTTTCACTTCTATTCTTTTTACAAGCTGACTCTGCAAAACTAACTTGAACTAACTAAAGAAAACTGGAAAGTCCCAACAGCCGACACACTCCATCACGTAAATTTAAATTGAAGAAACAAAACAAAATCGTAGGCATAACCAAACCAGGCCTTAGTCATCAGGCAAAATCCGAGGCTCCCAAAACTTGGAAACAGAATCGGGGCCCGGAGATGATATAGGAACAGAGCAGTTTGTGAAATCCCTATAGTACAAAGCTCCAGGATCATCCGCGCAACCCCCAGTAACAATTCTGCACCCAGCCACAGCCATAGCAGATAGTCCGTAAATCTTTTCGGGTTCACCGGGCACACGACAATCCAGCGTATGTGCTAGGGCACCGGTGCCAGTTTCCCATACATTGACATGATAATCGAATGGACCTCCAGTAACTACCTTGTATGGATCCATGTGAAGTAATGCTACTCTACTGTTTGAATCCAATTCAGCCACACACTTTGTAGATTCTTGAGATCTTCGGATGTCCCACAGCATAGCCCTGGCTCAGGAAGAATATAAAGATCAATTTGAGTGATAAAATTAAAGTGTCTATTGAATGATGAGATTAGGGTGCGTTTCATATTTAGTCCATGAAGTTCGGCCCAGGTTTCAATTTTGTCCTCAGGTTGACAGTCATTCAGTCAATAGAAAAAACAATCTAGTCTCCATTGAGAATTCAACTTCACCCTCAGATTTTCATTCGGCCCTAAAAAGTTTCACCTAGATTTCAAGGCCAGAGAGTTTCAATTTTGAACGCACAAAATTTAAGAATAAGGGCTGACATGGCATGACCTGGATGGTAGACATTATGGACTTCAGTTTTACAAGGAGCAAAGCTTCAGGACTAAACTGACTAAATTTTCGATCAAACATTAGGGACAAATTTTTTATTAACCCGTGGAACTATTTATGCTGAGAAATAAAGGTTTTATATCAAGCTCTTCACAAGGAAATTTTACTAATAAATAAACTTCTGAAACTATATGAGACAGGAAAATCCAGAATTTGAAATCTTATTATACGTTTCTGCACAGACACAGGGATAAATTTAAAAGAAAATAGCAAGTTAGATCAAATCCTTACTTGTCTTCTCCACCAGTGCAAATTAACCATTTAGATGGCAACATCTCAAATGAATACAATTTTGGTCCATGAACTGCAGCAGTAAACGCTTTCCGCATTGTCCTCAAGTCGATCACTGTGACTTGAGATCCAGAAGCAATATAGCACAGGGATTCATAACATTTCATGGCAATAGGTGAACCAGAAAGGGAAGTACTCCCTACACATGATGACGAACTAGAAGATGACGACGCAGCTGTGTCCCACACTCGGACCTAAAATTGACAGCATAAATTAGAAAATAAAATATTATAAAGACCTTGCAAAAAACATTGAATTAGTGTAAGTCCAACCTTAGAAACTGAAAACGTTACTATTTTTGCCCGACCAACTTAACATGAAGTACACACTACAAGTACACAGAAGATGGAAGGTGCAATCATTTACCTTTGAATCTTTAGAGATGCTGACCAAAAGAGAAGCTTTATGCCTGGAAAAAGAAAAAGGAAGGAAGATTCAAAAGAAATATAATAGTATCTTACACATTAACAAATTAGTATATCCAGCAAAGGATTCGGTAAATCTCTTGGGGACGCAAAATTATTATTATAGAGTAATTGGTTTTAGAAAGCATTCTAGTTGTTCGTAAAGAAAATTTTACCACAGATCCAAGAGTCCTTATCCCCCTTGCAAACTTCATTACAGAAATAAGAATGCCAAAGCAAGGTACAAAAGATTTGCAAAGAAAATATTTTGTGGTAAGATTTCTTTGTAGGTTATTCTCAATCCATTAAATGGAAAATGCAACAGCAAAGCACATGACATCCAATACTCTTGCCAAAATATAGAGATTTTCTATGCTGAGCATAGTCAGTCTTATGCGAGACAAGAGGAAACAAAAAATAAAGAGAGAGAGAGAGAGAGAGAGAGAGAGAGAGAGAGAGAGAGAGAGAGAAAGAGAGAGAGAGAGAGAGAAGGAAAAGAAAACTATATTTTTTTAATGGAAAGAGAAGCCATACCAAGCAACGGAGAGAAATGACAAAGGTTTCTCATGTCCATGATAGGTTAATGTTAGAGGATGATTTTTTCCACTTGAAGTAAGAGACCAGAGGCGGATAGTGCAATCTTCTGCTCCACTGGCAAGTACTTTTGACCTGCCATCGCCAAGCAATTTGTCTGAGAGAGCAGTAACGGGCCCATTATGACCTTTAAAACAGCGGTGAGATCGACCCTGTATCAAAGCACTAATGTTCATGCAAACTACTACTTAAGGTAGAGCAAATTATTCACGATAAAAAAAATCCCTGGGACATGAGGATGCAATCAACATTGAATGACAATGATGATAAATTCAAATAAGTCTCCCCAATCATCACGACCAGCTATAAATTTTCAGTGTTGCACATCATAAAAGGCAGATTTTAACTACTCTTTTTTCATCTCTTAGGGACTGAACTGAAAGATGTCATCATCAAGAGAGATAGCAAGAGAATATTTATGAAAAAGATTATCAATTAAGGAGCAAGAGCTCTTAATGGGAGTACCTTCCACCAAAGACGAATAGTTCTGTCTGAGCTTGAAGTTACCAATACATTTTCGTCATTTTGTGCTTCATTTCGAAACAGCGACGTATTAATTATTGGGAACAATCTATCGAAAAAAATACAACTGTCAGAAGTTCATAGAACAAGAAAGGAGAACAAAACAAACAGGAATAGGCAAAGAGATGCAGCCTTTCTTTTACAGTTAATCCACAATAGATCATCATCACACTGTCAAGTCTACAGTAAACTGGCTCAAAGGTGTCATAAGGAACAGGAAGGATATATGAAGTCAAACTAAGGAAGAAAAATTCAAATTGGCACCCAACTCACCTCATGCAGGTGATCTTTGATCCATGATATCTCAAAGTTTCGCAAGCCACAGGTAGAGCATCAGGCAGATCCAGTGTCAATCTTTGTACAATTGAGCCCTGAACATAAGTAAAATATATCACTTAGTCCCTTGCTTGTGCAGAATCAGCTTTCGAAGGCGACGCCATTTCAATTTGAAATAGTTCAGCCTGACTCCCTCACCAAGTACGACTATGCTACCTGAGCGACGAAGATATCGTTTCTGTCCAGCATTATATGGCTAGGCGATATCGAGTATCCAGTAAAATAACATTCCAACGGATCATCAAACTTCATTTGTTGTAATGCAGTGTGCCGCCTGATGTATTGTTCTCTAACTCCTAAAGCTCCAGAAGAAGCACATATATATGGCCAGCGCTCCCTGTACATTCATAGCAAACAACTTCAAAGTGGAAACAATGCACACTAACAAACGAAAGCAACAGAAAAAGATGGTGCCTTTAGCTTTCTTACTAGTCTGTGAAAAGGATCTTCTACTATCTTACATAATCATATCACATTTCACATTAAAAAAAAAAACAAATTTATTATTCCCAAACTGTTCAAGTCTTTCAGAAATGCATGATTTTATTACCTACTAACTGATTTCTTATGCTCCGTTCCTCCTACAACGTCTAAAATTATGTATCAATCCCATGTTCGACTATCTCTATGCTGCCAAAATTAAACTCCAGGGGCCTGTTTGGCCCTACTGTAAAGTATACTGCTGTTGGATGAAGTGAATTCAGAAAAAATCACTATATTAAAATTGCTTCAACAGATTCTCTCAACCACACAAGTAGAAGCACAAAATTGGAGCCGCTTTCTGGTCCCTGCTGCAGTAGAAGCACCAAACTTTCTCTCTGCCAAGCGCTCTACTGAATTCTACTCTTGCTATAAGCAGAAGCAGAAGCAGGGAGAAATAGGCACATCATATTGAACAACACATTACTGAATCAACCATTTCATATGGAGAGAGAGAGAGAGAGAGAGAGAGAGAGAGAGAGAGATGGTACGTGAAGAGGCGGGACCAAACGGAATCGGAGTAGGCGGCGGCGCGGAGAGGCTTGGACGCCATGGCCATGGCGGCGACGTCGCGGGGGCCGAGGAGGCGGGCGCAGTGGGCGAGGGCGTCGGCGTCGAGGTCCTCTAGGGTTCTTCCACGCCCCGCCACGGCCACCGCCACGGCCACCGGAGGAGGAGGAGGAGGAGGAGGAGCCCAATCCGCCATTGCCGTATACGAAGCCCTAGGGATCGATCGCACTCCACCCTCGATTGAAGGGGGAACCCGCGAAGGAGAAGGAGAAGAGGAACAGAAAAGGACGAAATGATTTTTGCACCTGTTTCGTACCTTCTCTATTTCGGGCCTCAATAATTTCCTGAACCACGACCATTACCGTCCCCCGTAGACCTTGCTATGCAAGTAATGGATTTTTTTTTTTTTTTTCTCCTTAGTAGAAAAGTAGTGGGTGGTCCATATCCAACGTGGCGAACCAGGTTCGGCAAACGACTCCCATCCAGTGAAGCGGCAGAGTCACGCGCCTTGAATCGACGACACGTACAAATGGAACAGTGGGGCTCCACCCAGGTTTGGTTAAAGTCCGACTCTAGCTCAATCGGGCCGTACATTGGGTCGTCGTGGGTACCGGAATTGTACGGCCCGCGATCAAACCCGGTCCATTAATGCCTAGCTTTGATAATGGGCTTTAATCCCATCTTCGGCCCAAACTTTTGAAACGAAACTTGATACTTGCCCAGATCCAGAAGCCCAACATCTCTCGGCCTTCATTTTGGCCCAATTTCTGATTGCCAATAATATGTGGGAAATATAAATACTGTATGATACGTCTACATAAATTTGATATACATCTTCATGCTTGCGCATCAACTTTGATAATAAGGCTTGAGATCAGCATTCACTTTATCATTGCATGATGCATGGCCAACGTGTCGCGTCAAACAACACATCCAAGCTATAAACTCTCCAGAGTAAATATGACGTTGTGGATGGGTTCTTGGAGGCCTTTGTTGTCTTCTCCAGCGATGCTAAATTCATTTCATCTTAATAAACAAAGCGGATAACTTACTGGCTAGTGATTTACATTTCTTACAAGTTCAAAGTGTGAATTATTATTATAGAACTGGATATGGAGCTATAATACTACTAGGCACAATCCATATAGGAGAAGAAATAGACCATTGCATAAGGTGCTTGCCCACGTTTACTTGGGGCCCAAGTTGTTGGTGCACTTCAACGGTCAAACCCAAACCACCAACTTACATTAAAATTACCCAAAATTGACCCGAATCCACAACTTTCCCGAATACGACCCGGTTAACTCATGATTAGCCCTCCCGAGCAAATCTCACCCGTCCATCAAATCTATCAGGATGTTGATGTCCGAGGGTACATCATCTGACCAACGTTCCTTATGCGCGCGCGAGAAGGGAGGAGAGAACATTTTTAACGAAGCTCACTCTTACTCTCTCTCCATTCCCATTCTCTCTCTCTCTCTCTCTCTTGCGGAGGGGAACGAAGCGGCAGCGGCGACGCGGCGCTGCCGCTGGAGGTGTTGCTGTCGATAGGGTTGGATAAGCGCACGGCGGAGAACGCCCTCGTCAACCGCAAGCTCACCTCCAACCTCATCGCCGTCATTAACGAGGTGTGCGTTTACTATCAAATCCTCGAATCCTGTGTTTTAGATTCAGTATACTTCACGGCGTGGTTCTCCATTCGATTCATGGAGCTCAATTAGTATTTCTCACGCATTCTAGTACAAAAATTAATGGTCTGATTATGAAATTTCGTTCAGGTTGTTGTTGTCAGATTATCAGATTTTCCTTTGTTTTTGTTTTTGTACTGTAAATTGTGATGATGAATGTTAACAGCTTGTTGTATCTCCATCAGGCTGGTGTTAGCCTTCTTTTTAAATTTTTTAAATTTAATCTTTATTTATACTGATCTTAATTTTTTTTTTTAAAAAAAATCGGATGAAAGCCCGACCCACAGCAAAATTTAATTTCTTGGGCCGGACTTGGGCGCAGTATGATCCGACCCAAATCCGACCCGGTTGCAGCCCTAGAGGTAACTATGCAGTTCTTTTTAAATTATAAATTAGCCGAGAAAATAAACCTGCCCCTCCGACATCTTGAGGACTCCAACCCTATCGCGCAGCGCTCTCGCTTCTCTCTTCGATTTTGATCTCTTCAGGCATTCGTAAACCTCCTTCTAATGATCTTCACATCTTTCTGTTAATCTATCACACTGCGTATGATGCTTCAATGTATATTATTTGTACGACCTAAGGAATCGCTTATTTTTTTTTACAAAGGTTCTAAGTGTCTGTTTCATCTGTTCTTCTGCGTTGCAATCGCGTTATTGTTTTTCCTACACCAAGCAACTTTATCTCGTCGCTTAACTTTGGTTTTAAATCAAAATATTGGAATCGTTTCGATTATCTGCCCTAGGTTTTGTCTGATAGAACTATATAACATATATTCTGTCATTCTTCTTGATGGTTTATCAGATTTACAGTTCTGTCATTCCTGCATGGATCGGATATGTTGCAACCGTGATTTGTTGACGATGATGTGCTCGATGGATTGAGCTCTTGTTTTTCCTTCTCTATAATGATTTCGATTTGAATCTGTGCGTTTTGTCTTCCTGATTAATTCTAGGTAATGGCATTTGGATTTACGAGTAAATCATATGTCTTGCATGCATGATGTCTTCCAATCATTTAATGTACATTTTTCATATCTCTTTTTTCCTCCCTTTCTTTTGAAACTTTTTTCTACCTCCTAAGACACTGCAGACACTGCATGATGTTATTTCAATTTGTTGTCTCAGGGGTATTATGTCGACCTTTTGGAAAGCCCTAGCTGAAAGAATCACCGGCAAGGCGATGCCAGATATGGGCAAGATCACCATGAAGGATGACGCGGAGCTCCGCCGTATGCACAAAAAATGGATGGTGGAGTTTGAGCGTAGATATGCAGATGCTGAGGAGGAGGAGTGGCGTTTCCAGATCTTCAAGAAGACAGTGGAGGAGTGTGAAAGGCACAACGCAAAGAACAAAAGTTACACTTTAGGGGCGACCCAGTTCGCCGATCTCTCTCGCGAGGAGCTTGCTGAGATGTGTCGCCCAAAGTTGTATCCC
This sequence comes from Puya raimondii, assembly GCA_016920855.1. NCBI lineage: Eukaryota > Viridiplantae > Streptophyta > Magnoliopsida > Poales > Bromeliaceae > Puya > Puya raimondii. Next base: position 195,826,603 of record JABWPP010000050.1, on the reverse strand, counting down.
CCCTGGGTTTATGAGAAGATGCAGGAGGAAAGTGACAAAAGGGATGCCTTGCGATATGCCAGGGAGAGGGAAGCCTTGCCATATGCCGGGCCGCCCGAAGATTTGACTTGTTTCGGCTACGGCGGGCCCTTACTAGAACACCAAGGCACAAATAGTCCCTGCAGCGGTGTTGCTCTTGCTAGCGGCTTGGTAGATTAGGTACCTAGAAGACATTTATGCTGTAATAGTTGCGGCGTCTACTAATCTTAGTCGTGTGATGAAAACTCGTTGTTGAGCAATCTTAGTTGTGTGATGAAATTCTCTATCGAGTAATCTATGTACTACATACTTTTGCTATTCTCATTGTTGAGTAAGTTTGGTGGTGGCGTAGTAAAACTCTATGTGGAGTAATCTATCTACTATTGACCTTCGGGTTTTCTCTAATAAACGCCTACCCAAATTTGCTCGTTAAATTACCAAAAGCACCTGTTTCTATGCTTTGAGACTCGAATATCCCCAAATCACTTTGAAGTCCCCTCCTCCAATGTTGTAAAATTATGGAGCCAACCATTGAATTAGTTTTAGCTATAGAAAGCTTAGTGGGCGTTTGGCCTAACATTTGAAAAGTGATTTTGGACCCAAAAATAATTTTCGACTAAATGTGTCCATAAATCAGGTTGGGTCTGGATTGTTGATATATTATACCCGTACCCTAAAAAGAAATGGATAGAAAAAAATATATACCCTATCTATTTAGCTTCAGGTCAGATTTGGGTTCAAGTACGTGAGTTAATAATATACTCATCGGACCTATTTGAGCGGATTTGGGTAATGACTACCCGTATACTACCCACTTAAGATCGGATATGGGTCGGATACAGGTCGGTTCTAAATCGGGTATGGATATCCGTATGCATATTTTTTTATGAACTTTAGTAAACAATCTATAGACAAACCATAAATTCTTTATGTTATTTTAACATAATTTATTAAGCAATTGAATACTTGAATAGAGAATAGTTTAATAAGAAAAAGAATTGCTTCCTCATAATGGAATAATTCCAAAAGAACTCGAAGTGGTATTTTTTTTTTTCTCTTTTCTGTTGTTTGTTTTTCATCGTCTATACTTGCAACTAAGTATATACGTACTAATTGGTAATTGTAACTTAGGTTGCTAGATGTGGGGAACAAAGAAGATTTGCTGATCCAAGATTTAAAAGCGCTCACTGGTTTGATGGTGATCTTTTGATTCTTGATGGCAAGATATTTATTTTTCTTATTAACTATGTGTTTGTTTATTTTCTTATGGAATGTACTGTAAGGTAAGACTGCATTAAATTTGGTAGCTCATCAAAGAGGACCTATTATTGGTTTGGTTTACTGGCACCTATTTTCATTTCTTGGAATTCTGTCACCAGTTGAAACTTCATATCTAGATGCATTAAAGATGCACAGGAGGAGAGGAGCTATGCGAATTCTTTGTTCGTATCATGATATTAATATTTCACCATTATGTGATTTGACTACTTTTGCAAATTCTACATATATGAGTTTTTATTTGACAACAAAAGAGTTTTTTTTTGTTCTTTTTTGCTTCTTTTCTTCTCTTTTGGAAGGTGAATTTGCAAACCAACAAATAAAAAACATAAAACTCCATCTCTATTAGTCTTCAATTGCATAGAACTTGAGGTAAATAAAAAATTTTGTTACATTTTATTATTAAAAGGTTTTAAATTTGATAACCTATATATTCATCCATGATGATTAAGTTACATGTGAATTAACCATTCACTTAACCTATGTTTCTTAACTTATGCAACATACGTTTATACCTATAACTCCTTTGTTTTTAACCAATGCATTTATATCTTTATCAAATGAATGAATGTAAGTTTATTTTGTAAACTCCTTTGCATTTAATTTTTCTAACTTACATGTTATGAACTTGCACTAAATGTTGTATAACATTTGGCTTTGATCTCTCGTGACCTATAGGCTTGAGGTGCCTATAAATTGAGGAGGGCTTTTGCTTTGTAAAACAAAACATAACAACGAAAGTAATAAGAAAACTATTATATCACTAATTTATATCCTACTTGAGAGAGAGAAGGTCAAAGAAAGGGTGTTTCTTTGGTGGAGCTTTGGGCTCATCTATTTGTGCAGAGTTGGTGAAGCCACACGACGAGGGTCGAGCCGTTGTATCATGGAGGGGACAAGTCAGTGTTCTGCTGCATCGGTTCAAAGGCTTTGCCAACCGCAGAGGGCTTGAATCTCCTTAAAGAGAGCGAGATATTCGTGCCTCGGCTTGATCGACTCGTCGATACTTTTTCATATTATTTTGTAGCTAACCTCTATTTTTTGGATATTTACACCAACAAAAAAAAAACCATGGATAGAGCCAACTGTACACTAATATCTAGTTTTTTTGCTTTTGCTTTTTTTTTAAAAAAAATATTTTATTTGTGGCCTTTGTGTTGTATATGTCATTTATCTGTGATCTTCTATCCTTAGAGGCGAGGCGTTCGCAATGGACCCATGTACGTATGATCTCTTGCATTTCGATGGTTTGTTCACTGCTGAAAGTCATAGGTAAATTACGCGAACCCTGCTATCATATATTGCTTCTTTGGCACATATTTATGCATGTGCAATATAGTAACGCAAAACAACCCTGGATTGCATTTTGGCAGATGTGAGATGAAATATGTGCGCTCCTCAAGATGGATCGAATTCTACGTCCTGATGGTTATGCTATAATCCGTGAATCCAGCTACTTCATCGATTTTATAGTGATCTTCGCCAAAGGGATGAGATGAGGTTGCCAGAAGCAAGACACCGGATACGATATAGATAAGGAGATGCTGTTAATATGTCAGAAGAAGCGTTGGTATGCAAAGCACGGTGACTAATTAGAACACAAGACCGAGCTACTAATGTTTCTAGAACCCCCTTGAAAAAGTATAAAAGTCAAAGACTATTGGTATTCTTGAAATAGAGACATTCAATTTAGCAAAGAAAATCAGTTGCTCATAGAGCACGCAATATTTTCCTTAAATTACATGGCTCTTTTAGATTATGGTTACATATATTCTTTTCTAGATTACAGCAGTAAGCTAAATTAATTTGTTTTTATTTGTTTTTGTGTAGTTTCAGAGTAGTTTGTGGTATCAATAAGTGAAGCATCACAGTTACAGAGCGGAATGTATCTTTAGATAATATCAGGTGTTATTGATGTTGTTAAGATAGTCATCGCTTGGGCATAAATTTTTTTCCTTTCAGCCAGAAGTTGGTTGTAATCTTACAACATATTGCTAGACAGTATAATTGATTGCTTATCATGTATATTCTTTTAATTGTAATATATATGTATAGGAATTATTGCAAAGTAGTTTTTATGTAATAGTTTGGAATGCAAATGATGCAATTATATAATGCTTTTGTCCTAATATGATGTTTAGGAAAAATTTAAGAAAGTTTTTACTTCAACAATATCTATCCGCCGCATCGCGTGGATATCTTCACTAGTAACATAATGAATTGTGATTTTCAAGTCACGTGACCCTATATGGATGGGTGGGTTAGGGGTGGGCTAGGGGTGGGCCCCACTTTTTTTTTTGTTTTTTATTTTAATTTTTTTCCTTCTCTCTCCTGTCATTTGGATGGAAAATTGAGTTTTTTTTCAAATCCAATCATTTTTTTTTCTCGACCATTAATATTTATACATAACTTTTAAATAGTTTAGATTGCATGTGTTAAATATAAATTTTAATTTTAAAATATTAATCACTTAGATATAAATTATGTAATAAAAAAATAAAAGAAGGATTGATAGAGTTTAAGTTAATTATTATTTTAATAAATTTAATTGTGAAAATTGAATGAGGTACAGTAACTAAATTTGCAAAGCTAAATAACACATTCAAATTTTGAAGTCAAATTTTCATTAGCTGACTTAAATCTAACATATTAAAAGGTTGGATAGTAAAAATAAAATTTTGAAAGGTTGGATAACTAATTCAAAATGATTCACAGTTCAAAAATGTTCTATATGTTTTTACTTTGATTTTAATATTAAACTTCAATGCAATATTTATAGTTTGATGAGTGATCAGCTTCACATTTAAAGTCTTCTAGAACATCCAAAATATGATTGGTCGATTTTAATTTTAATAATTAGTCATTCTAAAATTTATAGATAGTTTAACAAATTCTTTTCTCGAATAAAAATACTAATTGAACAAAACTAATTGATACTCAATTCTATCTTTGTCTATAATAAAAATAAAATATAAAAAGAGTAAATTATGCTTTTGGTTCTCAAACAAAAAAAATAAGACCCGTGACTCTTTAGTCCTCAAACTTTAATGCGTCAGAATTTCTTACCCAAACTATGAGGAACGTGGCACTTTACTACTTAGATTTTAATTAGTTGTAATTGTTCTCTTGAACTATAAGGCATATGATATTTTAGTCATCAATTTTTACTGCTTCTATAAATATAATTTATTATTCTTATGCTTTTGCATTTTTCTTTTTTATCCTTCTCATACTTTTATTCTTATACTTTTACTGCAACAGCTGCTGCTTTTTCTTCAGTTTCTTTTATTTTTATTTTTTATTTTTTTTATTTTTTAATGTTATTTATTTATTTGTTTATGCAGAATCGATCTGCCGCAATACGCGGGTGCCTTCACTAGTTTTAGGAATTTTTTTGCATTTGGCCCCCTCAAAAAAAATTATTTTTACAAATAATCCCTCCAAATTTATAATTATAATTTTGGCCATATCCCCGCGACGCTTGCGCCACGCTTGCGCCACGTAAGCGCCACGCGAGCAAGGGTGGAGGTGCTGGAATAAGTTGAACGCGGTAATCCATTCACCGTGTCTAAACACGGTGAATGGTTTACCGTGTCTAGGAGAAATATATGTATTGCGGAAAAATATAAGTATTGAAAAGGGGGAATACAAGTATGGAACACGGTGAACCATTCACCGTGTTTGAACACGGTGAATGGTTCACCGTGTTCAACTTAACGCCCCTCCCCAGCCAGCTTGCGTGGCGCTGATGTGACGTCTGCGTGGCGGGGATAGGACCAAAATTGCAATTATAAATTTGATGGGGTTATTTGTGAAAAAAACTTTTTTGAGTGGGCCAAATGCAAAAAAAAGCCCTGAGTTTTATTTATGATAGAAAAAGTAAGAAACGTGTACTTAAAAAGCAAGTTAGCATTTTCCTAATTTTTCAAGTTCTTGGTACCTTTTGTCATTTTTCAACAATAGCTAGGAATACGAAAAAAAAATTCTAGCCTTGTGGCTCACAGGGGTGTACATTTAATACCTTTGCATCCTAGGATTTAAAAATTAGGGTTAATTGCATACAGGTCCCTGTAAACATGGTGAATTGCAGATATATTCCTGCAAAGTTCAATTTTCATAAGTTATTCCTGTAAAAGTCTTAATATTATCAGATATGTCCCTGCCGTTAGGATCCGTTAGAGAAATTTGGTTAACCACAGTTAAAACACTTAACCATGATTAGAATTGACAATTTTATCCTTCTTCCTCTTCCTTTTCCTCTTCATCTTCCTCTTCTTCTTTCCCTTCCTCTTCCTCGTCGTCGTCGTGCCCGCGTGGGCCATCGTCACGGGCGCCTCCGACGGCATCGGCCGCGCGGGCGGCATCGTCGGCAGCGTCCTTGATGGGCGATCGCCTCCGCCGCCTCCTCCTTCTTCTTCTTCTTCGTATCCAGCTTTTGGAGGGACATATTTGTAAGGGCAAAAATGTCATTTCACGAGCCTACTGTTAAAAAATAAACGGTTCTCTAACGGATCTTAACCAGAGGGACATATCTGTAAATATTAGAACTTTTGCAGGGATAACTTATGAAAGTTGAGTTTTGCAGGGATATATCTGTAATTCACCATGTTTGCGGGGACCTGTATACAATTAACCCTAAAAATTAACCGTAGAGTCTTAGTGAAAAAAGAGAAAAATGTAATTATAGAAAACTCGTATTCTAATTACTTTTACCTAGTCAAGTAAAATTCGTTCAAAAAAAAGATTTAAGAAGTAAATAGAATGGCTAGGATTGAAAAGCTTAGGAGGAAAATTAAAATAAATAAAAAAGGACAAAAAAGAGCGACAAGGGTTTTCACAAAACTCTTCATTCATAAGTTCTATTGAAATTGATCCCTCAACTTCAAATTTTTTTTATTTACTATCGGGTTATTTTGCTGCATCCTAGTCCAGATCTGGGTTCGGGTCCGGATTTGAAAAACTCTTCCGAGCCCTATCCATTAAAAGGTCGGCTTCGGGTTGGGTTCAAATCGGATATGGGTATAAAGTATCTAGACCTATACTCGAAATTTTAATCGGTAATTTTTTTATATGTATACTATCTATTTTTTATCGGGCACGATTCGGGTCTAGGTAGGGTTCGGGTATAGTCCGGATCGGGTATGGATATTAGGTATTTTGGACAGTATTATCAAAATCTTATTCTGATTTTCTAGAATTAGTACTCTAATTTTCGAGGCCCAAAATCAGGAGCAACTAAAACCCGCTTCTTAAAATCTGATTCTGATTTTGAACTCAAAACTGAAATTTTTATTTTTACTTTAGATTCAAATTTTAAATTTAAATCAAAGTTATAATTCTAAATTTTAAATTTATATTCAAATTTTCAAATTTCAAATTTTAACTTTCAAATTCCGAATTTCAAATTTTAGAATTTTAAATTTTGATATTAAATTTTAAATTTTAAGTTTCAAGTTCAAATTTCAAATCTCAAATTAAATTTCAAATTTTAAAATTTAATTCCAAAATTTAAAATTCAAAAATCTAAAATTTAATATAAAATTTAAAGTTTAAAATTTTAGATTTTAAAATTTAAATTTTTAGATTTTAAATTTAAATTTAAAATTATAAGTTTTAATTTTCAAATTATAAAAAGTTCAAATTATTAAAATTCAAAATTTAAAATTTAAATTTTTAAATTTCAATATTAAATTTAATTTTTTAAATTTATATTTAAGTATTTTAAGTTTAAATTTTAAATTTTACATTTCAAATTTTATATTTTAAATTTCAAATTTTAGATTGTAAATTGAAATTGAAAATTTTAATTTAGATTTAAATTTAAAATTTAAAATTTTTTTAGTTTTAAATTTTAGTTTTTAAATTTTAATTTTTAAAATTTAAAATTTAAAATTTAAAATCTAAATTTTAAATTTTAGATTTTAAAATTGAAACTGAAAATTTTAATTTAGATTTAGAAATTTTAATTTTAATTTTAATTTTCAAATTTCAAATTTCAAATTTATATTTTAAATTAAAACATCAAAAAAATTTAAATTTGTGGTGCAAATTTAAAATTTAAAATTTAATATTTAAAATATAAAATTGTAATTTAAATTTAAATTTTGGATTTAAATTCAAATATTAAATTATTTCAAAATATAGTTTAGTAAAAAAAATTATTATATGCAAATATAAAAGAATATATGTTATATAACTTTAGAAAATCACTTCTGAAAAGTCACTTTTCATCTAAACTTAGCTAGAGGCTCTACATCTTTTAACTAAAATCAAATTTCCAAAATTAAAATCAATTTTGTAGAAGTCATTTTTCCAGAATTTAGGCCTTATGGGCCATTTTGGGTCTGTTTGTTTCAACTTAAAAGTATGAAAAATAATTTTCAGTGTAAAAGTATTTTAAGTGGAAAAAAAAATTTATGCTCTATAATGTTTAGTTTGTATGAAAAGAAAATTAATTTGTCCAGCATACTTGTTTCGTTGAAAGAAAAAGTTTGAATAAAATAATCTATACAATTTTCTTCTTCTATGTATCATGTATTATTTATATGAATAACTACTATATTATATATATTATAATTAAAATTATATATATATATATATATATATATATATATTATTATTATTATTATCATCATCATCATCTATATTTATCATTTAAGTATATTCAAAGTTATATTATATAACATATAATAATTTATATATATAACATAATATATAATAACATATATGTAATATAACATATAATGAATAAATATATATTTACTAGAGAGAAAGAGAGGATATAAGCGAGAGAGTTTTCGTTTTCGCCAAAAAACAATAGAAAATTAAAACTTTAATTTTTCTCTAAATCCGTAAACTACTTTTACAAAAAAGTTATTTCACGTAGAACCAAACAAGCGAAAAGTATTTTTCATATCAAAAATAATTTTTTGATTTGTTTTTTGTTGAACCAAACGCCCTCTTAGTGTACATGTAAGATTTATAACTAAGAACAAACTTGTTTTATTAAAAGCCGACAAATGTGTGACTATTATTTAACTTTGGTTAACCTCGTGATTACTAATAGCAGGCATTTGCGGCCCAATCATTCTGATGGGAATTCATAAAATTTTAGATATATGGTTGTTCCTTTGTAATTTTTTCTGGCGAATTCAGTTATTTTCGTGGTTAACCACCGCCCTTCTGCTTCGAGATATTAGGTCGTACTTTTTTTTTATCGATTAAATACGCAAAAAATTAACCTGGTGTTCTATAGTCAACAACAGAATATTTGTAAAATTTTAAAAAATTTCATGAATATATTAATGAAAAATAACGACATTTGCAACATTAAATTTGATGGGGGCAAAATAATTTTGTAATATATTTATTGCCCCGTCTCCTACACAAGCCAAGTGCAGCCATTATTTTTTTTTGTTTTTAAAAAGTAAATTCATAAAATTATTTTGCTCTTTTATTTTATTTGTAAATTATTATTTATTATATTGTTAAAGTTTTCGAATTTTGGAGCACATTTCCTTTCCAATAAGGCGCGTATGCGGGTCGTTGTACGGGAGGCGATGCGTGGTCCCGGCTGGAGCAATTAGTGTGCATTGGGTGTATCCATGAATGTACGAGGCCCGCCCATCCAGCACCCTTAGGGCATGTTTGGTTCGCGATTGGAATTGGAATGGGAAATGGAATTGGATTGCTTTGGAATGGAAAATGGAATGACGAATCATCCAAAGACGTTTGGTTCATTATTGGAATGGGTAATGGAATGAAAATCTAGAATTTTAAATAAAGTGTTTTGATTAAGAGAGAGAAAAGTGATGATGGGAGAGGAGGGGAGGTGTTGGTAAAAGAAACTTTTGAGTGATTTACTTTGGAATGGGCCAATCCGGTATTCAAGGCCGGATTGGGCCATATATGGAATTAGCCATTCCCATTCCATAGTGGAATGGGAGTCGGAATCCGATTCCTTTAAAACAAACAACAACTATTGGAATCAATGAATCCCATTCCGATTCCATGGTCTAAAATAGGTGAACCAAACATGCCCTTAAGGTTAATCCTTACCGTTCATTCACTTGTGGGCGTGCACCAATCTCATGCAATAATTTATCTTGTGTAGTGGTGGCAGGAGGGCGAGATGCTTTCGGCGTCTGAACAAGGTTTACCACATTAGCGATAGACCTTTCATCATCCATCCCTTCATCTTGCAATCCCCTCTACATTTGATGAAACAGATTTCATATTCCAACAGACAGAGTGCAGGCAAACTTTTTTGCATTAATGCGCGGCTGCTATGCCCAGACGGACGCCCATTTCGGCCATGCAATGGTACGGCCATTTCAGAAACCCTAACCAATTCTTTCTTCTTCCTTCTCTTAGGTTTGAACCTTAATCCACTGGAGAGTTACTTTTTTTTTGAGACACCCTAACCAATTATTTTCTTCTTCTTTCTTTTAGAGTTTGAAACTTAATCCGCCGGAGAGTTACTTTATTCGAGGCCTCCTCCTGCAGTGGTTAGGTTAGTGGAGCTGCCGCTGTCAACTTTTTCCTCCTCCTCCTCCTCCTCCGGCATGGCGGGCGCGGCGGCAGTGTACCTTGATGAGCAGAATATTTTAGCTCCTACCCAACACCCCGCCATGTTCCTCTTAAACCTGAAGCCTGTTGCCGAGAAGCTGAATCTCAATACTGTGGTCGTCTATTACTGCATCCAACTTCCCCCTTACTCCATCACCGACATTCAGGGAAGGCCTTTCTCTCTCTTCTGTGAGACCATGGTCACAGCCACCACCACACCGGCTTTGGTCTTTGTGGCCGGCGAGGTCGTCTACCAGAACGACAGCACCTGCATCAGCCACCGGGAAGCGTACGAGAAGCTGAAGAAGATGCTGAGGGCCATTTTTACTGATTGTGTGATGGACGCCAAGGAGTTCATACTGGATTGTGAGAATGTGAGGTTGGAAAAAGCACTTCTGGAAGGAGCTGGGTTGTCATTAATAGAGTATATTCTTTCTGTCCATGGCGTTACTGGGATTACTAGGATGCCTGGCAAATTCCCTGGGAAGCAACGCTTTGACCCTACATTCAAGCCACTCGGGCTTCAGGTAATAGTAGTTCTTTACAGTTATTACTATGAGTATATAGGCTCGAGATCAATCACTTATTTAATAAACTAAGTGAATATGAAATACATGTCTAGTGTATTGAAGGTCTCAAACTTTTATGGAATCTCTTCAGCTACTTAAGCTTCATACTGTGCTTCGCTCGTAATTAGTGTTTGCTTTCTAACAGCCATGAATTACGGCTGCTTAACTGTGAAAGTGAAGCTACGGTCTAACATCAATCTGAGCAGAAACTCTTTAATTTTCGTTGCACAGATCGAGTCCAAAGATGGTTTTATGAATGTTGATGGAAGTTAACCAAAATTGGCTTATAGGTCTAATGTTGTTGATTTATGAATTTTCTATGTTATTTCGTCATTGTCTGATACATGTGGGGGTTGGAGAGTGAGGGAGATAAGGGGTTATCCCTCCCTTTATACCGAAACACACAAAAAAAAAAGAAGGGATGGAACAACTTTGAAATCGAATATTTGAAATCGAATTCATAATGTAAATTTAAATTTAAAATTCAAGTTCAAAATTTAAATATGAATTTAAACTTGAAATTTGATTTAAATCTAAATTTGAATTTAAAATTGAATTTAAATTCTAATAGAAAAATGGAATTTGAGTTTAAAAGTTGAATCTAAAATTAAAAATTAAATTCAAACTTTGGATCTATTGAATTAAAAAATTCGAATACAAAATCTGAATTTGATCTTGATTTCCATTTTGAAAAGAAAATTTGAATTTAGAAGTTTGAATACAATTTCTGAATTTAAATTTAAAATTCGAATATAAAATTTAAATCTCAAAGTTAGTCAAAATTTGAATTCAAAGTTTAAATTCAGTAAATTTAATTTTATATTAAATTTAACATATAATCAAAATTAAAATTTTAATTTAAAAACTGAATTTAAACTAAAGTTACTTTTAAGTTAAAATCGAAAGTATTTTGGAAAAAAAATAAAAAATTAAAAACATTCAATGATTTCAAATATTTATGACTTTCTTTTGTGCACAGTATTTTTTTTTTGTTTTTTGTCTTAGTTTCAAATTTTTAATAAATTTTCCGCAATTCTTTTTTGGGCATAGTAATAAATCTATTAAGTTTTATAGGTTCAAATATTTATCCGGCTATTAAATGGAAAGACGCTTATAGTTCATGTTAGCTTAAGTGACACTGTGAGAGAACTCAGATATTTGATTGAGAGGAAAACGGGCATTCCGTTGGAAGAATGCAATATTTATATGGAAGGGAAAATATTGGATAACGGGAAGAAATATTATGGAGTATAAGATAAAAAAAGACACTACACTTCATTTGGTCGCTCGACTGAGAGGGGGAAGCATCCCTTTCCTTCGACGTGCATGTAGAGTCGTATCTGTCGCATGTATGCACAAGATGGATGACTTCAAGAGATATATCATGACATCAAAAGAAGAAAAACATATAGATTGGCGAGAGAAAGGCGCGGTTACTCCCGTCAAAAACCAGTTTAAATGTGGTAAGTATAAATTTTTTCATCAAATAGATAAAAAATGACTTATATTATATTTTTTTTGGAAAAAGCAATTTTATCTTATTTTTTTTATATTTTGTTTTATTGTATTATAGATTGCTGCTGGGCATTTGCAGCAGCAGCAGCAGTGGAGAGCCTCCATGCAATTAAAAAAAAAGAACTGATCAACTTATCGGTGCAGCAAATTTTAGACTGCACCGATACCAGTATTCTCATGAACAATCCAAGCAGGGAATATGGGAATTCAGCATTGGCATTTCATTATATACAATGTAATGGTGGACTTACTAGCTGGGATAGGTACCCGTTTCCCCATTTGGGAATTGTTGTAAAATGAGGGTGAAAAATATTGGTGGCAATTTCACAAACACTTGGTGGGCAATTTCACAACCCACTCTTTATATGCATCCAATGGAGAACCAAATACAAGAGCAATAGCAAAACAATAAAAATCACAAGAACACAAGGATTTATGTGGTTCGGCTATGCCTACATCCACGGGAGAACAATGCAAAAGAAACTTCCACTATAAACTTGAAGATTACAAGAGAGATACAAATGGGAGAGATATCACCTTAACTCCAAGGTATAAAAGAGAGCTCCAACAATCTCTAGCTCTATCCAAATGGTGCAAACCACACCTCACAAGGAAGATCCCACCTCCTTCTTAATAGAACTAAGATCAAAACCAAGCTATAGGGTTTTCTCTATTTTCTTCCACTTCTTTTCTCACTCTATACTTCTCTCTCTAATTTTCTCTCATATTCTAATATCCCCTATTTAGCTCATAAGAGAAGAGGCTATCAAATATGGGCCTTTGGATCAAAAGAACCATGATCCAACGGCTTACAAGTAGGGGCCCACATACATATAATGAGAAAACATAGAATAGGAGATTTGACTTCATCAAATTATATAGCCCAAATATAATGAGACCTAAATAACAATTAGGCCCAATGTAATTAGTTCAACAATCTCCCACTTGAAGGCAAATCTCCATCCTTCAAACAAGTAATCTCCATCCATCAAATAAGCTTCATCACATTGCATTGTTCTCCAACCGCTCCATCTACGTCTCGATCAATCCGGAGCGCTTCCTACAAAATATGAGTTTTTCCGTAGGAACAACCTTTGTCAACATATCCGCAAGGTTTTTCTTTGTATCAATCTTCTCCACATCCAAGTGTCGACGATCCAATGCCATACGAATAAAGTGGAAACGAACATCAATATGCTTAGTTCGGGAGTGATATGCCGCATTCTTTGCAAGATGAATTGCACTTTGATTATCACAATACACAACATAATTGTTTTGCTTCACTCCGAATTGTGCAAGCAATCGCTTCAATCAAATCATTTCCTTCGCCGCCTCCGTCAAGGCAACATATTCGGCTTCCGTAGAGGACAAAGCAACGATGTCTTGCAACCTAGGCATCCAACTAACCGCACTACCTCCAAATGTAAAAACATATCCCGTAGTGGACTTTCTTGTCTCTCTACAACCGGCATGATCGGAATCAACATATCCATTCACCTCCAAAGAAGTTCCGCCAAAACACAAGCAAACATTTTGTGTGTCCTTCAAATACCGAAGAACCCACTTAACGGCTTGCCAATGCTCCCATCCCGGATTAGACATATATCTTGAAATAACTCCAACCGCATAAGCTATGTCCGGTCTTGTACAAACCATAGCATACATCAAACTCCCAACGGCGGAATTATAAGGAACATTCTTTATTTTGTCTCTTTCGGTCTCATTCTTTGGAGAGTTTTTCTTGGATAACTTGAAGTGTTCGGCTAATGGAGTAGAAACCGGCTTACAATCATTCATCTCAAATCTTTCAAGAACTTTGGAAATACAACCCGATTGACTAAGCCACAACTTGCCATGCTCCCTATCCTTTTTAATTTGCATACCCAAAATTTTTTTTGCTTCACCAAGATCCTTAGTAGCAAACTTCTTCGACATATCAAGCTTCAACTTTGTAATATCATTTTGATCATTACTAGCAATCAACATGTCATCCACATATAGTAACAAAATAGTGAAAGAATCATATGTTGAGCCTTTAAAATAAACACAATGATCAAAATCACATCTTTTGTAGCCTTCATCTTGCATGAAAGAATCAAATTTCTTATACCATTGTCTAGAAGCTTACTTTAAACCATACAATCCCTTCTTTAGTTTGCATACTAAATTAGGATTAGCTTCATCAACAAAACCTTTTGGTTGAAACATGTAAATTTCTTCGTCCAAATCACCATGCAAGAAAGCAGTTTTAATATCAAGTTGTTCAAGCTCAAGATCCAAATTTGCAACCAAGGATAAAACAACTCTAATTGAGCAATGCTTAACAACGGGAGCAAATATTTCATTGAAATCAATACCTTGCTTTTGTCCATAGCCTTTAACAACAAGCCTTGTCTTATATCTCTTGGATCCATCGGCTTCATTCTTGATCACATAAACCCATCGATTTTTCAATGCTTTCTTTCCGATCGGAAGCTCCACCAACTCCCAAGTATGATTTTGATGCAAGGAATCCATCTCATCCTCCATTGCCCTTTGCCACTTTGCTTCTTCAGGACAATCTTTTGCTTCCTGAAAATACTCGGGTTCACCCGAATCAGTAAATAAAGCATAATATAAGGAAAGAGAATACCTTTGGGTGGGTTTATGTAGCCTAGTTGATCTTCTCAACTCATGTGCCGGCGGGGTAGACATATCTCCCTCACTCTCATGAGAATCATGCCGACTTTCACTAGATTGTGTGCTTGCTTCATGATCAACAGCACCATCATGACCAACATCATTATCATGAAGTGGAGGATGAACTTCATGTACATCTTGAGAAGAACCACCAACTTGTACATCAACAACAAGCTTATCTTTATTTTGCTCTTCTTCCGTGCCTTCTTTAAACATTACATCTTCTCTAAACACAACATCCCGACTCCGAATAGTTTTTCTAACATGGGATCCCAAAGCCTATAGCCCAACTCATCACCTCCATAGCCAAGAAATGCATATTTTCTTGATTTCACATCAAGCTTTGTTCTACTTTCTTTCGGAATATGAACATAAGCTTCACACCCAAATATCCTCAAGTGTCCATAGGAAATATCTTTGCCACTCCATATAATTTTCGGATGTCTCCATCTAATGCAACACTAGGTGATCTATTAATCAAGTAAACGGCCGTATTTGCCGCTTCGGCCCAAAAAGGCTTTGGTAGGCCGGAGTGAGACAACATACTTCGAATCCGCTCCACAATGGTTCGGTTCATTCTTTCAATGATCCAATTTTGTTGAGGAGTGTAGGGAACCGTCTTCACTCTTTTGATGCCATTTTCAAAACAAAAATCATCAAAGGCACTAGAACAAAATTCACGATCATTGTCGGTTTGCAAGCACTTAATAAAATGTTCACTTTCTTTTTCAACACGGGCTTTAAATTTCTTGAAAGTTTTAAAAACTTGATCTTTTGAAGCCAAAGGATAAATCCAACACTTTCTAGAATAATCATCCAAGAAAGTAACAAAATAGTATGCACCTCCAAGTGACTTAATATTGAAAGGACCACAAACATCGGAATAAACCAATTCTAATAGCTTGCCTTTTCTATGCATGCCATTTCTTTTGAAGTTAACTCTATATTGTTTTCCCATAACACAATGTTCACAAAAATTAAGAAATGAATGCTCAAAGGAAGGAATAAGGTTATGTTCTTGTAATACCTTATACCATACTCACTTAGATGACCAAGCCGATTATGCCAAACTTGCATATCTTCGCCTTTACTTGCGGTAGCAACCACCAAATTTGAATCATCACCCTTTTGAGCGGTTCCATGAAGTGTATAGAGACTTTCATCCTTTTGCCCTTTCAAAATATTCATACTACCCTTTGATATCTTCCAAAAGCCCTTTCCGAAAGTGATAACAAAGCCGGAATCATCCAATTGTCCCGCCGATATTAAATTCTTTGTGATCTCCGGAACATGGCGCACATTTGTCAATGTATGCTTTCGGCCATTTGTTTGCTTTATGACGATGTCACCAATGCCAATAATTTTACATGCCCGATCATTACCAAGATAAACACATTCACTATCTACTTCTTTGTATGTAGAAAAATATGATCGATCCGGACATATATGAAAAGAAGCACCGAAATCCAAAATCCAAGTGTTTGCACAAGAAGAGACCGTGCAAGCAACACTTAATGTGACTCCACCTTCACCGTCCGAAATATTGTTAGCTTCATTTTTGACATCCATACCTTTACCCTTTTGCTTGTTTTTCAAAGCATAATAATTCTTTCTCACATGACCCGTCTTCTTGCAATACCAACAAGCAAACTTTCGACATTGCGATTTTGATCTTCCTTTTTACTTTGAGATCTTCCCTTTGTGTTAGAAGATTGGCCTCGCTTCGGTGACCTTCCTCTTTCATCAATAGTTAAATCACTAAACAATTGATTTGTGGCTTTGCGAGTTTGCTCATTCAACAATGAAACAACAATATCATTCAACTTGAATTTGTTCACCATTGTATTCGCCACCATAGTAACAAGAGTATCCCAACTTGAAGGTAAAGAACTCAAAAGTAATAGACAAAGGACTTCTTCATCAAGATTAATTTTGAGAGACTTCAATTGTGCCGCAATAGAGTTGAACTCACTCACATGCTTACGAATAGTAGAACCTTCTTGCATCTTCAAGAGAAAAAGTCTCTTCATTGCATACATCTTGTTCACACCGGAAGGTTGCTCAAATGATTGCTCCAAAGTCTCCCACAACTCGGACGCGGTCTTGCATTGATAGACATCAAACAAGATTGATGGTGAAATGCATGGCCTAATCGCCGCCAAACATTTTCGATCAAGTATATCCTATTCATGATCATCCATACTAATAGGCTTTGCACATTTTTCCAATATTGGTAAATCAAGCTCTTTTGCAACTAGATAATCCTCCATAATGATTTTTCATATAGGCCAATTGCTCTCATTCAACTTCTCAAATTTTATTACCTTCTCCATTTGAAAGATGAGTAAATGAACACAAATGAATGCTTAGATAACCATCAATCAAGCTCTGATACCAATTGTTGTAAAATGAGGGTAAAAAATATTGGTGGCAATTTCACAAACACTTGGTGGGCAATTTCACAACCCACTCCTTATATGCATCCAATGGAGAACCAAATACAAAAGCAATAGCAAAACAATAAAAATCACAAGAACACAAGAATTTACATGGTTCAGCTGTGCCTACATCCACGGGAGAACAATGCAAAAGAAACTTCCATTATAAACTTGGAGATTATAAGAGAGATACAAGTGGGAGAGATATCACCTTAACTCCAAGGTATAAAAGAGAGCTCCAACAATCTCTAGCTCTATCCAAATGGTGCAAACCACACTTCACAAGGAAGATCCCACCTCCTTCTTAATAGAACCAAGATCAAAACCAAGCTCTAAGATTTTCTCTATTTTCTCCCACTTCTTTCCTCACTCTCTACTTCTCTCTCTAATTTTCTCTCATATTCTAATATCCCCTATTTAGCTCATAAGAGAAGAGGCTATCAAATATGGGCCTTTGGATCAAAAGAACCATGATCCAATGGCTTACAAGTAGGGGCTCACATACATATAATGAGAAAACATAGAATATGAGATTTGACTTCATCAAATTATATAGCCCAAATATAATAAGGCCTAAATAATAATTAAGCCCAATGTAATTTGTTCAACAGGAATCTATCATTTCATGGGATACATGGGCAAGTGCAATCGTAAGTTAGCGAGTCACCATGTCGCACACATCAACGGGTATCGCAGCTACTTTGACATAGATGAGAAGAGTCTGCAGAAGATAGTTGATTTGCAGCCAGTTGTCGCGGGGGTAGGAGTGGACAGAAGGTGGCATAATTATGTTGGAGGAGTTTTTCAAGGTTACCCAACTTAAATATCAAACCTCAATCATGAGGTTTTGATCGTTGGGTACGGAGTAGATCCGTAGGAAGGAGACTATTAGATTATTAAAAACTCGTGGGGTACTAAATGGGGGGAAGAAGGATACATGAGACTGAAGAGGGGCGCAGAGTATACAGGGGGCGCCTGCGGCATTTGTAGTATGGTTCGTTACCCTTTTATAAGGTAATTCTATTTTTTTTTTCTGATATTGACCTATATAATATAATATTTTTATCCTTAAAAATAATAATTTAATTTTTATTAACAGAGAGTAGTGTTTATCGGAGATACAACTCATAAGGTGTGTATTCTTAACTAATCAAATATCATGCTTCTTGTAAATTTTATTTGCGCCATCTTTTAGTTCATTATTTTGTTTTTCCCAAAAAATTTTGTTAGAATTTCAAGTCTGTACCACAAAAGAGAGGATATACTTGCGAAGGAGAAATCAAGCACAAGAGATTTCTTATACAGATCATGCAAGGAGAGGGATGAATCAACCTTTTGTGGATCATGTCAAAATTGTTACTTGTTTCACTCGCATTTTATTTGACTTTCCTATAGTCATGCGGATATGTTCAGTTATTCTTATTCTGTCTACTTATTCTATTTGAACTTTTCAGTCCAAAATATATGTAGTTTACAGCCTTTTGCTTATATTACGTAGTTCAATCACTAAAGTTGGATGCACACAGGATTTGTGCATTCTCTAAATAGCCTGAAAGCATTCAATATGCATCCACTGCGTTTTTCAGAATCGTTGGGTTTCTGAATCAGTGGATTCTCTCTTCAAATTGATATCTGACTAATTTGCAGGATTCATATTGGCTACTTTCCTTTTCCCTTGCAAATTCATGTAAGATACTTGAACATTGGTAATTAGATAAATTTTAGCAACAGTTACATATTCTTGAGCGTAATTGTTGATTAGTATAATGATACTTCAATTGGCATCTTAGTTTCATCAGTTGAAGCCTTGAAACAATTTACCAATGTACATTCTCTTTGTACACTGTTTGGATTCAGCTTTTCATGGTGTGGTGGTTATCGCTCAATCTGTTCAAGACAGTGAGAGTAGGAGCGGTTCTTATTGATGAGGTGGGAGGGGCGTTGAGTTGATTTCTTTTGGTGTTTGAGTTACATTATGAATCAGACTGTGGACATGAATGGTATCTTTGAGATATGCGTTTGTTGTGGCTGTTTGGGATGTAGGGCGAAGACTTAGAGTGGGTTTGTCAATATACGCCCAGCTTAGTGTTGTGGTGTCCCTCATGAGGGAGTTATGTGCAAAAGTGCACATATTTTGTTGGACCCATTTTGTTGGGTTATATTGGAGCCATTTGGGCTCATGGGCTAAATAGTTGGGCCAAGTTTTATTCTCCACTTATTCATATTAGGTTAGGGCTTGGGATGAGTGAGAGAGAGAAAGGAGTTCTCTATTTTTCTCTTGCAAAAAGAAAGAGGAGAAAAGAGGGTAGAGAAGAAGAAGCTATTGGAGGCCACCATTGCTAGACTTGTTAGAGAAGCTTTTGAAGCCGGGTTCGTGGGAAAGCCGAAGGAGCCCGATTACCTTGCCGGGAGGTTTTCTTGGGAGGTGGTTCATAAGCAACATTGGTGGTGAGATCTCTCCAATATCTCTCTTTATTTGGAGCAATAGCTTTGATTCTTGTAATCCATCTCTCTTGTAGTGACTAGAGAGAAATTGTACTCATCCCATTTCATATAGTGGAGTTGTTTGGAGGTGGCCCCGTGGTTTTTCCCTTTCTAGGGTTTCCACATAAATTTGGTATTTGATTTCTTGGTTGGTTTATATTTGCTTTATTATTGCTCTCTTTGTGGTGTAGTATGATTGGAATTAATCTACTTTAGGTCATTTCCATTTGATCTTGCATAGTGGGAGAATTTAGATCTCTTTCTTCTCCCAACAAGTGGTATCAGAGCCAAGTTATTTGGATTTGTGCATAGATCAAGATGGAGTCGGGTACCTCTAGTAGAATGGTGTCACACAATGGGAACAATAATTGGGCTATTTGGAAACCAAGAATGGAGGATCTTCTCTTTTGTAAAGATTTGTATACACCACTTGAGGGTAGTAAACCGGAGCATATGTCCGAGGAAGAATGGAAGAAACTAGATCGAGTAACGGTGGCCACTATTCGTCAATGGCTTGATGATGTTGTGTTTCATTTGGTGGCAAATGAGACGTCCGCTAAGTGTTTGTGGAAAAAACTCCATGAGCTATATGAAAGAAAAACCGCCGGAAATAAGGCATTTCTTATTCGAAAATTGGTGAATTTAAAGTACAAAGATGGAACTCCAATATCGGAGCACTTGAATGAGGTTCAAAGCATAGTGAACCAACTCACTTCAATGAAGATGGTGGTTGATGATGAACTTCAAGCATTGTTGTTGTTAAGCTTTCTACCGGACTCATGGGAGACATTGGTAGTTTCACTTAGTAATTCGGCACCGGATGAAATTGTCTCTATTAGTTATGTCACAAGTTGTTTGTTGAATGAAGAAACAAGAAAAGCCTCTGATACATCTACATCGCAAGCTCTTGTTTCGGAGAATCGTGGAAGGTCAAATGGCCGTGATCATGGCGATCGATACAAATCAAGAAGCAAGTCAAAACCAAAGAAAGATATTACATGTTACTATTGCAAAAGGAAAGGCCATATGAAAAAAGCATGTTGGACATATAAAAAGGATTTAAAAGAGGGCAAAGTGAAGGAAGAAGCAAAGTCCAAAGAAGAGGGAAAGCAAGGAGCTATTGTAACTCTTAATAGTGATGTTGCTATTATGGGTACATGTAGTCATGAATGTATCAATGTTGCATCTTCTTCTTCAAATGTTGATTGGGTCATTGATACGGGTGCATCGTTTCATGCAACTTCTCACAAGCACTTCTTCTCATTATACAAAGCCGGAGATTTTGGACAAGTGAAGATGGGTAATAGTGAATCTTCTTATATTGTGGGGAGGGGAGATATTTGTATCAAGACCAATATGGGAGTAAAGCTTATCCTTCGAGACGTTCGACATGTACCGGATCTTCGTCTTAATCTTATTTCTCCGGGATGCTTGGATGATGAAGGCTATGTCTCACATTTTGGTGATGGTGCTTGGAAGCTCACTAAAGGATCACTTGTGTTGGCAAGAGGCAAGAAGTGTTGTTCTTTGTATAGAACAAGTGCACATGTAGATGAAAGTGTTATTGCCGCTATGGATGATTCGGAACCGAATTTATGGCATAGAAGGCTTGGGCATATGAGTGAAAAAGGAATGCAAATTTTAGCAAAGAAACAAATTCTTCCTCACTTCAAAGGTGCGTTTTCTAAACCATGTGAACATTGTTTATTTGGAAAGCACCATAGAGTTTCTTTTGCAAGTTCTATTTCAAAAAAAGTAGAGATCTTTTAGACTTAGTCTATTCCGATGTATGTGGACCTATTGAGGTCAAATCTCTTGGTGGAAATGTTTATTTTCTTACCTTCATTGATGATGCTTCTAGAAAAGTTTGGGTTTATTTCTTGAGGTCCAAGAATCAAGTTTTTAATTATTTTCAAATATTTCATGCCAAGGTGGAGCGGGAGACGGGGAAGCTTTTGAAGTGTCTTCGGACCGATAATGGAGGAGAATATACCTCCAAAGAATTTGCTTCCTATTGCAACAAGTATGGCATTCGACATGAAAGAACCGTTCCACGTACACCGCAACATAATGGAGTAGCGGAAAGGATGAATCGAACTATTGTTGAAAAGGTTCGAAGCATGCTATCTATGTCTAAATTGCCCAAGACATTTTGGGGGGAAGCGGTTCGAACGGCGGTTTACTTGATCAATCGGTCTCCTTCAATCCCTTTGGATGGTGATATTCCGGAAAGGGTATGGACTCAAGAAAATATTTCTTATTCTCATCTAAAGGTGTTTGGATGTAAAGCTTATGTGCATGTTCCAAAGGAGAAAAGGTCAAAGCTAGATGAGAAGGCTTTACCATGTATTTTTGTGGGTTATGCCGATGAGGAATTTGGCTATAGATTATGGGATCCCGAAAAGAAGAAAATTATTAGAAGTCGAGATGTTGTCTTTCTAGAAGATCAAAATATTGAAGATGTGAAGAAATTAAAAGAAAAACCAAGAGATGCATCAAATGGTGTTGATGATGAGTTACCGGTCTCTACTACAAGATCTCCACCCGTAGTACTTGATGATGGGGGAGTTGAGGAGCTAGATGCAAATGGAGAAGAACAAAATGCTAGTGATGTTCAAAATGATGGAGGTGCAAATGAAGATGTTGGTGGAACACATGTTGATGATGTTAGTGCTCCAAATGAAGACACCAATATTATTGCTCTCTTTGTGGTGTAGTATGATTGGAATTAAATCTACTTTAGGTCATTTCCATTTGATCTTGCATAGTGGGAGAATTTAGATCTCTTTCTTCTCCCAATACTTAGTAGGCTGAAAAATGAGGACCAAATGGAGAAGAACAAAATGCTAGTGATATTCAAAATGATGGAGGTGCAAATGAAGATGTTGGTGGAACACATGTTGATGATGTTAGTGCTCCAAATGAAGACACCAATGTGCATGTTAGAAGACCAACAAGGGAGAGGCAACCATCAACAAGATATTCCCCAAATGAGTATGTATTACTCACCGATGGGGGAGAACCGGAGAGCTTGATGAGGCCATTCTTAGTAAAAACAAAGAGAAATGGTTGGAAGCAATGCAAGAGGAGATGAACTCTTTGCATGAGAATTGCACCTATGATTTGGTTCTTTTGCCAAAAGGAAAGAAAGCACTCAAAAATAAATGGGTGTTTAGATTGAAGAATGAGGAAAAGAATGAACAACCAAGATATAAGGCAAGATTGGTTGTGAAGGGTTTTGCACAAAAGAAGGGTATTGACTTTGATGAGATCTTCTCTTCGGTAGTAAAAATGTCATCTATTCGGATTGTTTTGAGCTTAGCCGCATGTATGGATTTGGAGGTTGAGCAAATGGATGTAAAGACGACATTTCTTTATGGAAGCTTGGAGGAGGAGATATACATGGAACAACCGGAAGGTTTTCAAGTCAATGGTGAAGAGCATATGGTTTGTCGGTTGAAAAGAAGTCTATATGGCCTAAAACAAGCACCTAGAGCTTGGTATAAAAGGTTTGACTTTTTTATGATAAATCATGGGTACACAAGATCTAATTGTGATCATTGTGTGTATGTGCAAAAATTCGGTGATGATGATTTTCTCATACTTCATTTATATGTTGATGACATGTTGCTTGTTGGTAAAGATGTCAAAAAGATTTTTTGGTTGAAGTAAGAATTGAGTAAGGCCTTTTCTATGAAGGATTTGGGTCCGGCACAACAAATCTTAGGCATAAGGATTTATCATGATCGAAAAGTTCGAACACTATGGTTGTCACAAGAAAGGTATGTTGAAAAGGTGCTTACAAAATTTGGTATATTTAATGCTAAAATAGTTGGTTCACCACTTGCTTCTCATTTTAAATTGAGTTCCAAGCAATGTCCATCAAGTAGCAAGGAAAAAGAGGAAATGAGAAACATTCCTTATGCTTCGGCGGTTGGAAGCTTAATGTATGCC
Organism: Puya raimondii; assembly: GCA_016920855.1. Lineage (NCBI taxonomy): Eukaryota > Viridiplantae > Streptophyta > Magnoliopsida > Poales > Bromeliaceae > Puya > Puya raimondii. Next base: position 195,803,100 of record JABWPP010000050.1, on the reverse strand, counting down.
ATGGTGTGCACGAGGCCGGACATAGCACATGCGGTTGGTGTAGTTAGTCGCTTTCTTGCAAATCCCGGCAAAGAGCATTGGGCGGCGGTGAAATAGATTTTAAGATATTTGAAAGGTTCTTCAAAATTATGTTTATGCTTTGGAAAAGGAAAACCCATACTAGAAGGCTATACGGATGCGGATATGGCCGGTGATGTCGACTCAAGAAAGTCTACTTCGGGCTATTTGGTTACTTTTGCCGGTGGAGCTATATCATGGCAATCAAAGTTGCAAAAATGTGTGGCCTTGTCTACTACGGAAGCGGAATTCATTGCTATCACCGAAGTTTGCAAGGAAATGTTATGGATGAAGCGGTTCATCGGTGAACTTGGGCTAAATCAAAGTAAGTATGTTATCTATTGTGATAGTCAAAGTGCCATTCACTTATCCAAGAATTCAAGTTTTCATTGTAGAAGTAAACACATTGATGTAAGGTATTATTGGATACGCGATGTTCTTGAGAAGAAGTTGTTGGCACTTGAAAAAATTCACACCGATAAAAATGCATCGGATATGATGACAAAGGCTTTATCTAAGGAGAAGTATGAACTATGTACAAGTATGGCCGGGATGACGATTTGCTTGGATAGGAAAATCTTCTCATGAGTCGGGAGGGGAAGTTTGTTGTGGTGTCCCTCCTCATGAGGGAGTTATGTGCAAAGGTGCACATATTTTGTTGGACTCATTTTGTTGGGTTATGTTGGAGCCATTTGGGCTCATGGGCTAAATAGTTGGGCCAAGTTTTATTCTCCACTTATTCATATTAGGTTAGGGCTTGGGATGAGTGAGAGAGAGAAAGGAGTTCTCTATGTTTCTCTTGCAAAAAGAAAGAGGAGAAAAGGGGTAGAGAAGAAGAAGCTATTGGAGGCCACCATTGCTAGACTTGTTAGAGAAGCTTTTGAAGCCGGGTTCGTGGGAAAGCCGAAGGAGCCCGATTACCTTGCCGGGAGGTTTTCTTGGGAGGTGGTTCATAAGCAACATTGGTGGTGAGATCTCTCCAATATCTCTCTTTATTTGGAGCAATAGCTTTGATTCTTGTAATCCATCTCTCTAGTAGTGACTAGAGAGAAATTGTACTCATCCCATTTCATATAGTGGAGTTGTTTGGAGGTGGCCCCGTGGTTTTTCCCTTTCTAGGGTTTCCACGTAAATTTGGTGTTTGATTTCTTGGTTGGTTTATATTTGCTTTATTATTGCTCTCTTTGTGGTGTAGTATGATTGGAATTAAATCTACTTTAGGTCATTTCCATTTGATCTTGCATAGTGGGAGAATTTAGATCTCTTTCTTCTCCCAACACTTAGTAGGCTGAAAAATGAGGACCTAATGCTCGTAGGGGACAACATTAGAATGGATTCTTAAGCGTTGGACACCTGAAACATGTGTTGGATAAGAACAAGGTATAAGTTGGCTTCTCCAATCGAGCATCCGAATAAGAACTAGGCACCAATAAAATTTACGTAACTTTGCTTTGACATTTTCCCTAAGTCATGTTTTTAACTCAGGACTTTCCTGGATCTTTATAAAAGAGATAAATCTATTTGGAGCTGCTCTCTGTTGGGCAACATAACAATGATTTTGGCTTGTACATTTTCTGCTACTCTTATCCTCCATTTGAGGGGGAACAGGGGATATGGTTTTCTGCTGCTACTTTTGATGCCTTTTTGCTGTTAGGTTTGATGATACCAATTCTGAAGCTGAAAAGATAGAATACATTGAGCATATGAAGGAAACTATCCAATGGATGGGTTGGCAGCCATTTAAGGTTTTGTATTGGTTGAGATTTGCACTTCCGTTGGTGCATATTTGCACTACCTGACAATAATTTTATCTTATCAGGCTACTTATACCAGTGATTATTTTCAAGATTTATATGATCTAGCTGTCAAGCTGATAAAACAAGGCCTAGCTTATGTTGATCACTAGGTATGTTATTCATGATTCCATGCCAAGATTCTTAAAGAAATTAGTTATTCTGTTAGTTGCTGATGCAAATTCTTCAAATAATTATCTGACTAATGTTCTTATCAGTACTTTTTACGTGACCAACATCAGTAACATGAAAATAATTTGTTTAGGAGAAATTTTTGGTTCTTTTCCTGGTTTATAATTTTGTCCACCAGACACCAGAAGAAATTAAGTATAGAGAAAAGAATATGAATAGCCCTTGGAGGGAGAGACCGATTGCAGAATCATTGAAGCTGTTCGATGAAATGAGAAGGGGCATGATTGAAGCAGGGAAGGCGACACTTAGAATGAAACAAGATATGTAAAACGACAACAAAAATATGTATGATCTGATAGCATACCGTATAAAAGTATGTGCTCGCCTTGGAATCTATTCTATCACATGGTCAAGGCAAGCTTCTCATGTATTGTTTCTTCACATGTGCTATGCACTATGCTCCTCATCCACGTACGGATAGTGAATGGTGTATATATCCAAGTTATGACTACGCTCACTGCATAGTGGATTCTCTTGAAAATATTACACATTCAGTAAGCTTCGCTTTATGCTATGGTTTTCAGATTTCAAATCTTCATATTGATTGTTTGTAACATTCTATAAACTAATGAGATACACAGGATCTTTTTTGAATATAGTAGCGTAAATGATCTACTTCCACCAATGAGTTCGGTAACTCATATTTCATAGATGGGACTAATCAACCGTCACATTGCGTGAGAATTGGAAGTCTTTTATTTTTGATTTTTTTCTCCTCAATTACAAAAAATATTTGGCTTTTCTAATATATAGTTTCTTACTTCTCATAGTGATTTCATCATGCTGAGTGGGAGTTATAAAAAGCAGTTTGGATCTTCTATTTAACTGTGATTTTATATTGTAGGGATCATTGGAATATCGAACAGAGCATTAGATGTCTTTGATTCCATTTGTAGTTCATTTCATCACATTAACCTTTTGTAGTTTTTCTATCGTTGTTGTTTGATGTTCAAAGATGGAACATGGCACCCTGAGGCAAATAAGCCAAGCAAATTAGTCGCAACACTTCCTCCGGCAGCTTCTTGTGGACTTTTGGTTTTGTTTCAGTAGTTTTGTATCTGTTATACTCTAAACTTTGATTTCATCCTCAGATGAGCGTCTCTAATGCACAACATGCCTCCATCCATGTGCTTCTGAGATTGAATTCTCATTATTTTGTTACTGCATTTTGAAGCTATGCTCACTTGAATTCGAGATACTTCGACCTTCGTACTACTGGTTATTAGTTGCTCTGGGCCTCTACCAACCTTATGTTTGGGAGTTTTCACGACTAAATATGTCAAACACTGTTATGTCTAAGCGAAAGGTACATTACCTGATAGATGATGTATTGACATAAAATATTCACGTTAGTGCACGATCTATCTTTAATTTCTTAAATTTTCTGGTGGTCTTATGGCATTGCAGTTAAACCGTCTTGTAACAGAGAAGTGGGTAGATGGTTGGGATGATCCTCGTCTAATGACTCTAGCAGGGTTACGATGTAGAGGAGTGTCTTCACCTTCTGTTAACAATTTCATTCGAGGGCTTGGAATTACAAGAAGGTTGAACATGCATTCAATCTTGTTGTACATATTGCGTTCATCTTTACATGATTTGCCAGTTTTTGACTGCTGCATATGGTGCATTAACTCTTGCAAGAATAGCTCCATAATAGCAGTAGCGAGAATCAATGTATGCCAGTCATCATTATGCTTGCATTGATGCATTATCATTTTGTTTCTTTCTTTTTAAATTGTCCAGATTCTTCATGAGTTATTTGCTATTATGTTAGTTCTTTCTTTATTGTTTAAGAAAGTAACTCTTTTAGTCATTGTTTACAGTGATAATAGCATGATACACATTGATCGTCTTGAGTATTATATCAGAGAAGAGCTCAACAAAACAGCACCTCGAACTATGGTCGTCTTGCATCCTGTAAAGGTATTTCGAGATGAGTTATAGACGATACTTTCTTTGTCTTATCACTAACTGTTTATGCTTGTTTCTTCAGTCAATTTGCCGGATCTGAGCATTCAGGTTGTCATCACCAATCTAGATAATGAATCGATAATAAATGTTGATGCAAAAAAGTGGCCTGCTGCTCTTTCAAATGATGGTTCTTCCTACTACAAGGTACTTTCATGCAAATCCTTAACACACTCGCACAGAGGTATTTATACATGGATGAAGGTCGCAAAATGCACATTTCACACGCTCTTGTTATAGGTTCCTTTCACAAGTATTCTTTACATCAAACGCTCGGATTTTTGCAAAAACGATTCGAAAGATTACTATGGCCTCGCTCCTGATAAATCTGTCCTCCTCAGGCAAGTGATTCAGAAAAATGAAGTTCACAGCTTGCTCTAATAGTCGCTAACATATATTTAATAAACTGGTGCGATTTTTTTCATTTTCTGAAATTGCGGATATTCCTTTCCGATAAAGTGCACAGATGTTACATATGATGATGACGAAAATAGTATCATTGAAATTCATGCTGAGTATGATCCTTTGAAGAAAACAAAACCTAACGTATTGATTCTTTTATCTATGTTATGTAGTAAAATTCTACGGTGTAATACGTAAGTATTTATTGACTTTCTTGATCACTAAGTAGGGTGTTCTACATTGGGTTGCCCAACCTTCTCCTGGAGTTGAACCTCTGAAGGTGGAAGTCAGACTATTCGAAGTCAGACTATTCGAGAAATTGTTCCTTTCAGAGGTCCGTATTTGTACAGCATGCTTCATTCATTTTCCTTCTCTCTCGCTTCTTCTCTCTCTCACTCTCTGGAGTGGAACTCTAAAATGTATATTCTCTGATGGTAAATTGTCCTAGATTTTAGTTCATTCCTTTTGCTTCATGCATACTAAAGCTTAATCAAGTAATATCTCAAGTTTTAAAGTGCTAATTTCTATGAATAATGTTGGGATGAAATAGATGAACTTATGTGTGACAATCAAAACATTTTCGTCGATTTAAGCGTTTTGTGCTCTCGCATTTTAATGCCTTCATCGCTTATCCATCTTATGCTCTCTGAGACAATTTATTCACATCAAATTGTTTGATTTCGAAATGTGCTTTATTTTTCACCTTTTTTTGTTGTTGTAAATCCAGGTTACTTTGCTGTGGATCCTGATTCTAATTCTGAGAAGCCTGTTTTCAACAGAACTGTTACTCTCCGGGACGCTTATTCCAAAGGTGGAATCAAATAGGTTGAATCACACCAGTAAATTAATTCTCAGGAAACTGTAAAACAAAAAAAACAAAAAAAAGAAGAAGAATAAAACGAACACCGGGTTTCTTGATTAATTGTACCTGCTACTGATTTGTTTGCTTAAAAGACTATGTTGAAGGCAAATGTTCTGTTGTAGATAATTTTGCTGTTTATATTTCCAGGCAATCTTTCATTATTGAAAAGATAAGAAAGTTCGTCGCTCTCTGAACTTTTTTCTAGGGCAGAAGTTATGCGGTGGTGCTGCATAGCCTGCATAGTTTATCATCCGACTAGCGTGGACCACCAATTGCATGCCTTTATTTTACAATTCCCACCATTCGACTAGTTTTTTTTTTCTTTTTTCTTTTAAAGGCGTTCCCGAGATTTAAATTTTTTATTGAAAATTTATTTTCCATGAAATCTATTTTTATGATAGAATTCCTGTCTCATGAGAATATTTTATTTGGTACATATCTTAGCATATATGAAAATATATTATCTCTACGATTGGGTTCAACAAAGAAAGTATCCAACTATAAAATTATCATAGTACCCTTTTTATAGATACTAATATTATATATTATTTTACACCGAATTAATTGTATAAAAATCATAACTACTTGAATAAATAAAATTTATTTAAATATTTTAAAATTTAGGGGATTCATAGTTTATCTGTCTCTTGTACTAAATTTAAAATTTGGGAATAAGTATAAAATTTGCAAAATAATAAGATTGGATAGTAAAATCAAAATTTTCAAAGACTTGATAGCTGATTTAAAATGGTTCATAGTTTAGATAAGTTTTGTATATTTTTAACCATATTACAATTTAAATGGCCAAAAAAAATTTGCAACACTCAGTTAGATAATATTCTACTCACAATTTGTTAGTATATCGAGAATCGGTAGAAGTCAAAGAAGATGTTGTCTACAGTTTCTAGTTGTTTCTCGATCGACCTAAGGTCCGAGCTCAGTTAGTCGCCTTATTGAGTTAATTGCGCTCGAATTGGTTGACTGTCAAAACTCGAAACTAGTCCAAAGTCCGTGCGATTGATTGATCATGTCACTTTCAGAACCACAAAAATAAAACAAAAACATATCAAACCAAAGCCCAAAAGGTACCAAATTCTGCCGAATGATCAAAACATAAGGAAGAGGTAATTAATATGCAAAGTGAGTTACGATGGGTTTCAAGTTTTAGGGTCGAAAAATAGGTGAAATCTACCATTTTGATCTCCGCAGCGGCAATTGCTAGTTTCCAAGTTTCACCGAAGCTCATGAAGATGAGTGAGTAGAGCTAATCAATTGGGAGATTGGTAGAAAGGATAAAGAACGCCTGCACTAGTTTATGTGCAAAATTGGTAGATGGATGTTGCTCTCGGCTGATAATTGTTGTCGCTACTTCTTTTCCTTTTTTAAATTTTTGCCTATTTTTTATCCTTTTTAATCTCTGTCTCCTCTTTTATTTTCTTGTTTGTTTTCACCTGGTTTCTACCCGGCCTTGCTGTCTTAGTTTTTTAGTCGAGTTCGTTACCTTAATAAATGAAGCATGCCATTTTTTTCTCAAAAAAAAAAAAAAATATTTTAGAAAATACTTTTTTAGAAAATTTTAGGTAATGCAGAACAACAAGGTGTGGTACCCAGCACCATAGGCCAAAAATCCAAATCACAAATAGAACCCTTGGAATTTTAAAAAAGAACACTGCCAGAGAGAAAAGCAAAGGAACACGTACTCTGTAGCTAATTAATTAAATTAGTGTGGAAACAATATCTGCCTTCAATTTTTAATTTTCTTTTTCACCGAATACAATTTTTGATGCAGATAATAAAACGAGTAAGATCCGCACCTGTCTTTAATCTATTTAAATACCTTTCCCGTAAAGGAAATAACCAAACGTGCATAATACCTAAAAATTATAATATATTCGAAACAGTGCGGAGTGTACTAGTACTTTATTTTTAAGCAATAACTAACTAAGTCTTTATCCTCTTGAAGCACAGAGAAAGATAAGGTACTCTTAATTACATCGCCTCAATAGTGTCTTCCAGAGTAAGGGGCACCTCGAGGGTCGACTGAAGAGACCGGTCGGCTGTAAAAACACTAACAGTTAATGAAAAAATCCTAAAAAAACATAAAGAAAGAAAAACGTACAGGTTGTGTGTTTTGAGCTTGAAGTATACTTTCTTGGTTAAAACTATAAACGCCCGTCAATATTAGAACATGTCAGACTTGAAAGCTTTTTCAAGAAATTTTTTTTTTTTTTAAAAAAAATTTATTATAGAAGTGGCCTTTGGCAAGCTGGATGCAATTAGTATCGGAGTTAGGCAGGCGTCCAGCCACTCCATCTGACCCCTGAGTTCCAGGAACTCAACATTGGCAGGGTCGACGCTCGATGTAAGTAGTTCACTTAATTTGTATGTCAAGCGAAAAGGTACTCCTGGGGCCCTAGCGAGTTCAGCATTTCACGTCGGAGTCCATTAGTAGGAGCTCAGGCTTGATGATTAACCAGCACATATATATATATATGCCCTAATCCCATAAGGCTAAGGAAGGAGCTCCCTTTATATTGTTGGCGTGCTTTGGCTCCTCAACCAAATTAAGCATGCAGGTAATTAATTAGAGCTCTAAACTCGTAAGTTGAGCAGCAGCTCAACAGTCAAACACGGGCCAGGGCCGGGGATGGTTTTATCGAGACGATCGATAACTGTATGTATTTCAAAGATTGATTACGGGGGTCAGAAAAGTTCCTTACTCTCGTTTTAGGGCATTGTAGTCTACATATTGACTTTGTCGAACCGGGGATGGACCAGGCAGACTCCCAAAGGAATGGCCATCAGGAGTGGAGTCCGCTGAATGCGGTCGGCCCTTCACACACTTGAACTTGTTGCTGCAATCCGTATCTGCATCAAGCGTACCGAACAAGGGAAGGAGCTAGCATGCATATATAGAGACAAGCAGAGGGTACTAATTAAAGAGGTTTCTGCTGCTGGCGGATCATTCATACCATTTTGAGCGGGAGCGGAAGTGGGAGTGGGAGCAGGAGCGAAGGCGGAGGCGCGGCAGCCAGACAACAGCAAGAGCACAGAGAGAAGTAGGAAAGCCTTCGACAGCATTTTAGTTTAGTTAAATAACCACTTTGGAACTAGTAGTTAACCGAGCTCTTCAGGCACATATGTACAACATGGCTTATTATTACTATCAACTATGTTTATAGGCGGTCGATCGAATCAAGGGTGGCATTCCCGTGTGAACTTCATGACCGGCAACGGCATGCAGATGCAGTTCCCACGAGTGCAACGTCTTGCGGACGTTAATTTGAAATTTTAAAAGATGAGTGTGTTAGGAGAAGGAAATTACATAAAAAAAGGGCACTGATTACTTTTTTTCATTTGCCGCTGCGAAAGTGCGCCCCAATTTTCCACGCGAAGATCCATAAAGGGCAAAGCTATAAGTAATCGAAAAAGACGTTGTCCCCAGCGCATTTCACACGGTCACTGGGCTTTTTGACTGCATATAATTATACAAAAATGCTATCTATATATTTATAAAGTAGGTATAAATTTTATATATCTAATCTATCTAAACATTAATGAGGCAATCCTTTAGAAATTTTAGTTTTAAAAAATAAGGATGTAAAGAAAGAGATTCTTGAATGAATTCAATGTAAGATTTAAACTGATAATTATAAAGGCTTATTTAGAAACTCTTAAAAATTTTATATAATATTTTTTACTTTGGTATTAATATATTCTGATACTGTATTACTTTAATTTAAAGTGCTATATTTATATACTATTGTAATTTTTTTTTTGTCCAATATAGCAAAAAGAAAAAATCTTGTTTTCTTAAATTACGCTGTCTTTACGGTGTTCCCAAACAGATCCTAAGGGTATGTTTGATCGGCCGTAAAATATACCGAAAATAATTTTTCGATTTGAAAAATTATTTTTTGTGTGTTTGTTTAGCTATAAAAAAAATTCAGAAAACTATTTTCACAAATTTGAGCAAAATCAAGTGTTTTCTTTTTTTTATTGTTTTTTGGCGAAAAACAAAAATTCAAGCTGCATAAAAAAATTTTCATTCATTTTTTCCACGGAACCAAACAAATGTGGATATTTTTCCTTTTCAACCGATCGAGGGGGTGTTTGTTTCGGCATAAACCGAAGCCGAATTGTTTTCAGTGTGAAAAATGTTTTTTTCCTTGTTTGGTTCAATGTAAAATAATTTTTCTATAAAAGTATTTTTACAGATTTGGAAAAAAATTAAAATTTTCGTTTTTCACTGTTTTTCGTTGGGAAAACGAAAACTCCAAGAGTCACTTACCTTCTCTTTCTCTTTATATTAATATATACTATTATAACTTTTTTTCCTACAAACTAAACACTACAAAATGAAAAAAAAAATTTCTATCAATTTTTTTTCCATGAAAAACTATTTTTCACGGTTTTATGTGCAACCAAACACCCCTTAGTGATTTTTGTTGTTGGCTGATTTTTTGGATGGCTTGTAAATTAATCCACATAAATAGTTTTAAGTTTTTCCATAATTATTTGGGTGATGGATTATTCATGATAGAAGATACTGCATACTTTGAATGGACCGAGAACAAGAACTAAATAATGTGCATATTTTGTGTTGAAGGATTCGAACCCAACCCAAAAACGTAAATTGATAGATAGAAAAATCCCTCATATTATATACATGTTAGGATTTTTCCCCAAGCATGTGAATAGAAGTGAACATCCCAGCGAAAGTAGTTTTTAAGTCAACCTCCAAGTCGTCTGCTAAAAACTAGAATACTCATTTCAGATCAAGTCCTGGACCTTTCCTGCACCAGATTGCGTTCACTCTAGAGTCCCGTCAACTGGTCAAAGTCTTCAAGCAGGTCCAAAGCTATTTTTTCTTTTTTCTTTTGCAAAGTATTAGATTTGGTGCCTATTAACAGTTTACTGAATAAAGACTTAAAAGTATAAAGCAAAAGGTTAGATGCATTGTGTCGTGGAAGTGATGGGATTTGTCCGTGCAATCACACCCAAAAGATAAAGAGAAGCAAACTAGTGACTTGAGTATAGATACAGGTCCAGTGCTAACACTTTTCGTGTAAATGACCGAGTCCTCCACCTAAGTCCGCGGGAGTTAGATACTTGACTAGCATAGGAGGGATCAACATCTATACTAATATTTCATGCAACTCGATCATTTGCCCAGATAGTACGTGGGATTTCTATATAAAGGTCAGATTGATCTTGAAGCTAATATAGGAATCATCGATCGATCGAGCATTAACCACCTTCCACTAAAGCTACAACATGGCTCTTCCGTATCTTCTCCAAATTAGTTTACTGCAGTCATTCTCTCTAATTCTTCTCTCCGCCCTTGGCTCCTTAAACTCTCCTCGTTCAGTCGTCGGTGCCATTGGCGCCGTCCCACAATACCACACCGCCGACTGTCTCGCCCTACTGACAGTTAAATCGCAATTATCAGATCCTTTAGGAGCCTTGTCCTCGTGGAGCAACAAATCCCTCCACTGCTGCGAGTGGCACGGTGTCACTTGCGGCATGCAACACCCGAATCGTGTCACGTCTTTGGATCTTGATTCCTATGGCGTTATCGGCTCTATCTCACCCTACATTGCCAACCTTACCTTTCTTCGCAGAATTCACCTTCCGAGCAACCAACTTCACGGTCACATTCCTCGAGAGCTTGGCCATCTCTCCCGACTTCGGTACCTCAACTTGAGCATGAATTCTCTCGAAGGGGAACTCCCACCCACACTGTCTCATTGTTCTCTACTGCAAACCGTCAGTCTAAGGGACAACAAGCTCCAGGGTCCCATTCCTTCTAATCTGAGCCACTGCTTGAACCTTGAAATCGTAAGTTTAAGTAACAATATGTTCAACGGAGAGATCCCCGCAGGTTTTGGTTCTCTTCCTTCCTTACTTTTTTTCATTCTTAGCAATAACAATCTCACGGGCGGCATCCCTCCTCTTCTAGGAAGCATATCCTCATCGATCAATTACATCGATCTCTCCAACAATGCTCTAACAGGAGATATCCCCCCAACTATAGGTAGTGGTGCATCCTTGACTTATCTTGACCTATCGAGCAACAAAATCGAAGGAGTCATACCAGTTTCGCTAGATAGTTGCTCATCTCTTTCGTATCTCAACTTATCAAATAATAATCTGATTGGAAGTATCCCTTCTTCGTTAGGTATAAGTTCAAACCTTATTTTGCTCGATCTCTCGTTAAACAATCTATCAGGCAGCATACCGTTACCGCTTGGCAATAGCTCATCCCTTGTTTACATTAATCTATATAGAAATAGTTTGACAGGAGGTTTACCTCCGTCGTCTTTATTGATTCCTTCGCCCCTCGCATATCTGGGCTTGTCGACAAACAAACTTTCAGGAGGCATACCATATTCACTGGGGAATTACTCGTCCCTTCTTTTCCTCTACCTTGCTGATAATAACCTCGGAGGAAGCATTCCAGACAGTTTAGGCCGCTTACCAAACCTGCAAGAGTTGGATTTGTCCTTAAATAACTTGTCCGGAGAAATCCCGCTTCGCTTATATAATGTCTCATCGCTCACCTACCTCGGCGTCGGAGACAATAGCCTCTCCGGAACGCTGCCGCCTCACTTGGGCCTCACTCTTCCTAACCTTCAGAATTTGATCTTACAAACGAATAAGTTTGAAGGGCCCATCCCGCCTTCGCTGTCCAATGCTTCCGGACTTCAAACAATTCGGCTTGCAAACAACTCATTCAGCGGACTAGTCCCTTCCAATCTTGGCTCCCTAAAGAACCTAACGCACCTAGATGTTGGTTGGAACCAACTCCGAGCTCATGATTGGGACTTCCTGGCTTCCTTGACCAACTGCAGCCTTCTGCAGAAATTATTTTTACAGAGCAATAAACTTGAAGGCACGCTTCCGAGTTTCGTTGGCGATCTTTCCGCCACGCTCGAGTGGCTACTGATCGGGAAGAATCGAATATCAGGGAGCATTCCTGCCGAGCTAGGGAACCTCGTCGGCTTAACTTTGTTATACATGGATCAAAACCTTTTCACCGGAGAAATTCCAGCCGCCATTGGAAACCTTCGGAACTTGCATGTACTGTACTTGTCTGAGAATAGACTATCAGGCCCGATCCCATCTACTTTCGGCAACCTCACTCGGCTGAACGAGCTTTATTTACAAGAAAATGAACTTACTAGAAGCATTCCTGCCAGTATAGGAAGTTGCAGATATTTGGGTGTGTTGAACCTTTCTTATAATTCCTTCGCCGGAGCAATACCGCGAGAATTGGTTAGCTTATCCTCTCTCTCTCAATACCTTGATTTATCTCATAATTCTCTCAGCGGATCACTACCGGCGGAAGTGAGTAACTTGGTCACCCTTGTCCACTTAGACCTCTCTGAGAACCAATTATCAGGCGAAATTCCTCCGTCGCTTGGCGACTGCCAGCTTTTAGATTACCTTAGTATGGAAGGCAACTTCTTTCAAGGAAACATCCCTCAATCTTTCAAGAAATTGGAAGGCATTAAGGGGCTCGATCTCTCGCGAAACGAATTGTCCGGGCCAATCCCAGAGTTTTTCGAGGCTTTCAATTCTTTGCTGTATCTGAACTTGTCGTTCAATGATTTTGAAGGCGAGGTGCCGGAGGATGGCGTCTTTAGCAACATCAGTAAATTTTCTGTCGTTGGAAATGCGAAGCTCTGCGGTGGCGAGCCAATGCTGCGATTGCCACCATGCCCTAACCATGTCCCCAAGAAAAGGCCAAGTCCCCACATGATCAAGGTGATAATTGTAATATTCTCTGTTGCTCTGTGCTCACTATTGTGTTTATTAATTCTTTGGCGACTGCTGAGGAAGAGTGGCAAAACAAATACCGCTACATCATACTTAGACGACAAGAATAAGAAGATATCCTACCACGATATTACGAAGGCGACAAATGGATTCTCTTCCGACAATTTGGTAGGTTCTGGAAGTTTCGGTTCCGTGTATATAGCAAAATTCGATTTTACGGGGAATGTCGTTGCGGTGAAAGTTTTCAACCTTCTTCTGCGTGGGGCGGTTAAGAGTTTTAGCGCCGAATGCGCAGCTTTGAGAAACATCCGTCACAGGAATCTCGTCAAAGTTATTACGTCTTGCTCAAGCATTGATTTTGCGGGAAACGAGTTCAGAGCTCTGATCTTCGAGTACATGCCTAACGGAAGTTTGGAAGACTGGCTGCATCCGAAAGTTTGCGGGCATCCTCAAGCAAGAAGGTTGAACCTGAAGCAAAGGCTAAACATAGCTGCGGACGTAGCATTTGCTCTGAAGTATCTACATCACCACTGTGTGTCACCTGTTGTTCATTGCGATATGAAGCCGAGCAACATTCTTCTGGATAATGATATGAATGCTTGTGTCAGCGATTTTGGCTTAGCGAGGTTTCTCTCATCATCTCACTCTACACATCGACTACAAATTCAACAAGCTTGATGGCGCTAAAAGGATCCATAGGATATGTGGCACCAGGTAAAGTTCATCACTTAACTCTTTTTTTCATCATCATCTCGTACAAAACTTTATGTTTGCTTTAGAAAATGCACATGATTTGTTAACTATTGGAGGTTTGCAATATTGAGATAGCAGAGGGGCTATATACATACCTATTAAAATAGTAATCATCTATATAATATAAAAATGATATTTTAAATTTAGAAAAAAAGATATAAAAAACCTTTTTTACCGTATAGTACAATTGTATTTTACTACTTTTGATCAGAAGCAATACTCAAATAATATTCCTCTGCATTATATAAAAATAATACTTTGTTTATCTATTGTAAAAGTTTGATATTAAATAGAATAGTAAAAGTATTATATTTTACAAACCACATATTAGTAAAATGTGGCATCTTACATCTTGCTATTTGCACTGACACATCTATAATTTATAAAATATAACAAAAATTACAAAGTTCCAAAAAACAGTATATATTTTAAATGATAGGACGGTAAAATACAAATACGCTATAGTTGGAATAGTCAATTTTTTGTTTCTTTTGTTCGGTTTTAAGTTGCACATAAACTCCTAACATAAGACCTCCTCTCATAATGGCTCGAAATTTTTATTTTGCTTTATTTTTCGTAAAGGAAAATCGTAGGCAGGATTCGAACCCACGACTGGAGCATTTCAATGCAATATTTTTTTTTACTACAGAGTTGTCTTTTTTTTCTTTCTTTTTTTCATGTCAATGAATGCAGAATACGGGACGGGGAGCCGAATCTCCACACAAGGAGATGTTTACAGCTACGGAATTCTTCTGCTAGAGCTTCTGACCGGAAAGAAACCGACCAGTGACTTGTTCCAAGATGGGTTAAGCCTTCGTAAATACGTCGAAGCCGCTTTTCCGGAGAAGCTGGCCGAAGTTTTGGATCCCGTGATTTCGGAAGAGGAAGAAAGTCTAGACAGCAATGACGAATCGGAAGATGGAGCTTCTGCCAATTTGAGAATGCAGAGATGCATTGTCCTGTTGGCCAAAATTGGCCTACTGTGCTCAGCGGAATCCCCAAGAGACAGAATGACAATGCTAGATGTTGCCACTCAAATCTCTGCGATTAAAGAAGCCTATTCCATCGTCGGAATCTCTGACCATCCAACAAATTGAACTTGTCCAGTAGAACAAATTAAGAATTAAGTGTCCCAAAACAAGCGATCTAAACTTTTCTAATGTTGTTTGCCATCAAGACTGATTGTAAAAAGAATAATGTAACAATATTTTCTGAGTGAAATCAAGAATTTTCTGTTTTGTCAGGTATGTGATGGTTAAAAAATTCATTTTATTTTTGCAAAAAAACTAACTTAGGTCTCATTTTGCATCATTGTCGTATTTTTTTATTTTTAAAATATTAATTCTATATAATTTGATACGGGTTAAAAACATTGCGGGTAATCTCTTCACGGGTTGTGGCTACGTTGACTCATCGTACCACCTTCATTCTTTTTTCTTTTTAAAAATGGCTTTTATTTCTCCCAAATTTTGTTGCCTCAGATTTTTCGTCTAGTTTGTCAATCTAATGAATGAAGTAGATTTTTTTTAATCAAAAAGAAGAAATTGCATTACCTTTGTAATTAATTATATTTAATAAATTGTATCCTAGTAAATTAAGTTGCTTTATCTTTCAAATCAACTACCGAAGGCTTCTAGTGAGTCTGAAGAATTTGTGTTTGTCCCTACGATGTTTTGCTATTTCAGAACGCACTCCAGTGGTCCAATAAAATTATAATTCTGAAATTATTATAGCCGAAAGTATTATTAGGTACAACTATACTTTAGTGCAAAAAGCTAGCATAGACGACAAAATATTTTCTAATTTCCCACAAATTAAAAATAATTTATATTTCTTTTATTGTCCGAATATTTCTACAAATTATTCAATACTATATATACATATATTTACCAGAACTTCATCAAAGGAAATGTAGACAATCCGGTATTAGAGTACATAAAAAATGGACCAGATCAAATTTGGTCAAAAGAAACTCAATTGCCTTGTACGAATCCAAATTGGATTAGAATTTTACGTTCTTTTTAGTTCAACAAGTATTACTATTGAAAAGTTTCTGATGAGACAATTCTATATATCTAACGCTTAAGATTTCTATAATCACAAATTTTAGCTGAATAGTAAATTTTTTTCACTTAGAAAAAAAATTTCTATATATATCTCTTGTTATATATATATATATATATATATATATATATATATATATATATATATATATATATATATATATATATATATATATATATAACTTTTTTATTTTATACACCTAGCTTTTACGACTACATCAATGGAGCTTCTAAAAGATAGGGCCGTCAATTATTAACGAGCCGAATACGAGTTAGCTCATTAAAAAATCGAGCTGAAAAATTTAGCTCGTGTTCGGCTCGTTTATTAATGAGCCGAAGATGAGCTGGCTCGCGAACACAAGTTATTAGATTGTCAGCCATATTACTAGATGAAAAGTTGAAAGAAAATTAAAAAAAATTAAAATCTTAATTTAATAATTAAAGTTAATTTATAAAATATAAGCCTTTTTACATTTGGGTTAGTCTATTATCCAAATAGTAAAATTTTGTAATATATATATATGAGAGTTATGTAGAGCCGAACACGAGCGAGTCCAGCTCTTGTTCAGCTTATTGTAATTTCGAGCTGAAAAATTCAAATTATATTAAATTTGTTTATTAGAAAAAAGTAATTAATCTCCATCTCATTTTAAGTCGAATGTGAGCTAGCTTATGAACAGCGAGCTTGATCGTGGGTCCTGCTAAAAAGTAGGGAACCGCAAATATTAATTGCCCAAGACACGACTTGTGCGGTCAAGGGTGGGAGACTCCTTGAAAGTCTACAACGTATGAAGTACGAAGGATCACTCTCTGTATATAAAGCACGCACTCCTGAAGCCTCCAATCATATTGCATCCACACGCCAAGTGTGAATTCCGTCGGTTCCTTTTTTGACATGGCTTTTTCTCGGAAATTACTGTAAATTGATGCGTCCTTCTTCCCACGGTGGAAGACTCGTGTCGTCAAAAAGAAAAAGTTTTCTTTGCAACAGTTGTAATACATAGAATTTATTTTCAACAAAAAGAATATCACGGCAAGTGGATGAAGAATTAAGAGTCCCATTGGAGCGACAAAACAATGTTTAAATAAATATGAAAACATTTGATTGGATATTGTAACTATTATGCATTAGACTGACTGTTCCTAGAGCAAATAGCAAAAGACTTGGTGATTGATGCCCGAGGTCCCGAGTTTGAATTATAGTTGATTTATATTTTCAGCTAAGTTTATTTCTAAAACGAAATAAACGAAGTGGGTAGGGTGCTGCTATCTTTCTCTCAAAAAAAAAAAAAAAAAAAAAAAAAACTATTATGCATTAGAACTGTGACAGAAAAAATCTTTTCTGTCAAGAGAGAGGCGACTCCAAAGTCTACAACGTACGAATTAGTGCTCAAAAGGATCACCCTTCGTATATAAACATACGCCCCTTCAGCCTCCAAGTGTGTTATTCATAAATAAGATCCTTTTTCCAACATGGATAGTATTTTCAATTGTTGTGCTCTTCTTTTATTCTCTACTCTTCTTTGCTCTTTGTTTGTTTCTGGTGTAAAATTAGATGCAGAATATGTGGTTAAAATGCGACCGTTGCAGCCTAGCATGGTTTGTTCCTCGTCTAAAGGTAAGGTAGAAATTACGCTCTTCTATATATATATGCCATCTTAATTTATTTTCCAAATTTTGTTTTTATATAGTAGAAATATTTCTCACTGAATAAGAGTATGATTTTAAAATAATAAGGAAAAAAAGCTACAAAAGCAGATTTGTTAATATCAGCTCCCTTCTATATAGTTCTCCCAATTAAAACATGTAAATCCGTTGGATTCCTCAGATTCAAATCTGTCAAGGCTGACGGTTGTCCATCGGTACGGACCGTGCTCACCGCTCCAGAGGGAGGAAAAACTGTCGCACGAGCAAATCATTGACAACGACCGAGCTCGAGTCGACTCGCTCCACCATCGTCTCTCTAACGCATCCAATATCGCTGGCAAAGGCGGCTCGCTAGACGTGTCGATCCCTGCCCACACCGGAAACTTACTTAGTACCGGCAACTACATCGTGAATGTGGGCATCGGAACTCCTAAACAGGACTTCTCCGTGGTCTTCGACACCGGCAGCGATGTCTCCTGGATCCAGTGCAACCCCTGCAACCATTGTTACCCACAAAATGACCCGCTCTTCGACCCGGCCAAATCATCCACATACAGCAGCATCGGCTGCGGCTCGGCTGAGTGCACGCAAATCGACTCGCACCGCTGCTCTGCCGACGGGAAGTGCCGCTACGATGTCGAATATAGCGACAACTCCAGATCCACAGGGAACTTCGGCCGCGACACGCTGACTCTGAGTCCCTCCGACTTGCTGCCAAACTTTACGATCGGTTGCGGCGACAGCAACAGCGGACTCTTCGGTCGGGCCGCCGGTCTGATCGGCTTAGGCCGCGAGAAGTCCTCGCTGATTTCACAGGCGTCGCAAAAGTACGGAGCGATCTTCTCCTACTGCCTCCCGTCATCCCCGAGCTCGACTGGCTACCTGTCGATTGGCCGCAGCAGCGCGGCACCGCCGAACGTACGATACACCCCGATGGTACGCTACGCAAGCGACTCGTCGTCGTACTACGTAAACCTCGTGGCGATCAAAGTCGGAGGCAAGAAACTAGACATAAGCCAGACGGTGTTGTCGGCGGCCGGGACGGTGGTGGACTCCGGGACGGTGATCACCAGACTGCCGGCGGCGGCGTACTCCGCGATGCGCGCGGTGTTCCGCCAGCACATGACGCACTATAAGGCGGCGCCGGCGCTGTCGATACTGGACACGTGTAACGACGTGAGCGGGCACGAGGCGGTGTGGGTGCCGGCGGTGGCGCTGGTGTTCGACGGCGGTGCGAGCCTCAATTTGGGGTTCGACGGGATAATGTACGGCGGCCCATCGCAGGCTTGTTTAGCATTTGCAGGCAACACGAATGCCGACGAAGTGAGCATCATCGGAAACACGCAGCAGAGGATGTTCACCGTCGTGTATGATATCTCCAATCAAAGGATTGGGTTCGGTGCCAAAGGTTGTCGCTGATTTATTTGGAAAAAAAAAAAAAAGATTGCACGGATCGAAAATCACCTCACCTTATGTTCTAACGCCATAAAATACAATGAATGTAATAGTAATAATAATAGCCTGAGAATATAATTAATGGGTAAAATAGAATAAAAGGGTACTGCAAAGCCAAATAGATGCTGTTTGTAACTTATGATTGAATTGGAATAGTAAAATTAAGAATAATTATAATTAAAAATAAAAATAATTTATCTAAATAATAAGCATCTAATTATAAATATTAGTAAAATAATATCTTAACAAGTTAATAAATTAATTAATTAGAAACAGTATATGAGATGATGAAGAATAACCTTGATTAGTAAAATAACTATAAAAAATAAGTCAATGTGTTAATATTATTTATTTATTTATATTTTTAGTTAATATATCTATTCGATAAATTAAAATATTAATTATTTACGTAATATAAATATTAGTTTATGATTGAATAAAAATATCAAATAGCTAATTATTTAAATAATTAATTATAAATGATAAATAAATTATTGTTTAAATATTTATTAATTTAACAAGTGAAATAATTAATTAGTTAATTATTAATTAATTAATTATATTTTATAATTATTAATTTATAACTTAATTAGTAGAGTAATAAGATATAGAATAACTTGTTCTACTCAACAGATGGAACTATTATTCTCTTCTATTCTCCTCTCTTAAAGGATTATTCTAGAATAATCTATTAAGAGAAGAATAGTAATTTCTAGTATCGTTTGGAAGAATAAAAAAAATAAATTTCTTATTCTCCTTTTGTCTCTTGAACCAAATATAAGTGTTATTTAGTTCCTGGGAATGGTATGGAATTTTTCTAATTAAAAATATTTTTTATAGAATTGCAATTGCTTGAGATCCAGATAAGCATTAAAAGAAATCTCCAGAAGTCAGAACTGATAAAAGTAAGCCTCTATATATTTTCATATTTTTCACCATAGCTTTTAATACTCGAACAATACTATCCATACATCTTATAAGTAGGGCTAAGGTTTACACCCATAACCTCCTTATAGCTCCCACTTACCTTTTTTTTTTTTTTTCTCTAAAATCTAAAGATATTGTATCAATCTTTAGATCCTTGAGATATAAGATGTACACCTCTACAAAGAGCGTACATGTAGATTTTACAATTCAGAAGCTTTCTATGCTCCACTTAAGTAGTTGAATTATTTTGATCAGCAACTTATATGAGATTTATTTTGTTTTAGAAAATGAATTTAAATTATAAAATAATTAAATAATTAAAATGTAAAATTCTAGACCATTCATATGTTCTTATTTATTGCAATATACTTAAGTGCATGTAATACACAGCCTATATATATGGTGCCTAGAAAAATATCTGTATGAGTAGGAAGGTAGGAGGGTAGGAAGGTAGGAGGGCCTATGTGTTAAGAATTTGACTACCATGAATGATGCGCTCCTAACTAAATGGTGATGGTGTTGCCTCACTGAACGTGATCTACTTTGGATCAAGTTGATCAGGAGGCTATTTTATAATCGTAGGCGCCCATTACTCGAAGGTAGGTCTTTTCGACCGGCCTCACATTGGTAGAAAAATGTGCTTAAACTGAAAAAAAATTTAAAGAGTGGAGTGTATTATGGCTTAGGTGACGGTCGTCTCATCGATTTTTTGTCAGATAGATGGTGTGGTGACATACCCCTGAAGTTGTACTGCCCAGATATCTTTGCAACTGGTGACCTTAAAGAGGTCCAAGTATATGATTGTTACTTTACCTCGGGATGGAGGTGGAGAAAGATTCTGAGAGGAGCGAGACGTAACTTACACTATAATGAGCAGAGTATTAGGGATCTGAAGAACACCCTCACTAATCTTCGTATTGAGAATCAACCTGACGTTATCCGTTGGAGGTGGGATCCAGGCGATAGATTCACAACCAAATCAGTGTATTCGACTATCAGGTGCGGGGGTGTTAAGGATGCTGCAACGCCTGCCATCTGGAGACTGAAAGTTTCAACTAAAATAAAAAATTTTCTATGGCTAGCACTTAAAAAAAGACTACTTACAGTGGACGATCTCCTCAAAAGGGGGTGGTCAGGATCTAACGAATGCATTTTGTGTGGTGCTGAGCTCGAGACTGCAGATCACCTGCTAGTGGGGTGTGTTGTTAGTAAGTTCCTTCTTTTCTCGCACCTTGGGGAGTGCCTCGTCTACCCTTTTATTGAAGATATCAACAGCGTCTGGGAGCGGCTGCTAGTGAGGCATCCACAGAGCGACGCTCTGAAGGCTTTAACACTGGTCGCGGCCACTTGGTGGATGGTCTGGCGCGATAGAAATAACGTCATTTTCAGAAACCTACCCACCGATGTTTCTCGAACAGCTCATCATATTGATGTGTTGGCAAAAGAGTTCTTACTTTTTTTTCCCAAACCTCTGTCCTTATACTTTTCCGCCCTTCTGAGGTCCTGACTGGCTCACTCTATGTAGCTAAATTTATTTGCTTATTGAATGAAGCAGGTAGCGTGCTACCTTTTTCTCAAAAAAAATACACAGTCTATACATATTTTTATCTTTAATTACGATTTCTTTATATGGTGTCTTCTATTGGAAGGATACGAGCATACAATCATGGACGATATCTTCAAATGAGTACTTAGAAAACAGAAGCTAGGATATGGAGAAAATAAGAGCTTTACAGAAAAAGAAAATACTCAATTCTATAAAATAGTTACCATATAATTCTCCTTTTAATAAATTAAACTAAATATTATATATATATATATATATATATATATATATAGTGAGCTGAAATACTATTAATAATATTTGGACTTCTTTGCTATCGATTTTTTAGCCGTTAGATCTATACTTTAATCAATTCCACTTTTTAGATCATACTATTCAACCAACCACCCACTCAACCCGGAGACCACCATTAAATCCTAGGGGACTATTATCATCCTAATCCTATAATTTTTCATTTAAGGGTTAAAAATTTGATAGCAAAAAAGCCCAAATACTATTAATAGTATTCCAATCCAATTCATGAAAATAATATTTATTATTAACTTTTTGATCAATAAATGTCTAGAGTTTAGTGAGTATTAATGAAATAGTTATAATCTAAAATAAATAATTAATATTAAATATTATTTATATATAATTAATAATATACTAGATGATATATATATATATATATATATATATATATATATATATATATATATATATATATATATATATATATATATATATATATATATATATATATATATATATATATATATTCTTACACACGTCGCTTTTACGACTGCCTCAACTGTATCTTTTAGAAATTAAGTACCAAACCTTCATAATGACTCAGAAATTTTTTTTTTAAGAGGCTACCTATTTTGTTTATTTTTTTTAGAAATAAATTTAGCTGCAAATGTGAAACAACTAGGTTTCGAATTTGAAATCTCGAATAGCAACCACTAAATTTTTTGCCGCTTGCACTAGAGACGGTCGGTATGACTTAGAAATATTTTTTTTTGAGAGAAAGATAGCATGCTACCCGCTTTGTTTATTTCTTTTTAGAAATAAATTTAGCTGGAAATGTGAATCAACTAGGATTCGAACTCGGGACTTCGGATACCAACCATCAAATCCTTTGCCACTTGCACTAGGGACGATCGGTATGACTTAGAAATATTAATTGCCAAAAAAGTACGACTTGTGTGGTCAATGGTGGGAGACTCTCAAAGGGTCTTCAACTTCTGAAGTGCTCGAAGGATCAATCTTTGCACGCACTAATTAAGTTCCCTTTTTTTTGACATGGCTTTTTCCTCGGATAATATTTAAATTGCTGTCTCCTTCTCCTTTCCAAGATGGAAGACTCGTGTGCTCAAGAGGGGGAAAAAAAAAATCTTAGCAACAGTTGTAATGCATAAAAATTATCTTTAATCATTCTATGGTGAAGTGGATAGGAAAAAAATCTCATCAGAAACAATATTGTAATTATATATTAATTTTTTAAATTTTTATATGATGTAAAGATATTTAATTGAATGTTATAAATTTTATGTTATAGCTGTGGCGTAGAAAACCTTTTCCGTCAAGAGAATGAGATTCCAACATTAGCTACAATAATCTAACCTTTTATAAGTATTAAATTCTTTTATTCTTATATTTTTTTATTCATATATAGTTTATTGTCCATTCATTCATTCAGACAATAAATTTAGTTATATGAAGTGAGACAGCAGGGGCTTCAAGAGAAGGAAAAAATCAAAAAAAAAAAGATCTAAAAAGAAAGGTAAAAGAAGAATCATAAAAAGGTTAAAAACGATTGCAGCGTCTAATCGAATACTAAAAAAGATGTAGATATCACCCAGCTCAACATAACTCAGTCCATTCCGTTGCCAGTTTTTCAATGTGTTAAGCAGTAAAAGTAGCGTCAATAGATAGATTTCTAAAAATAATATTATTTCTTTCGCGCCAGATCATTCACCATGCTGCCGCCACTAATGTCTGTATCTTCAAGGCGTCACCCCCTCTCTGCAATCTCTCTCAGACTGTAATGACGTTCTCAATCAAGGAAAAAGAAAGAAACTCTTTGAGGTTCGAGATAAATAGAAAATACAGTAATTAATATTGAAATTTTTGGATCTTATTATTATTATTTTTTTTTGAGAGAAAGGTAGCACGCTACCCGCTTCGTTTATTTCTTTTAGAAATAAACTTAGCTGAAAATGTGAATCAACTAGGATTCAAACTCAGGACCTCGGGTATCAACCATCAAACTCTTTACCACTTGCGCTAGGGACAATCAGTTTTTGGATCTAATTTTTATTCGCGATTCTTTTTATGAGAAGTAGTGCTCAAAAGGTCGGTGTGGCTATATAAAGCATGCGACCCCTGGCGCCTCCTTGCTAGCACATGTGCCTCAAGTGTGTTGTCCATATAAGTTTTTTTTTTTTTTTCTTTCTGTCACATGGCTCTCGTGTTCGTTAGTATTTTAAATCGTTGTGTGCTTCTTTTAATCTCCACTCTACCTTTCTCTTTATGTGTGTTGGGCATAAAATTAGATGATGCATATGTGGTTAGCATGCGCCCATTGCAGCCTAGCACAGTATGTTCCTTGTCAAAAGGTGAGAATGACGCTCTTCTGTATCTCATCTGAATGCTCTGTCCTTCAATTTTAGCTTTTAGTTTGCATTTTTTTAGAACAAATTCGGAAAATTAAAATTGAGTATCTTCTGTTGAGAATCTATTATCCATTTTAATATATTAACTAGTAGCTACCAATAAAGTCAGTAACTTAGTCCACAACGAAATTGTTCAACTATATTTATATTATATATCCGTCTCATCAGTATAAACTAATACAATAAATATATACTAATAATAAAAATTACATCCGACTTTTATTCTACAGAAATTAATTTTAACTGATCCTTATTTCTAGATCTTTCATTCCTTTCTCGTCTTCTAAGGCAATCTGATCTCCTACTGCAATCGTGTATAAAATATACCAATAATCCATGGCCACAACCGCCGCATATGTCTTCTTTGACTAATTATGCTACTAATTAGCCATGCACCTTAGCTGTGTATATAGAGTACTCCAGGAGAACGTAGCTCAATTTTACTAATATTGGGACGGATTATTTTTCACTGAATGAGAATATAATTGTAAAGGTAATGTTGTCGGCTATTTATTATCGGCTAAATTGTTTCAACAAAATAGGTTAAACTTCTATTCCATAACAACAGACACAGAAGTCTAATAAGCTGATCAGTTGGGTGACTCAAATAAATTGAATAGAGTTGCGGCTCACAATAAATCTAACGGCAAGAGTTCTAATAATAAATCTAATGTATAATTAGATTGAGTCAGGCCGAAATTCGTGAGCAGTATGGCTAAGTCTTTAAGTGCGGTGGGTATGCCTTTTCTTTCGGCACATGTTTTTAGAGTGGTTGGTATTGCAGCCAGTGGCCTGAGTTTGATTCCCATCTGATATATTAATCTGACTATTTGTTCTTGATTAAAATAAATTCAACTTTCTGCCCCATAACATAGATCAAACTTTCTGCTCTGTGACTATAGTCTAGAAGTCTAATAAGTTAAGTTGGATGAGCCTAATAAGTTGAGTCGGACTGCAATATGAGAGTTCCGTCAGATCGAAACCCGTGAGCCAAAAATAGATCCAACTTTCTGTCACGTGACAATAGGCCCAGAAGACTAATAAGATAAGTAAAATCTAAAATATGTCCAACTTCCTGCCCGGCTCAAAAAAAAAAAAATTATGGTTTAAAATAGGTACAACTTTCTGCCCCCTGACAATAAGGTAAACTTTTTGCTCCGTGACAGTAAGTCTAGGAGATAAATAAATTAATTTGGGAGGGTAATAAGCACCGATGGATACACGTTCTCATATAAGAACATACTTTTGAAATAGTTAATTAACGTTTACTATACACAAATATCAGTTTTAATTCTCCTAAATAAAATATGTTTGTTTGGATTCATGCTGATCAGATTCAAATCTGTCGAGGCTGATGGTCGTCCATCGGCATGGTCCGTGCTCGCCGCTCCAGATGCAGGAAAAACAGTCGCATGAGCAAATCCTTAACAACGACCGAGCTCGTGTCGACTCTCTACATCATCGTATTTCAATCGCGTCCAACATAGCCGGCAGAGGCGGCTTGCGGGCCGTGTCGATTCCCGCCCACACCGGCGACTTCGTCAGCAGTGGCAACTACATCGTGAATGTGGGCATCGGAACACCTAAACAGGACTTCTCCGTGGAATTCGACACCGGCAGCGACCTCTCCTGGATCCAGTGCAAGCCCTGCAGCCATTGTTACCCGCAAAGCGACCCACTTTTCGACCCGGCCAAATCATCCACGTATAGCAGCATCCGCTGCGGCTCAGCTGAGTGCGCCGCCCAACCCGACCCTCCCAGCTGCTCGCCCGGCCGGGTGTGCCGCTACGAAGTCGATTACGCAGATAATTCGTGGTCCTCAGGCAACTTCAGCCACGACACAATGACTCTGAGTCCCCGGGACCTGCTGCCGAACTTTAGGTTTGGCTGCGGCGACCACAACAGAGGGTTTTTCGGTCGGGCCGCTGGACTGATCGGCTTAGGCCGCGGCGCGTCCTCGCTGATCTCGCAAGCCTCACGAAAGTATGGAGCTATCTTTTCCTATTGCCTTCCGTCAGTCGCGAGCTCGACCGGCTACCTGTTAGTCGGCAGTACAGGCAGTGCGCCGGCCGGCATACGATACACGCCGATGATGCGCGACGCAAGCGATCCATCATTGTACTACGTGAAACTCGTGGCGATCAAAGTCGGAGGCGAGAAACTAGATGTATCTCGGACGCCGTTCTCGACAGCCAGGACGCTGATGGACTCCGGGACGGTGATCACCAGACTGCCGCCGGCTGCATACTCCGCGATGCGAGCGGTGTTCCGCCGGCACATGTCGAACTACACGGCGGCACCAGCGGTGCAGATACTGGACACGTGTTACAATCTGAGCGGGCACAAGGTGGTGAAGGTGCCGGAGGTGGAGCTGGTGTTCGACGGCGGAGTGAGCCTCAATCTGGACTTCGACGGGATAATGATGGCCAACTCATCGGAAGCGTGTTTAGCATTTGCTGGAAACAGTGACGACCAACAACTGAGCATTATTGGAAACACGCAGCAGATGAAGTTCACCGTGGTGTATGATATCTCTAATCAACGGATTGGGTTTGGCGCCAAAGGTTGTTCCTGATTAATTAGCGACAAATTGCACGGAAAATGATCTTGTATTTTACAGCCGACAATAATAATACTAAGGATCTTTTGTTCAAGGTGAAATATTTTGAAAATATTAAATATATATTTCATATTTGGAATGATAAATTTGCTACTAATTTATCATACCACTTGAAGAACCGATTTCAAAATATCCTTTAGTTGTGAAGGTCTTAATATTGTTTTAGTTTACAAAAATAATAAATACTACTTGTACACTGTAAAAAGAGTATATAACTTATACTCCACTCATTCTAAAGCGAGTAGGATAGTCTTTACCAGTCACATCGATGTGCCTGGTAGAAAAATCTTCATCCTAAAATAAGCGGAATGTATTTTATAAGAGCAATACTTCAATACACTACGTAAATTTTGATCATTTATTTTTCTAAATAAGTGATGGAAATATGATATACTCTTGAGACAAAGTTATCATTCACCATATACCAATCTAGATTCTAGAAGGGTATTTTGGTCTTTCCATAATGTTTCTATCCACAAGATCGGTTTTATCCAACTATAAATACTGTAAACTTTTCAAAAACCTATAACAATAACTGGAATTTAAATTACATCAAATTATAAATTTAGTTTGGAAACAACATAAAAAACTTAATTATGAATCAAATTCAATTTTTTTAATTGTAAAACACAAATGTAAAATAAAACTTTCAATTCAAATTCAAAATTTCAATTAAAATCATAAATCAAAATTTTCCTTTCAAATTAAAAGTACAATTTAGATTCAAATTTTAAAAGTTTAATTTAAATTTCAAAATTAAAATTTTATATTTCAATACCAAATTCAAAAATTAAATTTAAATTCAATATTTTTTGAGTTGGATACTTAACAAATTGGGTATTATCTAATTTCGTAAGTAACAGAATTAAATAAGAAATTTAAAATTTATATGACACTAACAAATTTGGTATACACTATTAAATCTTTTTCAATATTGTCATGTTAACTAATCCAAATCGGTAACCTATTTAGTAGGTTACTTTATGTAAATCTCAACAATACTCTTTACTAATTAAGGGTTAGATTTTAATATTTATGATGTATTGAAGCATTCCTCATCTTATAATCTGTCCTATGTTATATAGAATCCTAGTTTCTGACTCTTAAAAAAAAAGATTGAATATTTCATTATTTAGGAATGGATAAATTAGATAAACGTATAGGATTTGTATGTAGTATTTTTTTGTTGATTTTTGGGAATGGAGCCTTTAAGTTAAAAGCACAGAAATAAGGTTGCCATTCTTGGATAGCATAGGTACAATGCGTACATTTTTGTCCTAAAAATCCTATTGTATGGATCTTATGTGGATGAAATATTAAAATAGGAATTGCAGCATATAATTAGGCAGTTATTTGTGTTGTACAGGATGATCTGTTTGTGCCAAATAAATCATTATGCCTTCTTACTTTTTATAGATTTATGATAATTCCAAGATTTTTGTTTTTTGATGTCTCAACAATTTATTTTTTCTTAACTATCTATGCAATTGCATAAGATTCAGACAAGCATTAAAAGAAATCTCCAGAAGTCCGAACTATTTAAAGTAGGCCTCTAATTTATTTTCATGTTTTTCACCATAACTTTTAATATTCAAAAAATATTATCCAGGGATAGGGTTAACTTCAGGGTTAAGCCTGGAATAGACCAATTTTGCGTTTGGATGAAAATTGAGTTGTTTCCGGGATTAAGAAAAATAGCGTTTGGATAGATTAGATGGAATAAGAAGAATAGTGGGTAATTATAAATAGAAAATAATAATTTGGCCTTAATTATTATATTTGAATTTGAATTTTTTATTTATATTTCAAATTTCAAATTTAAATAGATAACTTTAATAAAATTTAAAAAATTCAAGTATAAAATTTTAAATATAAAATTTAAATAATTTAAAATAACAATTTAAAATTTAAAATTTAAATTTTAAATTTTAAAATTTAAAAATATAAATATATATTCTAAGATTACAAATTATAAATTTTGAAATTTCAAATATAAAATATTAAATTTAAAATTAAATAATTTAAAATAATAATTTAAAATTTAAAATTTAAAATTTAAAATTTAAAATATTAATTTTAAGATTACAAATTATAAATTTTAAAAATTTTAAATTTTAAATTTATATTAAAAATTAAATTGGGGTGGGATTAACTTTAATCACACCCCAATTCTAGAGGAGTGGGGTTTGTTAACCCCACCCCTAATGGGGTTATCCCCCATTAGGGACCCCCACCCCCACTTTTTCTTGTTTGGGGTTAAAGGAGGGGGTTAACCCCCTTAACCCCCGCTTTAACTCCGAACCAAACGGAGTGTATAAGTAGGGCCAAAGTTTATTATATAATAGAGTCCTTATGGGGCTCATGTTCACCCACTTATCTTATTATTATTATTTTTATTACTAAAAGTAAAAAAATTGTATCAACCTTTGGATTCAGGATATACGATGTACATCCCTACTAGGAGTGTACATGTAGTATTTTTCTTAGAATTTAGAAGCTTTCTATGCTTCACTTAAGTTGTTGAATTATTTTGTTCAGCAACTTATGTGAGATTTATTTTATTTTAGAAAGTTGAATTTAAATTGTAAAATAATTGAAATGTAAAATTCTAGATCATTCATATGTTTTTTATTTATTGCAATATACTTAAGTTTACAAAATACACGACCTATATATATATATATATATATATATGAATTGTGCTGGAATACTATTAATAGCATTTGGAATTTTTTACTAACTTTCTAACTCTTGGATAAAAAATTGTAGGGCTAGGATGATAGTAGTCCTCTAGAATTTAGTAGTGGTCTCCCTAGGGTTGAATGGGTGATTGGTAGAATAGTATGATCTAACGGATAGAATTGATCAAGGGGTAGATTTAATTGTAGAAAACTTGATAACACCAAATGTTTAATACTATTAATAGTATTACAGCCGGATTCTCTCTCTCTCTCTCTCTCTCTCTCTCTCTCTCTCTCTCTCTCTCTCTATATATATATATATATATATATATATATAGAGAGAGAGAGAGAGAGAGAGTCCGGCTACTATACTATCGATAGTACCACGTTCTTGATACTATCGAGTTTTTTACCATTAGATCTACCCTTTGATCATTTCCACCCGTTAGATTATACTATTCAACTAACGATCCACTCAACCCTGGGGGACCACTATCATCCTAACCGCACATCCTTTCATCCAACGGCCGAAAACTCGGTAGCATCAAGCGCTTGGTACTATCGATAGTATAGTAACATAATTATATATATATATATATATATATATATATATTTAATTATGATTTCTTTATATAGTGTCTACTATTTGAAAGGATACGAGTATATAGCCGGGAGCGATATGTTCGCATGAGTACTCAAGACAAAGAAGCTAGGCTATCCAGAAAATAAAAATTTTACACAGAAAAAGAAAATACTCAATTATACAAAATAATTACTATATAATTAATTTTTAATAAAATAACTTAAATATCTAAGTCTAAAAGCTTAACTTATAAATATTGTTTATGAAACGTGCATGGCAAGTACATACGTACTATAATTTTATATTTTATATATGGAGTAAATGCAAATTGTATGAATGCTAGCTCTCGTTCTTTCATATGTGTGTGTGTATATATATATATATATTCTTATGCACGTGGTTTTTACGGCCGCCTCAGCTAATCTTCTAGAAAGTGCCAAACTTTCTTAATGACCCGGAAATATTAATTGCCAAAGGTGGACGACTTGCACGGTCAGTAGTGGGAGACTCTTAAAGCGTCCACGACGTCTAAAGTACTCGAAGGATCGCTTTCTCTACAAAGCACGCACCTAAGTTCCTTTTTCTGTGACATCGCTTTTTCCTCGGATAATATATTAAATTAAATAGCTGTGTCGGCTAGTATGGTCAAGAGCAAAAAAAAAAAAAAAAAAAAAAAAAAAAAAAAAAAATCTTATTTGCAACAGTTGTATAAGTAGAAATTACCTTCAATTAATTTTGTACGTTAAGTAAACAATATTTTTATAAACTAAAATTTATACTTAGATATTTAATTCAATTCACTAGAAATTAATTATATAGGAATTATATTGTGTAATTGAGTTTTTTTATTTTATTTTATGTAAAGCCTCCGTTTTCTCAATAGCCTAGCTTCTTTCTCTTGAGTACTCATGTGAGCATATCGCTCATGTCCGTATGCTCGTCTCCTTTCAATAGAGGACACCGTATAACGAAAACGTAATTAAAGATAAAAATAGAATGGAGAAAAGTTTTCTCATGAGCAATATCACAATTATATATTAATTTTTTATATATTTATATAATGTGAGATATTTGATCGGATGTTACAAATTTTGTGATATAATTGTGACATAGAAATTTTTTTCGGTCAAGAAATAGAGATTCCAAAGTCAGTTACAACGATCCAGCCTTTTAGAGTTTTTGATTCTTTTATATATATATATAAATATATATATATATATATATATATATATATATAAATATATATATATATATATATATATATTTTACTCACAGTTTGTTGCCAATTTAATAGGAGAAGGTCTCAGTCCATTACACTTCCGTAAAATTACTAGACGATATGAATCTCATCTCATTTTTTGGGCTAGCGAATTAGTTCTAATACTAAATATAACAACTCAGTATACAAATATTAGTAACTCGCTGGCTTAAATCACTGATCCAGAATTTTTAAGCACAAGTATGGATACTAGAGTTCTTGATCTTCTTTTTCATTCACGTTATTTTATTCATTTCATATAAAACTATTTAGAAGTCACATCAACAACGTGAGAAATAGTCCCAAAGAAAACATCCGCGTCAGTATATAAAGCATGCGACCCTTGGCGCCTCCTTGCCAGCACATGCGCCTCAAGTGTGTTATTCATAAAAGTTCCTTTTTCGGTCACATGGCTCTGTTCTTGGGCACTTTGTGGAATTGTTGTGTTCTTCTTTTGTTCTCCACTCTTTCTTTCCCTTCATGTGTGTTCGGTATAAAATTAGATGCTGAATTTGCGGTTACCATGCGCCCATCGCAGCCTAGCACCATTTGTTCCTCGTCAAAAGGTAAGAATGCCACTCCGTCCTTCGATTTTTAGCTTTCATGAGTTTGCGGTTTCCTGAGAATAAATTCGGAAAACTAAATTAAGTATCTTTTGTTGAGAATCTACTAGAGTGTTTAACCAAATTTTTACCATAAATTCGTCTGATCAACATAAACTAATACAACCATCAAAAAAATCAAGAAAAGAAAAAACAAAATAAAATGTACTATACTAAAAGAATATATATACGGAACTTTTTTTCGATACAAACTAATATCAACCGAGCCTTCTTTCTATATCTTTAATATTTTTTTTTTTATCGACCGTTCTTAGCGCAAGTGGTAAAGGGCTTGATGGTTGGTACCGAGGTTTCGAGTTCGAATCCTAATTAATTTACATTTTTAAATAAATTTATTTCTAAAAAAATAAACGAAGCGAGTAGCGTGCTAATTTTTTCTAAAAAAAAAAAATATTTAATATTTTTCTCGTCTTCTAATAGAGACAATCTCTCTCTTAGTTCACTCATGTATAAGGTACACCCGTCACTCGTGGCCACAAATGCCGCGTAAGTCCCGTTGACTAATTATGCGACTAATTAGCCACCTTAACTGTGTACATAGAGGACTCCACAAAAACGTAGCTCAATTCTAGTAATATTAGGACTGGGACTTATTTTCACTGAATGAGAAGGTAAATGTAAAGAGCTGATATGTTAATGGTATAATATCAGCTCCCTTCTGTCTAGCTCTCCTGATTTAAACATGTGTGTTTGGATTCCTGCTGATCAGATTCAAATCTGTCGGGACTGATGGTCGTCCATCGGTACGGACCGTGCTCACCGCTCCAGAGGGAGGAAAAACCGTCGCACGAGCAAATCATTAACAACGACCGAGCTCGAGTTGACTCGCTCCAACATCGTCGTCTATCTACGGCATCCAACATAGCCGCCAGAGGCAGCTTGCGGGCCGTGTCGATTCCTGCCCACACTGGCGACTTCGTTAGCAGTGGCAACTACATCGTGAATGTGGGCATCGGAACTCCTAAACAGGACTTCTCCGTGGAATTCGACACCGGCAGCGATTTCTCCTGGATCCAGTGCAAGCCCTGCAACCTTTGTTACCCGCAAAACGACCCACCTTTCGACCCGGCCAAATCATCCACGTACAGCAGCATCCGCTGCGGCTCAGCTGAGTGCGCCCAACTCGACCTGCCCCGCTGCTCTGCCGGCCGGACGTGCCGCTACGAAATCCAATACGACGATAAGTCCAGGTCCACCGGGAACTTCAGCCGCGACATGCTGACTCTGAGTGCCCGCGACCTGCTGCCCAACTTTAGGTTCGGCTGCGGCGACCACAACAGAGGGACTTTCGGTCGCGAAGCCGGTCTGATCGGTCTCGGCCGCGGCGAGTCCTCGCTGATCTCGCAAGCCTCGCAAAAGTACGGAGCTATCTTTTCCTACTGCCTCCCGTCAATCGCGAGCTCCACTGGCTACCTGTTAGTCGGCAGTACAGGCAGCGCGCCGGCCGGCATACGATACACGCCGATGATACGCGACGCAAGCGATCCATCATCGTACTACGTAAAACTCGTGGCGATCAAAGTGGGAGGCAAGAAACTGGATATAAACCAGAAGGTGTTCTCGACAGCCAGGACGCTGATGGACTCCGGGACGGTGATCACCAGACTGCCGCCGGCCGCGTACTCCGCGATGCGCGCGGTGTTCCGCCGGCACATGGCGAACTACACGGCGGCCCCGGCGGGGCATCTACTGGACACGTGTTACAATCTGAGCGGTTACAAGGTGGTGAAGGTGCCGGCGGTGGAGCTGGTGTTCGACGGCGGAGCGAGCCTAAATCTGGACTTCGACGGGATAATGTTCGGCGACCCAGCGCATGCGCAGCACTGTTTGGCATTTGCTGGAAATAGTAACGACCAACAACTGAGTTTTATTGGAAACACGCAGCAGGTGAAGGTTACTGTCGTGTATGATATCTCTAACCAACGGATTGGGTTTGGCGCCAAAGGTTGTTCCTGATTAATTAGGAACAAATTGCCCGGAAAATCACCTTATATTTTACGGTCAATAATAATAATAATAATAAAGAATCTTTTGGTTTAAGGTTGAAAATATTGCGAAAATATTGTGTATATATTATATTCTGAATGACAAATTTGTTACTAATTTATCATGCCACATGGATCGAAATGTTGTTAAAAATTAATATATATTTATATTAATGGACTACTAATGATTTCTATGAAATGAAAAAGTAAAAATATTTCCTAACCATCATAACCTAATTTTTCTATCATTTAAAAGATCTACAATGGCTCCCACTACTTCATAGCACTTTTACAACTATTCAACTTGAATTATTAGGTAATAATTTGAATATTTTTAATTATAAACATAAAGGGTAATCAAAATATTATAAATTGTGAACCAAATGGACCCTAAGTATAGTATTAGTCAGAGAATACAATTAGTGGATAAAATAGAATAAAAGGCCACTGCAAAGCCAAGTCAGTAATATATAGACGGGTAATTGTTACTTATTTTTATGCCTACCGAATTGATACACTGAGTGAGTCCATAAAAAGAAAAATGCTAGTTACATGTTCCAAAAAGAGGATATATATCTTACACTCAAAATCTTAGTGTTTAGAAATCTTTTGATTTTTAATATTATAAAAAAATTGATAACAGCTGGATACAATAATAGCCTTAAATAATAAGATATAAGATTTATACTTTTTTTTTTTTTGAGGTCTATGTATATATACGTATAGCATTGCTTGTTTATAAAATGAGCAATGCTACATGTATAAAATATTTTTTACATAAACGATACAATTAAGTATTGGATAGAATTGAATAAAAGGTCCATTGTATTTCGTAATTATATTTTATTGTAAAATGAGGGTGAAAAATATTGACGGTGATTTCATGAACACACAATTCACTCTCTACACGCATCTAATGAAGAGCAATAAAAAAGTTAACAAAATCATAAGGACACAAGAATTAACGTGGTTCTGCTATGCCTACATTTACGGAAGAACAATAAAAAAAAATTTCACTATAAAACTTGAAGATTACAAGAGAAATACAAATGGAAGAGATATCACTCAATCCAAAGATAAAGAAAGCTCTAACAATCTTTAACTCTACCTAAATGGTGTAAACTACACCTCATAAGGAAGGTCTCACCTCCTTCTTGATAGAACTAATATTAAACTAAGATCGATATCCAGACAAGGGACTTGGGAAATGACGTACGCTTGGCCTGGGATAGGTGGACGGATAGGACGGATAGCAACGGAATAAGGTCATCGAATCATAGACTATCCGGGCTAGTAGCTTGCTGGTGGATCATCTGGAAGGTCAGGAACGGAGTGATCTTTAGAAAGATACAGGCTGACCCATTCAGCGCAGTTATTAAGATTAAAGAAGAGCTGAACCTCTGGGACCAATTCATCGCCGCTGCCGCCGATTGATTTTTGATTTTTGATTTTAATATTTTTTTTTCTTTTTTTTTTTCTTTTTTCTTTCACGCTCCTTGAGAGACCTCCGCTGTCTCACCCATGTAGCCTAATTCATCATTCCAATGAATGAAGCGGGTAGCACGCTACCTTTTTCTCAAAAAATATTAAACTAAGATCTAGAGTTTTCTTTTTTTTTCTCCCACTTCTTTTTCTCACTCTCTACTTTTCTCTTTTCTTTTCTCTAATATTCTAATACCTCACTTTAGCTCCTAAGAGAAGAGGCTATCAAATATGGACATTTAGATCAAAAGAATCATGATCCAAAGGCTTACAAATAGGAGACCTACATGCATAGTAAAAAAAATATAGAAATAGAAGATTTGACTTCACCAAATTATATAGCCCAAATATAATAATGCCCAAATAACAAAGAGGCCCAATGTAATTAGCTCAACACATTTGTATCTACCGAATTGACATAGAATAATCCATTATGGCCAATTCCATTTTAAGTTTGGACCTAAGTACCGGGACGGCGCATTTGTTTTTTTTTTCTTTCTTTTTTGTAATATATTTTTTTGGTGTTTATATTTATTCTTAAAAAACTAATTTAAACTATTCAAGTTTTGAATAATTTTTTTAGAAAACTCATCTAAAACTTATTTATTTAATAAAGAAACTATATATATTTTATAAAATTAATTTAAATTTTTTAAAAAATAAAACTAAAGTATTAAAAAATAAAAAGTATACCATAATAGGCCGGGCCGTAGACTAGCAGGGCTCTGTCCGGTTTGAGCCTGGGCCATACTAGGCCACAGTCCAACAAAAGGTGGCCCCGTCCGGCTCGGCCGAACCGGACAATCTTGTGGGCCGTTTCGGTTGAACCGGACAATCCGTACCTGGGAGGAGGAAGGGTTAATGGCTTCATTCCTCCCAACCTTTATCCTATCTTTTTGTTGGACCTTAATTTTTTTTTGATCAAATTTCTAATTTTTATTATTTATTTAGTTAAATTTCTATCATTAAAAATGTCGTCAACTTGGCAAAGAAAGAATACAGCAACAAAATACAATTAAAAACTAAACCTCAGATATGCATCATTTATTAATTGTCAAGTATATATAATACTGATGGCACGGCACAAACAGTGAAGAGATTCCGGATTACAATGCAAATGATAAACTCAGGAACTAAAATTAAGTCTTTCTAATATATATCAGTGTCCTTTTTATCTGAACCAGATTTTATTTACTTCATATATAGCCTATACTCTTGTTGTGAGTAGAATGCATGTATAGGTTGGTTAACAGGCTCGGCAAATTATTTGCCGGGAGGGCCGCAGGGAGAGGACGAGCATGGATCGGTCGGTGAAACATGACCGGCTGATGGTGTATCAAAATAGGGATCCGGGGTGTAGGTCGTCGGAGGATCATACTCGGCCATCTCCCTGCGCACGAATCTCGAGGAAGCTCGCTTGTGAGTCGATGGCCGGCGGTGCGTGGTACGCGGGGGTCCCTTCTCATCGGTATTCTTACCCTCTCCTCCTTGTAACACTGCATTCATCGTCGAAGAAAGAGATAACGAAAGAGAAAACAGAATAGCATTTGATAGTATAGTTTTCTTTATTTAAATTTTACTCCTATTTACGCCGGGAATTGAGTTTGGTTTTCGTCATAAGATAATAATATTAGATATGAGACTGCTTTTAGATTTAGAGCTTATTATTTGGTTTGCTCCAAGAACAACAGTCTTCTCCGCCTTGAAAATCAACATATAGAAGTACATTTTGATAAATAAAAATAAGAAATATTTTTCCCCCCTTATTGTGGCCAAAGCTAAACTTATAATAATAATTAGTATGCTAGTGCTAAAAGTAGAAGCCCAAATATTTTGAAGCATTTAGAAATACCAAGCAAAGGTCAAGTCAGCACCACTAGCAATAGTTTTTTTCAAAGGCCAAATAGTTTATCAGTTAGTTTTAGAGCCTGTTTAGTCCTATTGAAAGATATAATGTTGTTTGATAAATTATTTTAGTTTTACTGTAAGATATAATGATGTTTCATAATATATTTTAGCCTTACGATAAGTCATCTAATTAAGTAATACATATCATTAGGATAAGCACTATATAAATATATATTTGCAACAATTTTGTTCTGCAGGGAAAATGAAAATATCAAATTCGTGTATCTCATCTTGCTTTTCGACCCAGCAGAAACTGTAAATTATTATTATTTTTCAAAAACCCTATGAGAAATAAGTCAGGCCAATCAGACTTTCGAAGGTATTTTTACAACCGAGAAGAATGCATATAAGCATGCGAAAAGTACTTACGAGGAAAGGGAGGAGACTTGTTAACAACAGCTCTCGCGGCCATGGCGGAGGGGATGAGAGAACCAGGGATGGTAGTTAGAAGCAAAAGAGAGAGCAAGAAGATCATGAGAACAGCTTTGAGAGCCATTTAAACTGATAACAATTCCCGCCAATTAGTTCTTGCACAATATGTAAGGGAAGAGGCACCCTATTTATAATGAAGTGACTCAATTAAGTGAATTAATAACAATGAAATAGAATGCCCGGTCATTGACGGTAAAAGGAGAACATTACAAATTATATTGTAGACTACTCGTGTACGTGATAGGAGCAGGAGCATATAAAAACTTGGGGGGATGTGACCCACGTTTCAGCTGCGCGTTGAGAGACGGCAGCCATCTTTTCCGTTAATCTAACACCGTCGAATCATGATCTACGATCGAGATACGAAATTTGTGCACAGAAAGAAGAATGAATGAATCGGATTGAGGCTTCAATCTGAAATAGTTAATGTTCTAATTCTAAGTTCCAGCTTGAAATAAATTTTGGTTTATCTTTTAGAAAATGCGACAAGTGTGTTTATGAATAATATTTATAAATTATTAATATACTGATAAATTCATTTAGTATTATCTTAAGCTGTAGACATAAATCAATGGCGAGAGCTGTGATATTTTAGAAGATTTATAGCAATACGCTTATTTCTTCACAACAAACTCATTTGGAGAGACCGCAGACATGCATGAAGAAATGTTACAAGCCTACTCTAAAACCCACAAAATATACAGATAGTAAAAAGCATATCAGTTGGTCGATTTGAACAATTAAGTGTTTATAGGCACACATTGAAAGGTCCCCTCTTATGATCTTAAAATGGTAGGCAATTACCGACCGTCCCTAGCGCAAGTGGCAAAGGACTTGATGGTTGGTACCCTAAGTTCAGAGTTCGAATCCTTGTTGATTCACATTTCTAGCTAAATTTATTTCTAAAAAAATAAATAAAGCGAGTAGCGTGCTACCTTTCTCTCTCAAAAAAAAAAAAAAAAAAAGTAGGCAATTTTATGTGCCACCAAATTAGTAGTTCAATTTTTTCGTTCGACTGACATAGAGAGTTGGTGGCTTCTAGTATATAAAAAGTGTCAGTGAGTTCTTGCCCAGCCTAAGCCCACATATTTAGGAATGTCACATATATAATAAAACTTATCCAATCGGAAATCTTAAGTCTGCTAGGTTTAAAATTATCAGTAAATATATCAACCCTCTACTTTTTTTTATTAGTTACTTAATATGGGATTTTCAAATATGAATTCCTAATATAAATTTGAGAAAACCTTTATGATGAGTTCGCT
Source organism: Puya raimondii (assembly GCA_016920855.1). Taxonomy (NCBI): domain Eukaryota; kingdom Viridiplantae; phylum Streptophyta; class Magnoliopsida; order Poales; family Bromeliaceae; genus Puya; species Puya raimondii. The sequence goes on along the minus strand of JABWPP010000050.1, from coordinate 195,764,138 downwards.
TTAATTATATATATAGTCAAAATATTTTATGTTTCATAGAGTTGAAGTCAACATCGATTATGTTTATATTTATAAAAAGGCCCAGTAATTAGTTAATTACTAAAACGTAAAAAACTGATTTATGAATAATATTTAAGATACTTGCATGCGGCAATATTAATTTGGCAGCCACTTGGTCCACTGCCGTGGGCTCTTACTTGTCAAGTCACCTTCCAAGCCTTCTTGCTGGTCATTAACGTAATGAGAATTTTTTTTTTTTTTTTTTTTTTTTTTTTTTTTTTTTTTTGAAAAAGGTAGCGAACTACCCGCTTCATTCATTAAGTGAAATGAATTTAGCATACAGTGTGGAAGCAGCCAGGGCTTTCGAGAAACAGAGTAAGCCGAGAAAAAAAGCTAAGAAAAAAGAAAGAAAAGTGAAGGTACAAAGGAGTGGGTTACTGGAGTGGCGGACGCAGCGTGAAAGGCAGGCGTCGATGTCGTCAGCAGTTTTCTGTCTATTCCTTCGTAAGTTGGTTGATTCGTTTGATCATCTGGTAAGGGTTGGGGTTAATTCCTCTAAAAATAAAATTGTTTCTCTCGTTCCAGACTACCCACCAGGTAGCCGAAAGAAATCGTAGACTTTTATTTCTCTTAGTTGCGTCCTCGAGTCGTATAGTTTTTTCCCAGAGTTCTCGGGCTTACCATTTAGTCCTTAGAAAGGTCATACACCAGCTGTAGAGAATAAATGATTGGTATGGAAGAAACGATCATCTTTTGCCCCCAAAAAGCAAGCATGCCTTACGTACATCATATGGTAAAAGGCACTTCTGCCGAGGAAAACTGAGAAATATCTATTCAATACGTTTAAATGAACGACAGCATTCATCCCTTCACTTCTTTACCAGGCTCGATAGATGACGGGCAAGGAGAGTTAAAAAAAGGGTCTTCTAACTTAGTAGTCTCTAAAACAACTTAGACGACGCAGTATCACACAAGCCTAAAAAAATAATATATCTAATATAATTCATTCAATGTAAAAGTTTAAATCTGTTAGGTTTAGATCCACGAGTGCATATCAATCCTTAACTTTCTTATAATTATTTGGCGTGAGACTATTCACATGTGAATTTTTAACCCAATAACTTACAAAGAGCTGCCAGCTATAGCCAATAATTTTCTAAAAGAAAGGTTCTAACTTTAGTATGGAAATAATTGTTCCTTTCATGCGGTTCTGCATTTGCTTTCTGTTGCAATCATATGTAGTAGAGCGCTAGCTTGACCGAAGAAGCAAGGAACTGGCTGCTGTTGCAGCGAGAATCCGAAATTGACTTGATATTATTTTTAAATTGTCTAAAGCACGGCTTTTGAAGTTGTAGGGCATGAGTCGATTGCATTGTGGTAAAAGCCAAAATAGATATGAAGAAGCTACTTCAGTACGTGTAATACTTAATAGATTAGGTTAGATAGGATGATACTAGTCCTTAGGTCGATTTTCAACTAGTTTTCCAGGTATCAACAAAATTACAGTCTATGCAGGTAGCAGCTCTTATTTTCTTCACAAAATATTCCACTAGTCTTCTATATTGTCGATTTTGCTTCCCCCAAGAACAGTAATGTTTACTAATCTTAATCATCTCTTTCCTTGTATTCTGGAGAACAAAATCTCGACTTTCATGTTGAATAGTCTTCCCTATCTCATGGGGCAGTAGGATTGGGACTTAAAAAGGAAGAAAGAAATTCTGAAAAGGTAGAAAGAAAGAAAGGACAAAGGGAGGGGGAAAAAAAAATACACAAATGACAGAGTTTTCTCACTAATAAGTGACACCTTTTCTGTTGAATAGTCTTCCCTACCTTATGCGACAGCAGGATTGAGACTTAAAAAAAAGAGAAAACAACTCTGGAAAAAGAAAAAGAAAGAGATGCCAAAGGAAAAAAAAACAAAAAAAACAAATGATAGAGTTTTCTCTATCAGAAACAGTTTGGCCTAGATTCACCAAAAATAATTTCTATGAAATTAATTTTGATTTGAAAATTTGATTTTAGTTATATATGTTGACACTAATTGGTCAGTTGATTTTTTCAGATATTAACAGAACTGCAGTCTATGCATGTGGTACTATGTGTCATGGACACAGACACGGGACACGACACGACTCGGACACGACGACTCGGCAAAGTTCAAAATATAAGGACACGGACACGGCTAATAAAATATAACTTTTTTTCAGTATAATAATACATATTCATTATAGATAATATACTAATTTTGCAAACAAAACTATATTTTGGAATGAAAGTAAAAATAAATTTTTATTCAAAAAATTTATAATATTAATGCAAAATAAAGATAGAAAAAGAGAATACCTTTAGTTTAGAGGCTTTGTTGAAGGAAAACTCAGCAAGATCAAAGATGAGATCAATATTTTTTTTTTTTTGTTAAGAGTAGAATTAGATAATTTTTTTATTAGGAATAGGACTATATAATTTTTTAATTATATTTTTTTCTAAAATTGTACTATACTTTTTTCCAAATTATATATTTTTTAACTAATTTATTATGATGCGGCAATATTAAGTATCTTAATTAATTAGGAATTAATTAACAAACTTTTTTCATTCCTAATTAACAAACTTTTCCGGATCACATTACGCGGCATGGACGCGCGTCCATGCCCCGTACGCGTCCGACGCGAGTCGGACGCGGACGCGCGGGGGGAAACCCCGTCCCCGCGTCCGTGATACGTAGATGTGGTAGCTCTTATTTTCTCCTCGAAGTATTCCGTTAGTCTTCTAAGTTGTGGATTTTGCTTCCCACCAGCGCAGCAATGTTCACTAATCTTAATCATCTCTTCGATCACTTGCGATCTTGAGAACAAAACCTCGACTTTTATGTTGAATAGTCTTCCCTACCATATGGGGCAGTAGAATTGTGACTTAAAAAAGGAAGAAAACAATTCTGTAAAAGGAGAAAGAAAGAGATGTTAAAGAAATGACAGAGTTTTCTCACTCACTAGCTGATATGTTTTCTATTGGATAGTCTTCACCTTACGTGACAGTAGGAAGACAAGTCTCACACGGCGACAATTTGGTCTAGATCAGAAAAAATAATTTCTGTGAAATTAATTTTAATTAGAGAATTGATTTTGGTTAGATAGCATGATACTAATCGGTACGGTAAGTCGATTTTTCAACTAGCCTTCCAGATATTAACAAAACTGCAGTCTATGTAGGTGGCAGCTCTTATTTTCTCCCCGAAGTATTCCATTAGTCTTCTACATTGTGGATTTTGCTTCCCACAAGCGCAACAATGTTCACTAATCTTAATCATCTCTTTCCTTGAGATTTTGAGATCAAAGCCTCGACTTTCATGTTGAATAGTCTTCCCTACCTCATGGGGTAGTAAGATTGGGACTTAAAATGGAAGAAACAATTTTGAAAAAAGACAAAAAAAGCGATGGTAAAGAAAAAAAAAGAAAAAGGCCAAGTGACAAAGTTTTCTCATTCACTATCTGATAATTTTCCTGTTGAATAGTCTCCTTACCTCATGGGATAGCAGGATTGGGACGTAAAAAAGGACGAAAACAAATCTGAAAAAAAAGAAAAAAAGAGAAATTAAATTTAAAAAAAAAAAACCAAATGACAGAGTTTTCTCACTCAGTGACAGTTGGCCTAGCTTTTAGAAAAATAATTTCTGCAAAAATAATTTTGATTGGAAAGTTGATTTTGGTTAAATATTGTATACCATTTGATTGAGTCTAATAGAAAATCGTTTTTTGTAAATAATTTTATAAAATGGTTTGACAGAACTTTTTTACTATTAGCAAATAATATATATTTTTGCTAAATTTATTTTAAATTTGAATTTAATTTAGAAATTTTAAACTTTGAATTTAAAATCTAAACTAGAATTTAAATTTTGGTATTTAAATTCAAACTTTAAAATTTTGAAATCTTAAATTTTTAAATTTTAAATTTGAAAATTTAAAATTCTAAAACCTTAAATTTTAAATTTTAAATTTTAGATCAAAATTTTAAATTTCAAATTTTAATATAAAATTTTAAATTTTTAAATTTGCAAATTTTAATATTTAAATTTTAAAAATGAATTTAAAATTTAGAGTGTATTTTTAAATTTTAAAATTTAAAATTTTAATTTATAATCTACAATTTAAAATTACAAATTTAAAATTTTTGAATTTTAAAATGTGAAATTTAAAATTTAAACGAGGCCCAAGTTAACAAGCACCGCCACGGGTCCATCCGAACGCGGTTTCATGGATTGCTGACGTAGTAACATAATTTGATTTATGCACACATTTAAGGGATTTTTTTTTTTAGAGAGAAAGATAACATGCAACCCGCTTTATTTATTTTTTCAGAAAAATAAATTTAGCTGAAAATGTAAAGCAACTAGAATTCAAACATAGGATCTCGAATATCAAATACTAAGCCCTTTACCACTTGACTTAGAAACGGTCGGTTGTTTTAGGGTGTTACATGGCTTCTAATCATACTTCTTGCAAATTGTGCAAATTGTACTATATTCGAATCAAATAAATAACGAAGGACACCTCCTGTAAGAATGAAGTAGCGCTGTTAGATTAAAAAAAAGGGTTATTCTTCTTAGACATAGGATGGACCACTCTTGTGCCTTGGATTCAAAATTTCTCACTTCCCTCTCTCTCATCCTTCTCTCTTTGTGCCACACATTGTTATCTCCCAACTTTGTTGTCTTAGTAGTTTCTGCTCCAGCTATTGCCAATCACAGTAGTAGAGACCAAGAGACCCTCCTTTACTTCAAGTCCCAGCTCTCGGACCCTCTCAGAGCCTTGGCCTCCTGGAACAACGAATCGCCGGACTTCTGCAAGTGGCCCGGAATCACTTGCAGCCGCCGACACCCGTTTCGAGTCACCACACTAGACCTCGACTCACTAAGCCTCTCTGGCCCCTTGCCGTCCTGCATAGCCAACCTCACTTTCCTAAAAAGAATTCACCTACCGAATAACCGACTTCACGGCAACATCCCGCATGATATTGGCAGCCTATTTCGACTCCAGTACCTCAACCTCAGTATGAACTCACTCGACGGCTATATCCCTGAAACTTTATCTTTTTGTTCTAGTCTTCGCGTGATCAGCTTGCACGATAACGAGTTGAATGGCAAGATTCCATACAACCTCAGCAAATGCCTCAGTCTCCAAACTCTCAGCCTTAGCAATAACATGCTCGACGGTGAGATTCCACCAGGGTTTGGTTCCCATCCCAATCTTCAAAGGCTCATGCTTACGAGCAATAATCTCGTGGGAGACATTCCGTGGTTGTTAGGCAGCAGCTCTTCTCTGAGCCTTGTTCGCTTGGAGAACAATAAACTTGGCGGAAAAATTCCGCCTTTTCTCGGAAATAGCTCGTCCCTCTACATTCTTCTCCTCTTAAACAATAGCCTCACAGGACAAATCCCTCAAACTCTCTTTAACAGTTCGACACTCGCTAAGATCGATCTTTCAAATAATGGACTAACCGGGCCGATCCCGCCTTTCTCAAAGATTTCATCTACCCTTTCTTATCTTTCTTTGATGACAAACAATCTCTCGGGAGGCATTCCACCATCACTGGGAAACCTCTCTTCGCTCACCTTCCTACACCTTGCTAACAATAATTTAGAGGGAAGCATTCCGGAAAGCTTAGGCCGCATTCCTGGCCTGCAACTACTAGAATTATCCGAAAACGAGTTGACCGGATCGATACCATCCTCTATTTACAATATATCATCTCTTACCTACCTTGGTTTGGGGGGAAACACCCTGTCCGGCACGATACCACTAGACATTGGCCACACTCTTCCAAACCTTCAGAATTTAACCATGTATCAAAATCAGCTCGAAGGCCAGATCCCATCTTCTTTATCCAACATTTCTGGCCTCCAATCCGTTGATCTCTCCGCTAACTCATTTGATGGAGTGGTGCCTCCGAATCTAGGATCTTTACAGAACCTTCGCATTTTGGATTTCGGGTGGAATCTGCTTCAAGCTAGCAATTGGAGCTTCCTTTCTTCTTTAACTAATTGTAGCCTTTTGGAGCAGTTAACTCTGCAGGAAAATAAGCTTGAAGGTACCTTGCCGAATTCCATCGGAAACCTCTCGCCGCGGCTTGAAATGTTGCTAATCGGAGGTAACCGATTATATGGAACAATTCCCGATGAGATCGGAAACCTCGTTAACCTCACTGCGCTTTCTCTTGATAACAATCAATTCACCGGGATTATTCCCGCCACCCTAGGTAACCTTCAAAACTTGTTTCTCCTACAAGTATCCTGCAATAATTTATCCGGCCCGATACCTTCCATAGGAAACCTCAAACAACTGAACCATCTCTACCTGCAGGAGAATGAGCTTAATGGAAGCATCCCAGTAAGCTTAGGGAGCTGCAAAAATTTGTTAGAACTAAACCTCTCTTACAATAGGCTTGATGGAATTATACCAAAGGAGCTTGTTAGCATTTCCTCTCTTTCCATAGCCCTCGATTTATCACATAATCATCTATACGGGCCAATACCGCTTGAGGTGGGTAGCTTGATAAATCTTGGACGCTTAGACTTGTCCGAGAACCGATTGTCTGGCGAAATTCCTTCCACTCTAGGCGGTTGTCAGCTTTTGGAGTACCTTCACATGGAAGGCAACTTCCTGCAAGGAAACATTCCTCAATCCTTCCAAAATCTCAAAGGTATTAAGGAGCTGGATCTTTCGCGGAATAACTTATCCGGGCCGATCCCAGAGTTCCTGGAATCCTTTGGTTCTCTGTGTTATCTTAACTTGTCCTTCAATGACCTTGAGGGCGAAGTTCCAAAAGGCGGTGTCTTTAGTAACATAAGCGGAATATCTGTCCTTGGGAATAGCAAGTTATGTGGAGGTGATCCGAAATTGCAACTGCCACCTTGTTCTACTAGACCCGCTCACAGCAGACTACTAAGCTCTCGGGTTCTAAAAGTGGTAATCCTGGTTGCAAGTGTCGCGGCAATTTTCTTGTTATGTTTATTCATCTTTCTTCACCGATCTAGAAAGGCAGGCAAAGCAAATCAACCAGAACATTACTTGGAGGACAAGTACAAGAAAGTAACTTACACCGATATCTTTAGAGCAACTGACGGGTTCTCTCCAGCCAACTTGGTTGGTTTTGGAACTTTCGGTTCGGTCTACAAAGGAACACTGGATGTTGGACCGTACAATATTGCCGTCAAAGTTTTCAACCTTCATCAACATGGAGGCCCAAAGAGCTTTACAGACGAATGCGAGGCATTGAGAAATATTCGCCACAGGAATCTCATACATGTTATTACTTCATGCTCGACGATGGACCCCTTGGGTAATGAATTCAAAGCCCTGATTTTTGAATATATGCCTAATGGAAATCTGGAAAACTGGCTGCATCCAACAGTTAGCAGGAATAATCAGACAAGGAAGTTAAATCTGATCCAGAGGTTAAACATAGCAGCGGATGTAGCTTCTGCTCTTAGTTACCTGCATCACCATTGTGCATCTCCAATTGTTCATTGTGATCTAAAACCAAGCAATGTTCTCCTGGACGATGAAATGATTGCTCGCGTGACTGATTTTGGGTTAGCGAGGTTCCTCCCAGAGGCTGAATCTACAACATCTAGGAATTCGACAGACTTGATTGGGCTGAAAGGGTCCATCGGATACATCGCACCAGGTAAAGATCTAGCATACTTTACTTCCTTACAATGAGTTTTTATCCATGCATGAGTTACATAGGCGGGCAATGGATTATGCAACAAACAAGTCATATTGCGATAAGCTAAAAAAGAAGAGAAAAATCACTTCTAGAAAATGAAATATCACTGTCAGTCAAAATGTTAATGTGCTAGTATACTTGCAAGATTTGGCATGTCTCTCTACATTCATTAGTACTCACACATCAGAATCCATTTTTAGGTTCGTGTAGTCTGATAGATATGGCATACAAATTGTTCAGATGGATTGAACTCATTTGTTTCACGTGGTATCAGAGCAAAAGGTTCAGAGTTCAAGCCTCCCCGTCTCGTCCACCATTTAGTGAAGAAACATGTCCATCCATGTAGTTCAAATATTACCATTCAATAGCTTTTATCTCTTAAAAAAGTTAGTTGTTTCACAATGGGCAAATGCAGTAGTGATCAAGATGCACACATTATTATAGCAAACAACTTTTACATACATTTCTTGCATGGTATATATGCAAATCATGTATTGGAGAAACACCAAATCGTGATAGGAGACTCAAAAACACGTTCATGCTTCATTGAGGCCAAACAACAAACACATTGTAGTCATAATATAGTAAAGCAGAGCACACCAGGAAGCCACTGCATAAAAGCTAAATCATGCAATAAATTTTTGTTGAGAGAAAGGTAACATCAGGTAATCGTTTCGTTCCTTTTTTTTTTATTTTTAAAGTGAACTTAGCTAAAAATATGAAGCAACTAGGCTTCGAATATGGGATTTCGAATACCAACTATCAAATTCTTTGTTACCTGCGCAAGGGAGGGTCGGGCTCGGCACGAAAATCATTCATGAAATAGTGAATCACTTTAATCACAAAAGAGTGGCGCTGCGTTGGGCTCGAACCCGTTGAGCAGAATCTTTTTTTGGCTCGTTTTTTCAGAGAAAGCTTTGAGTTTTGACTTATGACCTGCTATTCTTTTTTTCTTTTTTTTTTTGCCCTCGGCTAAAATGCACTTTACTTTTTTTCATATACAACATAAACTTTATAAATGACTCTGAAAATAAAAAATATTTTATTTTATTTCAACAATAATACAATAATTGTATTTACTGGGTTGAGGCTGATTAAAATTTTCGAAATGACCAACTGGAACTTTTTTATTTTTGAGAAAAATGTAGCACGCTACCCGCTTCATTCATTGAATTGATGAATTAGGCTACATGGGTGAGGCAACTTAAGACCTACAAAGACCAACTGAATATTTAAAACACGTTTCTGAGTGTAATTATTGTATCATTCAAAAGAAAAGTATAAGTATTTCTTCAACTGAATTTTTTTTTTTCCCCTTTCTGAGGTGTGGTTGCCTCACCTTATAGCTTAGTTCATCTTCTAAATAAATAAAGCAGTAGTATGCTATTTTTTTTCTATAAAAAAAGTATTTCTTCAACAAAATGCGATACAGTCAGAATGACAAGTTATACGTTAGCCTCTTTTTCTTTTTCTTTTTCTTTTATTTTGCTATTTTGATTGAACAAAGTAGCTAGGTATAAGAGGCAAAAATTTAATTAGAAGCTCCTTACATGAGTACATGTGCACACTTTTGAGAAGTACATATGCACAAATTCACTGAGATTTTGTTTTCTTCATGTAAAAATTAATTAATGCAGAGTATGGAATGGGGGCCAAAATCTCTAAAGAGGGAGATGTTTACAGCTACGGAGTACTCCTACTAGAGATGCTAACAGGGAAGAGACCCACAAATGAAATGTTTAAAGATGGTCTGAGCCTGCACAAATTTGTTAGCATGGCATTTCCAGAGAGAATAGAAGACATTTTAGACCATGAGTTGTTTAAAGATGCAGGAGAGCATGGTCTCAATTCTGGAATGGAGAATCACACAAACACATTTGTGTTTGAAAGATGCATCATTCCGCTAGTCGAAATCGGCCTATCATGCTCAATGGAATCGCCGAAGGATCGACCGACGATGGAGGATGTTGCCGGTGAAATTCTTGCAATAAAAGTAGCATTTTCCGCGGCGCAAGTGCAACTACTTTCTTAATTTTGTAACATATTTGTCTATTGTATACATATTGAATACAATATGTATTTAAATTTACCAATGCATAAGAGGTTGATCAAACTTGGACAATGGTTGTCTACAGGAATTAAAGTATATAATATATGATAATTAATATTAATTTACGTGAGATAGTTCCCTGTTTGGATGCATTGTGAATGCTACATATGTTGACAACTAAAATTAGTAAAAAATTAAAAAAAATTAAAAGAAGAAGAAAAGGATCAAGCGAATTGCCCAAGGATGTTTCGTTTGGCTCGATCTTATTCTTTTATGCCGTCTCTACCCTACGAGACAAATCCCCAACACATTCTCACCTCATTCCACTTTTGTTTTTTTCCCCAGAGGGAGAAGTTTATGAACTTGTTCTTATATGCAATGGATTTTTTATTGTAAATTTGGCTAGCTAATAAATCAAATGTTTTACAATAAGGTCAAAAATATTATTATATGATTTAATGGAGACTTGGGGGAGGCACATCAATCCAGTTAATTTTGTGATAATTAATTCAGTGTGTCAACTCAGCTCCAGCCTATCAAAGGGATTAATTATTGGCGCAAGTTGTTGATTAATGAGGAGTTTTTTAAGTATTAATTCAGTTTATTACTTAAAAAGCTTTGCAGTTTATGTCGGCGAAGGATAATTAATTAAAGAATTAGCAAGCTCTATCCATATATTATTTTTTAGTAGCTTTAATAAATTACGATGAGGATCGATCTCTTTTATTTAGCTGCAACGTAGATATATAGATGTGATATTAAACCATTCTAGTAACTTAAATTAATTTGGCACCCTAGTTCAATGCTAAACTTTAAATTTCTAGGGCTATTTAAAATAGAGTTGAGTAATGTGCAGGATTGAAGAAAGATAACTGAGACACGAGCTAAAATACAAATTGAGTTATTATAATTTAACCCAAAATTTTACATTAAAAAAAAAAAAAACAGTAAGAGAGAAAGCGATGGAGTCCAAACAAAGAGAATTATGGGTGGCTTGTGTTGGTAATTAACACACTTAAGACAAAAGCCTAATCCTTAATTAATTAATGTCCCTGTAATCATCGTCTTATATTGTCCTTATTCATGCACGTAGAAACAAAGAATGCAAACTGTAACAACCAATATATATACTTATAACACAGCTAAACTATTGTAACCATATCCATACATTCTCTTATATACTCCACATCATTTACACCACCTAATTAAGGTTAAAGAGAAGGATAATTAAGCACTCACAAGTTAATGGATATTTTGGTGAAGAATGAGCTCAACGGCATCGGAGGACGCCTTATCGGGCAGCCGACGAGAGCAATGGACGGTCCAAATCACGCGACGAAGTCCACGAAGAGGAGGAGAAGGGAGCCTGCTATTTTATCCGCGATGAACCAAAGTGCTAATAATAACAGTAAGGAGATCGTTGCTACTCAGTCTACTAGCACTAACAGCGGTGCAATAAAGCGGAGCTCGCGGTTTCGCGGAGTTAGCAGGTAGGGTGTGTATATACATCACATAACATGCATGTAGTTAAAAGAAAGAAACATGCAAAAATATTTGTTGTATTTATAAACTATGCATGTTTATGGTATAGACGTATAATATTTCTGATCGTATGACAGGATGGTTTTCGTTTATAACAACGTAGAATACAGGAAGTTATATATACTAATATTGCTACGTGATTGTATGTGTTAATATATTCTTCTCTGAGTATCTTTTATAGTATCAAAAATGCAAAACAGATGGATAATATGTCGACCGTATGCACGCAACAACACTATTTTCCAAACGTGATTAATCATTCTTTTGTTTCAAATTACGTACTCACGCTAACGAACAGAGTCGATCGCAATCGCAATGTAGGCATCGATGGACGGGCCGCTACGAAGCACATCTATGGGACAAGTCATCTTGGAATGCAACACAAAAGAAGAAAGGAAAACAAGGTATAAGATTTGATCAACTCTCTTGCTTATGTTCGTATGTATATACACTTCACATATATATTGATCAGCTATGTCTGAATAAATGAACGTGTTTTTTTTTTCTTTGCATGGTGCATGTTATTCCAGTATGATTAATTACGTTGAAATTCTCACGTATCCATTTCACGTAAACAGTTTATCTCGGTGCCTATAACGAAGAAGATGCTGCAGCACGAGCTTACGATCTCGCGGCAATAAAATACTGGGGAGTTACCACATACACAAACTTTCCGGTATGAACAATATTTAATATCAAACTGCTTGGGCAGATTTCGGATTTTTAAATTTAATCAGTATAAATTCATGATTTGATCGCTATTTTAAACTCGTAGAGTAAAAGCGTACGTAGTAGTTGTTTGCTTTTTATTTGATCTTCTATATGATTGTTCATCAGGTTTCCGACTACGAGAAGGAAATAAAAATAATGCAAACTGTAACGAAAGAAGAGTATCTAGCCACATTAAGAAGGTATTTGGCTTAAACTACGTCATTTACATGCATGTAATTAAAAGATATCTTTATCTTCAACCTTATAAACAACTTGTTTTATTGACAGGAAGAGTAATGGTTTCTCCAGAGGTGTCTCGAAATATCGAGGAGTTGCGAGGTACTTGAACTGTTAGGATCTCCATTTTGATCTCTATTTTCGTCGCAAGTTTCTCATCAAAATAATAGCTGTACTAATTACTATTTGAAAACTTCAGGCACCATCACAATGGAAGATGGGAAGCAAGAATTGGGAGAGTATTTGGAAACAAGTACCTCTACCTCGGCACCTACAGTACGTCAAATATACCCATATATATACCAGCTTCGTCAAATAATTTTGCAATATAATCAATTTACTGAGTTATTTTACTTGAAATTTGATTATAGGCACTCAAGAAGAAGCTGCTCGAGCTTACGACATTGCGGCGATAGAGTACCGAGGGATTAATGCTGTGACCAACTTCGACTTAAGCACATATATCAAATGGCTTAAACCAGGAGCAACCAACAACGGTTTCACATCTCAAGACCAAAGCCTCACCGACGAACCTCCACTTCTGCAACCCTCCTTTGCGGCCGACGAGATGAGCTCAGAATATAACCAGCAGTTTGTGGCACATCAGCCTTTAGGAAGTGCTTCTTGCAGTAGATCTTCTTCTTCGACAGCCCTGAATTTGCTTTTGAGGTCCTCAATGTTTAGAGAGCTAGTGGAGAAGAATTTGAATACAGTTAATAGCGAAGGGATTGAAGTTGCGGAGCGAAAGGACGAGAGGGAGCAGTTGCATGATGAGTGCAATGCAGTCTTCTATATTGAAGATGGTGATGAGCCACAGCTTTGCTATTCTGACGGCGACAACGGGCGATATTTCGAGCTGCAAGAGACCGCAGCTCGCATTGAGCAATCCCTTTGGAGCTGTTTGTGAGCATTGCATATGGCAGATTCACTAATATTAGGAAATTAGTAATAAGTTATCACAGAAACACAGTTAATCTCTGAGATTAATCTAATTCTTTATATTGTAACTCTGTCTTTCAGTTTGATTAAAGAAAAAGGCCGTCAATTTTGGATTTTCTGCCTTCCGAGTAGTATATTCTTCAATTTGAATTCGAGTTATGGATTCGCCTACGGCCAAAGAAGAGATGGGGAGAGAGAGATAGAGAGCAAGAAGAATATATGTGGATGAGGAAAATCATAAAACTTTTCACTCGAATTCTGAAAAAAAAAAAAGAAAGAAAAAGAAAAGAAAACTACTACTACTTTAGACAGGAGATGCAATGTGCTAAGAGGAACATCTAAAACCAGAGGATTAAAATTCACAAATTTGTGTTAAGAGGAACAACCAAAAACAGAGGATTAAAATTCATAAATTCCAGATTGTCCCCATATAAATTTTAGAAAAATAACTAGCGTGAACAAAATCAACTACCGAGCTAAGTAGCCACCTAATAATTTTAAACAAATTGCTCAGCTTTGACAAGCCGAGCCTACATGCCTATATACACTTGACGGATGCGTTCCTATTAAAAGAAGAAAGAGATACGAACGGCTACCTAGCAGCGTCAATAAAAAGTAGACACAAAGTTTGAACATCAAACTCTACGCTAGTTGTTTTTTTTGTACCATGTCAAGTAATATGATTGGTGAACCAAAAAATTATCCCACAAGAGCAAGAGGATTGGTTCAAAACCTGAATAAACGAAATGTGCCGAATCAAATATCATTTAGCAAGACGGGATCAGCGCCGGAGTTGCAACAGTTCCTGATTCTGGCCTTGTAGCATTTCCTGATTCTTCTGAATCCACTAGTTGCAGCAGACCCTGCAAAGAAGGAAAAAAGAAATGATCCAGTAAGCTGACCAACTTTAATCTATTGCTGTATCATACTAAAAATTGAAAGCCGTATCATTAAGTTGCATGGTAGGCACTACATCCGCCAAATCTAGATATGATCATCGGAATTTGATGAATGGCCAAAAATTCGTTGCAAAAAATAGTGCAGCAGCAAAAAAGAAAAGAATTCTGGCTAAGTTGACAGTTATGGTTGGCTAAAGGAAAAAAGCAACCTTCAAACTTCCAGATTCTTCAAAACCAATGTGCCTCTTGCGAAAAACTTTGGAGACATCCTGTATTATATGATGAAGAAGATATTAAACAAGGCAGTTTATATAAATGCCACACAGCAACTAAGGCTAAACCCATTTAAATTGGGTAGGCTTTTTAGGCTTGCGCACTTCAAATCAGCTTCCAGCAAAAAAGCAACTAAAAAAAAAAAAATCAATAAAGACTAGGATGATAGAAGAGAAAACAAATTCTAAGAAAAGACAACTAAGAGTTAATAATGAATGGTCTAATCCATCAAGTACAATTTGCACGAGATTTAGCTTCAGATAAAAGGTCCAGTAAAAGAAACCATATAAGCTTTCAAGCAAATAATCTTCCATAAAATGGGTCTGTTGAATGTATCAATATTGAACATTGGTGCATATGGAATTAAAAATTGGAAAAAATTCTCAGCACTGAATTGATTGAGTGTTCAAATTTCCCCAGTATGAAATCACATAAGCGATACCTGAAGAAAATCAGGCCGTTTTCCACTATTTCTCTCAACAAACTGCAACAGATACATCACACCAGCCAAGGAACAATTCTGTAATCACAAATATCAGCGACTAATAAACATTCAGAAGGACAAGAAGTCATGCCCAGGGTGACTATTAGAATCATCCAATAGTAGTGATTAGTAAGGTAAAAGGAAAAGAACATGCTACTGCAAACTATATGAAAACAGGCAACCTATGTATATGACATCTACAGGTAGTAACTAAGATTTACACATGGAAGAGTTATCTGCAGAACTAAACAAGTGAGACAAATGAAGAGAACATGTAAAACCATGGAAATTAGTTTGAGCGGAAGGTCTACCTGTTTCTCTTCCATCACATTAATCTTGTCATCCTGCAGAGATAGAAAGTGCATTTAACATGAAGAACAAATCACATCGCCAAGTTGGGGGAAAAAAAAAGGTTCAAGTTCTGTGTAACTCAATTACATAAGCTCACCAGATTCTGAACTAATTGAGTGATGGCCTTTATATCTGAACCTACACTCAGAGTTTTCATGCGTGCATCAGTAACCTGTGTTAAACAATAGGAAATAGGATTTTTGAGAAGCAATTTTGCAAAGGATGTTATTAAAAAAAAAGGAAGCTGATTTAGCAGATTTGTTTATTGTGACTTGCAATTTACTGCCAAAGAAACTAAAACCTATATTTAACCCCCTCAATATTTAGACCATCAGCAGTTGACCACCTCCTTTCATTACATTTTCCATTAGGGAGCTGTTATATAATTGTAAAATTAGAGAGAAATTATTAAAACAAGTAAACTAGGTTTTAAGAATATATTTCAATATTTATAACAGTTCTTGAAAGTAAATGTGACAGGAGAGGTTTAACTGCTAACATAGTAAATACTGAGGATTTATACGTGCACATAGCGCTTTTTTTTTTTTACCTTTTCTTTTCTTTTCGTATCCTTTCTCTTTTTTATTTTGGAATTCTAGCCATTGTTTACAGAGAAAAAAAGAGTGAAGTGACTTACTAGAGTACTAAACTTTCCGAAACAGAGATAAAATGAAAGGGAGGAAAAAGAGAGAGAAATGAGAAGAAATCAACAGCTTGTTTTCCCACGATATATAAGATCCATTAAGCTTCATCTTTCGCATTATCGAACTAAAAAACCAGTTAGATTTTCTGACAGCACAAGAAGTATTACCTCCTGTTTTATTCCTTCAGCAATGTGCTTTTGCTCCTCCAGTTTATCATCCAACCTATTAATTCGCTGAGTCAGATGCCTCTTAGCTCCCTGGAAGACACATAAAATGTTTTAGGAGCTGAGTAAGCTAAACGGTAACTAAATGTTCTGATTATATACTTGACTAGCATTAGGCACATGCATTGCAAATGAACTCGCCATTGGCAGAAGATCATTGTCAATATCCACATTTGGATTGCTAATCAAAGGTTCAAAAGTCCTATTTCTATAAAAATATTGATTGAGAAAGAGAAAAATGGGCGCACTTCAAATTTGCCACTGCTTAACACCACTAACAATTTAGCATCAGTTCCACATAAGTAATCAAGATTGTCAGTTACTTTCTGAAAACCTTTTTTCTTTCCCTGAAAACCTAAGATTGTCAATTACTTCGAGAATGTACAACAAAAGTTTCCTCATTGCAATGGTTCAGATTACAGAAGGAGAAAACAAAAAAATACTGATCGAATGAATCACAGGTAATACTCACAGAAAGAGAAGCAGAGACCTGCTCCAAATTTTTTGTCATGCTTGAAACAGCATTTGCCATATTTCGTTTGGTGACATACATGAAGTTGGAAAGAGAGAGACCCTAGTCAAAAAAAAATGTTGATTTATCAATAAGAAACCACATTGAAATAGGATATAAAACAAAAAAAAGAGAATAAAATAAAAAAATAATCAGAGTGGATTGTGACCCTGTGAGCCGAAAACAAAATTTTGTGTTGATTCATAAAGAAGAAACCACATTGAAACAGGAAAATTGAGGAAATAATAGCAAGAGAACAAAAAACTAATATATTTGATATTTTGAAGTGCTTTTTTCAGTCCTGAAGATAATAGAAAGAGCTTACTTTCCACCACATGTATCCATAGCCTAATCCTCCCAAGGTGGCTGCTGGTAATATAAGTGTTGTTAATCCTGTGGAAAGAACAAATTCTATTAGTCAAAATTATACAGTTATTACTGCTGGAAAGATGCCAGTTTTTAGCAACAATATTTTACTTTGTTGTTGTTTGTGTGCTTTTTTTGCACTTGAATTTTCACTGGAACTTTACAACGTACCTGTCTGGCCTGAATTTCCATTGAGAACAGTCACAGGATACGGGGTAAGAAGTTGCCGGACCTCCAAGAGCAACTTTTGGACCTACAAAATATAGAAAGAAACATTACAGTAAGTATAAGGATACGATGAAAAATTATAGACGCACCTCCTTAATTTAGAGTAAGTTCAAAAATCTAGAATTGACATAGGAATGGCACCTGACGGCCAGGACATTCCTTGATCCCCCAACATATGTTTAGAATAGTAATTTTCGTAACTTCTATTTGTATTGTCCAAATTTTAATATATCATACCCTTTCATTTACCGACTTGAAACTTTTGCATGACCTTTGTTTATTTATAGCACCATAGTACAAACTTGAACAGGTTGTCAAATGAATTCTGTATTTTTTTTTTTTGAAATTTAACAAATATTTTAATTTTTAAAAATTGTATAAGTTTGGAAAATTTTAACAATTTGCCAACAATGCATTACATGCACTGTACCCGGACTTGCATACGCTCAATGTGATACTAGGAGGCCTGCAGATTTTACCAGCATTTCAATACATTGCTCAGAACATTTTCCACTTGCCCAGTATTAGGTTGAGAAAATGACAATTGATCAAAAAAAAAAGTTCTCTCCTAGTAGCCTTCCATTACTTGAGCTTTTCTCTACCAAACGACAACTGTAAATACGCAATTGAGGAAAGTCGAGAGGGAGAGATGCTACAGGGTTGTATATGCCATGAGGAATCTACATTCCTTTCTTATATGATATTTAAAAGGTTAATAGCAAAGTGCAATTTCAACGGTCCCTAATCTTCAAAATGTTCAATGTTAGTAATCAGCAAGCAATAGTACACACATTACAATTTAGCAAGCATATAATCGATAATTAAAAGTATCCTGCATCAAAAACCACAAGTAACAACATATGCCCAACTAGCGCCTTTATATCCCACAGTATGCAGTCACAGAAACAATTATATAAGCACTAAGAATATCGTGAAACAACCACACTAATTCCCTCAAACTTGGGTTATTCTAAAGTAAAGAGATAACCTGAGGAGCAAGAATTTCAACCAATTGATCATCAGCATCCGTTCCTTTCTCTCCAGAGTTCTCCACTCCCTTGAGCGTGTGCTACACAAGACTACAATAAGTATCTACGTTTTATCAATAAACAACTGATTCCACCAACATCATCGACAACGGCAATGACAATTACAGTTCAACTGAGAAATTTCATACAAATCAAAGCAAGTACATTTTATCCGGGATTAGAGAGAAGTAATATAACGGAATCTGATTACAACCTGAAGCTCCACCAATATATCATACAACCTCCCATTCCGTACCAAAATCGAACCAGTAAGCCCTAGGAAACGAGTATAAACGCATCAGATCAACATATCAAGCACTCAAATCGAATCGTGCGTTGATCCGACGAAGAAGTAACAAATGAGCAAACGATGGCGGGGAAATCACCTGCGCCGACCAAGAGAATGGCTCTCGATAGCCCTATCCCCACCTGCATTGCCATTGTTGTGCACAGTGCTCTTCTACGAAACCCTAAAAATCCTTCTCCTCCTCTTCGTCGGGGTGATACTCGGAGGGGTTTGGTCGTGGAAGCGAGAGCGACGAGAGAGAAGGGTTACGAGCGAAAGTAGCAAGTGGGCTTTTCCAATTTATATTTTTTTATTTTTTTAAATTTAAATTATAATATGGTAGTAGTGAAGAGGCTCTACGTACGGCTCCAACTCGGGTTAGGTTCAACCCGGACCCAACAGACCCAACCTGATCAATGAGTCGGGTCCGATTGGGATTAGGCAAATTTTAATTTGATTTAATTACACACACTCATTCCCTCTCTCTCTCTCTCTCTCTCTCGATCCCGATGAGCTTCGTCTCCCACGCCCACCATGGATCTCACTGTAAGATCTCTCCCCCATCACGATAATCTCTACGGAGCCATTACTTGAAAAAGCTCAGTATTAGGGTTTACGACACTGATCGAACTAAGATCATACGCTTCATGCTCCTTTTACGCTTCATTTGATCTCGTAATTGCTTCTACATTGGGAAATTTATTATTTTCTTGTGAAGTTGTTGTGGCTTTAAAGAGTATTTTTACACCTAGAAGTTGCTTTCGCGTGGTAAACTTTCGTTAGATTTTGTTGCTGATCCAGTAAATGCTGATGCAATGAGAGTATCTCGCATCCCTGTAGCGTCCCAATAGTGCAACTTGGTCCTTGTAATTTTCGCTCAATAATTTGCAATTTAGTTTCTAGTGATTTATAAACCTTTGTTTTTTGTGTAAGATTTAAATTTTTGACGGTGCTTGCGTTAAATTTGAATAAGTGATTCCTTTCACAGAAAACGTAGAATGAACATTTCTACCTGCTTTGTCTATATACTTGATAATTTTTATAGTTTTTTTAATACTTCCACATGATACTGCAGTTGATATTTGTTGCTGTTGATGGTATCATTTGACTCTTGGAGGGACTTCTTTAATTTTCTGAGTCAACATGGTCGAATGCCATTTCTGTATATGGAATCATACATTTCATGTTTAGGATCTACTCAACTTTTCTGTTAGTTGAGATGTTCCTACCGCCTATTCCACTAAATAAGTGAAAAGAACAGAACTGTTCCTGTTAGAGATCTCTTTCATAGTTAAGTTATTTGTCCATATATATAATACTAACGGCTTACTCTGAGACGACATTGTTAAAAGAAGCTTTTTCTTTACTTGGTTCTTTACAGATACTAAGTGATTAGAAAGTTGAACGAGTAGTTTGTAATGTAATCTAAACAAAAAAAGAAAAAGAACAGTTTGTTCTATTGTAACACAACAAGTAAATATTTACTTTCTTGGTGCAGTCACTCCATTTTATCCCGGGCAACCAAATTAATTCTTTCTACCGAACAGAGTTTCTTTTAACCGAAAAATGATTCTCTAATTGCCTGCAATTCTTTTACAACTGCTTCCATCTGCATTCTATTACTTGGCTCATCGTCGGAACATCTGATACCAATCCCAAAAATTGATACCAAGCACTCCAATAATCTATCTGTTTCGTCTGCTTTGCCCTCTGTTCTGTCGCTGATCTTTCCCCTTTCTTCTTGCAGGTGCATCGTCGGATCGGTTATGTCCTTGACTCTTTCGGGAAAGTGCATCTTCACGTACTTGTGAAGGTTTACATCATCCTTGAACATTTCATTGGTTGGTCTCAATCCAGTAAACATCTCCAGCAGAAGTATTCCGCAACTGTAGGCATCGCCCTGAATCGAGGCTGGGCTTCCCATTCCATATTCTGCAATTCATATGTAAGCATAAAACATTTTCATTATTACACAGTTGATAATGTTTAAGCTCTTCCAAAATTAATTGGGGAAAAATGATTAATAGCAAGAGGTATTTCTTCCTTCTGTATTTAACTTTAACACCTTGCACTTTTATCATAGTATTAAGTAAATTTCTGTAAGGCATCACCCTATGCGTATTAATCAAAAAAAAAGAAAAAAGAAAAGAGAGAGAGTTTGTAAAAACTACAATCCACTTGGATTATTGATTGATATTATTTAAATCTTTTTTCTGTTTTGCATGGTTTGATAAAAGTCAGCTTGATTTATTTACCTAAGACATAATGATGAATGCAAAGTATTGACAAGATTTACCTGGTGCAACATATCCGATTGATCCTTTCAATCCAACAGTAGAAGTCAGTATGCGTGATGAGCTAACAATATCTATGGAGAGAAACCTTGCAAGCCCAAAATCACCTACATGGGCCGTCATGTCTTTGTCGAGAAGAACATTACTTGGCTTCAGATCACAATGCAAAATCGGCGTTGGCCCGTGATGATGAAGGTAGTCCAATGCAGAAGCCACATCAATAGCAATGTTCAACCTCTCGCCAAAGCTTAAATTCCTTACTCGTTCATGGCCGTTCATTTCACGATGCAGCCACTCATCTAAACTACCATTAGGCATGAGCTCATATACTATTGCCTTGAACTCCTTGCCTTCAAAGTCAAAAGCCGAGCAGGAAGTTATGACCTTTAGAAGATTCCGGTGTCGAATACTTCTTAACGCTCTGCATTCAGCCATGAAGCTCTTTGAAGATCCTTCTTGCTGAAGGTTGAATACCTTTACAGCAATTTCTTCACCACTGCTTTCTAACACCCCTTTATAAACAGTACCAAAACTTCCTATTCCGATTAAGTTCGAAGTAGAGAACCCATCAGTGCCTTTGTGCAAATCAGAAAAAGAAACCCTTATGAATTGACCATCGAAGATTTCAATCGATGATGTTCTGTTTTCTGACTTCTTAATCCTACGTCTTCGAAAGAAAAATATACTTATTAGTACACCAAATAATATAAGTCCAAACACTGAAGGTATGACTATTTTCATCACTAATGCCCCTTTTGTTTTCGACTTTTGGGCAGAACAAGAAGGGAGGTGTAATTCTGAAATGCCTCCGCAGAGCATATTATTTCCTGTGACTGAGCTCGAGCTCAAATTTGCAAAAACTCCTGTGGTGGGAACTTCACCTTCGAGATTATTGAAAGATAAATTCAGATACTGCAACAACCGAAGCGTACCCAAAAATTCCGGGATTGGCCCAGATAAGTTGTTATTTGAAAGATTCAATTCCTGAATACCTTTTAAGTTGCTCAGAGATTGAGGAATGCTCCCTTCAAAGTGGTTACTGTCCATATATAGGTACACTAACACTTCACATTCTCCTAAACTGCTAGGAATTTCTCCCGATAACTTGTTGTTGGAAACATTGAACTGCAGGAGATTATTCAGTTTACCCACTTCAGGCAACGATCCAGTAAGAGAATTGTACGCTAAATCGAGGTATCTTGAAAGGGAGGAGATGCTTACAAGTTCTTTAGGTATCTCACCACTGAGATTATTATATGACATGTTCAATGTGATAAGAGCTTGCAAGTTCCCGAAACTCGAAGGTATGCTTCCTTGTAACTCATTCACCTCTAGATATAACTCACTCAACTGAGTCAAGTTTCCTATGGAAAATGGTATCTGCCCTGATAGTCTATTATCAAACAACCATAAACTCTGTAGCCCCTTGAGGTTTCCAATAGTTGGAGGAATGATCCCAGTGAGGAGGTTTTCTTCCATGAAAAGAGCATTTAAACCAACTAGGTCATCTATATTCGTAGGAATACTCCCGTATATCTGATTTTGCCCAATTGTGAGCCAATTAAGATTCGCCGAGAAGTTGGTTATCGACTTTGGCAACTCACCTTGGAGCTCATTCCGATACAGTTCGATTACTTGTAGATTGGTGCAGTTGGTTAAGGAAGTGAAGAAGCTCCAATCTCCTGCCTCTAGCTTGTTCCTACTTAGAATAACCCAATATAGATCATTCAACCTGCCTAAATTAGAAGGTACAGGGCCTGTAAACATATTATCATTAAGGCCAATCTCTTGAAGGCCCGAAGCATTGGCGAGAGACATGGGGATGAAACCTTCAAAGTAGTTGCTATACATGGAAAGCTGTTTGAGGTTAGGAAGAGTGTGGCCTAAATATGGTGGGAGAGTTCCATGGAGTTGGTTATCTCCCACATTGAAGTAATAAAGAGAAGAAAGATTATAGAGAGAAGAAGGGATTTCACCCGAAATCCGATTACTAGTTAGTAGCAGGTATCTTAAGCTGAAAATAGAGGCTAAACTCTCTGGGATGGTACCCTCTAAGTCATTTCCTGCTAAACTAAGGAAAGTGAGAGAGGAGAGGTTCCCCAAAGAAGGTGGAATGGTTCCAGTAAGATTATTAGAGGTAAGGCTCAATTGAGCTAGCCTCGAAATGGACCCGAGCTCAGTCGGAATCTCTCCAGTTAGCAAGTTATTGTCCAGGCTTAGGACTTGAAGGTTCTTGCAGGAACTAAGGTTAGCTGGGATTTGCCCATTAAGAGAGTTGTAGCTTATGTTTAAGTATTGAAGATGGAGAAGGCGGCCAAGTTCTTGAGGGATTTGGCCGTGGAATTGGTTATCGGGGAGGTGGAGTTTCATGAGGAAGGTGAGGTTGGCTAAAGAGGGAGAGAGGGAGCCGACTAAGTTGAGGGAGTCTAGCTCGAGGGCGGTGACGCGGCCCTGGTGGCGGCTGGGACTGCCGCAGGTTACACCGCGCCATTGGCAGAGAGGGAGAGAGTGGTTGTGATCGTCCCACGAGGATAAGGCGCCAAGGGAGTCGGAGGTTATCGATGTTTTGAAGCTGAGGAGAGAGTAGAGATCAGTTGTGTTGGATGACTGTTGTGAGGGTGATGCGAGAAAGATAAATTGAAGGAGAGTTAGTTGAAGTAGTTTCAGAAATATAGTCATTGGCGGAAGTTCCAGAGAGAGAGAAAAGAAGAAGAAGAAGAAGAAGAAGAAGAAGAAGAAGAAGAAGAAGATTGTTGGCCTGTATGGCCTGCTTTTAGGTGCTAAAGAGAATGCTACAAATTGTTGCGAATTGCTGGCTTGCTTTGACCTTTAATAGAAAATAAATTTCTCCTTTGTCAATGGCCTGGGAGTATGAACACAAGCTCCTATGGGTTAAAAGAAAAAGGACAAAAAAAAAAGAGAAGAAAATCCTTAGGACAAGACGTAGTTGGCCTGCAGCGTATTGCTTTTATATAACAGAAAATGATGTGCCTCCCCGAACGTAGTGTTTGGATCCTGCCCGTGTGAATCTCACCGTAGCTCCCCAAAACACAAAATCAATATGCTGCATCTCTTATTTTAAAATATAGAGCAATGCTGCTTCTTCTTCTTTTTTGGTGTTAAATATAGAGCAATACTGTATGTACATCATCCTAGATGATGTAAATCTTATAATGCAATCATTATCAATTTTTTTAAATAGAAAAAGGCATCGTATTATCACTCTCCCTTTATAAATCTAATTCAACCAGATGCTAACTTAAATCCTTCCTACTTATATTGTAAGATTACTTCATTATAGACGAGTTATACATATTACTTTTTCCAAATGTATACATCTAAAATGACATGCTTGGGTATGCACGTTACTATGTCGCTTTCACGAGCACGGTATAGTCACAGTACAGTTGAAAATTATCAGGAGATAACAGCATGTGATGCACAATGAGAGTTTTTTCTTCAGGTAATGAAGATGCATGGTATACCATCCTCTTTCTAAACTTCTTATAGAGAACAGGTTCACATTTTAGAGCAGTTGATGTATGAAACGTAGTATCCAAGATCCTGAAGGGTTTGTAGGAGGGAAAAAGGAAATTGCCAGCTTAGGATGTTGACATGTGACAAGTTATTCAACTTCACTTTATCTAATCAACTCTGGCCACATGTCAAAAGAGGATATTTCTACGTTTGAAAATACAGAAATATCTTGAGTGCCAAGGAAAAGGTTAAGTTTATGTTTACATTCGAAATTTCAAGCGGAAGCATAATTAGAAAACTTGAACTTGCCTAGTCGACTTGAAACTTGGTCGAGTTGGCTCAGTTCAATCTCTTAGTTGTCTCAGACATGACTTTGGAGTTTGCGCGAACGAATTAAAACCTGCAAGTTCGATTTGGTGAGAACACAGAACCCACGCCGAGTTTTAGAGCCGCTTTTGACCAGTCTTGACGCTGTTATGTATATGATTTCAGCTCGGGTACTCCGGTTTAACTATTGAGTCTGAATCAACCCAACTAAGCAGTTATGTATATGATTTTTTGAGAAAAAAGTTTTCGATGAAAAATCTTTTTTTCAGTTGTCCGTTCGTTTGGTGCCAAATTTGGAAAGCTACTTTCCAAATTTTATAAAAAACTAGTATTTTCATTTTTCTAACGTAATCCGGAAAACGAAAATATTAATTTACCATGAAATTTGAAAAACAAATTTACAAAAAGTTAGTTTTTCTTGAAACCAAATGAACACAAAATTGTAAAAAAAAAAAAGGTTTTCATGAAAAACTTTTTTCTCGGAAAAAAAAAAATTTACGTTTTTCCGAAAAACCAAACACCCCTTAAACCATTTTTTGCCAATAGATTCTTTAGTAGATTGTGGTTTTCTGTTTTTAAAAGTCATGATGCCACTATCTTTTTCCTAGCCAGAACCTCCAGAGTCATTCAGCTGCTAAACATCAGCTTTAAGTGATTCGCACCGAAGAAGCTGCAGCTTCAGAAATAGTAGTTGAAACATATCATCCATGAAGTATCACTAAATATAGTTATCAGTGAATTATTCATGATAATTAGTTGCCTTAGTAGTTCTGATAAGATTATTTGTTCAATCCAAATTCACGTAAGTTCAAAGATATGATATATCTAATAAAATCTATTCAATTCAAATTCTTAAGTCTATTAGATTTTTTTTTGTTTACTTTCTTTAATTAACTATTTGATGTAAAATTATTTATACGTTAATATGAACGAGCACGAGGATGAGGGGGAAAGATTGGCAAGAATTAGAAAATTGCCGGCCTGGGATGTTGACATGTTACAAAATATCCACTTGAGCTTTTCATTGTATTTCTCTATGAAAGCAAACAATGGCAATTGTCAATTCTTTTTTCAGCCCAAAAGTTGGATCTTTCTACACTTAAAAAAAAATGTACAAAAAAGGGCGAAAAAAAAAAAAAGTTGAGGATCTTCCAAGGATGTAATAGGACAAAAGAGGTTTTCCTTGCGATGAGGAGATTGATTGGTGGATAATTGGGTTTAGGTATGGAAAACCAAGCTGCCCAATTCAAACCAAAAAAAAAAAAGAAAAAAAAAGAAAAGGAAAATAGATTTGATTTTTGTTTTTTTATTTTTAAGAGGAAAAACATTATACAGGACGAGGGGTTTTCCTCATCTAAGTTACGTGAACAGTAAAGTATCCAAGTGGAAGTTATATCAAAGCTAGAGTCACTAATTGGGACTAATTATAATTTAGGAACCAAAGTGCCATTTTATCTTATAGATTCGGTAGATTATTACATAGTCAACCTCAAATTCTTCCTTTTTTGAGTGTAATCAACCTTAAAATAATGAGCAAGCGTAACCTAATTAGAGTAATTAAGCACGGATCGGTTTTCCTTTGCTAGATAAAGTAGCAAGGGAAATTAATTGCATGCACCCGTGTTATTATATTTCACTATGATAGTTAGTAAAACATGTGTATTTATTGTGATCTTAAATCCAAGGAGTGCTCGTGCATGTCGAGGACTTTGTGCTAGTAACAGCAGCAGTGAGGCCCAGGTTCATGATAAGATCCGTCAGTACATCTCCCCCCTAATGATCCCTTCATCCGGCATTGCTCGTTGCAGTTCCGGACGCACGGACCGAGGCAGATTTCATAGTCTGCAGGTTTAACGTCTGGTGCAGGTTCTTTTGCTTCTACTGCAGCAAAAAGAAAAAAAAACAAAACTTAAATTATGCAGCGTAAAGAAAAGAAAAACCTAAATGTAGCGCATGAGAAATTGTATTTTACGACAAACTTTTTCAAACTAGGATGATCACAGAATTTTCTAGTATTTTACGCGTAAAAAAGGAAAGATTTACATCAACCTAGAACTGACATTGATGTGATTATCTGTTATGCTTTGTTTGAGTCGCAAGTTTTGTCTAAATGAGCATGTATATAATAGGTACTAAATATTTTGATATAGTATTATATGTTTAGTTACATAGTTAATTTTGTGGTGTTTTGAACCTTTTACCTATTAAGAATTTGGACGCGTCTTCTATGCTATTTGAGATTTCATGGCCAGTATTATTGTCCGGACCGAGTTCTTCTGCTTTCACTGCAGTAGAAAGGAAGGAAAAAAAAAAAAAAAAAAAAAAAAAAATATATATATATATATATATATATATATATATATATATATATATATATATATATATATATATATATCAATGACGTTAAATCCATGTAATAATTAATCATATACTTACAAAATGTTATAAAAATCACTCCGGAGAATATATAGATATATTATTCTTTAAGTAATGAAATTTATTGGAAATTAATTTGCAATTTCACCTATTTGAAAAGTTAAAGGAAGGTTTATTATCTTACCAGGAGACACAACTAAGGTGACGAGCACCATTAGCATCAGCATTTTCCTAATAACATAATTTTCTCCTGTAGCCATGTGTATATTGCTTCTTGTTCCTCGAGTGTTGTAACTTTTTCTTGCCTCCCTTTTGGTGTTTAGTGGTCCTATTTATAATGCATGCATGATATTCATGTTGGATCTTAATTCCCCATTATGTTTCTATTCTTTTTATTTTATGAAATTTGGATAGATACAGCTTTTCAGTTAAGTGTACTGAGCACTTAATCACTTATATCGTCTTAGTTAAATTAGCATATGAGATGCTTCATTAATATGCCTTAGCTTAATAATCTTTCTCTGTTAATTACTTTGATGCTTATTTTTCTTCTTAATGTCCATAACTAGCCACATTTTTCTTGTCTCACGTAAATAAAATATCAATGCAAAATTAGAAGAGAAATGCTTCATTTCTAACCTCTCTTTTTTAACTTTTTCTCCTTTTTTTTCCCTCTCTTTGGAAGGATTTTTCTTTTCTAAAAAATAATTCATTATTCAGTAATATTTCACAGAAAAAAGGTATTCACCTACTGCTAGATCCACTTAGAAAGCATGATAGTGAAGAAGTGCACGAAAGATCTCTCACACAAGTTTCATGCACTAAATTGGAATCAGTGCACCACACACACACACACACACACACACACACATGAAGTGCACGAAAGATCTCTCACACAAGTTTCATGCACTAAAT
Source organism: Puya raimondii (assembly GCA_016920855.1). Lineage (NCBI taxonomy): Eukaryota > Viridiplantae > Streptophyta > Magnoliopsida > Poales > Bromeliaceae > Puya > Puya raimondii. Next base: position 195,736,248 of record JABWPP010000050.1, on the reverse strand, counting down.
TGGAATCAGTGCACCACACACGCACGCACGCACGCACAAAACACTCCTAAAAATTTAACATGATCTACATGGGACCTAAACCCAATTTGGATAACCTATTAGGAAAGATATTTAACTCAGAATAGATCCAAAAATTTAGCATGGATGCTAAAAATTAACTTCAAATAAAATAAGTAAATTTATCAGCAAAATGGACGATTTTTCTAGCTCTAGTAAAGGATAATTTTTTAATCCAAATTTATTTCTATCATTATTATGTGTATATAAAACCTGCGTGATATGCTATATAACTTACTTGGGTGAAGCTGTGCATCCGAATTTAATAATTATTCGAAATTGTGAGGCCTACTTTGGACAATGTAAAAGTGCAGGTTGAAATTGTTCCAATTTTTATAGAAGAGCTAATTGAGATGTGGGTTAAAATGTTAGAGCGTCTTTATAATTTACCCCAGCGCGTCACATTTAGAAACAATTTCTACAAAAAAAGACTCACAAGGTTTAAATTAGCCTATCGGTAGCCTAGTCGGTTGGGCCCGACCCACATTAAAAGCCCGGATTATCGCATTCAAAAAATGGGATTTCGAAGGTCAGTTCCGAGCATTAGGAAAAAAAAAAAAAAAAATTGTAAAACTATACAAATTGATATGACTTCTTACACACAATTGAACTAGCAATACATCATCCACACGTTTCTTGATTATAAAATCAATTCAAACTCAAAAAGTTTGCAATATAAATCTAAATTTTATATTGCACGTATATAACATGATTTGACCCCTGACTAATGGCTTTTGTAGAATAACCAGCAACTCAAAGAGTGACCATACATGCATCTTCATTACATGTAGCAAGGGGGTGCCTATTTTGAGTTTCTTATTATGTGAAATATGTGTATGTTTTGCTCATAGATGCATGGTACGAGTTTGAATCCATTTCCCGTTGCAGCAGCAATAGCAGAGATACATATCGAAACCTCGGTTGAGCCACATCCCTGTTCTATAACACAATTTACGACACCGCGTTGCACAATCCGGGCTGCGCGGACCGACGCATTAATTCTTTTGGCCCGAGCTGAATTCACCACTGCTGTAAAAACAGCAACAAAGATTCACATTCTAAGTGCACTAGAATCATAAGTTTAGCTCCACGCAAAACAAAATTTGGGTCTCCTGGAAATTATCCATGTACATGCGAAATTCAGAGAAAAGTTTCGTTGTAACTGGTTTGTTATGTAAGATTTGTATCAATCCGGTCATATTAAGCCATGTATGATGGCTAAGGATTTAGTATATGGAGCTCTGGTCTTCTTACCTAGGTTGAATCCCATATGGAATCAGATTGAATCAAGATGTGAATCAAGACGCGGAGTTTGGTAGGATTTGAGCTCAGAACCTCTACTCTAGTTAAGAATCTCTTAATCGGATACAATACGAAACAACCAATTACTTAAAAAGTCTTAAAGTAGCAGAGGACCATCGAGCCGACTTAGAAATATAGTTCAAATTTTCAAATTTTGGTAATTAGGTTTAAATTTAATTTGAGATTAGTTTAATCATAATTCTTAACAACTAAGAAGGGCTTCTTAGCCGCGCAAAGTAATACAACTTCAATATAAAGTTATTGCACATAAACATCGATCCAAGTACCCTTGAGTAAGGGCTTTTTGATACATTAACCTTTTATTTATTTATCGTTAAGAGCCGATATACATCTCTTTATAGCATAAAATATGAAGGGAGAGTTCACCCTCTTCATACTAACTTCATAGCTAATGAAGCAGCTTTATTGAGTTGATAAAGCAAAATTAAGTATTATCCTCATGCATAGGTTCGATCACCGACGACGACGGTCACGTCTTAAGAACAACAGCAACGACGGATGCGAATATCGATCCCCTGACGAATACATCTGCCTTCAGAATACCCTAATTTTGCGCAATGCTCCTGGCAATTCGGGATGCAGTGCTTTTCGATGCAGTGCAAGCCGCAGTGACCAATGCATCTTTTTTTCTGATGTGCATTAACTGCAATAAGACCACAAAAAAAATTATAAAAATGGGAAGTAGATCCAAAATTAAGCTCCAAAGCATGCAAACCGAATATTCATACCTTTTATAATGTACGGAGATTGTATTCAGGATGTAATAATAGGACGAAATTAAACAGTACAAAAGGTGAATTCTTATTTCTATATAATACGGAACAAATATTCTTAACAACAAAAGTTTGCTTCATATTAATTACATCTATTTGAAAGGACAAAAGAGGAGGATAGTTATTTTACCTGGAGATATAACAAAGGTGACAAGCACTATTAATATCAACATTTTTCCAACCTTAGAGGTTGCTCCACTAGCCATTGTTTCCTTGTATCTACTCCTCTCTTTTGCCTCATAGTACTCTTCTTTGAAGGTCCTATTTATAGAGCATGTAATGCAAGCACAGGTGTGCCTTTTTTTTCTTTTTCTTTTTCTTTTTTTTTTCCTGGGATATCCTTTTCGCTGTAATGTATTTTATACAGCATTAATTTTCAATTAATCCAATGAAAATTCGTAACAGGTTGTGTGAATTATTACATGTAACACCTGGAAGGATTACCCAGTTTTGATTTTTATTTCAAAAACTTCATAAGGATCTTCAATAGGGATATGATATTCATATTTGCATTTTAGCTAAAAAATTATCACCAATTTAAAATGGTTGCTTGTGATTTTCTATCTTTTTTGTTCGATTTGAATCCTAAAATTAAATTCTAAAATTATGAAAATTTTATTTATTTGCATGCATAGTCCTATTAGAAAAAAAAAATTCGAATATGGTTACGCCAGGGAGATGCACTTGAAAAGTGTGACCACGGAAACTAAACGAAACGTGTGGTTATAGTTATTGTTGGTGCGCCTGCAAACATGAATTTTGCAAGAATATTCATATACTTTTGCATATATTTGGCATCGACACGCTTGGACAGTATGACTAGAAAAAAAACAACCATATGATCATCATCACACAAATTTTATGCTTGAATTAGTTACCCCAGAAATGGAGACACAAAGTTATATACGTCAGTATTCAAACTGTTGTCATTCCTGACGAGTGTTTGAAGTTTTATTTTATAAAAAAATATAATAAAATAAATATTTTTATCTTTATAAGTTTAGGTATATATGTGTCACGTGTTTATTCCTTTCTTTTCTCCCTTAAACAACATAAAAATAAAAACTTTTATAAAAAAGAAAAAGAGTAGGTGTATGTATGTGTATATAATAAACGCCGTGCATCGGCATATTCCCGCGTTTATTCAAAATGGAGATGCGTCGATCTCCTTTCCCGATCTCTCTCTCTCTCTCTCCCCCTCCTCTCGAAACCCTAACCCCCAATCTCCATCATCGACAATGCTCCTTAAACCCTAACCCTAACCCAACTCCCCCCACTATCTCCTCTTTCGCCTCTACCTATTCCTTCTTCAAAGCGAACGAATGCATCGAAGCCCTAATTTCTCCCAGGTGAGATCCCCAAACTGTGTAGATTTCTCTGTACTGTAGCTCTAATTTAGTCCAATTTTAGTTTTTGTGTTGCGAATCTAGTTTGATTGTGTTTTGCGATGCAAATGATGAGGAGACGAGGCACTTGCTTAGATTTGAAACACAATACAATTCAACAATGTTATGTATACGTAGCTCGAAGCTTTAAACTTTACAAAATGCATTCCTCACAGCATGCATTGTTCTAAGTGCATCATCCATGGTCATCCTTTCTTTCGGTAATTCCATCGAACACGAGAGGCCCATTCTGATCAGAGGCTCTAAATACCTGAGCATCTCCTCTGTTGATATAGTTGTAGCATGGGCATTTTCGTTTGCTTCTCTGTTTTGCTGAATTAGCAGTTGTGTATCTACTATTTCCATCAAATTCTCGGGGAATGCCGTCTCAGCGAATTTTCGTAGGCTCAAACCGTCCTTAAATACCTCATCAGTTGGTCTTCTTCCAGTGAATATCTCTAGGATAAGTATTCCAAAGCTGTATAAATCTCCTTGAATTGAGGCTGGACTGCCCAATCCGTACTCTGCACATGAGTTAAGCTGGTAAAGCAAGTAGAAAGGAGGAAAAAATTGCAAGTATCTTTATAGAAGGAAAACTTTTGAATTGCACTTGCCGAAGCGGATAATCTATTGGTCAATCTTATTTATAACAAGTACAATAGGAGTTATCTTTCCTTTTTAGTAATTATTTTTAGTATGAAAGCTCCTAGAGATTTGATTTGTGTAACAATATGCAAGAACTACAGAGGAAAATGAAGTTGTTCAAAATATCCTGAATCTAGGAAATAAAGGATATGCTAAACCCGTACCTGGAGCAACATATCCAATGGTTCCTCTAATTCTGTTGGAGCTACTTGCATTTCCCATTTTCATGGAGTTTGCTGTCCACAAAAACCTTGCTAGACCAAAGTCACCAACATGAGCAGACATGTCACTGTCGAGAAGAATATTGCTCGGCTTTAGATCACAGTGAACTATTGGGTTTGGCCCATGGTTATGCAAGTAGTCCAATGCTGATCCCACATCAATGCCAATATTCAGCCTCTGCATAAAACTCAAGCTCCTTGGCTCTCCTAAGGCACCATCTTTGGGATGCAACCACTCTTCTAAGTTCCCATTAGGCATAAACTCGTAAATTAGGGCTTTGAAATTGTTACCGCCGAAATCTATGCTAGAACACACGGTTACAATCTTTACAAGATTCCGATGTCTGATATTTCTCAACGCTTCGCATTCGGAAATAAAACTCCTTGAAGCTCCGTGTTGTTGAAGGTTGAGTACTTTAATAGCAACAACCTTCATTTCTTCGCTCATCATTCCTTTATACACAGAACCGAAGCTTCCTACTCCAATCAAATTCTCTTGAGAGAACCCATCGGTTGCTTTAGCCAGATCAGAGTAAGAAACTTGTTGATAGTGATTCATGTCTGGGACTGTATCTACAGTCGTTTTTCTTGATCTTTTACACCAGTGTATAATTATATAAACAGAAATGAGAAGAAGAAAAGAAGAAAATGCAGCGGCAAGAATGATGATTAATATGTGGGTTTGAATTCCCTTTCTCCTTTTAGTTTGGGTTGGACATGCTTCCAAGTGCAACCCTGGGTAACCTCCACACAGTTCCTTGTTTCCTTGAATTGAGATAGCACTTAGATTACCAAAAACTCCTCCTGTAGGAACTTCACCGCTGAAATTGTTGAAGGATAAATTTAGACGCTGCAAAGATTGCAATCTTTCAAGAAAGTCTGGAATGTTTCCTGATAATTTGTTTCTCGAAAGATCCAATTCTTGTATGCCTTTCAGATTGCTTAAGGTTTCAGGAATTGGTCCTGCAAAGCTGTTGCCTTCCAAATAAAGGTATACCATGATCTGACATTGCCCCAGGCTTGTGGGGATGGCGCCAGACAGATTATTTTCTGATACATCTAGTAATTCTATATTTCTCAGATTGCCTACTTCCATTGGTAGTGATCCGTGCAAAGAATTATTTGACAAAGTAAGATATCGTGATAGTGAAGAGAGGCTCACTAATTCTTTTGGTATGGTACCATTAAGCTTATTGGAAGAAAGGTCCAACAGTTCAAGATTTTGTAAACCCTCAAAACTTGTTGGTATGGGACCTTCTAGATCACAGTGATCTAAAGTGAGTCTGGTCAAGCGTGTTAGGTTTCCTAACGGGAACGGGATTTGCCCAGAAATCCTATTCTCGTGTAAGCTTAATACATTTAGCCTTTGTAACCTACCTATTGTATCAGGAATCAGGCCTGTGAGAAAATTTTGTTCAAGATAAAGAGAGTTAAGGCCCAGCAAATTCCCAATCCCTTCAGGAATGCTTCCTGTAATTTGATTGTTATTCATTGAGAGCTTTTGGAGCCCTGTGGAGAGATTGGAAACTATATTTGGGAATCTGCCTTTGAGCTTGTTGTCATATAGGTCTACTACTTGTAAGCTAGTGCAGTTGGTGAGAGAAGTTAAGAAGCTCCACCCATTGGCTTCTCCATCCTCTATTTGATTTGAAGCAAGCAGTAGCTCAGCAAGGCTCTTTAGAACTCCTAAATTAGGTGGCACCGGTCCGCTAAATCGATTCCCCGCTAGTTCAATGCGTATTAAGCCAGAAGCATTAACCAGCGATGAAGGAATTTGCCCTTCAAACTGGTTTTGGTACATGAGAAAGTGTTGAAGCCTAGGAAAAGAAGAGCCGATATTGGATGGAAGGGTTCCAGTGAGCTTGTTTTCGGCTACGTGAAACCACCATATTGATGAGAGGTTGTATATGGATGAAGGAATAGTTCCTGTGAACTGGTTGATACATATTTGAAAGGCTCCTAGGTTGGTAATTTTACCGAGCGTGTCAGGAATGTTGCCTTCGAGATTATTATCAGCTACATCAAAGATAGAGAGAGTAGAGAGATTACCCAACGAAGATGGTATTCCTCCAGTGAGATTATTTGTTCCTAAAATCAGCCTAACAAGCTTTGGTAAGGTACTTAGCGCAGAGGGAACCTCTCCATGTAACCTATTAGCCCTCAAGCTTATAATCTCGAGCTCTGTGCAATTACTAAGAAATGCCGGGAGTCGCCCTTCTAGCTTGTTTGCACCCAAGCAAATGCATTTGAGGGCCGAGCAGCGGGCAATGCTGCTCGGAATCTCCCCGTCCAGTGAATTATAACTCAGATTGAGAAACTTCAGCCTCGTCAAGTGGCCGATATCACTCGGTATAGGACCATAGAGTTTATTGTAAGGGAGATGTAGCCTTTGAAGGAAGGTGAGATTCGTTATGAAGGGTGAGATCATACCGGTTAGGTTCAATGATTCGAGATCCAAGGCTACAACCCTGTCGGGGTGTCGGCCACCACACGTTATGCCGGCCCACTTGCAGAAGGGAAGGGTGTTGTTCCACGAAGATAGGGTTCCGGACGGATCGTCGATTATGGAAGCCTTAAAGGAGAGGAGAGCAAGATGGTCGGTTTCGTTTCCGACAAGGGATAATGAGCTTGAGAATACAAGGAGATAGGTGGCATGTATAAGGATCAAAAGAAGTTTTAGCTTTGCTGTAAAAGTGAGTGGGAACTCCATTAGAGACATTTGCAAGTGATGGAGATTAAAAGATGTATAGTTTGGAAGAGAATGGCTTGAGCTCCCTCCTGTTTTATTGAGACCAGGAAGGAGTGTGAACAAGCTTGAGCAAAAGTGACGGCAAGTCATAATCTAAGTGAAAGAAATCATATCCTTAATTTGATTTATGGTACTACGACACATAGGAATTCTTTGTTTAATAGAGTCAACTATTCCATGAGAATCGACAAATCGGCTAATTTGGCGTTTTGTAGGCCGAGGGTCATGTTCTGTTTAGCCTCAGAACAATCAAGTCAACAATTTAATACTACCACCGACCGTCCCTAGCGTAAGTGGCAAAAGGCTTGGTAGTTGGTACCCGAGATTCTGAGTTCGAATCCTAGTTGATTCACATTTTCAGCTAAGTTTATTTCTAAAAGAAATAAACAAAGCAGGTAGCGTGCTACCTTTCTCTCAAAAAAAAAAAAAAAATTTAATACTACCTTCTATCCAAGTCTATGGAAGGTGCAATTTATTGAATTATTGAGAAAGATATATTAGTTTATATGCTCTACCACTAATTGGACTTTGTAGTGCTAACGTACAAAAATTCTTGTTTTGTAGTACTAATTGCTCTTAAGAAAAGTTTTTTTTTTTTTTTTTTTTTTCTTCAGGAAAACCAATTGTACCTGACCTGATTGCTGCAGTAACAAACAAACTTTATTGTTTTTCTAAAACCTTAAAAAATTAATTCTCCTTTTGGATTTACTTTGGTATATATAGGTTGAATAAGAGCTTGGACCAAATTACGCATCGGTTTGACCAAATATCAGGTTACTTCATGGTCTCTGTTTTTTTTACTTTTTGTTTTTTTCTAAGTGCATGAGATCGACCTCGGATTTATCAGCTCGTCTTAACCACTTGTTTGATTTCCATTGGCCAATTCTATGACCAAGCAGGAATTTATTTAATGTTTGCTTTAGCACTAAGATAAATAGCATTTAGTATTCAATCATGATGAACTTAAATATTACAACTCACTAGATCGTCAAGTTTAAGCTGTTTAGTATTCTTATCCTAGCTAGGATTACGGCGTATTATAGGGAAGGAATTTTTATGGCTCTTCTGATGCGGTGGTTTAGTATATGATGCAGTAATATATCGTCTGCGAATTCGGATAGGAAATGTAAATACTTGAAAATTTCGGTCAGCGTACTAATTAAAACAACGTAATAATAATAATGTGAATTCCCAATAAATTTATATTTTAATATTTTATCAAATAAAATAACAAATACATATTTAATCTCCTCCAATCTTTCATTTCCACGTGCACTTGTCTTTCTCTCCCCCTCTTCCTCATCCTCATCCTCTCTCTCTGTTTCAAGTACAAGCACACATGCATGTTCTCTCTCTCGTGTTCTTCTTTCTCTCCTTCCGTAGCATGCTGAATGCATGATCAGCACGGCTTGCCGACCTGGCAGTCCAGCCAGCCGGCGAAGCGGGTGAGCCTGCGGACCCACGTCCCGGGCCTCGCCTTAATGTAATCCCTCCTCGAGAAGCTCCTCTCGTTCAGACCTCCCGACTCGACGAAGAAAGCTCCGTTCCTCAGCACGTCGCCCTCCGACCGCCATACCCAATTCCTCCATTCTGCCTCGTCCATAGACTCTCTCTTGGTCACCTGCACATCAGTATATATATAAACTCTTATCAAGCTAACTCTCTCGTTACTGTACATGCATTAAGACTTATTAGTTTTGCTAGTTCTACAATACCTCTTTGGCACCATCTATATTAGGAGCAGTAAATCGGTTCCCTTGGCTGATGATCGTGGGATTTTGGCTTCCGCCGATCGCGTACATCCGCCAGTGTGTGTAGTCATTGTTCACCACATGAAAGAAACCCAATCGGCACCTAAAGACAACAAGTTAGTTATATATGTGTATTTATGTGCATATGTACGTCTATGTTTAAATGACAAGTGTATATATGAACCTTGGCATTCTCTGCACCAGGCCTTCCCCGAAGTGGTTGAAGGCAACCGTCACCTGCATGATGGCGTCCTTTTCATCTTCATCGTGGGCACCTAACAACAACACCTGAAGAAATAAGAAAACAACTTTAGCACTCTACAATTATATATAATTTATAACGGAGAAAATGTTATTCTCTAAAGAGCTAGCAGCGCAAACACACGTACATCGTTGTGGTACGCGAAGTGGCTGTTCGAGATGGTTACTGCAGTGGAGATGTTGATGACGTCGATGAGCCCGTCCTTGCAGTTTGACATCGACACATGGTCGATCCAGATGTTGGTGGACCCGAGCACGGAGATGCCGTCGCCGTCGGTTCTGCTCCTCTCGCCGTAGTGCTCGGGGGAGTCCCGGATCACGGCGCCGGATGCCGCCCTGATGTTCTTGATCCGGATGTTGTGGATGATGATGTTGTGCTGGTTCTGGATGGTCAGCTGGGCTCCGTTCTCGATCGTCACCATCGCCCCGCGCCCGTCGATGGTCTTGTCGCTGTTCATCATGAGCTCCTCTGCGAGGCGGATCGTCATGTTGCGGGCAAAGATGATCCACAGCGGCTCCGACTGGATCGCGCCATAGCGGAGCGTCCCGGGCCTGGGGGTCACAAGCTCGTCGTCGGAGGGGTCGGTGACCACGTAGAACGCGCCGTTCTTGCCGCCGGTGGTGCGGTAGCCGAAGCCCTTGGCGCATAGGGCCAGCTGCTTGCGGTGCCTGTCCCAGTTCTTCCGGCACCTCCAGCACTGGTCAATAGGGTTCGTCGCCCGGCACGGACCTGTGTACCGCCGTTGGAGTCCCCTCCTCGTGCTGTTCCCTTCCAGAGCTCTGCATGCAAGTCGGCATGTGTTATATACACATCTCATCCAATCGATGGTATTCTAGCTGAACTTTATATGTTACCTGTGAACCGCTCTGTTGAAGCTGAAGGTGGAGCCCTCCGGGTCGGGATCGTAAGCGGCGTGGGCACGCACTTCAGCCTCCTCGGCCTTCTTACGCCAGTACTCGTCGTCGCTGATGTCGGCGCTGGACACCGCCGCGTAGGCCAGGAAGAGGAGGGACACGAAGAAGAAGTAGCTCGGCTTGTGATATCGAAGGCCCTCCATGCTTCCTCCGAACGATCTTCTTGTGTTGAAGTGTTGTTCGAGCGGAGACCACCGGACCCAACCAGACCAGCCGAGTGGTACAGCTCGAAGAAATGTTATGAAGATTAGAGAGGACTATGGTGTTAGTGAGGGTAGAGATGGTGGTGAGGGGTTTATATAAGGAGAGAAGGGTGGTCTAATATTAGGTGGGAGGGGGAAGAGGTAACAACAGATGAAGCGAGGAGGGAGGAGAGCCATTGATGAGTAACTCTTCGTCCTCGTGAGCTGGTACGTAGTTTGGTGGCAACTGCAATGGTTTTGGGAGTTGGGGAGGGAGGGAGGAGGAGAAAAGAGTAGTTAGTCTCGCTAACAAACTGCCCATAAAAGTTGAATCCTAACCATACATTTCACTTTGAGTTTATAATTTAATTAAATTATAATTTTAGATTGATTTAGAGCTGATACAACAATTAAACTGGGTGATGAGGTTTTTTGAGCAATACTGTTAAAAAAAAATTTCTATATTGAAACTTTTCGTTAATTTTTCTACAAAAAATGGGTCTTATAAAGTGTGCATCTTACATACTACTCGATTCAAGAATTAATAAAATCCCCCCGGACTTTAGGTTAAAAAAAAGAGATATTTCAAACGTGTCCTTCAAAAATTGTAAAATGTTATGAATATCATTTCAAATTGTCAATATTATTTTTGTCCTTATAAGTTAATGCATTATATTAAAAATGCCCTTCCACACATTAATTATAAATTTTGGACTAATTTATCCCTAGTTATACTTAATTAATAATAGTTGTGTAGTATAATGCAGGGCTAATAAATTTATTTTTTATTAAAAAATAGCTTCATTTTTATTTGTGATTCAATTTATGAATGTATTTTTTGTGTACTCAAAATTTTTTTTACCGATATCATATGGGTATCATGTTAATCATAATAAATAATTAGCTGAAACTAAAAATATATTATATTTTTTGTGAATCAATTTTCTTCTTTGTTGAAATAAATATATACTTTTTTATTTACTATTTGTATAGTGTAGTATGTTGCAATTAATTAATTTTTAGTTAGTACACATTCAATTGTATTTATAATTTTTTCAATTAAGTTAAATAAAAAGGTATAGATAACATATAATGTGCAAAATGAGAATTTTATTTAGTTTTTAATAAAATATTATTCATTTGGGTATTTATGATAGTTTTTCTAAATTAGATAAGTATTTTTTATATTGATAGTATTGGAGGAGTATCCATATCCATATCCATATAAATATAATTCAAAATTAGAGGAAGGATATGTATGAAGTTAATCTAAAAAAATTATTAAGACTAGCAGATGAATATGGATCATAGAAAAATTATGAATGTAAGCTTTACACCTATCTATAGAGTGTATAAATAGTATTACTCTATATAATATTGTTGCGCAATTTTGCGGTGAATTTTTCAAACATGGCAAGTCTCCATATCTTGAATTGCAGTGGATCTCGGGCAGGGCAATTCTTACTAGATTGGAATAAAACATTCATGAAAGCTTCCTCAATAGAAATTCCCACCCAGTTTTTAGGTATTGAACATGCAAAATTTTAAGTACTTGCAAAATTCTTTTTAGGGCTTTCAAAATATCAAAGCGATTGCATCTTTTTCTTTGAGCTTGTCTGTAAACCTTATCCCGAACCTCCGAAGTGTAAAAATCCAATTAAAACAAAGGGGGGAAAATAAGTCCTATTCGTTAACGTAACACATCCAGGATATTATCAAAACGTGTGCAATTTGCCTACGGGCGCATTCCCTTAAAAAAATGGACAATTTCTTATATATTTCAGAAATATATCTGACTTTTTAAATCAATACTTCTAAAATTCAAATCTGCCTGATAAATTCTAACGAAGGGCATGAGCAGGATTTTGGAAAGAAAGTGATGTCGTTTCAGGGACAAAGTAAATAATAGTCAAGAATAAACTTAAAAATATTTAAATAAATTAGAAATATTTACAATTTTAAACAGCAAATAAGATATATATATATATAATTTGAAAAAAATTAAAAAAAATATTTGCAACGTATTAGAGCGCTGGCAAGGAAGTGAACTGAGTATTATAGAGCTGAACGAAGTTTACGCAATTTTAGTTTCTTTTGTTCTTTTTCTTTTTCCTTTATTTTATTTTATTTTATTGTGATTTTTTTGTTGATTTTTTTTTAGGATAACTTTAAATACTATCCTAGTGGTTTCGTGCTTTCTTACTTTAGTGCTCTGTGGTTTAAAACGTATCACTTTAGTACCCTGTGGTTTGGTTATTTTTTTTTTGTTACTTTTCGTTAATTTTTTCGTTAAATTATACAGAAAAAACTTCAAATATCTCACATATAATTTATCGAATATTCACTTTACTATCCTATAGTTTTAACTTTTTTTTAAACCACAGAGCACTAAAATAATATGTTTTAAACCACATGGCACTAAAGTAAAAAAACTAGTGATATTTGAAGTTGACTTTTTTTTTCTTTTTTATAAGGCCTTTTCGTCTCATTTCATGTAGTTTAATTTACTTACTAAATAAATAAAATAGATAACACGCTGTACCTAAAGAAAAAAAGGAAAAATGTCTGCACTTGAGTACACGTGCGCGTGGCTCCACGAAGCCTGCTTAAACTCCCCTCTCCCCTCCCTCTCTCTCTCTCTCTCTCTCTCTCTCTCTCGATGCTCCGGCTCATGGAAGCAGCAGCGCTGTTGAGGTCTCCCACCGCCACCTCCCTCTCCCTCCGCTGCTCCTCGCCCTCCACAGCGCGATCGCCCACCACCCCCTTCGCCCGCCTCTCCCTCTCCCTCTCCCCGCCCACTCTCCGCCGTCCGATCTCCGCCGCCCCACGCGCCCTCGCCATGGCCGCCCGATCCGCAGCGGGCCCCGCCCCCTCCGATCCGCTTCCCAAGGTAAGCTCTAATATTACCGTATTCTTTGTTAGCTTTTTTTTATCATCATCATGATTGTTATTTTGCTCGATCTTTGGATATACGGGAAGTGTGCTTTTTCTAATCAATTGATCTACGAGATAGCTAAGAGAGGGAGGATTTAGCTATTCATAAGAGGGGTGGGTCAAATTGGATATGATTGGATGTTCTGAATCTAATCCTGCTAAACTCCGGCCTGTTGGCGGGATTTGATAGCCCCATCCATGTAGAATTATGTGACCCAGCTAAATTCGATAATCCCAACCTCTCATCTCCGAGAGATTTTACTATATATCAGTCACACCACATCATTTATTACCGGCCGATAATATATTTTTCTTTTGAATAAAAAGTATAATAAAAATATTTTTCTAATAATAATAATATAATAGATGAATTCAAAGAAAACAATCTGATTGGTTGGTGACACCACATCAGCAATATAACTGATGCATTTTAGATTTTTTTTTCTCATCTCCAACTCTAAATCCTTCCTCTTCTATCTACCAATATCACTCTTTTGTCTTATTCTTTTCATTTGGCGGACTGTGGCCGACCGTACCGTACCTGGTACAAGGCTTGCTCGTTGATATTCAAAGTCTCAAATTTGAAGCTTAGTTACACAAAAAAAAAGAAAAAAAAAACTATGGCTGCCGAACTGGCTCTGACAGAATAAACTTTCCATTTTGATCTCTCTGTGCACCGACCAGGAGCGAAATCTAACTTCGTCCTTTTGTTTCAGGGCGCTGAAGCATTTTTCAGAACGGTACTTACAAATATGGAGAAGGTTTACTTAATCAGAAATCCCACTGCTAAAGCCGTTCTGGATCTTGTCCATTCTCATGATGGAAACAACGTTTGCTATGATCATTTTGCTTTTCGGACATTTGGGGTAGGAAGTGAATCGAACTCGCAATGATTCATTTTTTACGGTGTTTAAATGTCTTACTCTTCAAGAACATACACTAATGCTGGATTAGCTTTTCGAACGAAGGTGGACGGTTACGGTATCAACTCATTGGCTGAATTTTTCATGGATTTTGGCTATACACCTCGCGAAGAGCTAAGATTTCCGGCAAAAAAGCTAAAGGCATTGTGGTTTTCCCCTCCCGCGTCTTACTATTTTCATAGCGGAACTGGTGTCAATGGGCCTTTGCCGAGAATATTTATTTCGGAGCTGCTTGTAGAGGAGATGAGTTCTCAATGTCAGGTATTCCAGAATTTTCAATACTGTTTAATGATGGTTGATTAGTAGTATTTCTATATTTGTATATCATCATTTCTGATGAAATGTAGTACTTTTTACCCCAAAAAAAACCTACACTGGTGCAATTAATTTAACAGTTCGTCGGAATTTCAGATATATTTTTATCTAAAGAGTATCTTGTATATCCTAATTAACTATAATTTACTTTTGAATCCTTATTGTTGAACTCTGTTATATGCCAGCCAATAGTCTTATAAACCGCCATCCATAATTTTGAATATATTGAACTCTTTCTCTCGGAATCATGTCTAAAAGGTGTTTTTCTATGCAATGGAATTCAGGTGTCTTCTCCTGCTATTGTTTATTAGTTGGTGAATTAGTAGGGCTCTGTGCGATGCCCAGGACTAGTCCTAACAGCTTAACAAAAGAGAATAGCAGATAGGGTGCTCACAGAGGTGCTGCCCTGTTTAATAGGATGCTTGTGTACGACCAATATTGTAACAAACTACGCCATTTGCCTAATCTTAAGAACTGTACTTAAAATACGTTCTTCATTCAGCATACATTGTTCTCTGTTATGAACTGCAGCCATAATACACGCCTCCTCCATGCAGGAAGTAATAAGAAAATATATAAAAACATCTGGTAGTGGACATAAGCATGCTGTCCTTGCAAGCACATCTGACTGTCTAACATGGGAGAAGCCCATATATTCCGACTATCAAATTCTATCTCGGTACAGTTTCATACTCATTTCTCAAAGCAAAGTTTTATATTGCTAATAAATTTGTATGTATGTTGGATATGCTATCGTCATATATCAATTCAGAGGGATATCTGTTTGTTTAACCTCATTTGCCTGGCTTACTGTTGCACCAGGGAAAGTGAATATGCCGCTTGGACTCTTGTTAATGGTTATGCACTAAATCATGTTACAATTTCCACTCATCGCCTTAAATCACATATCAGAAGCATTAAAAGCCTGAATCAATTCATCGAAGAAAGCGGGTTCAAACTAAATTCGGAAGGGGGAATCTTGAAAGGTTACCTGTCACCTTTTTATGTCTTTACATTCATAACAATAGATTGAAGCAGATTGATTCTTTATACATGCTTCACGAAGTTCTTCAATCTTAACTACTAAAGACCCAAAATTATCTCTTTATTTTGGACTTCATAGTTTCATCTACTTGTTATAACCGTAAATATTTCAGTAATTTCTACATTTCCGTAACTAAGTGTTTTTTTTTTTTTTTTTCATTTTGGACAACTATTTCTGTCTGTTATTATATCTGATAGAACAAGAAGGTACTTTTATTGAATTTCCTTTTGTGCTGTCATAAACAGTGAGCCCCGATGGCCTTCTTCAGCAAAGTTCCACTGTGGCAGATACCGCCTCATTCACTTTTGCTGATGGCATGACCGAGTCAGTTCCTTGTTCATACATCGAATTCGCTGAACGCCTCTTGCTTCCTCAGTATAAAGATTTACGCGAAGACGAGGTTTGAGTTCTCAATTCTTTTAATCTCTGATAACCTAATCTCTTCCTTTGTTGTCTGCAAACAAATTTGTTTGACCCATAGGAACTCTGTTTTTTTTTAAAAAATAATCCTGCTAATATTTGAAAATACTATTAGTGCTTCTAGTAGCTCTACAGAAGCAACACCTCTACAGAAGCTCCACCCGTGCCGAACTGTCCGAGCAGCATTCGATAGAATTCAATATATAATCTTGCTTGTTTCTGTTTTTCGCCAGCCTATCTTAGTTTCCAAAGGATCTGAGTATTCCTGTTCATATTTACAGGTCAAAGAATTCCACAGGCGCGACGGGTTCGAAGTAGGCAATGCTGATAAGATATTTGAAAGCACTTCCAAGGATCAGCTTAGCCGGAAAGTTGCGTGAGCAATGAACTGTCAGCAGTCTATCCAGCAGGATGATCTGTATCCTTCGCTGCTTAAAAATGTACTTACTATATTATGATCATTAAATAAATAGTTTCTAATAAACACTTGAGTATCAAGCTCAAAAGCTGTTCATCTTTCTCTTTGTTGTGCAGCGAGAAATTGTATGATTCCATCAGTAACTTAAATGCCAATGGTTTCTAGAAAATTTCTGATCATCTCAGCTATAAAATGAAACTCGAGTTATTAACTTTATGCATCATTTTAGTATTTAAGTCTGTCGATGGTAAAATCAAGTGAATAAAAGGTGGGAAAGGAAAGTCGAGAGTAAATGTAGAATTCCTCCAAAAATTGATTGAGTTGATGATATATTTTTCTTATTACTGGATAAACCTAAGGGGCTAATTTACAGTCAGAAAAAAGGTCTTGGGGTTTAACATTTTATCCCCCAAAAAAGGTTTAATCAAATAACAATCCATATGAGATTACTTTAACCTCATTGATCTACCTCATAAGGGCATGAACTCGTCATCAATGACCTTAAAACGCTTCCTAATATCATGTTGCTGAATGATGAGAACAGATGCTGTGATCGAAAACTCCGTCGAGGCAATGATGTCGCCGACGGGGCCGATCTCGGGGCATTCCGCCCACTCCATCAGTCCATTCGTGATCAGCGAGGTACGATCTCCTCCCCGCCCAACCACAAAGAGTTGGTATTGCCCCTCCAGCGGCCTGAGGGCCAACACCAGCTCTGCGCCGTCGGCGACATGCTTTTCCATGTAGCCCACCGTCTTATTTGCCACATATAGTTGGTAGAACTCCGCAAAGTATTGGTCGTCTGCTTGCATCTGAAGCTCCTCTTCTGAAGCAGTGGCCAAAATGCCGTGCCCGCGCTTCGTTCGGGCAGATGCACGGGCATGTGCTGCAGCATCAGGGAGGAAGCGGATGACGGTGAGGCGTATGCCAGGGTGCTGGGACATACGCGCGGCTAGAGTTAGCGCCTCACGGTCATCAGCTCCGCCGATGAAGATAACTGCCACATTTTGTGTTGCTTCTGATACCGAGAATCTGTTTACTCGTCCTAGCTCCCGATTCACCATGATGCCCACCGAGCACGGCGCATGTTGGAGAACCTGCCGAGAGAAGAGAATTTAAGGTCGCAAATGAGTTCACTCATGTGGGGATTTGAATTCTCTGGGCGCCGAGCGAGGAATGTGATATTACCTTTTGGTTAACCTGTCTGAATCCTGGGTGCCCGTTGTCCATCGAGCCATCCATCTTCTGCTTCTTGTGGAATGGCAGCACAACGACCACTGCCCCGACATCCGTAGCGCAGCTGCAGATATCTTTGTGCATGTCGGAGAAGGAGGAGACGGCGAGCAGGCGCCGGATCTTCGGGCCGTCCCCGTTCTCCTGTTGGTACGCAATGAGAGCCTCGCCAATCTCCTTTCGCATCTCCGCGATGGCCTCGTCCCCGACAGTTACTGCATCCGGCCCCTCCCCTTTCACCAAGGTTGCTGCTGCTCGCTCGGTCATCTCAACCATGTCGACCGCGTAGACCACCAAATTCTCCGGGCCCATCCCCCGCCTCATGGCCTCTATAAACTTCACGGCCATCGGGATGTTATCCACCCCGTGGAGCCCCATAACTATCCGCAATTCGCTCGTCGGACTGACGAACTGAAGCCCCATCAGCCGCCGCTCCACCCCCCGCCTAGCCCAGGTCGCGATGGCAAAACCGGCCGCCGGCGTCAGCATCACCGTCTCGAACACCGCGAAGAACAGCGCCACGAACAATCCATCGCTGATCATGCTTCTATTCTAAGGAAAAACCAAACCAAAACAAAAACAAAAACAAAAACAAAAAAAAAAAAAAAAATCTCCTTTTAACTTTTCCAACGGTTGAAGGTAAAAAAAAGGGACACTAATAAATGAACTTACCGCTGCTTGAAATGCACAGTAAATGTGGTAGTATCCCTTCATATTCAGGAGCACGCCGAGCGCCAGCGACTCGAGCCAGTTGAGGCCTCTGAAGCGCCCTGCAACGAAAGTCCCCAAGACCTTCCCGAGTGCTCCGAGTGTGCTCACCGCTACCAGCTTCACCCAAGATATCGGACTATCCATTATGTAATCGCTGTGCGAATTGTCGCCGGCTTCCGGGGCCTGAAATCTCAAGGAGATGCAGACATAGCAGAGGTAGAGGGGCAGCACTGCAGTGCTGAGCACGTAGTTGATGTTGTTGATCAGCAGCCGCGACACCCTCCCTTCCCTCGGCAGCGCCAGTCCCACCAGAAACACCGCCATGCTGACGTCGCCGTGCAGCCACACCGCCACCGTGCACAGCGCGCAGGCCATCGCCGCCACCCCCGCCATGTCGGCGCCTCTCATTCGCCGCCCTTCGGGGTTGCGGTCGTTGATCCAAATCAGCACCGGCCTCACCGTTCTCGCGATCACGGCCATCAGGCCGATGAGGCCGATCAGCCTCCATATGACCCGCTTGCTGCGGTGGCCGTACAGCATGATCCCGATGGACGTGAGGAACGTGGCCACCATGTCCGCATGCAGGCCGGCGTCGACCGCCAGGCGGCCGACCGCGGTCTTCGAGATCTTGAGCTCGGTGATGAGGCGCGTGAGCAGGGGGGAGCTGGTGCTGGCGAAGGCGCCGACCAAGGCGAGCGGAATCGACGGCGACTCGGACCGAATGCCGAGGTCGAAGTGCAGGAGGATCGCGTAGAGCAAGCCGATCATGACCGCCGTCGAGACCAGGCCGCCGTAGCTGATGATGATGTCGGTGGTGGGCGACAGGAAGACGGAGAAAGGATTCATCTCTAGTCCTAGCGCGAACATGTAGGCGGCGAAGTAGTACTGATCCCAATGATTGACAAACGAAGACACCGGCGAGCCCAAGGTATTCCGGAGGGAAGGCACCTTTCCAATCAAAAGTGCCACCTGCAGCAGCAGCAGTCCAAATGGCGACGCTTAAACTAAACTTCAGAGACTAAATTGTTACGATCGAAAAGGTTCGAGAATGCTTTTTTATTTACGCACAATCAAGTCGGAGACGATACGCGGCTGGTACAGGCGCCGGAGAGCCATATGGAGGAGTTTGCACGCGATGAAGATCGAGGCGATGTGCACTACGAAAAGCGAATACGCCGACGAGACGGAGGAGCGCTGCAGGCCACATCTCTGCTGCTGCGAGATAGTCGCATTGGCGAGCACTGCAACATCCATCTTCGCGCTTAATATGATCTCCTCCAAACGTCCTGTTCTTCTTCGCCTTCTTCAGAATTGCACATCTTCTTGTTCAAGTGGAGAACTTCTACAATGGAATGTATATATGTTTGTTGCTTTAATGTGTGGTGAGAAGAGAAAGATAGTTGTGTTTGTTGCTGATGGTAGTTTTCTGTTTAATGTTTGTACTGTACAAACAATCTATCTAGGAAGGAGAACACCAGAGGTAGTTTGTTTGTAGGGTGGAGAAGGTTTTGAGGGGAACGTAGTTGGGCTTGTTAGCTGTTTTTGCTATTTTAGTATTAGCTTCAAGCAGAACAAATTGTTTGGGAACAGCCTATTAACAAAAAGTTAAAATGCTGCAGCAGCACTCTTAACTATAATATTTCGATTGAAATTTTTAAATTTTTCATTTTTTAAATCCAGCCATAAAATTATAACAGGATTAATTAACTATAAAGAATTTAATCAAAGATTTAGAAGTTAAAGAGTTACTGATTAAAAAAAAAAATTTAAAGATGAGGAGTCCATTTCATTGCTTTTTTGGTAATTAATGTCTGACAATTATAGTCTGTTTCTATTAATGTGACTTGCACCATTTTTAAAAGAACTATGTACAAAAAAAAATCATAAAAACCTTAAAAGCTATTACTAAAATACCAAATAATTTTAAAAATCTAAATAATCTACAGTGTAGAAACATCATAGAATGTATACAATCAATTATATATTTGTATTTCTAGTTAGGAATTTGATAATTAATAGGACAGTTTGCTATCTTTCTCTAAAAATAAAAATATACAAATATACAAAGCTAGCCTGAACTATAGGTCATTTTGATACGGTTATCCGTTCTATCAAAATTTAAGCTAATTAGTTCAATAAATATATAATTACGAGAATTACATGAAGTATACTAACTAAATCAATAAAAATAAATGACGTATTTAAATTTTAAAGTCAAAATATCGTTGAGTGACTCAAATCAAATAAATTTAAAAATTTGATAGTAGAAATAAAATTTTAAAAAGTTGGTTAGCCAAATCAAAATGGTCTTCTAATATTTCGAAACTAAGTTCCGTTCGTTTTTCGAAGGGTACGGTGTATGAGATGTAATTGTGCACCAGGTGCAGGTAAGTAGTTCTTCTTTTCCGCGGTACTCTTTCACTGGTGAGCCCAAAAGAAAGAATTTCTCCTCAGATCTCGCTCTTCGATCACCCTCAGTTTCCACAAATCCTCAAGTTTGGGGAGAAATTTTTCGTTCGTGTAGCTCGATCGAATCGATTACTCCATTTCCCCTTCGATCTGGTTCACCGAATCAGGGTTTCTTCATCTTTCTCTCTCTCTCTCTCTCTCTCGCGGATGAGCTTCGCTTCATATGCGATGCCCTAATTTTGGTGAGATTTGGGGATTTTCGGGGGTATTAGAGGGGGATTTAGCTGCGATTGAGGGATCTGGGCGCGGTAGAGGCGATGTTTTGGAGGGAGAGGGAGAGGGGAAGCAGCAGGGAGCAGAACGGGGGCCCGCCCTGCGGCCAAGTCCGAGTCCTCGTCGTTGGGGATTCAGGTGATTCACCCACTTCATTTCTTAAACTTGTTCATTGATTCGAATCTAGTAATGATCACTGTGTGAGAAAATGTTGCTTTTTAACTTGTTTCCTTATCTAATTTTGCCAATTTAGTAGAAATTTTTGTAAATATATCGCATAGGGAAGTGAGAATTATGTTAATGTGCATATCAATGTGCACTAGTGCAAAAATTATGTGGTAGTAGGTTTGTTGCATGCCTGTTCTTATGTTGCTGCGTAATTTTGGCGGAAAAGGGTATGTTTTCCAAGCTTTTTGATTCTTCTTATGAAAAGAGTAAAAGCCGGTGGCGTATTAGTCAATACGATTTTACTAACCAACTTTGCATAATCGACGAAATGCCTGTGTTAAAAGTTAAGAAATTGGTATCCATGAAGTCCTTTTGGTGTAATCAATATAGAAAGAGTAAGCGATCAATCATTGATCTTTCGTTTGGAGAATTAACATTTTCGTTTTGTTTCTAGCTCGCCTCAAGGAGCTTTATTGATGTTGCCATATGTTGTTTATGTCATTTTAAGTTTTGGGTGTCCTAGATGTTTAGGTACATGAATCAATGTACGTGCAGATGTGTATTAGGATGAGCACGAATATTTTATTGAAATGTTTATCAATTAGAAGGTAGATCAGTTGCCAAACTTGATCATCAATGTACTGCAGGGGTAGGGAAAACATCATTGGTAAATCTAATTCTAAAGGGTTCTGCAATCGCTCGGCCGTCTCAAACTATCGGCTGTACGGTAGGAGTGAAAGTAAGTGTTTAATCTTTTCTTTCCACCTGGCTTCATTGTGGTTCCGGCCAAATGATTCCTCACATATCTAAATCATTTTATCATACAGCATATTACTTATGGAAGTGCTGGGAGCTCTTCTAATGGCATAAAAGGTGATACCGAGAGAAACTTCTTTGTTGAGCTTTGGGATATCTCAGGTCACGAACGATACAAGGACTGTCGATCTCTTTTCTATACACAAATCAATGGTAAGTTTTATCTACTCTTCTTTTTTCTTCTTCTTTTTGTCGTCTGTATTGATTGTCCCAAAATCAAGAAAATAATTTAGAGTAAGATGGTTAAAGCTAATTAAATCAAAGCTTCTTTTTTGTTTTATCATACCCAAAATGCAAACTGTGAATTATTTCTAAGATCTAAATATTCTGTTCACTTATCTATGCTTTGTTCCTTAGGTGTTATATTTGTTCATGATCTGACACAAAGAAGGACGAAAACGAACTTGCAGAAGTGGGCGGCGGAGATTTCGGCGACCGGGACATTCTCAGCTCCTTTGGGATCTGGTGGGCCCGGTGGCCTTCCTGTTCCTTACCTAGTTATTGCTAACAAAGCTGATATGGCTGCTAAGGAAGGAACTAGGATTAGCAGTGGGAATCTTGTTGATGTCGCTAGGCAGTGGGTGGAGAAGCAGGGCTTGCTCCCGTCTAGCGAAGAATTGCCTCTAACTGAGAGCTTTCCTGGCAGTTCAGGACTCCTTGCTGTAAGAACTGAACCTTCCTACTTATTGTAACTGATCTTAGCGTCTGTTTCTTTTATCCACATATTGATTTGAATTCATTTTGTTGATAACTTTTAGTTTATGTGTTGTCTTAACAATCAATGGCAAGTCTTCTTATTGTCATTGCACTTGATCTCTATTTTCTATGTTTGTGCATGATTGCGAGTAATTCTCTTTGTCATTACAGGCTGCCAAAGAGGCAAGATATGACAAAGAAGCTGTGATCAAGTTTTTTCGCATGGTCTGTATATATCAAAGTATTTATTTGTTGTCTAAGTTTTATTTTTATATATGTAACTCAAATGCATCCTTTTCAGTTAATCAGGAGAAGATATTTCTCTGATGAGCTTCCTGCCACAAATGCCTGGTCTGCATCTCCACTGCAGAGTTCCACCCATTTAGGCGAGAATTTAAGTGATGATGATCATTTTCACAAGAGGCTGAGGTTTGTACCTTCTGATGATATGCAGGCATACCATTAGGATTTGTGTTTTGCAATTGTTTGATAAAAGAATGTCATACTTGGGAATATATAATCCCAGAAGAGTAGAGGCTAAAGATTTGCCTTGGTTGTATAAATAGCTAAAGGTAAAAGTTGAACTGCATCTACATATCATATCACATAAACGAGATGCACATTCTTTTTCTCTGTTCTAGCCGCTCTTTAATTGAAAATGCATGCTGGTTTTCTTTAGTAAATTTGGAAATACATATCTTGTTCGATTAACTTTTTATGGGTCGTTTACTTGTTCTCTGATATTGGAGGCTGCAAATAAATGCATGATCTTCCAGTTTGTAAACACTGTTTTGAACTTCAATTGTAGTCCTTAATGCTTACACATATCTTGCAGTTTTAGCAGCGACAATTACAAGTACAATACACTGGCCCCTCTCCCGGCCCAGCGAAACCTCACACCGCCTCCAACACTCAATCCACAGCAGCCCATGTCCGCATCGGAGAACTACAGCTTTCAAAGATATTCAGCATCCAGCCTGCCTGAAATTAGCAGCATCAAATCGAGTCGAGCTGATATCAATGTTTGACTTTGACATGCAAACAGATAGTCTTCCGATATGGAAAGAACATGCCAGTCGAAGTCATTTACCGATACGGATAAGCATTCGCCCGTGTTGCCTGGTGGAACATTGTACAATTGATTGTTGAACCACTGAAATGGATAGATATCAAATGATTCTTTTGCAGTTAGCTCCCTCCTACATCTGAGTTTGTGAAAGATGTTTCTTTTTTTTTTTTTTTGAGAAAAACCACGTGTTAATTCATATGAGAGAGGAAATTTCTTTAGCTGTATCTTGTTGCTGTAAAAACTTTTCCTGCTACCTCTATGGTAGTTAAAAACGATACCTTCATTCATTTTGTAATTTCACCGGTACCAGATTATTCTCAAGAAATAAAGCGTCTGTTATGCTTAGTTGGTATTATGTGCAGAAGAACAGAATACTGATTATATTGGTATATTACGGGCCAAAAACACGAAAATTCGTGAAGATGGTTATAGATGCATTGCTGAAGGCTACTGTTGGTATTGTTTGATGAACTTGGATAAGGCATTACAGAAGATTATCGATAAGGGCAACATTAAACTTTTTGTAGCATCTTTTGTAGACTTGCAGGAAGGAAAAAAAGAAAAAAAAATAAAGGATTTTAATAAGACAGAAAACAGAACTTTGTCTTCCATCTTTTTGACAGCGGTACTATGTTTGCACAAGTCAACTTCACATTAAAAGAAAAGAAAAACGAAAAAGAACAACTTTTTGTTATTACTACACAAAAAGAAAATAAATCAACTAATGCATGAGCGGGCACAAAAGTAATGCTCATATAGACATAATGGAACAAAGTTCAAGCTCTGTCATACTCAAAGCGATGTGGTTTAATACATAAAGAGGCGTATTAGATATATATACAAAAACTCGTATTCATGAAAAATACAAAGCACCATCAATGATCAACTTAGACGACAGAAGAGAAACGAAGATATCAAACCAAACAAGTACCGGCCAATTCCCATGCCCTCCTCCGCAAGTATCTAATAGTTGCTCCTTCAGTTTCCAAGGACTCGAAAAACGTCGGAGACCCAACTCAGTTTTTGTATCTCAAATATTTGATTGCCATTCATGATATATATACATTGCTTGAACTATGCCAACATTGCCTGTAAAGAACTTTGACTCTTCCGTTAAGTTGCCAATACCAAAATATTTTGTTCCTTCATACTATTCGACAAGGAAAGTTAGGTTAAAAAATAGTTAATAACCTCGTAGGTTGAGAATACTCGTTACTATCAAAAGTTACATTTTGAAATAATGATTAGTGGAACGATGTCAAGATGTCATATAGGATACATGTGCGCTATGCTTCCAAAGTTATCTTTTCAGTTAGATCAGTGGTGAACATCATTCCATCAAATCAGAGAATTGAGTGATCATGTAATATTGACAATATAAGAAAGACCAAATGAAAGCTACACTAGAATACTTGCATGACAGAAAGCTAATACATGGTATGGATGAAGAAACAGAATTGCAGAAAAACCGAAGGAAGAATTTCAATAAAGCCTAACAAGCCACTAGTATTAGCAACTAACACGGCCGGCTCATTAACCATGTAGACCAAAACACAAAAGACCAAATTTACTAATACTAATATACTTGACCTGATATGCATACAATTTCCTACTATCTTCTGAAGTGGGTACAGGGTGTGACATTTATTGTTGTTTCCACTGTACAGGTACTACTTCCACAATGGAGTCGTGGACTAAGGTGGAACCTATAGATCAATAGACATGATACTAACAAAACCGAATTGACACCATATAAAGCCCAACTAGTTGCAGGTTTTAGTAACTTAGCGGAATAAATCAAAATGCTTGAGACTTGAGTCGAGTTTATTACCTTCGAGTTTATACCTAGTATACTGATCCTTTTATGTACCTAAGTGATACCTCATACCCATCATCTTTCAATATGGGATGACCAAAAGTATGACAAATCTGATACCACGTATGAAGAACAAAAGGAGAAATACGGTCCTAGAGAATTCACTTATTCCAATAAGTGATATAGCATCCCATACTGAATTTCTACTGCTGATAGTAATGTTCGAAAATACAGGCTTCAATCAGTTGGACATTATCTACCAAAAACCAGCTTTCTATCTTGTTTGTGTAATAGTGGCAGCTGATATAAGTTCTTATATTCAAGTCTCCATCTTGTGTTGAATTCAAGTTGGTTGGAACCTTTGCTTTGTCGAATTCTAGTAAAGAAGACGATTGTGAGTTGCACAACTTGCTCAAGCATTTTTACAAAATTTACAATCTCAGTTTAAGAAAAGCATGACCAACTACAGTAAGTGCCTAAATTTATGGGACAAGTTCAAGTTTGGTTCTCAACTTCAATTCATCTCAATCATAGGCTCAATACGAAGAGCTTTATGAAAGCTAAAGCATCCATGATTCAACATACCTCGAAAGCGATACTTCACGAAACTGTCGGTCTCCTCCGCGACCGAACGAAGAGCACAAGCATGCAAGCAAGAATCCAAGGAGGGAAGAGCCCGCCGCCGACCGACCTCGATCTCTTCAACGCCTCCGGAACCTCCTTCACCGTGAGCGCTATCAAAAGCGCCGGCACCGCCACTCCGACGACGATCGCCGCGATCGGCTTCGCCAACGAATCCTGCGAGGCATTTCGTCGAACAGGTGAGACGCATCACGACATTTTCACACGATCACGAGAGATAACGATGCGTTCGTTGGTGTTCACCTTGGGGTCCCCGTCGAGGAAGACGACGGATCCGGGCCGGAAGGGGAGGCGGGACCGGCCATCGGCGGGGGCGAAGCGGATGGGGAAGCCCCTGTGGGAGGGAGGCTGGAAGGCGAAGAGGGAGCGGAGGCCGTGCTCCGCGAGGATGCCGCGGACGTCGAGGCGGTCTCCGGCGGCGCCGTCGAGGCGCGATCGGAAGACGCCGACGGGGCCTCGCCCTCGCCGGAAGAGGTGGACCTCCACCCAAGGCGCGCTCTCCCCCTCCGATCTAGGATTAGGGTTAGGGTTTGCTTCGGTTTCTTCCTCCGCCGCCGCCGCCGCCGCCGCCATTAAGTGCGCATAATCATCGCCCCGCCCATGGTCACACTAATCAGGAATCCACGCCTCCCCCAACTGTGTTGGGCCGAATCGTGGGCCATGTTGTGGGCCGGGCCGATATGTTCTAATTAAAGTTTGTCGAAACTACAGAGCAATGACCTGCAGGCCCATATAAATGCTCGGCCTATGGGCCATTCGTTCGCGGGTCCCGGCCCCGTGGGGCCGCACTCATTACTCACGTGGGCCCGACGCCGCGTTTCGCTACGGCCCACGATGCGTTCCGACCGTTGAATCTAATTAAAATCCTTCACACATCCTTTTCCCGCTCAAATTCCAATTCAAACAGAGAATTAGCTTTCACTTGGCCCACTCCGCTCTCCTCTCTTCCCCACTCCACTTCTCTTCTATAATAAGTAATAACAAGCCATTAGAAACGGAAACCAAATCCACAAAGAAACTGCTCCGAAAGAAATACACCAAGTGCGAAAAAAAAACAGAGAAAAAGAACATCCAAAGAGAGATGGAAACCAATGGCGAGCAATCGTCCTGCCGCAGTGCGACAGTGGGATCATTGAAGTTGCGGTATTCGCTGCGATCGGCAACAAAGCCCAAGGAGGGAAAGCAGGATGCTTCTAACTCCGCCGCCGCGAAAAGGTACCATTTTTATGCTTTTAAGATCCATAATAACTATTTCCTGCATTTGTTGTTAAGATAGGATGCTCAGATCTGAATCTAATTGGACTTAGTTTTGAGTTATAAGATGGGCAAAAGATTACTTTTCAGGATTTGTAAGCAATTTCTCTTTAAAAAAAACTACAACCGTATTTTACCTTTTCTGCACTTTTTTGAACATTATACCTATTTCTGACAGCATTTTCTCCTGTAACAAATTTCCCAGAGGAAAGCCTACTTCAGCTGTTACCCAGAGTATGAATGTTCTAGATCTTTCCGGAAAAGACCGTTCTGCCAAACCTCCACGAAGGCCCTCTATGCCCACCAAATCTGTTTGTAGCCCACATCCGGTCCCTCCGGTCGGGAGTGTAACCCCGATAACTGAGATTCGAGCAAGGAGAAATAATACGCGAGGGAAAAGCGACACTCCATCCTCCGATGCTCCGAGGTCTGCGAGCAGGCGTAGTTTCAGCGCATTGTCTTCGGTTTCTTACTGGCTGACGCAGGTTAAGCTTGCGGAGGCAGCTTCGAAGCACTCGATATCGCTAGGCTTCTTTAAGCTCGCGATGGAATCGGGATGCGAGGTGTGTATGTATCTGTTTAGTATCATTCTAGTCATCATAATGTTATGATTTTGCAATTTTTTTCCAGAACTACTTTAACTGGCATATTGCTCTTCTGTCATTGACGCTAGAAACTCGAAAGAAAAACTATGTTTCCTGTAAATTGTTCGTTTTACTCTTTTAAAATGACGTTGTTGTTCCAATTTATTTAGAACAGGGTTACGGAACCATTTTACAGCATCAAAATTCTCTTTTCTTTCTGACAGTAAAAGAATTACAATATAACAGAATATTCAGAAACTCGTAAGTGTTCAAGTAACATATTGAGGACAAATTGCATATCATGATGGCACACGGACTATCCATGCATATTACCCATTTTCAATATTTCAGTTCGCTAGTCCACTATATGTAGATATGCTCAACATTAGAAATTCTTCTAAGTAATTCAATCATTCTGCAGCATTTTGATCGAATGCGTGAAGAGCTCAGATCCTACGTAATCAAACATAAACTTGCAACCGAACTTGGAGATTCGGTGAAGGATTTACTCCAAATTTACAACATAGAGGATGATCTTGAGAAGTTAAAGGTCTCTGAAACAAGTTCTCAGCCACCTAAAGAAGAAAAATCCAGGAAGGAAACTCGCAACATTTCTGCAGTAACACGAAGGGGGAATTTGAAACCCAAATCATTGAATTCAGATACATTTCCTTCGGCTGATTTAAATAAGAAAGAGGGTGTTCAGAAGAAACAACCTGTATCTAGGGTGAGGGGATCCTATAACAAGAATCCAGTGAGTGAACTCCCAGTTAAAGATTCTAATACTAAGCATACTCAGAAGAAAACTCAAAAGCAAAGGAGGGGTCAATCAAAAGCTGGAAATGGAGACATTAGTTTAGAAAACAAACCTAATGCTGAAGCAGGTAATTTGCAATTGTAGATTGTCTTTACTGATCAAGTACATAATATAAATTACAATAATGACTAATGCGGTGGGGTTTTTTTTTTTTTGTTGGTTTAGTTGACCTGCTGCCAAAGGAGGTTGCACATGAAGACAAAGAGAACATGGTATGCAAAAAATCCTTTTTTCTTTTCAGATTGAACAAGCAACTTATAGCCTATTTTTTATGTCCTTACTATCTCTTAGCAATATACTGTTTTCACTTGTAGGTTGTAAGGGTGGGTGAGGAAATTATTGAAGAAATTTAAATGAATCAACCTGACTTCTCATTTGAACATGTATTGCTGAGTGTGAAGATTCTTTTTTTTTTTTTTTCTTTTACTGGGATTGCTGAGTGTGAAGATAAGTTATGTTTGTCTTTAAAGTGTGATTATTGTTATAATATTGGAGCTTATATTTAATATTTTACTCCATAAAAGTTATAAATGGAGTCTTTTAAGGATGTTATTATCCATTATCTAGGTATTGGTGTATGAGTTTTGCTTGTATTCTTGTGAGTCAAACCATTTTTTTTCCTTCCAATGTCTGTGTACTAATTCTTTTGCACCGCTCCATGCGATCTGTATGTGTTCACTTGGTAATTGGTATATCTAAAGAAATTTGTGTTTGTTCTTTTTCTCTTGTTCCTTGAAGTTGCCTTTCTTCAAACTTCTGAAAAATCTCTACATGCTAGATGTTACTATTTTAGGTTTCTGAAATTGTGATTTTTCAGCAAGAAGAAATTTATTGTTCGAGTAAATCAAGTGGACATTTTTAAAATGCTGTAATTATATTGCAATTGAGTTTGAGAGGACCCAAGCCTAAAAACGGTGGTCCATGATGGTCATGCAATAATTTGTCATGCATTAATAAGGACGTTAAGGCCATGTTTGGTTGGCGGGATAAACGGGGATAACATTAGTTATCCCCGCTATTCCGCCAAACAAAACGAATTTTGGCCGGAATATTTTATCCCGGTCAAACTTCGTTATTTTTGGCTATTCCGGAATAGCTGGGATAAACTATTCCATCGTTTTGACGGAATAGCGTTATTCCAAGCTTAATTCTAAATTTAATTAAAATTATAAATTTAGTTAAAAATAAATTATATAAATATAATATATTTAATTAATAATAAAATAATAAAATATCCAAGCTAGATTTATAATAAAATATTATTTAATTAATAATTTATATATTAATTTATTTACTAATTAACTAGATAATTAATTAACTATTTAATTTATTACTTTAATAAATATTTAATTAATTTTTTGAGTAATTAATTTATTATTTTAATTAATTAACTAATTAAATAATTAATTATATTGTTTAATTAATTAATATTTTGAGTAATTTAATTATTTTTTTTTAATTAATTATCTGACTATTATTAAAAAACTAATTTATTATTTTATTAAATTATTTGTAATTAATTAAATTATTAATTACCAATTTATTTATTTATTAATATTAAGGGTTTTTAGCAATATTCATAATTAATAGTAGATTAAATAAGTTAAATTATTACTTAATTAATATTTTGTCTTAATTAATTAGATAAAATATTATTATTTAAAATTATAATTATTCTTATCCTCGCAATTCCAATCAAACCATCCAAACACTATTTTCCTTATTTCCGAAAAAAATTTACTTTTTCATCCAAACGTAAAATTGATTTAACCCTCGCTTATACCTCAATTTATACATATTCCTGGAATAGTCATTTTTTGCTTATCCCCGAACCAAACGATACCTTTCCCAAGACAACCAACAAACACTACAAGTCAAAAGAGACAACATGTTGAAAAAGCTAATGTCGAAACAGTTGCTTGTGGACGTACGCGATCGTACGAATTTGTGGTTTCTTTACTGTGTCTAATCCTCTCTTTTTTTTTCGCGAAGCCTCGTTGCTTCACTCTGTTGCTAAATTCACTTTCCTATTGAATGAAACGGTAGCATGCTATCTTTCCCTCAAAAAAAAAAAAAGAGACAACATGTTGTGAAGAGCACAGCATACCTAACAAGTTGCCAAGTAGAAGAGGGAACTGGGAATGTAATGAAATGTAGTGTGGCAGTTGTTTGAGTTTGATTGCATCTTGTGCCTTTTTGATTGGGAGAGATTGGCCTTCTTTATATATTGCCCAAAACTACTTTCAATAAGAGATAACCTGGGAAAAAGGAGTAGACCAAAGTTATATTTATTTGGTAGGGTAAAGAAGAATAAAAGCAACAGTACATGGCACCTTATGTGTTATAGTGTATAATGTTAGCTTTTGTGTCATATTTTTTTTAGCTATCTATCGCATTTTAGACTTCAATTTTCATTATTTAGATAAGCTAAGTGATTAAATTGACAGCACGAGATGAGACAAATTGCTCAGAAAATGAGATGCATGGTGAGACACGGTGTGCTAAGCGCAGGTGATAATGTTTCCTTATCTTGTGGAAATCAAATAGAATAAGCTTGAGATAGAGAGGGAGGTAGATCTCTGAGGCCCTTTTCGATGCTACAGTCGGTTTCATGGCTAAACAAATTATAAGCCGAACGCGATGAGAGGATCTTTGCTGCATCATCCCTTACCAACTATAAATTTTATCCTTTATTCCCTTATAATAATAGCAATGTCACCGTCTTTCGCATGCATAATATATGGCATATTATTGAAGGATTAAGAAGATGTTAATACTCACCTTACCAAATCCACTCCCAGCTCTCTAATAATAAGCGAGCCACGAGCTCACAACCACCACGTGACATTAAATACACTGGTCCACAACTGCTACCTTATGTTTAGCAATGCTACATTCCCCTCCCTCCATTCCATTCTAAGTTCCTCTCTCTCTCTCTCTCTCTCTCTCTCTCTCTCTCTCTCTCTATCAGAGTGTAAGAACAGAGCTTATTGCAGTTCCATTATTGGTAGTATTATGAATCCTATTAAACTCACATTCTCCATTTCTCATCACTAAATCCACCCCCACGTCAAAGATGCCATTTTTATCACACCCAATTCCCCTCCTCGTCACTCTCCTCCTCACTTCTCTGCTCTGCTCTCCGTCCCAATCTCAAATCCCTCCGCCGCTCTCCGCATTCCTCAACTCCTCCAACCCCTGCTCCCTCCCACCCTCCCCCTCTCTCACCCTCTCCTGCTCCAATGGCTCTCAAATCATCCGCCTTTCCATCTTCGGCGGCGATCGCCTCCACCGCCCCCTCTCCTCCGCCTCCGCCGACGCCCTCTTCACCGCCCTCTCCACTCTCCCCCACCTCACCTCCCTCTCCCTTGTCTCCCTGGGCCTCCATGGCCCCGTCCCGCCGCAAATCCGTCGCCTCTCCTCACTCCAACTCCTCAACCTGAGCTCCAACTACTTCTCCGGGCCGATCCCGCCACAGGTTTTGGCAATGGGGAGTCTTCAAAATCTCATCTTGGCGGGGAACTCATTCAACGGCACACTCCCGGATTTCAAATCTCTAACGGCTATAACAGAATTGGACCTGAGAGGGAATAGATTAGCAGGGGAGGTCCCACCTCCCCTGTTTTCTCATCCATCTTTGGAGTTCTTAGATTTATCCGGAAACACGCTATCAGGGCAAATTCCGATCAATCTTTCCTGCGGCGGTCGCCTTCGATTCGTTAACATATCGGACAATCTTTTGATCGGAGCTCTTCCTTCTTGTTTTCGCACAGATTCTCTGAACCGAGTTGTGATTGATAAGGCTAATTGTTTAGATGATTCCAAGTACCAGAGGCCGTTTTCTTACTGTAATCAGGGAGCATTGGCCGCGAATTTGACGACTCACGAAGAAAAGAGTGGATCAAGGAGGAAATTCGGTTCACTATTCGGCATTGTTGGGGGGATCATTGGTGGTGTAGCCCTGTTGGTTTTATTAGTAGTGGTGTTATTGAGAAAGTTGAGAGAAAATCATCCAGATAGAAGGACATTGCTGATATCCAATGCTCGGAAATCCTCAATTATTCAAGCCACTCATAGAAATCCTGCGGACATAAGTATAGTTACTTTCCTATCCTTTGGTTGTTTTCTTTTGCCTTAGTATTTCTGATGTAGTGTAATGGATTTCCTTTTCTGTGGAAGATGAAACAACCTGCTAACAAATAAAATAAAATAAAAAAGTTTAGATGATGAATATAATTAGTTTCATGCATAGCTGATAGCTTAACTGACAAAATATCTTCTTTTTTAGGGCATGCATCTCAAGCAGTGACAACAGAATCACTAGGATTAATTCCTTATCGCGTTTTTACAATGAAGGAACTAGAAGAAGCCACAAATAACTTCGATGCATCAAATTCGATGAGAAATGGTCCTCACAAACAGGTGTGTTGTTAAATCGAAGGTCTCACATGTTTGTACAACAGAAACTATAATGATCATGAAAGATGCTTTTTATGATCCCTAATAATACTTAAGGATGACTATTTTAGTTCTATTTTAACTAGATCTTTCTTTTTCTTCTTCTTGAGGTCTTGTGTTACAAAGGTTTGCTCCAAGATGGCTCAATGATTATGATCAGACGTTTAGATCTAAAGCAAAAGTATTCACCTCAGAGCCTGGTCCACTATATGGACACGATATCGAAGCTCAGGCACCAACATTTGGTTAGCATTATTGGACACTGCATTGACAATGGACAGGACAATGCAAACACTACTGTATTTCTTGTCTTTGAGTACATATCAAATGGAACATTGAGGAGTCATCTTACAGGTAAATATAATAGGAACATCCTCATGCTATCTAAGAATATCAAATAACAAGAGAAGAAGATTTTCCTCTTTTTTTTCACTCTCTTATTTTTCTTCTTTTCTTCTCATTACTTATCAGAATGGAGAAAGCGCGAGATGATGAAATGGCCACAAAGAGTGGCAGCTGTAATTGGCATTGCGAGGGGAATCAAGATCTTGCACACTGTGACTGATCCAGGAATTGTGGGTAATGATATCTCAATCGAAAATGTCTTGTTGGATAAAACCCTAAGGGCGAAAATTACCAACTACAATCTCCCTGTACTCCCAAGCGAGAAAACTACCAAGGTGTGCGAAAAAAATTGGGTTTCATGCAAAGACTGTTGTTTCTAATCCTTATCTGGCTCTCGGCTAAGCATTCTACCTTTTATCTATCAGAGAGGTCCTGAAAGCACTTTTGCAGTGATGGAAAACAATGACCTCCACAGGTACTTTTCTTTCACATACGTAAAATCGAAGTCGAAAATTTGCTTAGCTGTATTTACAGGGTATTTACACATATGCAAAAATACCAGAAGATGAAACCAAATGCTTGATTATATGGCAGAGAAAAAAGAAAAAAAAAATTCTGCGCTGATTTACGTTTTAACTTCCACCTCTATGTTTAAAATCTAACTAAGTTCCTGTTTTTTTAACGGTATTAGTTATGTGGAACGAGGTGAAAGGGAAGATATTTACCAGTTGGGCCTCATACTTCTAGAAACTATCACTGGCAAATCTGTCGAATCGCAAGAAGAGTTGGATGTTTTTAGAGTTCAGGTACAATATCCTTTTCTTCTAATTGATTGTTACTACATGAAATATGGGACTTTCCGGTAGGCTTTCCTCTATAATTAGCACAAACAACTCAGTTTTTAACTTCCGAGTACTTGCGACAGAACTATAGACAAAACAATATTCATAGATAGTAATGAATTGAATCACAGGAGAACTAGGCAAGTATTTCTCCAATCAATTACTTTATGAGGAATATATTTGTGTGAAGCATTGTAAAGATTTAATGAAATAAGCTGTCAAATTATTAAAACCACAAAGATGGCTTTAATAATTTTTCTATTTTCTTCGTTTCTGGCAAGAAAGTGCTAAAATTTACAAAAAATTACGATTGCGTCCTGAAGTTTCAAAACTCATTCAAGTAAAATAATATCATTCAAAATGCTTTCATTCCACAGCTACAAAGGAGCTTAAATGATGGACCAGAAAAGCTGAAAGAAATGACAGACCGCGCAATTCATGGCACATTCGCCCTCGACTCCCTGAAAACGGCAGTCGAGATAACCCTCAATTGTCTATCTAAAAATCCTAAGGAGCACCCGTCAGTTGATGATGTTATTTGGAATTTGCAATATTCTGTGCAAGTACAAGACGGCTGGGCTACTAGCGAGAATGTAAGCATTCAGTAGTAGATCCTAATGGTTGACTCCTCTCTAGTTTTTTCATGTTCGATCTTGAGTTTTTGCCTCTTTTATGATGATATTTTTTGTAAATTTAGACTTAGAACTTATACAAATAATTGAAGTTGTTTTACCATAATGTGGTCAAATTTTTCTGCAATCCTGTGTTTTCTTCAAAACAACATTCTCCAACAGGAAGTTGGTCAAAACATTTCTGCTTCTTCTTTTCTTTTTTTCTTTTTGATGTAAATGTAGTAAGGGTGATACCCTATACTAAGATTATATAAAATGGTAGAAAAGTATGTGCATGAAAAGAAAAAAAAAACTGTTTTTTAAAAAAAGAGCAGTGGAGCTACTCATCACAATTACAAGAGATCATTCATTATAATGATTCGCAAGAAGGTAACACCATAACTACCTAGTTTGTTCTGATGAGAATCAATCATCTATAACTATATTGGTACCGATATTTTCTAATTTTGATCCGACAACAGATAATTAGTCTAAACTAATTGTCGAGTCCTAGAAGTCGAGTAAGCATTCAGTAAGTATTAGGAACAGCAGTTTATAAAGTGACTTCCCATGAATCTACTTCATAAAGAGTAATGAGATCTCCAACTTGGCAAATTACTGTTTCGAGTAATGACGTAACTGCAGACTATTCTACAGCACGTATTTCTTCACATTATGGTGGGGTGTGCTTTCTTTTTGAAGATTCAGAATCAGTTTAATTTAAGCTGGCCTGATTGCAATGTGTGAAACAACCGTTGTACTCTAAAAGCTTAAGCTGTTAAAAGAACGGTGTTTAAATATTTTTATATTTAACACTCCCCCTCACGTCTGGGCTCGAGACTTTTCGTAGGCCCATGACGTGGACTTTAATTAGATGGGAGGAAATTAATAATGCTAGGAGCCTGACATGACTCGAACTCAGGACCTCCTGCTCTGATACCATGTGAAACAACCGTTGTACTCTAAAAGCTTAAGCTGTTAAAGAACGGTGTTTAAACATTTTTATATTTAACACAATGCAAACGGAGGTAATGTTGATCAATTATCTAACTTAAGAAGCAAACGCTTTCGAGTCGCCCTTAATTTAGCTGCCTAGTGGCCGTTACTAATGTCGACAAGAAGGAACCAAAGAAAAATGTTCAACTAAATGTCAAGTCTAGTAAAACAAGAGATTTTCAGTCCAAATAGGACGCAAAAGCATATCGGCACAGTTAAATGTCCAAGAAAGTGATTAATGTCTCGGCACTTAAAAGAGAAAGAAGATATATGTGTACCACCAGGCATGGAGTAGAAATGCTGTATCATGATGAATTGCAATTGATTCAGCGACAAGCAATATCTGACAACTTTACCGTAGGAAAAGTACCACTGCATCGGAGATCAATGATGCACTATATTCAGCTTTATTGCAAGTTCTGTTCCACAATCTCTTGTACTCTCCTTTCATACTCGGGCTTGTCATCATCGAACAGTATAGAAGCAATAGCATTTGCAGGTGAGTCAGGATTTGGATTGCTCAGCAAGAACTAACACACAAGAAGCATTTCCAATGTTAACATACAAAACTGTCTTGACATAATCTTCAATTAGGTAAAGATGTGTGAAATTGACATAAGCTACAGGCCCCTCTGAGACGTCTGCCCAACCTTTTGAGAGAGCTTTGAATTGGCTATCCAATCTTTCAATATGTTTGATTCAATCAACTTGTATCTTTTGTTTAAAATGTTCATTTTGCACTTCACACTACCTTACTTAAGACTAGAAGAAGCTACGGATAGAAGGACTGGCAAGAAGACGAGATCATGCAGAGTAAACAAATGAATAACAAGCATCAACAACAATTAACTCTGAGACAAACGAAAACCGGATAGAAGTTTCTCCTACCTGGACAGCCAAAAGTATTTCCTTTGCTTCATAATCTGGATTCCACTCATCCTCTAAAATATTCAAGCA
The DNA here is from genome assembly GCA_016920855.1 of Puya raimondii. Classification (NCBI taxonomy): domain Eukaryota; kingdom Viridiplantae; phylum Streptophyta; class Magnoliopsida; order Poales; family Bromeliaceae; genus Puya; species Puya raimondii. The sequence goes on along the minus strand of JABWPP010000050.1, from coordinate 195,699,234 downwards.
TATGGCTCCGCACGGATAAACTATTCAGAAAGAAAAGTGGATATAGTCAAAATGATTTGTTAGCAGGGCAAGTTGATAAGCTATTTTGGCATATCTGGAGAAAACAAAACAATTCAATTACAGTTTACTGAACTTGACAGATATTTTTATTTTTCTTTTTATTTCTTTTGAAGGGAAACTTGACGGATATAACAAAGGAGAAATATCCCTGCTTATCTTAATATGATAATAGCGGGGGGAAAAATATATTTAAAATCGACGCTGGTATATTTGGGCTAAATTACCAATATATATATATATATATATATATATATATATATATATATATTGAACTTTTGTTTATTTCTTGCTTACATACTCATTTCTAACCTAATATTTTACAGAAATCTCACTGAGGATTAAAAAAATTTGGGATGATTGTTAATTTCAAACGCATAACTTCAGGAAAACGAGAGGGAGTGAAATCACAAATACTGAATAGTTTATCCAGTAACCAATTTTGGTAGATCAAACAAACAAGAAAATCTGTTTCATCTAGTCTTAGATTTATCTATCAAGTTGCTATGTAGATGTTCAACTATAGAATCAATATGATGTGTCAACTGATTCCAATGAAGTTTCATATTCAAACTCAATAATCATCCCAATATTTTAATCTTAGATAATGTCGAAGTGCGGGGATAAAATTGATACAATCTTTTATTCAGATCAATAATTGACGCTCAGATTAAGTTGCAAGAAGGTTTTTTTCTTATAATTTAGCCATACATAATAGGTTATTCAAAATATAAGACAGAAGTTTTTTTTTTTTTTTTTGGGTGACTGTAAACACACCCTACTCATAAACCATATATACAATGGTTACAAATAATAAAAAAGCGACTGAACAGTATATTTTTATTGGAGTGTACATTCCCATTTCAAGTGCTTGTGAATAAAGCTTCAAAACAGAAGGCAGAAAACAATATGATTCAATAAACCAGATACAAATATTATAAAAAAAAAAAATGAGTTACCTTTCCACCTAACCAACTGAAAAAATATATTAATGGCATCCTTAGCAAGGAATCCATACAGGAGTCATAGCACAACAAACCGTTTGGATGAAACATTGGACAAACGAAGCACACTATTGGTGGTCTATTTGGATGATCATCAGAAAATTGAAGTCTTAGTTCAAATCGACCTGATAATTCAAGCAGAACAGAAAACAAGAAAAGCACTGTCAGCCACTTTGTTAGTTACTATTGAAAAAACACTGTTAAAGGAAGATGAAATTACAAAAATATACACTAGCAAGCTTTCCAAAAAAAAAGAAATTACAAAAATAGAAAGTTGCACAAAAATTGGAATAAACAAACAAGAATTCATAGCTAATGAAAGACAATCAAGCCTCAAGGATCAACTTTCACTTCAGAAAAAGAAAAAATGGGCATTTTAATGGCCTCACCTCTTTGCCAAGGGGTGTCACGAAGGCTGCAGTTGAGACAAAGCATGTTTTAGCTAAGTGGAATGACACCTTGGAGTAACACAGAATTGAAGATAAACTGTACGGATAGTCTTCATACTATTCACTATTGTGACTTTCCTTGAACTTTCGCTTAAACACTTTACTCCTGAACTTCACCATATTTTACAATTCCATCCCCAAAAAAAGGGGCATTATGTGACTTTACGGGAGACATATTTCCTATAAAAAATACCTTTTCTAAACACAAATGAAGTGAACTAAAACAAGACAGTCATTTTAGATAGAGTGGAAAAAGATCATTTTAGAGGAAAAACTTAAAAGCTTTTCCTGACAGTCAGGGATTGACTTGCATTATATGAGAAAGTTCAGGGGATTGAATTGCAGCATATAAGAAAGTTCAGGGACAGTCGATAATGAGAATTCAGGGACTGATTAACAATATTTCAATATAGTATAGGATTATTCATACATTTTTACCTATAATCATTAAGGTAAGAACAACTACTGTGGTCTTGGTCCTATTAATGTCCAGGTATCAGATTATACCCTGTAATAAAAGCTTTCCAGATGAAGAGGTTGTCGTCCCGGGGCTCGGCGCTGATACCCTCAAGAGGATTCTCCACCAATTTCCTATATTCACTCATTAGCCTCCGCCTTGCAGTGTTCTCCATTTTCGGAACCAAAATGATTCAAGTATTCAAGCCCTACAGGAGCAAGACAAAAAAATTTAAATATTTTTATCTGCTCAAAAAATAAAATAAATTTTTTTCTTCTGGAGGCATGAAATATCTTCTCTACACCCCCTATTTGACTTCAAACCTACACTCACAACTTTCACATAATTAAGACAATGTTAGCCTCTCAATACTAAAGAAAGATTTTTTCTATGTGTCAAATGTAGTTTTCGATTTAATACTGCACATGTAAAGATTTATATATTACAATTCACCAATAGGCGAGAATTTATCAATACAACAATTAGGAAATAGAGGTATGTATCTGGCTAATGATTCTTGGAAAACAATGGAAACATGAATACACAACTGTTAGTGAATCCACACCAATCAAGAGTCAATAGAGCATTGACTGTGACAGTGAGATCAAGAAGAATTTGATGAGAAATCAGGCTACAGATTCCCCAAGAAGGACAATGTAATCATGCTCAAGAACAGAATCATATATCCTTGTATCAGACAAGACAAGCACGATTAAGAAGATAATTAACAGTTCAAAAATTAGACATGCTAATTATACATATTAATGAATTAAAATCAGCAAAAGAGGCCTTATCAAATCTTATTCAAATCTTTGACTCTTTGGATTAAGCATAGATAATCCAAAGACTCGTAAACGGACCACAGACCTAAACAGCAACACATTCCTAAAGAAAGAACAGCTATTAACATGCATAAAACAGAATCATACGCTGATATCAAACTGGACAAGCATGATTCAAAAGATAATGCTCAATGTAGAAGTTAAACATTCTAGTGAAAATCATCAAAGGGGTCTTGTCAAATCCTATTCAAATCTTGGAACCTTCGGATCAAGCACAAATAGATCAAAAACTCGTACAAGAACCGCAGAGACCTAGAAATTTCGGTAATCCAGCTGAAAATGCTTTACCCTGACAACACTAACGATCAAATCGGAAAATAGTTAGGGTTTCTCCCTCTGAGACTCATCAGATGATCAAATCCGTCATAAGAAGAAGCGATCTCCAGTTCCGATTAAAGGAAACAGCGAAGAGGAGATGTTTACCTTCGATTCACTTAGGGTTTCTAGTTCCTTGCGAATTGAAGCTTCGTGAAGACGATCCGAGAAGAAGCCTCGATTATGAGGGGAGAGAGAGAGAGAGAGAGAGAGAGAGAGAGAGAGAGAGAGAGAGAGATGGAGTTGGGGACGATAAACGAAGGGGCTCGTTTAATCTGGGGGTTATATTTATACCCAAACTGAAATGTGAAGTGGCGCGGAGGGGGGAGGTAGTGATCTTTTGCAACTTAGTCCTCAACTATTTGTGTATTTCAACGAAGTCACTCCGTTGCTATTCATCTTGTGTATATTTGTATGAATAAGTCCTGTACTTTATGATATTTTTGACAACATCACTGAACATTTCATATAAACCGTTTTCTCAGCAACCTTTCTTACACTTTGTAATAATAAGTATAATTAAATTAGAAGCCCGAAAGAACCAAATGTGTGCAAATAACTATTTCAACCCTAAACTATGAATTTTTTAAAATAATTATAAAATATTTAGTATCGTAATTTTTTGTTACAATTATAAAAAAAAAAAACTATTGTAGCTTCTCCTAAAAATTTCACTTAATAGTGCTTTATTGAATAACACTTTATTATATAATGGGCCAAACATATTCTTAATTTTTGAAAATTATTATAATAATTTATGAAAAGGCCAAACATATCTTTATACAATTTATACTTATGACCTCATAAATATTTAGAAATATTATTTTATATTTACACCGATCGAAAAAAAAAACTATTTTGTGGATAAGCCCTCTATGTGAGAGCATTTTGCTCTGGGATTGGTGCCAATTGGGAGTACCTCTAAATTAAATTATTAAACTCCCTCCTTTTACCATAAAAAAAATTAAAAACCTCTATAGCAGGAAAACGAAGACTCAAATAGTACTTAAGTGCAAAGAACAATTGCTGAGTGGTATATGCTTGTATACTTGTATGTATACGTAACCGCTACATACGTATGTATGTATCTATGTATGTATGTATGCATGCGTGCATGCGGTGTATCAGTAGAACAGGTTTAGCTCGAGTTGGTAAAACTCTATCGCGTCCCTCTCCACATGGAAACCCCTTCCAAAACCCTAATCCTCTCTCTTCCCCGATTCCTCCTCTAACCTCCCGCGAACCCCACAAAATCCACATCGAGCTCGATCTCGTGCTCCAATGGCCGCTCTCATGCGAGCCTCAAGGGAGGCGAGGTCGAAGCTCCGACCTCTCTCGTCGATCTCCCGACGAATCGCGACCTATCACGATCCTGATCCGCTTGTCTCGGGTAAAGATCGCTCCTTTTGCTCCCAATCGCGGCATAATTGTAGAGAAGGGGTGGTGGATGTGAGCCAGTATCCGCCGGAGAGGATTCGGAACTTCTCCATCATCGCTCATGTCGATCATGGCAAGTCGACGCTCGCCGATCGGCTTCTGGAGCTCACGGGGACCATCAAAAGGGGCCATGGCCAACCCCAGTATCTCGATAAGCTACAGGTATAGCAGAAATTGTGAATAAAGATCGTATTTTCATCTGCTTCTATTCAGTGGTTTTGAACAGAATAGTGGGGCACTTGTTATCTGTTTGAGATTTGGTTTAACATTAATGTGTGGGTTTACTTGTGCTGTGGCAAGAGAAGTAGGTTAAATGGTGTTCTTATTCTTCAATATTAGTTGATTGGAGTGGTGGAACATGAAATATCCATAATTATATAGGTTTGGGTGCCTGATTAACCATTTTAGAATAGCTTCTCTACTTGAGAAGTAGAGCCCAGATGTTTGGCAAAACATAAGTTTGAATATTTCGCTTGTAATAGGAAGCTGCAATGATGCCCAAAAGCATAAGCTTTAGTTTGAAGCTTGTACTCTTATGCATCTGCACCGAGGATTGTGTTATAAATTTGTGTTTGGCTTTGTAATTATAGGTGGAAAGAGAAAGGGGGATCACAGTTAAGGCGCAAACAGCAACCATGTTCCACAGACACACCGTTGGTGGCACCAATTCTTCTGATAAACAAGATTCCCCAAGTTTTCTACTAAATCTCATCGACACTCCGGGTCATGTGGACTTCAGCTACGAGGTCTCAAGATCTCTTGCTGCTTGCCAGGGTGCTCTTTTAGTAGTTGATGCTGCCCAAGGAGTCCAAGCACAAACAGTGGCTAATTTTCATCTCGCATTCGAGTCGAACCTAACCATAATCCCTGTAATTAACAAAATTGATCAGCCTACTGCTGATCCCGAACGTGTTAAATCTCAATTAAAGTCTCTATTTGATCTTGATCCTGAAGATGTTCTTCTCACTTCCGCGAAGACCGGTAAAGGCCTCGACCAAGTCCTACCTGCTGTTATAGAGCGGATACCTTCTCCAGATGGAAAGCGTGATTCACCTTTACGGATGCTTTTATTAGATTCTTACTACGATGAATATAAAGGAGTGATCTGCCATGTCGCTGTTGTTGATGGCGCTCTTCGAAAAGGCGATAAGATTGGTTCAGCTGCAACCTCACAGACTTATGAGGTTCTAGATGTGGGTATAATGCACCCAGAACTTACCTCGACTGGAGTTCTATTCACCGGACAAGTTGGTTATGTTGTAAGTGGTATGCGTTCAACAAAAGAGGCACGTGTTGGCGATACGCTTTACCATGCCAAGTTCACAGTAGACCCACTCCCAGGTGCGGCACTGCATCTTATTGCTTTTTGAAGTTACGGTTGATTACAAAGTTAGGCCCTGAACTTTGAACCGTGATTTCAATTCCATCCCTATAGTTTCAATTGCACCAGTTTAGTCTTTGATGCCATCTGAAGGAGTGCCATGTCACCACAACTGTCAGACTTAGTTAAAGTCAAAAGCATTAAGGACAAAATTAAAATCAGAGAAAATTTTGAGGGTTGAAATTTAAACAGAGATCAAACTACGGGGACCCAGCTGAAGTTCTTAAGATATTGAATTCGGGGTCGAACTTTAGGGACTTTAGTCTTACAATCACAAATGCGAGTCACGTTTAAGTAAACTAAATTTGTAGTTAACCATTGAAATCAAGTTTATTTATTTTATTTTTTTTTGGTGGAATCTTCATTTCGCAAGAAATCTGATACAATTCCAGCATAACCAGTAAAATTTAGTATCTTTATGGGATTTGTCTGGTAAATCAAGGGAGTTTGTAGCATTTAGTCACAATCCAGTCTTTCAGGTTTCAAGCCTGCGAAGCATATGGTGTTCTCTGGTCTCTATCCGGCTGATGGATCTGATTTTGATGCTCTTAACCATGCAATAGAGAGACTGACATGCAATGATGCAAGTGTATCAGTCATGAAAGAGACTAGTACTGCACTAGGCATGGGATTTAGGTACTTTTCTGCTGCATATAATGTACCATTTAGTTTCTATTTTTTATGTTGTTGTACTTCCACCTATGGATTTTGCATATGAGTGTCATATCTCATCATCTCATGAGCAGGTGTGGCTTCCTGGGTCTGCTTCACATGGATGTCTTTCATCAACGGCTTGAACAAGTATAGTATCTCTTTCGCTGCTTGTCTCCTGTTTGTTCTTGATTTTGGAAATCTTGCTGTTATTCAACCTGTATATTCATTGATCAAACCTCTGTTTCCATTATCTAACCTCTATTTTCATTGATTTGACGTTCTCCCAAATTCATCTAATCTAATAATTGTGTAAATCAAATTAGGACTTGCGACTAACCAATCCTTGACACTTTCCGTTACTATATGTATAATATAGGAATATGGAGCTCGAGTAATATCAACGATACCAACTGTACCGTATATTTTTGAGTATGCAGATGGAAGGTTCGATTTACTCTGTACTATTGGATTAGCAACCTTCAAATTTAATAATTTCATCCAATTATACTTTCCTTCTTCAGTAAAATTCAAGTCCAGAATCCTGCTGCACTGGCTTCAAATCCTGGAAAACGTATAACTGCTTGTTGGGAACCGTCTGTTATTGCGACTATTATTATTCCTAGTGAGTAAGCTCTACTTCCTTATTCTTCTACTCTTCAAGACTTTCTTTGATGCATGCTATTTGCTTATCTTGAATGACCATTTCGAGTTTTATCATATGTAACTATTCCATACATATTCAGGTATGTGGGACCTATTATTACACTTTGTTCAGAAAGAAGAGGAGAGCAGCTAGAATATTCGTTCATTGACAGGTAATATTCGTTAAAGATGAATGGATATTGATTTCGTTTACTTATAAGCTCTTTTATATTTGGTAATTCATTGTAACTTGCAGTCAACGGGCTCTTATGAAATATCGGTTGCCACTGAGGGAAATTATTGTGGACTTCTACAATGAATTGAAAAGTATAACATCTGGATATGCCACCTTTGATTACGAAGATTCTGAGTAAGTCTTTGCTTACACTCTAAACCTGCCAGTTTGTATAGAAGTGACATTCATATTCTCAACTATGTTGAGTGTTATTCTTGTTTATTGATTTTTCTTTTCTTTTTTTTTCACTTTGTGTGGTCTTAGTGATTAGCGACTCGTGAAATCTGAACTCTCAAAGCCTCATGTTTATAAGATATGCATCATATAATGAAGCAGCAGTATATTCTAAAAATCATGGAATTGTTGATTGTTTTTCTAATGTCTGTTGTATCTTGACATTTTCACTTTTTTATCTCACTTGACAGGTACCAAAAATCAGATCTGGTAAAACTGGACGTCCTCCTCAATGGCCAACCTGTCGATGCTATGGCAATTATAGTTCATAATCTGAAGGCGCAAAGGGTTGGCCGTGAATTGGTGGATAAACTTAAGAAGTTGATAGACAGGCAAATGTTTGAGATAACCATACAAGCAGCAATTGGTTCCAAAGTTGTTGCCAGGGAAACGTAAGACACTAACACACCTTATAGATTGATATCGGAAATTTTTGTGGTAGACCTAGAAAATTTTCCTTTTCATTTAAGGAAAAAAAAAAAGGAAAAAGGAAAATCTTTATGTTATCTATTCTGCATCTTGCAGTCTCTCAGCGATGAGAAAGAATGTTCTAGCAAAATGCTATGGTGGTGATGTCACTCGGAAGAAGAAGCTTTTGGAAAAGCAGAAGGAAGGGAAGAAACGCATGAAGCGCATAGGCTCTGTCGATATACCACAAGAAGCATTTCATGACCTGTTCAAGATCTCTTAAATGTAAAGTAGGTGAGTTTGCAAATTGCTGCTTGAAAAAGTTCGTCTTCTTATTTAGGAGAATTTATTGCCTGGATGTGCTCCACCACATCCAGCCATGGACCGGACGGTTGATCTGCCATCCATTCGAATTTAAAATTATTTTCTTTGGGAGTGACGGGGATGGAAGGTAGAGATTTGATCATTTGAATGGACGGATCACTAGGTAGTTCATGGTTGAGGCGGTGAAGTAATATTTTCTGCCTTGTGATTCGAGTGATAAAGTAGCACTTAGTTTGTAAAGCTGAAAAAATTATTCTAGAATTATAATTTTAGCTTCGTGGATCTTCATGGCCTCCATGGGCAGCTCCGTTAACTACTATTATACGAAGTGCCTATTGAACCGTTTCTCTACTCTGAGTAGTAGATGTCAAGCATTTGGGAAACAAAAGCCATGGCATCGAGTATATATATCATGGAGAGAGGCTAAAATGATGTTTTTGATTCAAAAAATAGAAGTTCTAATTTGAAATTTCTAGTTCTTTTATGGCAAAAAGCTGGTGGACGGTTTCAGCGAAGAGCAATGAATGCTTCTTCCGGCAGCTCTAACAGCATTTGCGCAGAATCTCCAGCATTCATCTTTTAAGTTGTGTTATATTATTTGGCTAAAATGTTAGATGATGATACTGTTTGATGATTATGAACTCATGCCTTTGTGCTAACAACATATTTGTCTATTTGCTCAGAGAAATTGCGATGAGAAAAGGTGTCCTCTCAAGATGCAGCTGAATATGTCGCCTAAATGCTTCAGTTCATAACAAGTTAAAAGGAAATATTAAGTACAGCAGGGGGCTGTATCGATCTACGACCACAACAACTTGATGAACCATGCGGCGTTCATTAGAACGCTGTTATCACCATTATATTCGTGCAAGGTGTTAGTCGTCAATAATTTTGTTTTGCCTAAATGAAATGAACAAAAGCAACTTTGATGTTAGCAGCGCATTGTAACATGATCTTAATTTTGCCTGGAGCGTGGGTAAACTACTACACATTTGCTGATATTTGACTGCTGGCTATATAATTGTGAACGCCATACGCATGTCATCAACCTATTATTCTTCAGCAGTGATAGCATGTTAAGACGGTATAAAGTAAACTATCTTAAAAATTATGAAAGAATGTGCAGTACTTGTCTTAAATTTCTTACCGAAAAATAAGGGGAAAAAAATAAGAGTACAGAACGATCATGAAGGAACCACAAGCACACAGGGCATTACAGCACAGCTTAGTAAGTACAAGCTTCATTGAATAAATATTCAAAAAAATTAAAAAGAAGTACCAATCATCTACAAGCCAAAATGAAAAAAACTTAGAGATGACTCAATCCACCAGAACGACTACCAACCACCAATCATCTACGACCCACCACACACACAAAAAGGCAAAAAAAAAAAAAAAGAGAGAGAGAGGAAAACAGAGAGTATTAAAACAAAACCTGAAACTCAAAGATGACCCTAAAAAATGAAAAAAAAAAATAGGCCTCTTAAGTTAACTATCTCGCTTGTATCATGGTTAATACCCAAAACTTCTTTTTCTTTTTTTTCCTTTTTCTTTTTTTAAAATTTTTTTGTAAAGGCACTGAAGCAATATCAAGATCAATCCAAGCTAAAGATAAATAAACTCTAGACTGCAAGCTTCAGTCATTCAAGGATAATGAGCCGAGCTGATTGACTGCATCTGAGCCCGCAACATGAGCTTGTTGTAGAACTTCCATAGCTTCTGCGACTTTGATCTGAAGATCATCGGGCGCTTCTATGAGGTGGAGTACCTCGGTTTGATCCATCTCGAGCAGCATACCCGTAACTTTACCAGCTTGCTCTCGCTCTATTCGTTCAACGAGTGGATACAATTGCTCACCCAGAATCTGTAAAATTCATATACAATAGAAATTGCATACTTAGATGAGCTAAAACGTTCAGATAGTTTTTTCACCATGAAGAATTTGATGAACTTAACAAGCAAACTTCCTGATCATATTAATAGGACACAAATTGTGCATCTCTAATAATGACAAAAGCCTGTTGGCTTCTCTCTCTCTATATATATAGAAAGTGTTGTCTGAGAGCCGCTCAGAAAAGCCTTTTCATTAATGTTTCAGTAATAGCTTCCTATTGAAGCTAAAAGCAGAAGTTTCAAATAAAAACTTCTTTAGAGGCCGGAGAACTCATCTTGGAACCCTAAAACACTAGTTTGGACGAACAACTCACGGCTACCTTTTCAGTAGCAAGGCTATGCAATGGACAAACTAAACCGGATTTACGTAACAGACTGCATGCACCAATAATTTGAGGAAGTATAAACAAATCATACAAGGGACAACTTGACAAGTAAAAGTATGTTTAGCTAAATTCTTACAATGCGTTGTTGCTCGGAAGAAGCAGAAGCTAAAGCAGAGGCAAGAGCCGTGATTGGAATAGGTGAAGGCCGGATAGCATCCATCTGGGCGACATGCATACCGCTGGGATCAAGTGGCAAAGGCATCATCGGACCCATCAGACCTTGGGGCTGCATTGTTGGGTCAACCCCATTGCGACCACTTTGCATATATCTAAAGCCTTGATTAGTGTTGCGCTGAACCAGCTGAATTCCCAAGTTAAAGGAAAAGGACATGTTAAAAAGTATCACTTGAAAATAGTCTAGCGCTCGATGAATCAATTACTAAGACAAATATCATTCTAGTTCTTTTCTTTTTGGTTAGATTTAAAAAAAGGGTCAATACAGAGTCAGCTAAACAACTAGGATAAATGAAAGAAAAACCTTAATACCTGACAAACAAGGCATAAATTAATTTGACAACAAATGTACTAAAAGTAAGACTAATGTTTCAAACCACAGGAACAGGAATATCAAATGTATTCAAGGAGGTCTGGGTGACTTTTAACTTTTAATTTATGTGCCAAAGCAATGCAGTTCTATCCTGAATTGCATATGCAAATGTGATATTAAGGGAACAATGTGAATCAAGAGAAAAAAATACAATGAATATCAACCAAATTCAAGCAATTACTAATTCGGAAAGACCATTAAACAGTTCATTATACCACAAGGTATTACTTGGCACCAAAATGGTATCTCACACGCGCGCCCGCGCGCATGCACGCACACATAAGAACAGATGGAATGAAGACTCAAACTAATCAATTTTGGCAGCAGCAGCAAAAGCGCCCAAACTAGCTCAATTGAACAGGTTGTTCCACCTATAATGATCTTATGTCCAAGCAAGCCCGCATATAGACATAACAAATAACTTAAGTTCATGGCATTTGCACCATTTGTTTGACTTTGCAGAAACTTTAATATGATGAGTAAAACATCAGATAAACAGAAAATAGATATCAGAAAGTACAAGTGAAAAAAACAAGGAAGTCATGTTCAATAAGCAATGGCATACCTGCTGCTGCTGCTGTTGCATCTGCTGACGCCTCGCACCAATCCTCTGACCAGCTTGTCCTTGCCTCTGAACATTATAAGGCATCATGTAATTGGGGGTGCGCATCCCTGGAATAAGTTGCTGTTGGAAGCTGTAGCCCGCAGGTTGGGGTGGGATCAGACTGGGGCCCCCCTGGCCAAAATAGAGGTGCTGAGGGGGGGCAAGCCTAGGGGGACCAGGATGGTAACCCGGCATAGAAGGCACGGGTGTCATTGCCCCTTGAGCATTAAGTTGAGCAAAATGGGCCTGCCAAATCACAAAGTAAACAAATCATTTCGATATCAAAGCTATGACAAAGCTCACACAACAAGAGCAGTCGTACAATCACAATAACAGAATAAAGCATCTTAAACTGAACTGGGAGTTAGTGAATTTCATACTTCAAAAAAGTAATTTACTGATTAATACGATACCCAGAGAAGACTATAGTTACCTTTTTCTCAAAAAAAGAAGAAGAGAAGACTATAGTCACATGGATGAAAATTAAGAGCATAAGCAAATTCAAGGAGCAAAAGAAAAGATGATCATCGTCATTTTGGAGTAGGGAATTACGAGCATACCAAGCAAGAAGAATTTCTGAATAGGGAAGACAGACATATAAACCACATCTAATGCCTAATCAGCATCAAATCTCATAATAAAGTGAGAATAATAGAATGGTAGGTTATAATAAAGTGAGAATAATAGAAGTGTGGAGAAATAGAAAGCAAGATATGAATCACACAAAAAAGAAGAATAACAAGATTAATTAGAAATTAAGTGCAAAAGATGCCTTAAATTAGTCACATAGACCATTCTGACCGCACTATAATTTAATATTATGCCAACTTACAAAGGATAATTCAGAAAAGGGGGGAAAAAAGAAGAAGAGAAAACACCATTTGCAAGAAAAGAGCTGCATCCAAAGTGAATCATAATACATAAGATGACATAATGGAACTGAAAAGAAAAGAACTGGCTCAAGAATGTACTGCAGCTAACCAATGCACAAATTACCAGAGACCCAATAATGCATTAGACGAGAAGAAAAAGAACATTCCACGCACCTGCAACCTTGACCTTCTTTCCTCCTTACTTTGTGCCAGAGCAACGTACAAAGGTTTCCTTCCAACCATTTTCCCATTCATTTCATTTATCTAAAGGATGTTTTACAACACAGTCATCTCATTTAATGAAAAGTCATTCATCTCTAAGGTTCAAAATTGCAAGTGAATAAAATATGAAATCAGTAATTAATAGTAACAACCCACTTACAGCATGGATAGCCTCTTCTGCCGATGAAAATGCCACAAATCCTGACCCCTTGCTCTGCCCTTGTGAGTCAACCATGACCTAAAAGAGTACAAGATAACGTAGATAAACCTATATCACAATCACTACGACAGAGAAAGTAGAAGCTAAATACAGCAGTTTGCATAGGGGATACCTTGGAGGAAATTACAATGCCAAACTCAGAAAATATGTTCCTAAGTTGTGCATCATCAATATACTCATCAAGATTCTTTACATACAAATTACGTCCTCGAAGTTTTTCAAGTCTTCCACTTCGCTCCTGCTCATATTTGGCCTTCAGCTCAGCTTCCCTTTCACCTTTTTTCTGAGCTCTTCCAACATACAAAACTTTATCATTTATAGTTATTCCATTGAGGTTTTCAACAGCAGCGGCAGCAGCTTCTGGTTTATCAAAATTTACAAAACCAAAACCCCTTGAATTGCCAGTTGCATCTCTCATGACTACAGCACTGGTGATATCTCCAAAACTTTTGAATTCCCTTATCAAGTCATCATAGGTAAATGTCTCTGGCAAGTTCTTTACATATACATTAGTGAATTTAATTGATCCGTTTCCTTTATCTCTCTCTTGATGACGGACAAATAGACCGACATAAACCTTCCTTTCATTCATCAACATCCCATTAAGTTGGTTGATGGCATTTTCGGCTGCTTCTTCACGGTCAAACTGCACGAAGCCATATCCTTTTGATTGGCCATTAATATCGGTTGCCACCTTACAGGAAAGGACAGTACCAAAAGATGCAAATATATCATGCAGAGATTTGTTATCAATGGTGGGGTCAAGATTCTTTATAAAAATATTAGCTAGACCACTCTTTCGGATGCTAGGATCTCGGTGTGAGAACATGATCCTGATAGGCTTCCCATGAACGGGAGTGAAATTCAAGATCTCCATTGCATGTTTAGCTGCGAAAAAAGGGGAGGAAAAAGGGAAATAAATCATTAAGTACTATGAGCACAGAATTCCATACGTAAAACTTCTCACTAAATAGTAGTGGCAACTCAAAGAGGTTAGTGCACAAAATTAAATGTTCACTGTTCAGGCTACCTAGTAAGCATTAATAAACAACCAAATTTCTATCATTGCTTATATTTTATAATTCATTATCTTAAAGAGAGTGATACTAAAAAAGATCTAAAATTTTAACTTTTAACATGCTTGGGATACTGGTATACTTGGGTAAAAACTTTAAATAATGGGAGCCATGTAAAACCAGACCCTTGAATTTTAGCTAACTTCAACCAAGATATCAAGGTCGCCACTTTATTTCGCAAGCGACGATTCGATGAATTCTAAGCAGATCACGAGTCTCGATGCAAAAGGCATCTCTTGAAATCTCCATCATGACAAACATTAAGTGCAAAAAAATAGTCAATCCGAGAAGCAACATATGAACTTAGATTTACCAAAACAGTCATTAAAAATGAATTTTTTTTAATTTAAAAAAATGACAGGCAACGCATGAACTTAAATTTACCAAAACAGGCATTAAAAATGAAATTGCAGTAAAAAGACAAAGAACACCTGCTTAAATCTTTTACTCCTTGCTACAGAATAATAGAAACAAAGATCAACAGAGAAACTAAGGGGTAAGAATTGAAAACAGGCAAAAAGAAACAATTTTTCATAATGGAATCGATCCAATAGATAAATTTTGTGATCAACCACTAAATAGTACCGCAATGCAACAATAGCAAGTATCATCAACACTCATTAACTTAAGCAAGGAACAGAGAGAGCAGGAAACGAAGCGGAAATCTACTAAAAGAGAAGGGCGATCCCGATCAATTATACCATCTTGCATAGTGTGGAAATTGACATAGCCGTATCCGAGGGAGAACCTCCGGATTTGATCCCTGCAAACCCTAACGGAGGCGACGGGGGCGACGGGGTTGAACAGTTCGTAGAGCTGCGCCTCCGTGATCCCGCCATCGAGGTCACCGACGTAGAGCGACGCGTTCCCGAACGCGGCGCCGCCGCCGCCCTGCGGCGACGGCCCCGGCGACATCCGCGGCGGGGACGGCGCCGACGGGGGCTGGAACGCCGAGGAGATGCTCGCCATTGCCGCGGGAATCGAGAGCTGGGGCGATCGAGGGCGCGATCGAAGAAGATACGCCCGAAACCCTAATCGCACTGGTTCTAATCCCTTCTCTAGGGTTTTTTCCCCCCTCTCCTGATTAGGTTTTGGGGAATTCGCAAGACGCTAGTAGACGCGAAAGAGTTGATTCATCGGAGCGGAGAACGTTCTATATAGAGACGGGGGATCGCTTTTTTATGCGGACACACGCATCGTGCGCGGTCGATCCAAGCGTTGAGATTTTCCTGTCTCAATCACAGCCGTCCGAATTCGACGGTCGAGATCAGCAGACGCCGCATCTGACGGTCGGATCAGCCCCGCACAGTGGGTATGTACGGACGGTAGGCCGGTGCGGAGATGTTGGTCGGGATTTGGCACGTGCGGGTGGTGAAGTGGACTGGAGATGGCGTGCGCGTGTAGGTGGCTGCACGAAACTCGACTTGGATTTGGGTTTATTTACGGGTATGCCAGCAGGATTCAGAGCGTTTGCGGAGGGTAATTTCGTAAGTTCGCGGGGTTTTCGGTTTCTTTCCGTTACGAAGTGAGGTGTCGTCACCGGTAGGTATCCTCCAAGAGGTGCGCGCCGCGCGGGTTCGCCAAATCGAACGAGGCGTTTATTAATTTAATTGAGGCGGTAAGTGTACCGGGGAGTAACGGGAATATACTTCGACTCGGTTATTTTAACCTGGAAAGATACGGTGATGTGGACCGAGTCGGTGTCGGTTGGACCGGAAATGTCACGGAACGGGCCGGTCTAACTAGGGTGAACCGGACCCAGGATGCATGTATGATCTTGTGGACTTTAGATTTGTTCAATTCAATTAGAACTTAGCCGTAATCTCTATTTTTTTCAGTAGAATGATCTAGAAGCATTATCTAATAGTAGAAGTTCTTATATGGATTTTACTGAGTATAATAGTTGAACTGTTGACGGAAAAATGAAAGCTTCAAAAATTGCAGCCGGTATTGCGACAAATTTGATAGTCATTGATGGTTAAGGCCAGTCAATTTGTCGACCGTCCTTTCTTTAAAATCTTTTATGATTAATTTTTTTTTAAAGAAAGATAATATTTTACCCGCTTCGTTCATATTTAAAAAGTCAGTAAACTAATTTAAATAATGGTCGCTTTGGATGATCTTTTGCTTTTTTTGGGATGCTAAACTAATATAAGAACCAACTGCCATGCCATACACATGACCTATCATTCTCGTATTAAGATGAACTTAAAGTCTAAAATTAAAATTTGAAAACTGAACACAAAAAATATTTTTATTTTAAGAAACTAAAGACAAAATGTCATAAAAAAGAGGGAATAAGAGAGGACCACTACAAATTGGGCCGATTCCACACCCAATATCCAACAAATGCCGCATAAAGGAATTCGAATAGCGAATAAGAATCCGAGTCCACCAACATGACCTTCCACGCACCCTCGCTCGCTCTCACTTTCCTTCCTTTCGTAACGCCTCTGCCCTGTCGTTTGGCGCGCATCAAACCCCCTCTAATTACCATAAACTCTCCAAACCCTAACCCTAGGAACCCACGCAATCGCCCCCTCCTCTCCTCCTCCCCTTCCCCTTCCCCTTCCCCTTCCCCTATGGGCTCCGCGGCCGAGATAGAGCGCGTGCTGTGGACGGAAGAGGAGATCGCGCGCCGCGTCGCCGAGCTCGGCGCCGCCATCTCCGCCGACTTCAAGGGCGCCGTCCCCTCCCCCGTCGTCCTCGTCGGCGTCGCCACCGGGGCCTTCCTCTTCCTCGCCGATGTCGCCAGGGAGATCACCGTCCCCGTCGCCGTCGACTTCGTCCGCGCCGAGTCCTATGGCGCCGGCACTGAGTCCAGCGGTGATCCCAGGATCTCCGGTGACCTCAAGATCGATATCGAGGGGAAGCACGTGATCGTGGTAAATGCCTTGCGTTTCTCACATTTTGATCTTTTATGGGGTGCTTAATTGTTACTTGATGTGAATTTGTTACTAATTCGTAGTATATTGGGCTAGAATTAGAGAATTTGTTGAAAAATTTAATGTTTTTCGCTGAAAAATCTGATTTAACTGTTAAAAAGGTCCTTTTGTTGATTTGCAACCATAGCATGAATAGATTATGCTGATTCCATATGAAGTAAATTAATAGCTAGATTAATTTTCAATTGAGTCAAGGATGGTTGTCGGAACCGGGCCAGTATACTGTGTGGTGAAGATGTGTAGTGAAGATGCTCGTTTCAAAACCAAATTGCCAAGAAGATTTTGCTAATTAGTCTTACTCAAATCGGTTGGCTTCGCTTAGTGGAGCATAGAGCTCGTGTCAAGGCATACAAAGCATTATTACAGTCGTTGGTTAATATGTCTAACCTACGAATAAAGCTAGCATTCTTATTTTTTTATTATGTGATTGTCACACTCTTATTGCATGCATCATCGGTGCAATTGAACATGAGATACATTTGTCGGTACCACCTTGTCGTTTAAATTAGACTCGTAAACTAAATTGATTCATCTCTTTCATAATGCAAATATTCAATGATGATGGTATTCAAAACAGCAACCTAGTAGTTGGTCATTTCTCTAATGGTGCAACTGAATTTTGGTTTTGAAAGTTACTTCTTAACCAACTATGCGCACTGCCCAGGCGATTTGTTTGGTCGACTGCTTAGGCATGAAGTGCTTATGCACCTCGCAGCTAGTTAGGAGCTTCTTAAGAATCTGCCTAACACCTAGGCAGTCATCTAAGCACTACCTGCTTGCCTGCTTGATGTTCTGATATGGAGTTTTTTCTACATGAGAGTGAAATTGGATAGAAATTGGGTGAATGTTTTCCTGATGTTCTGATATGGAGTTTTTTTCTACATGAGAGTGAAATTGGATAGAAATTGGGTGAATGTTTTCATGTAACTCTTTTTTATGGCATAACCATAACCTCTCTTTATGCTCTCATTTTAGCGGAGAAAATCACTGTTGAAATTGCTAGGCTTAGCGTCAAAGGGAATGAAATTTGGAGTTCTCTTAATTTGCAATGTTTTTCTTATATAGTGCGTTATCGGTTAGTTGCGGTAGATATTATTTTGCTTTCTTTCATATCGAAATGTGTTCCCAGTGAAGTTTAGTGTTGATTATTACATACTTAATTGCCATCTTTTGCAACCGCACATAGTTGTCTGAAGTTGTTGTATATAGCTGCTCATGTTATTAGTATTAGGTCAATACGTTGTTTGTCTCTGTGTATTGACCAAACATATAATACTTTGTAGGTTGAGGACATTGTAGACACGGGGAATACTCTCTCCCGTCTCATTCCTCACTTGGAAAAGAAAGGAGCGCTCTCTGTATCAGTATGCACATTTCTCGATAAACCTGCGAGGAGGCGGGTCAATTTTGAGCTAGTAGGAGAAGGAAAATTTTACCGTGGTTTTGAGGTTAAAAAAAAATAAAAAAATCCTCTCTCCCTCTCTCTCTCTCAGAGCTTTGACTGAAGTGTTGTTTTATCATATTTGCAGTGCCCAGATTACTTTGTGGTAGGCTATGGCATGGACTATGCAGAGCTCTACAGGAATCTGCCTTATGTTGGCATCCTTAAGCCCGAAATGTACAAATAATATAGATCATGAATTCCTCAGCTTTGCTGTATGCAGGGAAGATCTCTGCCTTCTTTTTTACAAAAAGCTCAAAGATTTGGCTTCAGCTGATTCCTATTTATGCCAGAGAATATAAATAGACAAGAAATAAGATAGATTGTTGATTCCTCAGCTTTGTTTAATTCGGGGAAGATCACTGCCAGCTTTATATTAAAAAGCTTTAGGATTGGGCTACAGCTGATTCCTATTTATGCCAAAGAATACGAATAGACAACAGATAAATTGTACTGTTCTCTCGCATTTAAGTTAACAAATTTCGAGATTGTCTAGTTGCTTTTTCGCTTTTGTGATTCCACCCTCTTTTCGTAGTTCCTTTTTAACTACTGTGTGTTGCTGATGTACAATAAAAAATAGAAATGCTAATGGCCTTGTTGGTACGCCGACTTCTAGTGAGCTTTTCTTGCCAGATATTGTCAAAATTCGGCAATGGAAGCGCCTATGACAAGAATTTGATCTTCATTATTGAAGACGTTTCATGGTTTACCTCGATTTTAACTTGAGAGAGGAATTTAATGTGAAATTCGGCAATTGCCTGGTATAGCCCGAAATCGGCAACTCTATGCTCTTCGTCACCGTTTTCAGCTCACCCGCGGGAGAGTCGGCAAATCGACTGGTTTCGTCACCGTCTTTCGTTCATAGTATTTAAATACACAGAAACACCCCCTCGTCCTTCGGGCAAAGGGTTTAAGGTTGTGGTATCATCGAAGACGACGAGCTCTGCGACTATGGCGAGCTTCCCCTTCGCCTCCCCCTCCATTCATGGCCCCGGACCAAAACCCACCAACATCTCCAAATTAGGGTTTCGGATTGACCCCTCGACTACTTCCTTCTTCTCCCCTCTCCTCCCCAATCCATCCTCTTCTCCCCTTGTCATCCGAACCCGAGCTCGATTCCACTCCAATCCTCAATCCCTCGCCAAAATCTCACGCACCCAGCACCCATCCAGCGCCGAGTCCCTCCACGAAAACCCTAATCTCCTCAGAAGCTGCTTCGAGGGCGCGGCGTTGTTTCTCGTAGGGTCGCTCCTCTTCCTCGGGAGGTTCCACTGTAGACCCGCTCTAGCGCTCGCAAATGCCCCAAGGAGCAATTTTTCCGCACCATTGGAGGAAGCTACGAGCACCCAAGAGGCCAAAGATGGTAAAGGGGAGGAGGACGAGGTCCATGAGGAGGGAAGCAATGGTGCCCAAGAGGGGAAAGAGGCCAAAGAGGCCAAAGAGGAAGAAGATGAGGTGGAGATGTATGAGATGATACTGGAGAGGAATCCGAGGGACGTGGAGGCGTTGAAGATAGTTTTGTATGGGAAGATGAAGAAGGGGAAGACGAAGGAGGCGGTGAAGTATGTGGAGAGGTTGATCGAGCTCGAGCCCGATGAGATCGAATGGAGGCTGTTGCAGGCTCTCTCCTATGAGCTTATGGGCAAGCTAAGCAAGGCTAAAAAGCTCTTCAAGGAGATCTTGAAGGAGAGGCCCCTCTTGCTTAGAGCTTTGCATGTGAGTACAAAATCCTCACTTTTTAAATTTGAAAGTTTCTATTTTCTTTTTTGTTTCTGTAAACCGTTGCAGAAGTTTGCTGAACTATAACTGGAATGGACACCTGAACTTTAAAGTTTTGATTTTACACTATAATTTTGCGGTATGTTTAACTTAAGTACCTCTGTATTTTACTATCAATTTTGCGGTATGTTTAACTTAAATACCTCTGTATTTTACACTATAATTGAAGACTTGGCTTATCTGTTTGATATTAAGGAAGGTAATTGTTAAAAAAATGTTAACAGTAATGATCCTATCCTCTTAAATCTTTGTTTAACACTGTAATCTGTTAAACAAATTAGTAGATTCTTTTTCATCATGTGATCTCTTTTTTGTTTCTCTTATTAACGGCGACAGTTTTATTTTATCAGTGCTACTGTTATTAAGCATTGATGCTAGCAATCTTCTGTTAACGGGTAGTAATTTCAGTTTCATGTCATCGACTTGATATGTTTTGCTGTATGGTTCCTGGATGCATAATTCCTTCACAGGTTTAATACAGAATGTCACAAGTTGGAAGAAGCTTTGCCAAATTTAGTTTGTACTTTAGTTTGTCTCTTTCTCTCAGAAGATGTTGATCGATGATCATAAAGTAATTAAAAACACAGATGTAGAAAGGAAATTCATGTGGAAAAATATGGAAACTGAGGGTAAGATCTCTAGTTCTCCCCTCTGAACGTAATCTAACTCCCATATCAAACTATTTTCCTTTTATCTTAAAAATCATTCATTTCTTCTTTACCACTAAGAAATTTTTCTGATTACCTAATGTTTCTAGATGCATGCGTTATTTGGAGATTAAGATAAGGAATATATAAGAATGAAAAACATAATTTGTTGGAGTGTATTTGTCTTTGCCTTCGTATTTCCTTTAATCATGTATTCTGATATATTTTATCACCCTAATTGTTATATACCTAGCAAGTTGGTTTTAACTTCATTTTTGTATTTTTCAGTATATGGTTACTACACACCTTTTTCTTGTTAGATATAATTGGCTTCCTCCTGATCAAGTACCATTATGCGGTGGATTAAGCTGCTTGAACCGCTAGCTAACATTGGGTTTGTGATAGTGTCACCAATTTGAAAAGAAGGAAAAAAGAAATCCAAAATTTTCTTTTGTATTAAAATTTTCTTTTATGTAGGGGCTTGCATTGACCATGCACAAAAATAATGAAGGCCCAGCTGTTTTTGAGATGCTAAACAAAGCTCTGGAGCTTGCGCGTCGTGAGGATAGAGTCACGGAGGAGAGAAATATAAGGATTTTGATTGCACAGATGCATGTTGTGAAGGTATCAGTATGGATCTTTTGCTGTCGTCCTCGCTCTTTTGTATTTATTACTTCTTTACTTAGAGCTTGACATGTAGAACAAATTAGAGAACATTTGCAATTGCCACGCAGGGTGATCTAGATGGGGCTTCAAAGCGATTCGATGAACTCATCAATGACAATCCCCGAGATTTTCGACCATATCTTTGTAAGGTAGAGCTTCTTCAGTCTATTCATGATAAGCGTAGCTTGAGAAAAACCCCTTAATTTCCTATATGTGGTTAAGCAATTTATCCATGCTTTCGGTTACAATTTTGGAAATCTCATTAAATATATGGTCTATCAAGATACCGCAACAAATTGATCCTAGCTTCTTCGTATTTTCCATCATCAATACGCAGAGTAACATATGCTCTCTCTTATTTCTCCGAGCTTGTTTGATAAACTTCTATATAATTACGTCGCGCCAGTTTGCTGATTCACTTTTGTGGTTTGTTACAGGGGATCATCTATAGCTTGCTAGACAAAGAGAAAGAAGCTGATGAACTGTTCGAGATTTATCGGAGTCTCGTTCCAGATGAATTTCCTCAGAGAGGTTTTATCGATGACACCATACTGGCCGCAAAAACCGAATCTCGAGAACAGCTCGAGAAAGAATCCAAATCCGAATTCTCCTATAGAAAATGAGATAAGCTGCAGTTTGCAGTATTTATTTTGTAATCTGAAGTAGCTTCTTTGTTCCTTGAAAACAAAAAATAATAATAAAATTGAGGGGTTTTTTTAATTCGTTTATTTCAAAATGGCCTATAGTTAAGTTAAGGTTATATATGAAGTGCTCTTCTGTGTTTATGTGCAAGCAAAAATCGGACGGCCTTGATTTAGCGGATAAAAGTGGGCCAAAAATTTGGGCTTGGGCTGCTGGGCCATATTGGGCTTGTAATACATGATCCATTTATCCATCAGCTCTTCAATCTCCACCGTTCATCAACGAACGGTAGAGATTACTGGCAGTCCATTAGGACGGTAGATCCGTGCCACGTGTGCCTCTTCCGCATGCGCCATCGTCCGCATAATTGCCGCGTCCCTTCCCCCACGGAGTTCGTCGTCGTCCTCAATCGCAATAACTCTCCCTCTCTCTTCCTCGCGCAAAACCCTAGAGAGAGATGCAACGAAGCGCTCGACATCTCCTCCTACGATCCATCTCCGCATACCCTTTTCGATCCTCTCGACCACCAAAACCCCATTCTCTCCCGAGAACCCTAACCGATCGCCCCCCGAAACCCCACCTTTTCGCCTCCCGGAACCCTACCATCCATTTCGGGCGCCGATTCGGGACGGGGGATCCCGCCGCGGACCACGGGAAGGAGGTGGACGAGATCAACCTCAAGTTCGCGGAGGCGCGGGAGGAGATCGAGGCGGCGCTCGAGTCGAAGGACACCGTGTACTTCGATGAGGAGGCGCAGTGCGCGCGCGACGCGGTGAGGGAGGTGTTGGGCTTGTTCGAGGGGCTCCTCGCAAGGCTCCCGGAGAGGGAGAGGGCGGCGCTGCAGCGCTCCATGGGGCTCAAGATCGAGCAGCTCAAGGCCGAGCTCAAGCAGCTCGATGAGTGAATGAGGTTAGGTTCTTCGTTCCTTTTTTTGGGAATTTTATGTTAGGGTTTTAGTTTTTGAACTATTTTTGATGAATAAAGTTGGAATCTTTGTGTTATCTGCCTCGGCATACAATTGCAATGAAGGTTAATTGTTGTAATTGTTGTATTAAGAGATTAGAGAAACGATTATGTAGCATTGGCAATCGAAATTGAAGAGTAGTTTTTGCATTTCGTAAGGAAATTACAGTATATAGTGCTCTCGTTGAGAGTGCAAATGGAGTGTGCGAGCTTTTGGAACATAGCTATGCTTTTGGAAAAATCTATGAAGCTTTAGTTTCCTTCCTGTGCTTTGTGGCTTCTGCTGCTGTGTGTAGAAGTAAGAAACGCTTCATCCTACTGAGGAAAGTTAAGCTCGTATGGGGATCAAATCACTGTATTGGATGGAATTCCAATTCACTAAATCTTATGTCCCTTGTTTGAAATCTTATTGCTTCATAATTTGTGTTGATTTCCGCTGATTTATGTTGATGTAGATAAGTGTAAGCAAACCGAAAGATTTGAGGATCGATTTGCCATGATCTGAATTTCTTAAACATGAGAAAACTTGTATACCAAAAATACTTTTTCTGATTGCCATAGAGTTCAAAGGAAAGAACATAATGGAGTTCAGTAGCTTCTGTTCAGTCTCATTTCTTATCTAACAACATAATTTATCTGAAAATCCTATTCACTGTGATCCATTGAGGTACAATGCAACTCAACTTCATCTTAATGTTGTAATGAGCAGGATATAGAATACGGAGGTAAAACTGATGGAAGTAATTACTTTTGCAGTAGAACTCACTGCTTTTGCCTTTACTTTCGGACTTAATAGACTCGAATCAAACGCTAAACACTTGGTCATTTCTCCGTGATTCTACACCTGTAAAATCCAGTAACCTTTGTGGATATAGGTTTGCATATCCTGGTCTTGTAGTGTTGTCTGTTGTGTGGATATGTAAAGTAAATGATTACATTTTATCGTTTCTCATTTTGTATTCATATTCATGTTCAGAGTTGTATAGATTAATTCTACATATTCCTCAAGTAGAGAACTAGTTAGACCAAAGAAAATTCCATCTAATAGCGACTCTGGTTCGCCTTCTATGGTGCATTGCAATGACAACTAGTGATGAATTTGCTCTCTTAAGGACGATAGTTATAACTGTACATAAAAATTGATTTGCAAATTATAGGTGACTCTATCTCTCTCGCTCGTGCGCAAATTATAGGTGACTCTATCTCTCTCGCTCGTGCGCACGTGTGTGGATATATATGATCCCATCATAGAGGAAGACCTCTTTCAAGAGCTAGAGGAGCTGGAAGTAAATAGTAACTGCAAGGCGGTTGTAGGTTTATTCTACTTATTTCGGTGTGTGATCAAAAAGCTGCTTTCAATAGCAAAGAAGAGGTCATCACAACATCTTCCATGTAAGATGGTCTTTGATCTTAACATTATCCATTTCTGCATACTTGGGAACTTCTCCATGGAAAAAAAAGAGAAAAAAAGAAACTCTGGAAATATTACACTCTATTTCTCTATAAAACTGCATAGATTATTTCTCTTATTTTACCGAACATAGAGCACTAGAAAATGCTTTCTAGAGGAGTGTATCTGGATTCCGTTGTATCTTTTTCTAGTACATTATTTCAGAAGATTTTGCTTTTCTGGTAGATTAAAAGGGGGCTGAATTTTTCGAGTGTTTGTGCGAGTTTCTCTGTTTTTTCATTGCTTTGTTTGCTAATTAAGGTGTCATGTAAGTTGGTTGAAGATTGCGAGTAACATATAGGAGCTCTATTATTAAAGGTTAAGAGGATATGGTATGTTGATCTTAAGTTTATCAAAGACACCAAAATCATCTAGAACAGGATAATTTCGGAGCCTGAGAGTTCAAATGGCTGCTGACGCATCCTTTTCTACTTAGTAGGGGCTTCGGCGATCTACATGTCCCAAATTTTTGCTGTGGCAGGACGTTAAGATGCATTTTCAGGTTTCCAGAATTGAAACTCCGATTTAAAACTTTTGTTTATATTGCAGTAGAAAGCTTCAAACAGTTTAACTAAATAGCATGTCTACAAATACTTCAACTGTGCCAAGCAGATTCCAAAGCCAAATCTGCAGGGCTTGATGTGAATTTGGCAAAGTTTTTACCATGGTGGAGCGATGGATAGTCTTTTGAATCACAAAATAAACTGGTTTTGTCTCGCCTAAAAATTAACTCGATATAGCTTTGTCCATGGGCGTATCACAGCTATTCAGATTCGGTGAATGTTTGGATTTGTTTTTTTCAATTACTCAAAAGACACAAAAGATTACGCCCCTGCTGTGCATTGTGGAAGCTGCCGGATGCTGGGGGAACACAGGAACGTTTCGAAAGCATGGCCCCCCACCTTTTCGTCTCTTTGTAGCGCACAAGAAGGGTCTCGGATGCGTGCTACATGTTTGATTATATGTTCTTGTTCCTTTTACGTGTTTTGAGTCTTTTGACCCCCCACCCATGTGTGGGGCTTTGTATCATCAACATACCCATGGACGCTGCTATCTGCGGTTGTTCTAGTATAGAGCTATTCGAAGAAGCTCGATAACTTCCTCAACGAACATTTTTCAAATTTTAATTCCGACTTTTGGTACACAGAAGCTTGTTTCAAGTTACTACTACGTCCAAAAGTTTTCTCGAATAAAAAATACTGCTCAAGAATTCGAGGTTCCAAAAGAAACTAAGAGCTATATTGTTGCTTCAAATAGAACAAATCTTATAAAGCTTTTTCCGCAATTTAAGCTTCCATTCTTAATGCTAGTTACTTGCATCAGACACATATCATGCTCCACATTATTCTGCTCACCATTTGTGATTTTTCTCTACTTAAAACTATCTTGTGACAAATTAGCGAGAGAAAAGGCTTTGGGACAAGTCATATGAAGAAAATCTCAATATGCTGCAATCCAATAAAAACTGTACAACAATACCAGCATAGCACCAAATTAAACACCCAAAAACCTCCTCTTCTCTTCTTTTTTTTTCCCCCTGCCCTCAACTACATAGAATTTGCCTTCTTTCTGGGAACAAACAAAAACAACCAAATATAGCCTTCAAAAGAGATCTCCGAAAAGAGAAAACTAGCATCTATCAGCCGTGGCTCGCGGGTTTAATGAGAGGCTGCTGCGAAGTCTTCCCCGCCTCTTCCGGAGGGCTCTTCACCTCCATCAGAAGCGCGACCACTTCCTTCATCGTGGGTCGATCAGCTGGCGAGGAGTTCACGCAGAACATGGCGATCCCCAGCGCCTGCAGCATCTCCTGGACCGTCTGATCCGCCATCCCTCTCAACTTCGAATCCAGGACGTTGATCGCGGGCTCGAAGCTCCCCATCTTCTTCCTCACCCACTCCACAATGTGGAGCCGGTCTCCAACCATCGGCTCGATGGCGCTCCGCCCCGTTAGGATTTCGAGAAGTACCACACCGTAACTATACACGTCGCTCTTCTCCGTTATATTGGTGGTGTACCCATACTCTGCAATTAAGTAGACCCCGTAATCAGTTGTGTTTCTCAACAGTTTCTATACCGAATTAAATGACGAAAGAACTACACAAATCTTTTGGTGAACTACTTCAATTCTAGCATTTGTTGGAACATAATCTTATAACCAAGAAGTGGTGTTTCTGTAAGGAAATTCTAGTGGGGGAAAGATGTGTTAGGATATAAAATGGAAAGATGTTGGCATTTTAATGACCATTTTATCAGAGGAAGTAACTTAACTCTGAAACTAAATGACTTGTTAGGTTGGACTTAATGCAGTAGTTGACTGCAAACTTAAACAAATTAACTTTGAAGAACTAATTACCAGAAATTTGCAATGGTTCATAGCGTAGCTACTCAGCTAGCGAGCGAAGAATAATACAATAATGAAATAACCAGGAAGAGTTTACTTGCCTGGTGCAATGTACCCGTAAGAACCAGCAATCCTGGATATGGCATGATGGAAATTCGGCGAATTCATCAGTTTCGCCAACCCAAAATCAGCGAGGTAAGGCTCGCACTTCGAATCCAACAGAATGTTGTTGCACTTAACATCTCTATGAAGAATGGCAGGCACGCAATCGTGGTGAAGATAAGCTAAACCTTGAGCGGACCCGACTGCGATTTTGTACCTCGTTTCCCAATCCAAGTTCCTATTCTCTTCCAGGAGCTGTTGAAGATTCCCATTTGAGATGTAATTATAGAGGAGAAGCTTCACGCACTTATTCGAACAATACCCTATCAACTTCACAATGTTTCGGTGCCTGATGTGCCCTAGAATCTGAATCTCGGCCGCGAATGAATCGATTGGTTCTTCTTTCGATTTCCATAGCTTCTTCACAGCGATGATTTCCCCATTAGGCATCTCGGCTTTGTAGACAATTCCAGAACACCCTTTTCCTATCACGTTGTCAGCCTTTAAACACTCGAGAATGTTTCCGATACTGAAGTTTAATTTCTGAAACGGAATGAAGGTCCATGGGTAGGAGAAATTATCGGTCCCATTGGATAAAGAAATCATTGCCTTCTCAGCTGCTAACTTCCTTCTTCTGCTGATCAGAAGCCAAACCAGAACGAATAATAGTGCGATTGAACCTAAGACGGCACAGACAAGAACTACAGTCTTGATCGATTTGAGAGCAGTTCTACGTATAAGGTCGGAAGAGCAAGTATACCCATCGAAGGATTCGCAAAGATCAGCGTTCTGAGAATAAGAATTTGGCGATAGAGTTCGAAAGAATGGAGTAACAGGAATTGGACCAGAGAAGTTGTTGTGCGAGATATTAAGAGATGTTAGGCTTGTAAGCATGCCCAGAACTGTTATGCTCCCATAGAGCGAATTGCTCGAAAGATCCAGAGATTGTAACTGCGTCAATCCAGACATCTCCTCTGGTAACTCCCCAACGAATTTGTTAAAGCTCAAGTTTAAGCTTATGCTCAAGCTTGTTAAGGAGCCAATCTCAGGAGGAATTGGGCCGGACAAGCTGTTCGCGCTTAGATCAAGCATGGTCAGCTTCTGCAGGTTTCTTATAGATTTCGGTAACGGCCCGGTTAACAAATTGTTGTTGAGTATAAGCTTATTCAAGTAGCTGAAATTACCAAAGCTTGGAGGGATATCTCCGGAGAAGCGGTTCTCGCTGAGATCGAGCTGCTCTAAGTTCATCAGCTCCCCCAGCTGAGGAGGGATTTCTCCTACAAACTGGTTGTTGTGCACATCAAGAAGCTCCAAGACAGTAATATTAGCAATCTCTGCAGGTAATCTCCCGGAGAAATTATTACCGTAAAGATCCAAAAAGACGAGATTTTGGAGCTTACCGATATCTTTCGGGATCTCCCCAGAGAGCTGATTCTCTCCGAGCCTTAATCTCACCAGAGATTGGCAATCGGAAACGGAGGGAGGCAGTTGGCCAGTCAGCGAATTCCCCAAAAGCAGCAACTTGCTGAGCTTCTCCAAGCCAAAAATCTCATCCGGGATCGTCCCAGTAAGCCTGTTTTTGGAAAGATCAAGCGCATAGAGCTCGCTGCAGTTCCCGAAAGACGGAGGGATAGTCCCCGAAATCGAGTTCCCCCACAAGAAGAGACTCTGCAAGAACTTCAAGTCCCCGAACTGCAACGGCATCGGTCCGGAGAGCGCGTTCTTATCCAATTGCAAAGCGGTCAAGCTACTACAGTTGCTCAGCTCCTCCGGTATAGACCCTGTCAACATATTATCCGAAAGGTGGAGTTGTTCCAACACCGACAACTTACCGAGCTCGCGAGGAATCTCTCCCGAGAGCTTATTTGCGGAGAGGTCGAGCACCACCAAGGAAGAGCAGTTCGAGAGCTCGCCCGGGATCGGGCCGGAGATCGAATTGCCCCAAAGAAGCAAGCTTGTGAGCTTCTGAAGCCGGCCCAACTCGGGCGGAATCAAGCCGGCGATCTTGTTCATGTGCAGGTACAGGTTCCTCAGCTCCGCGCACGAGCCCAGGCTAGCAGGAATCGGCCCGGAAATGTCGGTGTCGTAAAAGGCCAAAGTTTGGAGGTTCACCAAGCCCCCAAGTTCGGGCGGCATGGGGCCGGAGAGGCCGGTGGCCGCGGCGCCGAACGTGGTGAGGTTCACGAGGAAACCGAGTTGCGGCGGGATCGGGCCGCTGAGGAAGGGGTTGCCGCCGATGCGGAACTGCTGAAGGGAGAGTAGGGAGCCGAGCTGCGGCGGGATGGAGCCGTTGAGGAGGTTATCTTGCAAGCAGAGGACTTGAAGGGAGGAGAGGTTGGACAGAGTACGCGGGATGGGGCCGGTGAGGCGGTTGGAATTGAGGAGGAGGAATTGGAGGGAGGCGAGGGAGGAGAAGGAGGGAGGGATGGGGCCGGAGAGGGAGTTGGAGGAGAGGTCGAGGAGGCGGAGGGAGGGAGGCGAGGGAGGAGAGGGAGGGGGGGATGGGGCCGGAGACGTTGGCGGAGGAGAGGTTGAGGAGTTGGAGGGCTGTGAGGGAGGAGAGGGAGGGGGGGAGGGAGGTGAGGTTCAGGAAGGTGTTGGGGAGGGAGAGGGAGATGGCGCGGCCGCCCGGGGAGCACCCAACGCCCTGCCATGAGCAGGGGGTGGCGTCGGCGGGGTTCCAAGAGGAAGGGAGGGCCTCGGCAGCGGCGGCGGCGGAGAAGAGGGACAAAAGGGCCTCGCCGTCGGCGGAGAGGGAAATGGTGGTGGTGAATAAGGATGTTATGATCAGGAGGAGTGGGAGGAGGAAAAGGGTCGTGGGTTTCCTCATCCTCATCTGGGTGGGTTGTAGTAGCAGTAGTAATAATGGTGATGAAGGTTTAGATCAATACACCATTTACAACACGTTGCATGATTGCTTAGACATAATGAGGAGGGGGAAATGCAGGTGGTGGTGGTGGATAACTAACTAACACAAAGTTGAGAATATTTCAAGTGCAAAACCACCACCAAAACAAAAGAAAAGAGGGAATGATCAGTTGATCAAGGCAAAAGCTTTTTATAGTTCTATTTGAAATAGGAAATGGGTTTCTCTCTCTCTCTCTCTCTCTCTCTCTCTCTCTCTCTCTCTCTCTATATATATATATATATATATATATATATCTCAAAACAAGAGGAAGAACAAGTTGTGGCAGTTGCAGAGACTCAAACCAAGTGAAATGGGTTTGTGGTGCTTCTACTTACATGCACTAACTTACCAAGTGGAGGAGAAGAGAGTAGAGACTTAGAAATGTGGTTCACTAACTTACCAAGTAGAGGAGGAGGAGACGAAGATGAGAGAGGAAGCAAAAGAGCTGTCCATGTGAGAGAGGATAAGCTTATTGTGTTTGTTGCTTCAGCTTCACCCAAAAGTCATATGGTAGAAGCCGGAAGCGCCGGTGGTGGTGTCTGCTACTGCTACTGCTGCTGCTGCTGCTGCTACTGCTGCTACTCTCTCCGGCTCTCTTACCTCTCGCTTAGACCCCTCAAAGCCCAAAACCCTCTATACTCCCTCTCCCTCTCTACAAAGAAACCCCAACTCATCACTCATATATTTGCTCCCTTCTTAAGGTTCTTTTATTTTGCGTGTGTGTTATGTGCATGTGTGTGTGTGTGCATGTGTGTGTGTGTGTGTGTGTGTGTGTGTGTTATAGAGAGAGAGAGAGAGAGAGAGAGAGAGAGAGAGAGAGAGAGAGAGAGAATTAAAAGGAAGATTTGCTCAAATACCCTTCAAGTGTGTGTGTGTGTGTTATAGAGAGAGAGAGAGAGAGAGAGAGAGAGAGAGAGAGAGAGAATTAAAAGGAAGATTTGCTCAAATACCCTTCAAGTGTGTGTGTGTTTAGAGCGAAGGGGAGAGAGAAAATCAAAAGGAAGATTTGCTCAAATACCCTTCACGTATTTTAATTTTTCAAAAGGATTCTTGGCAACCCATTAAGAACTTGTTTGGTCATATGGTAGAATGAGTGGTGCTTTTAGATAAAACATTGTACTAAAATAAAATTTCTTTTCCAACAACCTATTCATGTTAAAGGGTAAAAACTTCAAGATAGAGCTTTTTAATTTTAGGGCTGTGAATCTATTTTAGTTTTTCATCATAGTCCACAAATACAGTATTTCTATTTTGCCAAAAAAATTATAAAAAATGGCTATATTTGAGAGCCGAAGTAAAAGTAGAATCAAATAAGCACTAAAATATATTTATAATCCCTATCTCAAAATACAATACTATTTGTACATTTATAAATAGAATATAAATCTTATATTCAATTCATACAATTTTTTTTAATACTAAAAACTCAACCAAAAAAAAAAAACCCTTCAATTGATTGGCATAAAATGTACACCGAACTAATAGATTAGTATTTTTCATCCCAAAACAGTTAGAAGTAAAATGTTAGAAGTATATTAATAGCCTCAAAAAATAGGAGCTTTTCAACATATGATGAAAACATGAGGGTGTTTGGAAAAACTTTCCTTAAAAACTAGGAAAAGAGCAAGCAATAATGCTATCTATACAATCTATTTAGGATGTATATCTTACACTCCACCAATCTTATTAGCCGAATGGATAGTATATTTGCACCTATTAAATATAAAAATATAAAAATATTATTCACTACCAACTTAAATTTTTACAAAATAAAATAATTAGCTGGCATTATTTAACATCACCAGTCACATCGAGGTGATCGGTGAAAAAATTCTACCAAGTAGATCGATGAAATGTAAGATATACTTTTTTTTTCATATGTATGTATGTATGTATAATATAGCTCTAAGAATTAATACTTCAGGGGACAGGGATATATATATATATATATATATATATATATATATATATGTTAATGTATTAAACTAGTGCCAAAATCTTCTGATTTTGTCTGAGGAAAATCTAAGTTGGTCTACAAAATGCCATTCCCTCCCCTCCCTCATCCACGTGATCTGCGGCTGCTTCCTGTGTCCCACTCCCCCTCTTTGTGGGCCCCAAATCTGTGGAGTTAAAAATAAAACCCTGATTATAAGGAGTGCCATAATGTCTTATTATCTATCTATGTCTAATCTAATATCTATTACTTGTGTACATTATTACTAGACCAAGTAGAGCAACTCTTTACTTTATGGTTGCTCCTTGAATTAGTATTGTTTTTTGTTCCATTTCTAATAACATCTCAACATGCTCCAATCATAGCCACCCACCACACAAGCACTGATGCTTTATGATTCGTGTTGTCCTGTAAATAAGCTGGTCAAAATATGCTTTTCATCTTGTTCTTGGTTGGCGTTTGTAAGCACCTTAATTCGTAGGAACAATATCGCAAATTATATAATCCTAGGTTTGAGTTATAAAGCATGTTTTATGGTTCACCTAACTTGGAGTTCATAAGTTTCGTGCCTATTTATGAATAGCTTAAGTATAGGCCTTTTAGTACCGTGTGTAAAAATGCATTGATTTTCATGTGAGTAGAGTTTCAGATTCCAATTTAAGTAAGAACCAACTTTGATACTATGTTTAAGTAATAATAAGTATTTATTATCTTAAAATAGTTTTATATAAACATCACTCACTATCAAAGCTCATATAGGTACATATTTATATGGTGTCTCTTTAAATTTGAATATCGCAATGCAGTGTGCGCCGGTTAAGATCTATTGTAGCTTATCTATCTATATATCTAGAATTTTTTTTTACATTAACAGAAATAAATGAGACCAAAAAGAGATAGAGTTTCAATAAGCAGTGATTGCTCTTTCCGTCACATAATTAAACATAAATTAAGATCAATAAAGTTTATTTTTTTAAAATTTCCACAATTAAGGGTACAATTTTTTGGTTTTGGGTTAGGGGCATAGTCCCCCTTTTGGGATTGGTAAAAACCAAAAAACAACCCACGTTTAACCAATGACACCCTCTCATTTTATCCCTAATCCCAATTTCCCAAATCCCCAAACTCTCCCTCTTAAACCCCAATAACCCATCCCTTAAAAAGTTTAAATTCCCCCAAGTTGCCCTTAAACTCTCCCAATTAATGCCCTAAACCTCATGCCCATTTTGGTCATTTCACACTCCCCCCCATGTGGGGTCAGGGTCAAGGCCCAAATGGGTTCATTAGATTACAAATTTACAACCAAGAGGGTTAGTAGTACCATTAATTCTTGGGAAGGGGAGCATTTGATGATAATAGGGGCGAGGCAAATAAAAAAGCTTAGGGGAGTGTGTGATGTTAAAGTTAAAGGACTAAACCCTCCTCTTGGAGTGGAGGGGAACAACACCCATTTCCATGTATTGGGATGCTTCATTTGGGGCTTAATTTATCTCCTCCCATTAGTTTACCTAAAGGTGTTAGGCGTGGAGAGAGAATCATAGAGAGACATATAGAGAGAGAGAGAGATACGGAGATCACGAGAGCTTTCTACAGAAGTGTTATTTAATTTAAATAATTTAAAAAATCATAATAATA
This sequence comes from Puya raimondii, assembly GCA_016920855.1. NCBI lineage: Eukaryota > Viridiplantae > Streptophyta > Magnoliopsida > Poales > Bromeliaceae > Puya > Puya raimondii. The sequence goes on along the minus strand of JABWPP010000050.1, from coordinate 195,665,502 downwards.
TTTTTATTAAAAAAAATTCAACTATTTTTTACTTTAGTATATAAGTAGAAATTTGAAACTAGAGTTTCTTCGATCATCGCAGAAATATTATCTCATTTTCGATCACTACATTAAGTATTATACATTTTTTTAGTCGAACGATTAATTTTAAAACAATATCTAAAGATTTGTTTGACACTACTTAATTTGCTTCTTCATTTCAGACAATATTTTTTAAACTCAAACATCTAATCTACATGAAGTGAACATTAATTTGAACCCCAAAATTAAAAGCTTGAATTTTTTAGTTCTAACTCTATCACACAAAGAAAGAAACTAATTAATATTTTGTTTTAAATTTTAATAAGTATTATTCCGATAATACTTTATCAAATAGTATTATGCCCTATGACACAACTAATTAAGCCCTACATGGGGGAGGTTAATAAAAGAGGAGGGTGAAAGAGGGTAAAATTATGGTACATGGCGCACGGTAAAATTTAATTAAGAAATGGGTAAGGGGTTGGGTTTCCGAGAGGAAAATGGTGGGGGGTTTTGGGGAATTGGGCTAAAGGAAATTTTATTAAAAGGGGTAGTAAAAATAAAAAATAAAAAATAAAAAAAACCGGACCGGGCTTCAAAATATTAAAAAAAAAAAGGCCAGGCACGGTTCACCAATGGAATGGTCCGGGCGGGTTTGGGTGGGATTTTTTAATCCGGATTTTGTTTTTTACCTTTTTGACCGTACTCGCACGAGACACCGCCTCGGAAACACGCCCGGTCCGGTTCTTTTCAGAAATTGGAGCCAGAATCGAACCGGACCGGACCGGAACGGACCGGAAGGAACTCGGTTGGTTCCTAAAGTTGGGTGCGTATGATGGTGTGCGATGCGTAATTACGTTACTTGCATGTGATTTTGGTGTTGAGCTCATTAGTAATGTTGTTGGACCCAAGTACGTACAAGTGATACTTATTTAATTAGGCTAATAGGTGAGAGCGTTTAACTCGCGATGAACCACATAAATGTTACTGATAGAGAAAGTAATAGATTGAGAATTACATCGTTAAATACGAGATCAAAATCAAAATAAAAACATTAAATTATTACCAAGATTGTTTAGGATTGATTCTTTACCATATTATTGACATCATATTCAATCAAATGAAAAACGACTCATCAAACCCCTATCTAAGGAAGACTGGAGATGGATAATTCTGAAAATATAAAGAAAAATCGACGAGTGACAGGCTAACCTTTTGTCTAGAGGAGGTAGACTAGTACTGATGAACGCGGTTCTAACCAATCTACCGTTGTACCATCTATCTATTTTTAAGGCATCCAAATGGGTGATCAAACGTATAGAATCTCTTCGTAGGGACTTCTTTTGGACAGGTGGTAGTAACGCTGCCGGTAGGGGATGTCTGATAGCTTGGAAGAATGTGTGTAGAAAGGAGGGCTCGGTATCTTGGACGTAGCCACAATGAATCAAGCCCTATTAACTAAGTGGTGGTGGAAGTTCCATACAATGCCGCAGCTGCAATGGAATAAGATCATTCACGACCTATTCTATGTAAGAAGACGAGCTCTGAGAGAGGAAAAATCCTTTAGACCTTTCTCACACTGGTGGAAGGAAGTACTAAGTCTAAGAGAAATCTTTAAATGGGGAGTTTCATACAACCTAGGTAATAGGAGCAGCGTAGATTTTTGGTCGGACCGTTCGTGCGGGGAAGTCACGTTACAATCCCTTTTTCCGGGTTTGTATGATATGGTTGCACGCAAAAACATGCGAATCAGTGAATGTGCGACGACAAACGGGTGGAATTGGAGCAAGATTCTAAGAGGTGTCAACATTACTGAAAGCGGATCGAGAACTAGCTCCTTAGCACTAAGGGCAAGGATAGCTGATATTAGAGTACAGCCCAGGCCGGACGGGGTGACGTGGCGATGGACTCATGATGGCAGATTCACGGTGAAATCAACCTACTCAGCATTGAGTGACGGGGAAACGAGGGATGTTCGAGCGAGCAAAATCTGGAGGCTTTGTATACCCCTGAAAGTAAAGGTATTTTCCTGGCTAGCGCTTAAGAAGAGACTCCAAACGGTTGACAATTTAACAAAGAGAGGGTGGACCGGCAACACAGCCTGCGTGCTCTGTGGGGTTGAAGAGGAGTCAGTGGACCATTTATTCACGCAATGCATTTTTATTAGATTTCTGATGGTGATGGCCTTAGAGAATGTACAATCTACGGAATATGGCAACGACGTGAATCTGGTCTGGGGCAGATGGAAGAATGGGAGCGGACCGCGGACGCATTACAATAGATTGACTGGACTATTAGCGTGCTGGTACGTCACCTGGGAGGTCAGAAACGATATGATCTTTAAAAACATCCAACCAAATCCTCTTTTAGCGGTCTACAAGATCAAGCAGTTAACGAATCTTTGGGGACACATTCTCTCAGCTAAACAGCACTAACGCCTCCCTCTTTTCCCTTTTTTTTTTTTTCTCCAACTGTTCACTTTGTTCGAGGCCTTATACTGCCTCACCCATGTAGCTTAATTTATTTTCTCTATGAATGAAACGGGTAGCATGCTATATTTTTCTCAAAAAAAAAAAATAGTCCTATGATTAATTACTAGAACATTGTTTGTTATTGTATTTGGTGAAAATTAGTGATATTAATTATATCATGCTCTTTCTTGTGAAATATACTAATATTGAAGCAGCGCAAGGTTCCCCAAATTTTATTTTAAAAAAAAATTGGTATATTGGATTCTATTATTTTGTTCTGTAATACAAAGGACATCTTTGACAGTTTTATATTTGTGAATATTTCGAAAATATACAACTATTAAAGTGCACGTGAAGAGCGTAGTTACGAACGACAATCACTTAAGTGCAACAACTTGTGCGCTTAATTACAAGAGATGGCAAAAAATGCTCAAGGAAAGAGGTTAATAACTAACCCAACCCATGTATCAATGGCTTGACCTAAGATATATATGTATAATTACATTTACATATGGTACGGCCACATACACTCATTAAACATGTTTTTGTTATTAAACTAGTTGGATCATATGTAGTTTCCGTTGAAATATATGGTTGGACTTTGAATCTAGGAATTCACATTTTCGATAAAGTATTATTGCTCAGACCGAGCTCACAGATAAAAACAGTGTTTGATGGTTGAGAAAAAAATATAGAAGCTGAGATATGGTAGACTAGGTTTAGACAATAATTTCTCGCCTCGTAAGGAGGGGTTGCAACTCGTAAGTCGGACTTGTCGAGGATCCTGGGTTTAGGACACCTAATCCAAGGTCCAAATTAGGTCAAAGGAAATTATGATGGCATGTGTTCCGCAAACTTAAGCATGATAATGTTGTAAGACTCTCTATTGAATCTGTCATACGAGCCGAACAACACGAGTCCTCCCTCAGGTACATGCACTTTCATGTTTACTCTATCATGTTTTCTGGCTAATGGATCCAGTTTCGTTATTATTATTACTATTAAGTTGCAGTGCTTAATCCGAGCCTAACCCAAAGCCCAAGATATTGGATCAGATTCAATTTGAAACTGCTCGAGTTTGATTTTGAGGTAAATCGCAACCGATCAAGCAACAGACACAACTGTGAGAGCTTCAGATATATATATATATATATAAGATCGGTGTGATCCATTTTTTGAGTAACATGATACACCAGGAACTGAATCACCTCATTTATTTTTCACAAAACTCTGATCGAATTGAGCGCACCTCAAATAAAAAGGGACTGTTTGGTATTGAAACCTACCTAACTGAAATGGTTTTGAGAAAAAATATGTAGGAGCATGCTTTTTCGTTTTCAGGTGGGACCGTAAAAATTATTGATTATTATGAAGTATTTTTTTATAAAAATAAACATAATATTTTTTATCGCACTTTCTCACCGTATTCTCCCCACAATTCTAACTAGAGTAAAACTCGACAAACCGGGATTTAGCCCAATTTTGGGCTTCGCAGGCCTTTTTCCGCCCATTTCCGCCTCCTAAATCTTAATTACTCCTAATTAACTAGATAGTTTAGACAAAAGTTAATGAAGACCATCACTTCTTAGAGTCATCTTTACGATATTTACAACATTTTTTTATTTTGTTAAACTATATATTTAGCTAAAAAAAGAATTAAGTAAAAAACCTATTTTCGTTAGGCGACAATTAATCTATGAACTATATGTTTTGGGAAGCATAAACACACTTAACCACTCTGTAGCATTTTATGCAAAGAAGAATAATCCAAGCAACAGTGGCAAAACACTTCAAGATGGGTAAAAAGACACAAGCCTATTAACAAAGCAACGCGCTTAATAAAAAAAGATGAATGAGGTTAAACTCAATTAAGTGTACCATTATTAGTGTATTAAACTCAATTAAGTGTACCATTAGTGTACCCTCATTTTTAAAATAATCCTTAGTTTGGTGTCTCTAAAGCACTCTAATCCATTGAGCCCCAAACCCTAATACATAGGTTGTCACTGTGTCTCTTTGTACTATTACTAGCTATAATTAATGCTAAATTTGCAGACCCAAGTTCCTCTTTCCCTGAAGTTTAGGCATCGAAAATAGGTAACTTTTAAGTGACAAATTAAGTACCTATGTAAGTAAGAGCTTGAAGAGAGAGAACAATAATTAGTATAATATTTCATATATATATTCATGCAAAGGCGCAGATGCAAGTATACAGTATTCTGATTGATGATATATCAGTCAAATCCAAATTCGGAGCATCGAATAGCTGTTCAGGGCAAAAGATTGCATGTTCGATGCTTAAATAATCGTCACGAATCAGCTACATTAATTCTGGTCCAAAATCTTTAAAACATGTAATTAATTGTGATAATTAAATAGAATGATGCAATCTTAACAAAGCACTCAAAGCCCATAAGGCCCATAAAGGTCCGTATCATATCTTGTAGGCCCATAGCAGCCCATATCACAGCTTGTTGGCCCATCAAAGGCCCGTATCATAGCCCACACACATTTGAATTGATCATGCCTTTAACCATATTAATTTTAGATAAAAATGTATAAAACTTACTTCAACCATCACCCATTTTAATCTAACTGCTTTTTAATTTATTTGATTTGAGTCAGTTAGTGACCTTTTAACTTTATAATTTGAGCGCATCGTTTATCTTTACAAGTTTAGTTAATATATTTTATATAACTTATATAATTATAAAATCGTTCAAGTAAGCAATTAGAATAGATTTATTTCAAAAAAACCATCAGATTACTTAAATCAAATATAAATTTAAAGGTCGAGTAGTAAAATTAAAATTTTAAAAGATCAGATAGTTGAATCAAAGCGGTCTATACAGTTTTACCTTAATTATATACTTTCATTTAAAACTTTTCAGTGTGAGTTATTCGGATTTTAAGAAGCGTGGTATTCTTTTTTCTAAAAAAGGAAAAAAGAAGAAGAAGAAGAAGAAGAAAATGAAAACCTTACTAGATCTAAGTCCTTTTCTTCTAGGAGTGGGATTTTTCTTAATGTGGATGTTACGTTAATAGTGACAAGCAATATCTATTAGCAACTTGGTAACGCAACAAATTAAACCTATCTTAAGAGATACCTATCACGTATTTAATTTTCTTCTGATAACCAAACGGAATATGATTTTCACGTGATTGATGATTGATAAGCAGTGCCCAACTATTTTGAAACAAATAAAAATTCTTGATGCTTAAGCTGGCAAAGTACGTACTTACATAGCTTAAATTTCAAATATTGCTTTCGTTAAGTATAAATAAATATACATTAATTTGCTGTATATTACTAGTAGTTTGAAGTTTAATGTATCTTTCTTATGGCTTTTATTTTAGTTTTCATTTAAAGCTTATTTATGAACGACAATAAAAAAGGAAAAAAAAGGCTTCATTAATTTGGTATTAAACACAGATTCAATCTTTGTGATGGGAGATAAAGCTACCTGCATTTAATATGTGTATATCTAAGAGGCTCATTAAGTTAGTAAGAAAAAAGAAAAAAATTTAGTAGTAACTTTTTAAACTTTTTTTTTATTATTATTTTTGAAGAAGATATATTTTAGTTAGTTTGACACGACATCTAACCATATAAAAATTTTGGGCAATGTAATTAGCCTACAATAAAAAAAAAAAGTTGATTATAATTTTACAGCTCCATCATCTAATAGCTTATATTTAATTTCTCCTAGTTTGACAATCTCCCATTACCCTTTTTTTAACTGAAATTCACAAAAGTTTTGTTTTTTGTTTTTTTAACTTAGAGGGTAAAAGTAATACAATCCTTGGATCAAGGGTTGCAATCGTACAAATTAATCTTTTTGAATTGTAGACTTAGTATTTCTAAAATTAAAAATTTTTACTTCGAAAAAAAATCAATAAATTACAAGGTGCATGATAAATTTGCATTTTTCAAGCACTACCACAATCGTGTTAATTACCATTCGCTACTGTTTGGTGGGGTTAATTAATTGCTTCTAAAGCAGTAGTCACATCGCTGTATTTGTTTAAGGATAATAAGTATGTGCAAATACATTCCAGGTCATTTCAACATGGAGTAATTAAAGATATGAAATGATGCTTAAGAAAGAAAAGTATAAGATGCACGCATCTTACTAATTAATCCCGGTTTTAGAAATCTTAATTAATGGTAGGTAATCCTTCTCTCTCTACGGTAAAGTATCACTAAACTCCCATCCTTTTTATTGGCTGTTATTTTTCTTTCATTCTTAATTTGCTTACCTTATCGTGTAGTTTACGTAGCTTGTAAAAAATAAATAAACAAAAAAAAAAAAAAATCATGTAGTGCTCACTAACCACTTTTCAAAGACTTGTGCATTAATTCATGGAAGTTCCAAAAACACCTAAAATTCCAAAAACATCCTCGTAAAAGGACGAAATTAATTAGAAGCTCCACGTACGTAGATGCATGAATGGAACAGACGAGGAGGTGGCACAAAGTGCTTGCGCAACGTTATCCACTGTTTAATAAATTATAATACTTCTTAATTTATTACGTAAAAAAATATTTTTTTCCCTAAAAAAATGTGGATAGAATCATAGCTAGTTAGATTAAAATTAGACAAATACAGATCGACGTACGTGGTCGAAGAGAGTCCAATATTTCATTCTCATATAATACAAAAACATGTATGCTAATTTCCTTCCTTCATTATTATTAGGTCCATACTCATATTAAACATATACAATTATCGCGCTCACTAAACGCTCGACCAAACACGCGTCACATGCAAACAAAGTATATATCTATGTTATTACACGAATCAAACCACAACATTTTTAATGTAAATCATGTCCTTCTCTCTTTTTTTTCTTTTTTGTAAAATATATTGCTCCATATTTCTATTACCCTGGCCATCATAAACAAAGCATGCACGCATTCTGATCAGGTTAACCTAACCGTCCCTCTTCCTAACCCTAACCTTCAAGCCATTCCCCATGTGCAGTATGATCGAAAGCCGCGGCTTCGCGACGAAGCCTTGCGCGAGCTCGAAGCGAAAATTCGTGACCACGGCCGCGACGACGGCCTTCATCTGCATGAGAGCGAGATCCCTCCCCAAACAAGTCCTCGGCCCGGAGTTAAACGCCGGAAACTTATACGATGGCTCGTACCGCAGCTTCCCGGACGACGAAATCCACCTCTCCGGCTTGAACTCCGAGCAGTCCTTCCCCCATATCCCCTCCATCCTCCCCATAGCATACAGCGAGAATATCAGCCTTATCTTTTTGTCGACACGATCGCCGCTCGGCAGCACGTCGGGCCTCACCGCCGCCTTGTGCTCGAACGGCACGGGCGGGAACAGCCGCAGCGATTCGCACAACGCGGCGTGCAAGTACACCATCTCGCGCAGCTCAGCGGACGTCGGAAAGCTAGGGTTTGTCGGCGCCAACGATCTCAGCTCCTGCAGGATCATCTTTTCCACGTGCGGGTTTTGCGCAAGTGACCAGAAGAACCACGTGAGCGCCGAGCTCGTCGTGTCTCTCCCCGCCACCATGAAGTTGAGGGTGGAGTCGCGTAGGAACTTGTCGAACGCGGCGTCGCCGCCGTCGAACTCGTGCTGGGAGTCTAAGTAGGAACTTAGAATGTCGTCGGTGGCGGCGGCGGCGGCGGCGGCGGCGGCGGCGGTAGTGTTCTTGGATTCTCTTCGTGCCCATATGATGTGGGCGATGCATCGGTCGATCGCGTCCTGGGCCGCACGCATGCGCCGGTGGTGGCCGACGTTGAGCCATTTTTGGAGCTTTTGCCACGCTCTGGGGATAACGTGGCGGTAGAAGAGGATCTCCTCGGCGTCGTCCATGGCCTTCGCGAAGGGGTCGGTCGGAAAGTTGACCGCGAGGCTGCCCGGGTCAACGCCGAACACGAAGTTGTACGTGGTGTCAAAAGACAACCGGAGAAAAACATCCTGCATGCATGCATATTTTCACATGATATCAGCAAATACTAACCCTACAATCAATTTTCGATTCTAATTTTACAACTCTATCATTCAAGAGTCTATATTTCTCTCCTTAATCTTAATTATCACCTTTTTTTTTTCCCTTCTGTTTATACTAAACCCCCCCAAACAAAAAGATTTGTAAACACTAAGATTACAATCCTAGGATTAATTAACAGTTGTACTCCTATAATAGAATAGAATAAAATGCGTACACCTTATCAGAGCTGTGCCATGAAGTTTTAAACATTAAAACTTGTAGTTTTACCCATTAATCATTAATTTTTTAAAATATTTGTAAATCTCTCAGAAAATTTTATAAAAAATTTGTAATATATAATTTAATAATTTGTATTAAACTAGTAGAAGTGCGCATGCATGTCGCGCGCTTTGCAGAAAATAGAAAGAAAGTTATTTTTTTTTGAAAAAAAGTTATATGCAAATTTTGATGAATTTTGATTGTATATGTAAAATTAACTAATTTTATTAATTTGTAATCATCCAATTGACTGAAAAAATAGGGAGAATCGTATAAATTTATTCATTTAATTTTTATTTTCTATTAAAATTAAATAGACTAGGAAATTATCTTTGTGCTGGTTGATAATTAAGCTAACAAAAGTATATCTTTCGCATAATATGAAAAATTTATAAGAATATTTTAAGTACATATGTATTTTAGTAATGAATAGGTATTATGGAAGAAAACTTGATAAATCCAGAACTTTTGTTAGCTCTTTTATATAAAAGTAGTAAAAATTCACGTGCAATGCACACTTTGCGAAAAAAAATAAAAATAAATTTTAAAAACATAGTTTTACTTTAAATTTTGAAATTTGCTTATTCATTTCAAAAGTTCGACTAAGGCACATACTTTCTTACCAATTTCTTTCTAAATAAGAATACAAGTACGAATATTGCATAGATCGATGCTATTTTTGAAAAATATTGTGTTTCATACACATATACACATGCACAAGTAGAATATCATACATATACATACTTATATCTGTAAGTAGTTCCCAGTGAAAAGAGATATAAAGAAACCCTATCTAGCATGGAATCTCTTACAATAAACTTCCCAACTTTTTATTTTAAACTGATATCCTCACAACTTTTCACCATCTTGATTTTAAGTCACTTATAACTAAACTGGAGATCCCTTCGAAGTTAATTAACAAATCCATAAATATAGGGCAAAGTTGCTAATTTTAACACAATTTCCTTAAAACTCACCACTTCATGAATTGCTAGAATTGTTAGCTATTAACAGCAGAAACGTATATATGTAAATGAATATCATATACTTCTCTAGGAATTAACTCTGGAATCTCAAACCAGTGATGGACAATAACAGTCTTATTATGAGTATGGTTTTTACAGAATTTTTTTTGCTTCTTTTGAAGTTCATCCCGAGCTTGCAAGTGAATATTAGACTCTATTGATAATATTACTTGCAATGTCTAAAAAATTGATAAACTCGATATATATATATATATATATATATATATAGAAAGAGAGAGAGAGAGAGAGAGAATATGGCTACTGTACTCGTATGAGTAAGGAGGTCTTCGTACTTATAAGTCATTTTCAATGATAGAGCATCCGAATCGATGATCCATACCGTTAAACAAAATTTAGAGTATTTAAAACTTCTAGAAAATGAATTTCGTAATTTTTAAAATTATAATAAAATCCATCAAACAAGCATAAAATGAACAGCCAAAATCAAATGACTCTTAAAAATAGAGAATCAGATGCTTCAATTTAAGATCAGAGTTATTAATTTATCTCTACCTAAATAGTGAATAGAATTTTCTATCAAAAATTCAACCGATTCCATTTTTTTTACACGGTTAAACTAGTAAGTATTTCATACCGGTCGTTAAAAACTATCAATTTTGATATCGTGCGATCATAAAGTAAATGATGTCGAAAAAATATAAAACTTGATTTCTAAAAATTTGAAATGCTCTAAATTATATTTAACTGTATGGATCGTCGATTCGGAAGCTCTATCATCGATAAAGACTTATAAGTACAAAAGCCATCGTACTTATAAGAGTATAGTTTATATGTATATACACACACACACACACCCCTTAAACAGATGTCTCTAAAATTATTTATTAACTTTTGTCAGCGGTAAACTTATCTCAATATTACTATTTTGTAATCTTCTTATATCTATTATATACCTTAATATTTTTATTATATATTTAGTAGAAAATTATTAAATGGTGCAACCTAGTGAATATTAAAGAACTCGCGGTCCGAGTTTCGAGTAACTTGAAACCCGGACTGAGTCAGCTGAATTTGATAGAGCTAGTTTGGCTCTAAATCCGGAACAACTGAGTTTTAACGGAGCTTAATTTAATTAGTACACTGATTATTAATTAACCACCCCGTTTTCAGGACAAAAGTTGTATGGACATCGTCTCCAAACTCGTGCCGATGGACTCTAAAAATTTAGGGCGCATGTTATTTTTTTCTTTTTTTCTGTTTCCGTTCCCGCTCGTCCGATGGGCTATGCGGCGCCCATCGGCATCATCTCCAAATTAGTAGTTTGGAGACGATGCCCATACAACTTTTATCCCCGTTTTCATCCCTATGTATATATATACCTGCAGGTCAAACACCTCGCCCTTGTCGGCAAGGTGGCTGAGGACAGGGACGAGGCCCTTCTCGAGCTTCTCCTTCGTGGACGCCTCGACGAAGGCCCGAAACTTCGGACCACTCATCACCAGGTGGGCCTTCTTCCTCTGGAAGCTCCACGACTCCATGTCGGCGTTGAATATGCCGTTCCCGAGCACGTCGAACATCTCTGCGAACTCCGCGCCCTTCGGGTAGTTCGAGAAGTTGGACGTGAACACGTGGCGCATGTTGGCGGGGTCGCACGTGATCATCACGTCGACGGTGTTGAGCCAGGGGCCCTTGATCACCAAGGTGCACCCCGTGCGCCGGAGCAAGTCCGTGGTCCACTCGTGCAGGCGCTCCATGTTGGCCAACACCGCGGGGATCATTCCCGCCACCGGCCAGTTCGTCGGGAGGTGGCGGTCGCGGCCGCCGCCGCCGCGACCGCGCCCCCGCGAGAGGCGGCGGAGGAGGAGGAAGCAGAAGAAGGAGAAGAGGAGCTCCGGATGCATTCGTAGGAAGGAGAGAAGCTGCTTCAGAAGCTGTGGAGAAGCCATTAAATTTTGTGGTGCCATAAAGGATAAAGGACGCAGAATATATGTTAGTATATGGGAAGTGAGGGTGGCGTGACAAGCTACTTATAAGCGCGATTTTTAGTTGAGCACGAGTTGTTAGGGCTACAATTTGTGTGTGAGTAAACATAGTTAGGTAAAGGTGCACGTCCGAGTAGGTATATATCTCAGTAGGAGGCTCTGATATATAAGATCTCTTGAGGCTTCTACTCGATCTTATTTTGTTTTTCTTTTTCATTTATTTTAGATTTGTGCATGTTGTTTGTGTTTTACTTTGTTCAAAAATCTGTCCACGAGTGAGTTAAAATTTTCTTTGTGAAGTTAATTAATCTTCTTCTTTTTTATTCGATAGAGAGGGCTTCATTTTCTTCATAAAAAGATGCAGGACACATGTATACTAGCTTGGTGTGCAACATTTTGGAAATTTAATCCATTAATAATTAATTAGCTACCATCAAGTGTAAATTGACTCTGTCAACTTTGAATACATTTTCCTGTACCTATCACATTATATACATAATACACACGGCACACGCAAAAGAAATAATTTCTCTTTCATATATATACACGAAAGGATCATTTTTTATACTTGATATTATAAATTTGCCAACTAATAACTGCCAATAGGGACTTATATATGTAGGTCAATTAATTTTTATATGCAATTTAAAAATATTCTGTAAATTGGCCAACTAATAACTACCAATGGGGACTTAATTTTAATTGTAGCTAGGTTGCTTCGCATTTCCCTTGTTGGAACTTAATTAATATTGCCAACTTGTTGCTGGTTAGGTGGCTCTCCTGATTGACACACCTCTCCATCATAAATTTTCTGAAAATACTCGAAAACTTAGTACGATATATTAAAATATATATAGAAATATATATAAAGATAACGGGTCGCTTTTGTAGCTTAGAATTTTTTATATCTCCTGATCCGGGCAAACCAAACATGATTCAAACCTAAGGTTGAAATTAATGGATCAAACATTAAATTAATATTATAAGACCCATTAAACTTTGGGTTATGTTTTTCTCCTTTTTTCTTCCCTTTTTTCATCTTCTTGCGAACGTTAACACGAGTTAGCTATGCAAGCAGTTATAATTTCTACATACTATAAATATAAAACATTTTTGACAAAATTTAATTAAGAGACTAATGCTAATGCATATCCAAAACCCAAAAAAAATTTCGTTCCTCATCGAGGTTGCGTGTATTTTATGTGTTTCCTTTAGCTATCGCTTGTTTTTTTTTTTCCTTTTTTTATTTGTTTATTCTACGCAACGCTTTCAATCACATTTAGCCAGTGGAAACAGTCGTAACCCGAGAGAATAGCTAATACTTTTCCCTTCTTTAAATTGCTTTTGACCTTTCATCTACCATAATAATCTCTATAATTAATAATTTTAATTAGTATACTCAACTTTGGCACGTGTTCTACATTTATTACAATCAGCATTAGCCATATATATATTTAGAGAGTTGAGTTATACAATACTATCAATAGTAAACGGACTCTATTGCTATCAATTTATTTTCGATATTGGAGCTTCCAAATTGATGATCGACATTATTAAATATGACATAAACTATCAAAAATATTTAAAAATTAAATTTCATATTTTTCGATATTGTTCTCTTGTGTATCAAGTCGACACAAAAATGAATTGCTAAAAATAAATATCTTTCAAAAAATGATGAAAGGATTCTTTTAATAAAGATCAAGAGTACGTATACCTCATGTTTTAAATAGTTTAAAGAATTTTCTAACCAAAATTCAATTGATTTCTTAATTTACACCTTTAACCGAGCAAATGCTTTATATATATCCACCATTAAAATTATAAATTTAATAATTATTTGATCATTAGATAAATAATATCGAAAAGATTTAAAATTTAATTTCTAAATATTTTAAGTGGTGTAAATCATGTTCAATGATGCCGATCGTCGATTTAGGGGCTCTATCATTGAAAAGAAATTAGCAGCAACGGAGCTCATTTGCTACCGATAGTATTTTAACCTAACTCTATACATATATATCAACCCAATATTTTTGCTTTCCTAACTGATCTTAATTTTGGAGCATTTCTTTTTATCAACCCAATATTTGGAACCCTCATAATTTGCCCTAAAAAAAAGGACTTTTAGAAACAAACATATGAATGCTTGTTATTTTTGAGAGAGAAAGGTAACAAACTATATATCCGTTTCGTTCAAATTTTTTTTATTAGAAACGGTTAGAAATATAAAGCAACTAAGATTTAAATTTGGAACCTCAGATATCAACGATGAAGCCCCCAAATTGTTTTTAGAATTTGAGCATTTTCCCCCCTAGGCTTAAAAGTGTGCATCAAACACCATAAACTCTCTATAATTTTTCATATTAATCCATCCCGTTATCGATCCTCCATTAATTAGAGTGGCCACTATTGCCTCCGTCGGATGATGCGTCGTGAAATCAACGCAGCATTCATACCATTAATCCTTGATTGTACAATTTAATTACTTCCATTCAATCATCCTTTTAAATGAACAAAAGACCCTAACTTAATTAGTGAACGTACGTACGATGAAATCAACATATAAAAATAAAAAGGTTTAAGGTGTTTGGTGCACACTTCAAAAGTTTGAAGATAGATTAAACTGATCAATTAATCTCCACTAGCTAGAAGTTAGCGAGAGACTAGTGGAGCAATTTACCCTAAACAAGTCTATCATTATTTAGTACTAGGACTAGCAATCCAGCTCGCTGTTCGTGAATCAGCTCGTATTCGGCTCGAAATGAACTTGAGATCAATCGACTCGTTTAATAAACGGGCCGAACACGAGCCTAATTTTTCAGCTCAAAATCTTAACGAGCCAAGCATAAGCTGGGGTCAGCTCACTCATGTTCAGCTCGATATAGCTTATATATTTACTATTTGGATTTTAGGCCAACTCAAATGTAAACAAAATCTATATTTTGTAAATTTTAATTATGAGATTAAGATTCTAATTTTTTATTTTTTTCAACTTTTCGTCCAGTAGTAAGGCTGGCAATCTAACTTGCCATTCACGAGCTAGCTAGCTCGTGTTCAACTTGTTAATAAACGAGCTGAATTTTTCAGCTCAATATTTTAATGAGTCAGTTCGTGTTCGGCTCGTTTAACAAACGAAAGAACAAACACTAGCTAGCCCTAGCTCGCTCACGTTCGGCTCATGGACAGCCCTAGTTAGTACTGGAAATTTAGTGTTTAATCTTTAATCTGGTCGCCAATAAACCATCTAGCTACATGCTTTGTGCATGTCCCTAACCCTAATCAATGTGATCACTAGGCATAAGCCCTCATGCATGCATGGTCACTACAATGATAAGTAAATTTAGCTAGGGTTATTAATCAAGAATGTTCTGATGGCCTAATAGCGTCAACAACGACATTATTAATGTTGGCGAGATCAATCAACGACCACGTTTCGTTTCTATTACTTTCAACTTACTGTGTTAAACACGATATTACATCTGTAATGAGAACGAAAATTCCATGTTCTAAATTACTTTGTGCAAAAGTTAATTATAATTAAATCGACACTCAACTGACTAAGTCTAAAAATCTTTTTTCTTTTCTTTTCTTTTTTGAGTTAAATGTAAATATCTATAAAAGAAGATCAGCGAAAAGGGACTGATTGCACTCAATGAAGTATAGTTTTTTGTCTTAAGCGAATGAGAGAAGGACCCAACACCTACTTCTTAAATTCCAAGATGTATACTTAGTCACATTCAGAAGATAATAATAATAAATATATATGAAGGGACAACAAGCTATATATATATACACACAGTGATCGATCGATTATCCTCAAAAATATTATTTGGTCGAACAAGAGAATATATATGTTGGAATAATCAAATTACAGCAGGGTGGAGCTTTTATTTTTATCTCATGATTTGTTACTCTAATTGCATGGGATATATAGTGATAAGATATTTTAATTATATATGGTTTTGCTTTTTAATAAATTCGAGTCCCGAAGATTGGTTAGAGTGGTTGTATCTTACAAGACTACAAGAATACGTATACTAAGTAATGAATATTGTTTGGTCCAAATACGTTGGACTGATCGAGACTCTTGTCGTTTATAATAGTATGCGGGAGATTTCTTCTTCTTTTTTTCTTTTTTTTTTTTGAGAAAAAGGAAGGAAAATCCCATGCAACGTGCATGGCTTTATTCAAGTACCAAAATGCATGCCACGAAAAAAAATAATAATAATAATAATAATAATTGACACATGCATTATTTTGGACTGGTTGGATATCTTAATTGTTAGGCTTATTTCGCAGCAATATTCAATCGTTCCATAATTCTCGAACCGAAATTGATCTTGTGTTATCTATCTCTAGTTTCCATCCCAATTGGAAGAATATTACTGGTTCAGATTTTTATGTGCTCTAAGTTTTCATCAATTTGATTTAGGTTCATGATCTTGAGTTGATCAAAAAAAAAAAATTCTAATCTTCGACTCAAACAAAGATGAGAGATAATGTCAACTATAAAACAGGTCTCTAAGAGTTTAAGATTTTTGAGATAAAAGATTATTTCACATGAAAATCTTAAATCTAGTTTTGCTAACTTTTTTTTTGAATATTGTCAGTTAAATAATTACCAATAATTGTAATTTTTAAATGAAGGATAAAATACAAGACAATGAGAAATCAAGACATTCATGTTAGTAGCGTGTTCAATATAAGTTCGTAAAGTTATTGTATTTATTACATGTTTTATATTTATTATATACAAGTAGATAATACCTATTGGAGATAAAGCTAAATTCAGTACTTCTGAAAATAAGAAAAATACGAAATGTAATACAAATCTTCAAAATCAGTCGAAGTCAGGAATGGAATAGTCTGTCTAGATTCACTGTCTTCATAAATTTGATCCTTTGGTTGTGCAAGATCGGAGCACGAGACGCTCGACCGCTAGTCGGTGTGCTGAGCTTTCGGGGCCAGAAAGTGAGAGGTTTTTGCCTGTTGAAGACGAAGAAAGCTTTGGATTTCGGCGAAGACGAAAGCTGAAGATGACATGGAAAAGCACGATGATCTCGACGAAGATGAAACGGACTTTACCTCCACCGAAGACGAAGAATAAAATTACAGGTACTCCTACAACTATCCTAACCGAAGATACTAGTAATTGCAGAAACTAAGAAAGCTAAGAGAGTTGATTGAGTTGATTGATTGTGCCTTCATGATTCTTGATGATGTGTTGATTGTGTGTCTTGTCTCTGAGTGCGAATACGAATACGAATACGAATAATTCCCGCTGAGTCCCAAAATGGAACCATCCAATTAATTATTCCGGGCCAAATCCAAAAATCATACACATTTAATTCGGACCGAATCTTTAAATTTGTTGTAATTTTCTAACTGAAATGGACTGAAATTAAAATATTAGGTTAACAATACTAAATTCAAATTTCACCCAATTCCTACCTAATATTTTAATAATTTTTTGATTTAATTTAAGGACTTAGTTTGGTTCATCTGTTTTACACTCTGAAATCGAAATGAGAGTGAGTTACTGATTTCAATAGTTGTTGTTTGTTTTTATTTCCATTCTATTCTAAAATCAGAATGATCCAATCTCTTTATGACCCAGTCTAATTTTGAATCCTGCATTGGCTCCTTCCATAGTAAATCAGTCAAAACTCTCTTTCACAAATACCTCTCCCTTCTCTCCTCTCGTCACTCTCCTCTGTCTAAACGATATAAAACCCCTCTCTAAACTTTTAGTTATTCTAATTAAGTTCTAAATGTACTTATTATTCATTTTGATTTCTATTCTAATATGAACCAAATATTTTTGAATAATCCGCCATCTTAGTTTTTCATTTCAATATAGCCTATTTGTATTTCATACTTCCATTTCACTCGTGAACCAAACATGACATAAATTAATCCACATTATGGCAAATGAGTTTCAAAGTGGGAATTGTTAGCGCTATAATTATTTACGACTCAATCGCTTTCTTTGGGCTTTATTATGTTAATAGCTACGCAATCCCCCTTTAATTTCGTTCTCGTTTTATTTTCATGTGTTTATGGTCTATATATCCCTTCCTTTGGGCCCCAGCCCCCCTCTCGTATAACCCCACCGCACACAAGTCACAAAACAACAGTAGATGGTCTCAATCTATGTAATTAAACATCTCTCTCTCATTCTTTCTGGAATTTGATGTTAATGTGTGGAGTAAATTAAATAGGTGGTTGATCTACAATTTTCGGGTGGATTTTGTGCTTAACAGCGACAATATTTAGAAAACGTAATATATTTTGTTTAATTGATCGAAAAATAAAAACGAAGATTAAATAGGTGTCGATTAATGTTCCCTATTAGGAGAATGCTACATTTGCCATGGGTCAGAGCCTTGACATAAATGAAAGTCTCTTTCTACACACCACATCATAACTTTATCATGCAAGTTCCAGGCCCTACCTCTACAGTTTAAATTATATTTTATTGCTTATTCTCTTCTTTTTTTCTTTTTTTTGTGTGACCAAAACAAATTACAAAGGTACTGTATTTGATTGGGAAATAAGGAAGGAATATAGACCCTTATTCTTTCTCCTTATTCATCTAATCACCATGAAAGATTTTGTTTTTCTCTTAATGGGTTATTTTCTGGTTCCACCCTTGTAAGTGAAACTACTATTTACTTCCTTTATTTCCCAACTAAAATTGTTAATTATGTTCTTGAAATTTATTAAATATTGTTAACCAATGAATCACATAATAATTTATTTACTAATTAGCTAACTAATTAATCGCTTAGATTATTAAATCAATAAAAAATTAATTAACTAATTGAGTAATAAATTTTATTCATAATTTACTAGCTAATTAAATGATTAATTATTTTATGCGCTTATCAATTAAGTAATATTCATATTGATTAGCTAATTAATATTTTGACTAATCTATTTATTTATTAACTAATTATCTAATTAATTAATATACTAACTTATTTTTATAGTTAATTAAATAATTAATGTGCTTCTCTATTATCTTGTATAATATTCATAAAAAATTAATTTATTTATTTATTATTTTATTACTAATTTTTATGTTTATTAATTAGGCAAAATAATTTTTTAAATTATAATTGCCAAACTATCCAAAGGTTATTCTTCTTATCCATGAGAATAATCTAATTTTTATCTAAACTCAAAGTTAGCTCTTATATATTCCCAAATTTTATATATAGAGAGAGAGAGAGAGTCTGGCTACTATGTTATCAATAGCACCAAGCGTTTATATATATATATTGAGTCCGGCTATGGTGCTTGTGAAAGTACCAAGCACTTGGTGCTTGTAAGTTTTCTGCCGTTAGATTCACCCTTTGATCAATTCCACCCGTTAGATTATACTATTCAACCAACCACCCACTCAACCCTAGAAGGCCCACATCATCTTAACCGTCCATATTTTAATTCAAGGGCTAAAAACTTACAAGCACCAATTACTTGGTGCTTTTAAAAGCATATGAGCTCAATTATATATATATATATATATATATATATATATATATATATATATTTTTTTTTTTTTTTTTTTTTGAAAGAATAGTTAGCTCTTATTTATTCCAAAAGTTTTTTTTTAATTGAGAGAAAGGTAGCAAATTATCTTGCTTCATATATTTTTCAAAAATAAATTCAGCTAAAAATGTAAAATAATAAGGCTTCAAATTTAGAATCTTAGATACTAATTAACTATCACACCCTTAGCCAGCTACGCTGCGATTAATTATTCTACAAGTTATACTTATATCAGGAATAAATAAGAATAGCTCATTCTCAAATCAATCAATATCTAAGGTCGTATTTGATTTTACAAAATCAGATTTCCTTGACTTTATCGTTATAATTAATAAAAAAATTTACTGTTGGCTGAATAGTGTTTAGAATAATTACATATAGTCAACTTCAGTGCCCACTTCAATCCCCATCCCATATATGTCTCACCATTAAGAGTCCAATTCATGCGTTGACCTACTTGCTAGTTTTGTTTGTATTTTAATTAGTAAGGTTTTTCTTTGGAAAAAAGAAAACTGTATGGAGACAGGAGGGAGTATTTTTATATTTCTACTCTAATCCTCAACCACGTTTATCTATGGGGTGTTTGATTTCTCGAAAAATTATAAAAAAATTAATTTTTGATGAAAAAAAGTTTTTCATAAAGCACATCTGCTCCATAGTTTTCGTTCTCGGGATAAAAACTTCAAAGAACAAAAAGAGACTTTTAAGCTTCCATGAATTTTGAAAAAAAAATTTAAAAAAATTTATTTTTTAAAAAACAAAACGGATGGAAATTACCTTTCTGACTAAAAAATTAATATATATATATATATATATATATATATATATATATATAATTGAGCTCGTATATTTTTAAAAGTACCAAATTATTGGTACTTGTTGGTTTTCGGCCCTTGAATTAAAGGATGTGCGATTAGGATAATAGTGGTCCCCTAAGATTTGAGTGGGTGCATGGTTGGTTGCATAGTATGATTTAACGAATAGAAATGATTAAAGAGATAGATCTAATAGCGAAAAATTTACAAGCACCAAGTGATTGATGCTTTTAAAAACATCATAGCCGAACTAGATATATATATATATATATATATATATATATATATAGAGAGAGAGAGAGAGAGAGAGAGAGAGAGAGAGAGAGAGAGAGAGAGAGAGAGAGAGAGAGAGAGAGAGAGAGAGAGAGAGAGAGAGAGTGAATTGAGCTTCTATACTTTTAAAAGTATCAAGGTATTAGTGCTTGTAGAGTTTTTGATCCTTAAATTAAGAAATGTACGGTTATGATAATAGTTGAGTGGGCGGTTGGTTGAATAGTATGATTTAACGGATGAGAATTATCAAAGGGATAGATCTAACAGCGAAAAATTTATAAGCACCAAGTACTTGATACTTTTAAAAGCACCATAATCAGACTATATATATATATATATATATATATGAACAAACACCATCTAAGAGGCTAAGAGTTAATTAATTGCACTGTAAAAGAGGAAGAAGCTTCCTTAGCTAGGGAGCTCCCTAGTAAAGGTGGGCACGAACTATTAGATTACAATTTATGCGCATCTCAAAGTAAATGAAATGTCATCTCAACTATTAGATTACTATTTATGCGACTCTCAAAGTAAATTAAATGTGATCTCATGGTTAGTGGTTTAATGTTGGTCTCCTCATTAACTAAGAAGTTCCCGATGAAATTTTGTTTGTCAAAAGGATCAGAATCAAAACTTACCTTATCTACGCGATTTTCAAAGTAAATTAAATGTGATCTCGACCATGGTTAGTGGTTTACTGCTACTCTCCTCATTAACTAAGAAATTCCAGATGAAATTTTGTTTGTCAAAAGGAAGAATCTAAACTTATCTTATCTATGCGATTCTCAAAGTAAATTAAATGTGATCTCATGGTTAGTGGTTTACAGCTGCTACTCTCCTCATTAAGAAGCTCCGGATCGATGAAGTTTTTTGCTTGTCAAAAGGGAGACTCAAAACTTGCATTAATTACCTCAGTTTTAATCGCCAAAAAGGGATTCAAAAGTTTTTTAAACTAGTTTTTTTTTTTTTTTTTTTTTTTTTCATCCTCTGAGGCTCTAATTGCCTCACCTCTGTAGCTTAGTTCATTTATCCAATTAATGAAGCGGGTAGCGTGCTACCTTTTTCTCAAAAAAAAAAAAAAAGGGATTCAAAAGTAAGTATAAATCTTACAATCTTTTTAGACAAAAATCTATTTTTTTACACCAATCTTAATTATCACACACTACCAACTATCCCTAGTGCAACCCAAGGTCTCAAATTCGAAGCTCAGTTGTTTTATATTTTCAGCTAAGTTCATCTCTAAAAAGATAATTTCTAGTTAAGTTTATTTCTAAAAAAACGGAACGGATGTCATATTACATGTCTCTCGAAAACAAAAACAAAAACAAAAAAATCTTATCACACACTAATTTTTTTAATACTAAAAATTTTAAAATATTGTCAAAATCCTTGGATGAATTCAGTATAAGACTTAAATTTACAATCAAAAGCCAACTTTTGATTGTACAGTTAGCATTTCTCTTTACCTCAAATCAGAGGCAATCCTACCTAGCAAACGAACCCAACTTGAAATCAAATGACACAAATAGTTCTAAGCCCAAGACTTTATATATCTAGCTAACCAGAAGTGCTTAATTAAAATTGGACCGGGCTAATTACATTAGGCCACGACGTGGGCTCCTAGCGTTGTGAGCAATGTTTATATATTGTGGCCTAATTGGGCCCAACCACTTTGCGTTTGATTTTCTTAGATGGGCTCGATCATATCTTAGCCAATTGCAGTGGCTAAAATTAGCCACACACAGTGAGGAACTTACCTTGTAGCTAAAACTGTTCATTATATATATTCCTAAAAATAAACTCGAAAACAGCTACAAATCACATAATTTATAGCGAGCACATTAAAAACCTATAAAAGGTGGTATAATATGTAAAAGTTTACTTAAAAATGTTCTTTATATATATATTATTCTTATCATTCGCATTTTTGTCACGATATATATAACGTGCCGTGCATGCATGCATGCTACTGTTAACTGTTTATCATTTTCTTTTCTTAACGTGCATATATATATATATAAGCTCGATCAACACCTAAACTAGCTAGCATTATCAAACACTTACCCTCTTCTTAACCGTAACCAACATCCCGTTCTTCATATGCAGTATCACTGAGTTCTCCGGCGCCACCTCGTGTCCCTGCGCAACCTCCACGCGAAAATTGTATATCACGGCCGCGGCGGTCACCTTCAGCTGCGTCAGCGCCAGATCCTTCCCCAGACACGTCCTCGGACCGGCGTTGAACGCCGGAAACTTGTACGGCGGCTCGTGCCGCAGCTTCCCCGACGCCGATATCCACCGCTCCGGCTTATACTCCGAGCAGTCCTTCCCCCACACCCCCTCCATCCTCGCCATCGCGTACAGCGACACCACAATCCTCGTCCCCTTCTCCACCTTCGCTCCGCTCGGTAGCACGTCGGCCTCCGCAGCTTCCTTTTCCTCGAACGGAATCGGCGGAAACAGCCGGAGCGATTCGAGAATGGCGGCGCGGAGGTACACGCAATTTCTGAGGGCGTCCGCGCCGAACACGACCTTGCACGGCGCGGCGGGACCCGCGTGGAGCGCGCGCAGCTCGCGGAGAATGTTGGCCTCGGCGTCCGGGTGCGTGGCGACCGCGTAGAAGAACCACGCGAGCGACGCGGCGATGGTGTCCTTCCCCGCGAGCATGAACGTGAGCGCGGTGTCGCGGAGGAACCCGTCGCGGTCGAACCCGGTCAACTCCTCCGCGGGCAGGTTCATGTACATCGTCAGCAGGTCGACGCCATCGGGCGCGATCTGTTTGCGCTTGGAGATCTCGTCGCCGATGAACTCGTCGATGGCCGACGTGGCGCGCGCCAGCCTCCGCTCGCTCCCGATGTCGAGCCACCTCAGCAGCTTCCACCAGCTCCGCGGGATGACGTGGCGGAAGTGGAGCGCCGCCTCGGCCGCGTCGATCGCCTCGGCGAACGGGACCGCGGGGAGGCTCGGGGACAGGCACGCGGTCTCGGCCCCCAGCACGGTCGCGCACGTGACGTCGAACGCGTGCCGCGCGAGCACGTCCTCTAGGTCCACCTGTCAAACAATATGAAACAACCGTTATTCTCTAAAAGATTAAGTTTGTAGAGAACGATGTTTTTATATTTTTATATTTAACACCACCACGCGGCCGGCCTCGGCGGCATGGTCCATGAAGGGCAGGAGGCGGCGCGCCACGTGGGCGGAGGCGGTGGCGGCCGCGTGGGAGCGGAAGGCGCGGCGGCCGAGGAGGGCAAGGGCGAGGCGGCGGTGGGCGCGCCACGCGGCGGCGTCGGAGTTGAGGATGCCGCGGCCGAGGACGTCGAAGGTGTCGGCGAAGGCGGGGCCCTTGGGGTAGTTGGCGAAGTTGGAGTCGAAGATGTGGTGGGCGTTGGCGGGGTCGCACGTGAGGAGGAAGGCCATGCGGGAGAGCCACGGCCCCGTGAAGGCCAGGGTGCACCCGGACTCGCGGAGGGCGTCGGCGAAGAAGTCGTGGAGGCGATGGAACTCCGCGGCGAGGGACGGGAGCATGCCGACCACAGGCCAGTGGAAGGGGACATGACGAAGGCGGCGGCGGCGGCGGCGGAGGAGGAGGAGGAGGAGGGAGATGAAGAGGTAGGATAGGACGGCGAGGAGGGTTTCGGGATAGGAGCATAAGGGGAGGAGGAGTCTCGGAAACGACATCGATCGGCCGTGCACTGCCACCGTCACCGCTAGCAATCGACGGTGGTGGCGCTGAGACTACTGCTACTGCTACCATCAACATCACTGCCCATTTCTCTATTATTTATTTTGATAAAATTAATTAGAATGACTCTTTTAAGTTTTGGCTTAATCATGCATGCTCTTTCTTGTACTGGGTTTTGATTGAGTTTGTCCTTGCAAAGAGCATGGGCTCTCTACTTAGTACCTAAATGAGTTGTATACTTATAAAGATTTTTAATTAATATGTGCATCTATATATATATATGCTAATATTGAGTCTTTTTAAGTGTTGAGTATAAAATTTATTTCAATATATAACATTCGGTTTGTTCAAAACAATCGATTATTTTTTACACAATATTTGAGCAAATAGAGAGTAATAGTTGTTTAGTTTACACGTTTCAGATGCACCAACTGCGAGCAATGGCACCAAACTACAAACCACATGAAACCAAAAATTGCCATGCAGTGTCTACGTATATAAACATTATTCATCTTTTTATGACTCTGTAGGAAATTAAATGCAGATAATTCCTTCTCTCTTCGTACCCAGTAACATTTAACTCGGATCGAATGAATTAATAATTAATATTGTAACTTCCACCAAAAGAGTGTGAACTCCAGATACCGGAGACCAAAATACCATCTCCGAAAAATGATCACAAGTGTTTGCGAACAACATGGAGAAATTAGTTGTTCCTTTTTTTTTCTTTTTTTTTTCCAGTATCTACCGAATCCATGTGCAAATATGCATATATAGCGCTGGTTAAGTTTCTATGGATCCTAACAAATTTGTATAGGGTACTATCTCGAATAATTCCCAGAGATGCATGATCTTATCATTAATCTCAGCCCCACAAGTCACAACCACAAATATACATAGGTTAATTATACAATAAATAAACAACTTAGGGTCATACAACATTGGATCTAAATTGATCCAATCATAATTACAATTCCACAAAAATTTCGGTGAGAAATCTAAGGTACGAAAAGTAATTTAGAAAAACAAAAAAATCTTTTCATCCGTAGTGTGGGCATCATCAAAAATCGAAAACAAAAAAATTGCTCTCAAGGCAAATGTACGAGGAGGTGATGAATCAGCGCGTTCGTTCGCCATAGATTGCGACACTTCGAGAACAAACAGTGTTCTTGTGTACAATACAACAGACACTAATTACTAACACACCGCCACAATGTGCCACCTCATCCACTAAGTCAACGCCCCGTAGTAATGTATGAGACAATTACGACCAAACAGATATTTTGGTCGAACACACAACACGTTCCTTAAAGCTCCGACTCGTCGCAACGTGGACCGCTGTGGTGGGACCCGCACGAGCGAACCTCATGTGTCAGCTTGTGATTGGACGTGCAAGGGAGCTCCCTGTTTTGTAGTTGTTACAGGCACCAACGAGGATTTCATTTTCTAAACCTTGATTACTATTAGATTCGCTTAATTTAGTGGCCCTGATTGCGTGGGGGGTACATAATTAAATTAATCATGCGACGGCAACCGCTCGATCGTCATTGAGAATAAAATTAACATTTATAAAGTATATGTCATCGAGGACACGTGTCGGGATAGTATCTGTAGTTAGTTGCTATAAAAATGAGGTACACAGTGAAGCTGAAACTTAGGAGCTTGGAGAGGAGGAGATCGAGCGAAGACGACGAAGTTATAGCTTCTTATTTCTACTTTTGTAAGTTCAAATCTAATACTCGTGAATGAATGTTATTACTTGTATTGTTGTTGATTAATTTACGATGCATTTTGGAATGAAAAAAAAAATGGCATCTTTTTACTATGAAATTTTGTTTGTATTAATCAGTTTCTTTTTCTTAGTTTGAAGTGGATATGAAATGAAGTGAGACTCTCGTGAAAGTGGAATTTGTATTCTCTCCACCAAACTAGTTTCTAGAAGCTGTCCAACAATAATTATAAGACAAATCCAATATAGAGTTTTACTGTATTAAGAATACGAAAATGAGCTGTGGTTTTAATAAGGTGGTACAAAGCATAGACTTTTTCTATGGAAAAAGGCATAATTAACTGCCTCACAAGTCACATCACTAATAAAATTTTGGTTGGAAAAAGTTATTTTTTTCCCAAATAAATGGGTAATATTTTTTTTTTTTTTAAGTAATACCAGCGTAAAGCTAGCTTTTCCCAGTAGCCAAATGTTCAAAATAAACTTTTGTTTTTATCAAAAAGTCCATTTTAGCTTTGTAAACATAATATATATTTTTATTTGTCCAATACTTTATTCGTTAATTAGTAGTTTAATTACTTTGGTATAGTTTTTCTACTTTAAAAAGTTATTAGAAACTCCATGGTTGGCAACCAAACAGTGCTAACTAATTGTCGCCGTACAAACCAAATTGAGATTCCAAATTAAGTTCTAAATATAGGGAGTTCAAATTTATAGAGAGAAATTTTACGAAAATATCGACCAAGTCAAATGGTCTCGCCTAGACGAATGTCTACAAAGTGTTATATATATATATTGAGTAAAGTCATTCAAAACTCGCTAGGTAGCTACTAGTTTTTTCATTAAAATTTATAAAAAGTAAGAATAATTTTTAATACCGACCGTCCCAAGCGCAAGTGGTAAAGGGCTTGGTGATTGGTATTCGAGGTCTCGAGTTCGAATCCTTTGATTCATATTTTCAGCTAAATTTATTTCTAAAAGAAATAAACGGTGTCGGTAAAATATATTTTGACTCTTTAAAGCGTCAGAATTTTTTACAATCCTGACGCTTTGAAGCGTCGAAAAATTAAAAATAATAGTAAAGTTTAATATTTAATAAATCAGTTTATTATAATATATGGTTCATATGACGATACTTTTTGAAGCGTCGGTATTTGCTACATTATAAAGATGCTTGGGGACGCTTACCCTAAGCGTCGTCTAAAAAACGTCATTATGTTGAGATTTTCTTGTAGTGTACGAAAAGTTAACATATCAAATTTGTTATGTTTTTGCGTAATGTATATATTTTTTTGTAATAACATATCATAGCTCATCCTATATATGCTTCTTTCTTTTTTTTTCTTTTTTTTTTGAGATAGTGGGATAAATTTATATTTCTTATTATGTAGCATGTTTTAAGGAATCCATGTTTCAATTTGGCATATTAGGTAATGAAGCACTTAATAACAGTTTTATTTTGTATCTCTTGCTCTAAATACTACTAGAGTGTGAAAACGGAAATTGTCACTTTGTCATCTATTTTATTCTCTCACGATTTACATGCACTAATACATAATTTTTTAATACTTGGCTCATTTTTGTCAGCGGAAACATTTGTTAGATCTCTAATATTCTTGGAAAACGATGGGCAATATTAATAGATCACGTGCGAACAAATCAGAAAAATTATCAATTTGTTCCTTTTAATTTCTCTTTGTTGTTTGTAACTTTATGAATAGCTCTTTGGATTTAATTATTCTCTTAATTTACTGAATAAAATTATTTCGTCAACATTCACTTGTGATTTGATGTGCCACATCAGCCATTATTTCTATTTTATTTTTAAAAAAAAGTATATTGAGACCATAGATGGCCTTCTCAACTTCTTATTTTCTTAGTATTTTGAGTAATTATGGCCTATTAAATTACAAATTTTTAATAAATTCGTCACTAATTTTTATCTCTTTTAACAGATTAAGCTAATCAAAACAAATACGAAAAAAGAACATTTGAGGGTCTATTTCAAAATGGCCTATATATATAGTTGAGAATCTCAGTATATTTTAACCAAAAAATATATAAAGAAACCTTTTGCATATTGAAAATGTCAATTTATTCTGATGGATATGCATTGAATCACTAATGAGCTATTAAGCAACAAAATCATGTGGCAAATAAACGGCTGGTGGAGGGCATATGTCTAAATGGGTAATCCAATTCCAACTTGACAAAGAATAATGCTTAACACTTTGTTTTATTGATAGGTAAAATGGACCACTTTGGCTAATTGCGAATAATAAGGATGATTAAGTATTAATGATTTATTCTTTGAACTATAATAGGCAAAATAGGAATTAAAAAAATCTATATATTGTGATGCTTTTTGTAAAATGGTAGACAGGGACAATTTCCATCATCCTAATCCAAACAATTGTTCTGTTTTAGATAATTTATATAACTACTGAATTAATGGGATTTTTCACTTTTTGTTTCAATTAGATTATTTTTAAAAAACTCGACTTAATTTTTACGGTGGAGAATTGATACGGTAGAAATTATCACATCATTGTTTAGAGAGCACCTTAGTTTTCAAAGATGACGGGATTATAACAGATCTCGTTTGACGCGGTGTCTTATTTAGTTGTCATCTTATCTCTTTATTTAAAAAGATAATGAAGTTTGACCTTGACATACTTGTCGGATTAAGACATGAAATTTTATTGGCTTAAATCTAAATTATTCAAGTAGGATGATTCAGTCGAATTTTCTTTTTTTTGAGACAGAAAATAGCATGTTATTTGCTTCAGTTTTTTCTTAAAATAAACTTAATTAAAAATACAAACTTAAAATCTCAAGTACTGATCATCAAATTTTTTATCACTTGTAATAGAAACGGTCCGTAAATTTCTCAGTAATCAATGGTGAAGTTTAGCAAAACTTTTAATCAGAAAAGGCAAATGACACGTGTTAAAAACCCATTTGTTCTCCAAACCCCTACTATGCTCCAAATCCCTCTCTTAATTTCTCTGTATATATGTTAAATTAACCACCATTTTCAATTTCTCCTCATCATCCTCATAATTAGTGTTCTTTGGTGCTATTCAGCAGCAGCTCACTGGAGAAGCATAAGCAGAGGTGACAACAAATTTAGAACCTCTTTTTTTCTCTGTTCCTCTCTCTTTCCCTCTTCAACACTGAAATGAGGCATAGACCAAGAAAGCAAGGAGAGGTATGCATGCATAACTCTATACTTGTTTCATCTCATCCACAAACTTAACTTAGTAATCTCTTTAGAATTATAAGGACATCATTTACTGTTTAGTTATAAATAGGAATTCTAGTGTTTTACATATGTGCAATAGTTTCTGTTTATATGTATAGCCACGTAGTAGCAGAATCAACTACTTCATGCAGGTTATAATAAAAAAAAGTTAGCTTGTGCTTGTATATAGTATTAGGATTTTTTTTTTTTTTTTTTTTCATTTATCAGCTTAAGCTTTCTAATGGCTATATGTTATCTTGTTCTTCGCCTTAATTAATGACTGGTTTTCGAATTAATTGAAGGTCTTCTGGCCAAAGATTGTTCTCAAGAAATTGCTGAACATCAGCACCAGGGACTCCGATTTCAGCGCCGATGAAGGAGACAACGAGAGCGAATTCGACGAAGAAGGTCTCTTTAAGTTTAACGTGTTCTTGTTGATTTGGTTCTTTTTTTCTTTTTTCTCTTTTTTTTTGTCGAATAAAGAATTTTGGGTTTTTGATGATTGGAAATGGTCTTTGGCTTTTGTTTGTAGAGAACTGTAATTTCGCGCCTGATGAGGAGAGAAGGGTTGGGGGGCTTCGAGCCGAGACCGCAGGCAAGTTCTTCTAATCTACAAAACTCAAATGTTTTGAGTAGCAAACTTTTTCAAATTGATTGAAAAGATGTTATGAGTGAACATCGAACATAGACAAGTTTACATTTTTAGAGACAAAACCGTCATTTAACATGGTATTAAAGCAGGACGGTCTTAATTTATGCAACAATCGATGGCGTATTACCAGTGTGCTTGTTCAAGTACTATTGCCTCTGCAATGATCTAATGGCTTTTTATGTAACAGGTGAACCTAAATTGGAGAGCATTCCTTACAAGTTGCGGAGAAGGAACTCCGAGACGCTTCGTGCACAATACATCAACACAAAAGAACTCAAGTATGTATGCTTTAACTTAATCATCCTTCTTTATCACTACGATCTTATTCTTTAAATTACCTATATTTCTTCTTCTCTTTTGCTGATTTTCTATTATTTCGTACAAAGTCGGCTTTTATAACGCAATAAGCATCTTACTTTCTACTGTGATCTAAAGCTATTGCTCTTTGACAGGATCTGCGTAGGTACCTGGAATGCCGGAGGGAGACTTCCACCAGATAACCTGGACATCACTGAGTGGCTAGAGATGGAGGATCCTGCCGATATTTATGTGCTCGGGTAACTATTTTTTGTAATAACATTTTTCCTGTAGAAGTTATGTATGTGTATTTTTAAAAATCTGGTTTAAACACAAGCATTATGCATATATTTTGAAACTCGGCGTTGCATTTTCTTCTAAGAAGTTCATGAATTTCTTGAAATTTGAATACGGGCATCATGTTCTTATTTAAAGACTGTAATGTTTTCCTACGATATAACGCAGAAAACTGTAATGATGATTACAAAGTTTCTTAACCTTGAATTAGACAAAAATGTAGTACTTAATACAGAATGGTGTATATTCTGCTGTGTTCTTTACCTTGCAGGCTTCAGGAGATTGTTCCGTTAAATGCCGGAAACATCTTTGGCGCCGAGGACGGTCGACCAGTCCCAAAATGGGAATGTCTTATCCGCGAGACTCTGAACAGAGTTCAGCCATCAAAACCAAAGTACAAATGCTACAGTGATCCTCCTTCGCCGTCGAGGTTTAATCCATCGTCAGAAGCGGCTTTTAATGTCGATGAATTACTCCCTGAAACCGATAGCGATGCTGAGATTGATGAAAAGGCCCTCAGTTTTCCTGAGAGCGAAGAATACACGGCTTCAATGGACAGTTCGAACTGCGACGTAACTTCTAGCTGCAGTTCTGGTACTGATGTTAGCTCACAGGAGGAGCTTGACCATCAAAAGCACTTTTCTATGAAGAGATTAAATAGGTTGGACCATTTTCTATTGAGCAACAAAAGTGGTATCTTAGAGAAACCAACTGCCCCGCAAAAGAAGCTGATCAAAACATTAAGCAGCTCGGAGAGAGTTGGTTTGGTTTGGCCAGAACAATCATTGGATGTCTTAGCTAAATGTGCTCTGAGTAATTCAAATTCCTTCAAATCGGCGAAGTCCTTCAGAAATTATAGTTCATTGAAGCCACGGCGTGATGACTACAAGGATTCGGCAAATATTGAATTGGTTCCTGATCTTGATCTAGACTTGTTTAAACAGAAAAAGAAGCGGTCGCCTTTTGTGAGGATAATAAGCAAGCAAATGGTTGGGATCTTCCTTTCAATATGGGTTCGACGAAGCCTCAGAAAGCATATTCAGAACTTGAAAGTGTCTACAGTTGGAGTCGGTGTCATGGGTTATATCGGCAACAAGGCAAGTTTTTCCCTCCATTTATTGGCTTTTATCCATCTTTCAATATATTTGGGCATTCTACAACATTTATCATTCATTGATAAACTGAGTGAATCAGTGCTTTATAAATACTAATGTTAGCTGTTGCTCCCCTGTATTTTCTTGTATGGTGATAATTCAATGGAATCTATTATGAACTCCGGAATCTTGTCATGGTGTTAACTAAAATCGAAGACTTTCTGAATCCTACTACATATGTTTCCTTGCTAAAATAACCAATTTACTATTTAGATGTAAATTTCTTGTTGATATCCATCTTCTTATATTTTCTTATGTCGTTTACGTTATGTCATTCACTATTTCTATTTTGTGTTTAACTTTCTGCGAACATTGTTCTTTCACTATGCATAAAGAAAACTGGTTAAAAGTTATAATCATTCTCATGTAGACTTAATGTGCTCCAGGGTTCAGTATCAGTCAGCATGTCTATATATCAGACACTGTTTTGCTTTGTCTGTACCCACCTGTCATCAGGTGACAAAGTTGGAGACGAGCTTCGAAGAAACGCAGATGTACGGGAAATTCACCGTAGGACACAATTTACCGCAGTTGTGAATGACGGATTGCCAAAAACTATCCGTGACCACGAGTATGTGTAACGTCCATCCGCTGCTACAAAATCTCAAATTAGACATTAAATATATTAGATTATCATTGTTTTTCCCCGCAATTTTGATGTCTTTGCCATTTATATTATTGGTTCAACCTACCTTGTATCTTGTTAGTATTATTTTATATAAATTTTTCCTTCGAATTTAATTATCTTAGCTGCTTCTCAAGCTTCCTTCAAGTATTTACTTCTTAGAATTATGATTACTTGCAGAAGAATTTTCTGGCTTGGAGATCTAAATTACCGCATTGATTTATCATATGAGAAAACTCATGAGCTCATCTCCAAAAGCGATTGGTCTCGGCTCGCTGAGAACGATCAGGTAAGCCAACTGCTTTAAAGAAAAAGAGAAGAAAAGAACAGATATCGTGGAGATCACAGTTGTTTTTAAAACAAGAACTATAGTTGCTCTTGATTTTTTTAAATTACGCATTGAATTTGAGGCCAAATAGATGGAGAGAGCTTGTACATCACTAGTTTTGCATTTATCAATTGCCGAACATCGACTGACGGTTTTACTGAGATTCTTTTACTGTTTTTTGAAGCTAAAACATGAGTTGAAGAAGGGAAGGGCTTTCGATGGATGGTCTGAAGGTGTTATATACTTCCCTCCTACCTATAAATATGAGTTCAATTCAGAGAGATACACTGGAGATGATCCAAAGGGTGGAAGAAGATCTCCAGCATGGTACTAACATTTCATTGTTCATAGCACTTTTTACATGAAGGAGGCTGGCAAAAATTGTACCTTTCCATTAGATGCTTCTTCTGAGCTTATGTCTTGACTCTGAACATACATTGATTTTACATAATTGCTTTTGGAAGTTCTAAATTTCCTCAGTTTCCTGCTTGTATCTTGAACATAGTATTATATTTGACTACGACAGGTGCGACCGTATCCTATCCTACGGAAGGGGCATGAAACTGCTGAAGTACAGAAGGTCTGAGCTGACGCTTTCTGATCATCGACCCGTGACGGCGGTTTTCTCGGCGGAGGTTGAAGTGTTCTGCCATAGGAAGCTTCAGAAGGCTCTCACATTAACAGATGCAGAGATGGAAGACGAAGAAATAATGTCGGATTTCGATTTCGAAATTGGAATGGGCAATATCAGGCCAGGAGAGGTCAGTTTCTCCGTCTTTGAAAGCGCCTTAAAATTCAATTAATAACTACTTGGTAGTAAAGTTTAATTTAGTTGTGTGCTATTCATGCAGGACGCTAACGCATGGGCGCGTTAGAAACCTGGTACTGCTCTTCCTGCTTGATTAGATTGATCATCACAAGATAACACGGAATAATCTCGAGCAGCTCCTGTGCACTACAATTGTACATTTTGTGATATTTCAATGCCATAAGAAACAATTTGTCAGAGTGGCTGTACAAATATTTTGCACTAGTATGCTACTTGGTGTAATTAGTACGATGCAAAGGAGTTTTCATGAGTTAATTAATACAAGAACAGAGCTTAGAGAGCAAAGCGTTACTTCTTTCCAGATTAAGTGCCACGGACAAGTGAACTGAACAATACAACTAAGACATCAAGTTCAGGTTTTCTACATAAACTTCTTTCCAATAACAGTGATACGCATAACATAATCACACACTATGCAAAATTTTAGGTGACGA
The DNA here is from genome assembly GCA_016920855.1 of Puya raimondii. NCBI lineage: Eukaryota > Viridiplantae > Streptophyta > Magnoliopsida > Poales > Bromeliaceae > Puya > Puya raimondii. Next base: position 195,631,892 of record JABWPP010000050.1, on the reverse strand, counting down.
ACAGATATTATTAACTCAATGATGTATTTTGTATTAGCAGAAACTCAAGCAGTATACTATAATTAATTCACAGTGTGGGGGGAGAAAAGAATATCCAATTGAACCATAAATTACATTTTGAATTAGTCCAAGTCACACAGCCATTTTAACTTCTTTGCTCTCAACTTTTTACAGAATATAAGATGTGAAGTGTCTCTTGGATGATTATGAGCATCTAGTCCGCTCGCCTTTTGAATGGAGAGGCCACCTTTTCCCTTAAAACCTTAAGGGCTTCTCCAATACCATCCTACAAATGGTAATGTAGAAAGTGAATGAATCAAAATGTAAACTAAAAGTGAAGAAGAGAGAAGAAAAAGCTAGCTGAACAATTCCATTGATTGCATCGGATACATACCTCAGATGATAATCTCTCAGCTATCTTCGCCGCTTGTTCTTTCATCTCAGGGGAGAGTGCCAATCTAATGGCCCTTGATAGGGCCTCGGCAGCTTCAGCAATGCTTGCTGAATCTTCATTATCCGGAGTCACATGCTGTATCTTTAATGCCTCTGGAGCAACTTCGAGCCAGCAAAGCTTCTCAGCCCAGTAAAATTGATCTAGTAGGTAGGGACACACTACCTGCATATACCCAAATATTCTTCGTCAAGTCCATTACATGCTCATTTTGTATGATTAACCAACCAATCCATAGCATCGCTATCTTGAACTAGCCTGCTTATTTTCACAGTAGGATAGTTAGCATATATCTAATTGTCTGCAAACTAGATAACATTCATATATGCTTTCCCGAGCATGACTAGACAAGAGGTCATTGCAATGGGTGAATCTTTGTAGCATTCGAAATAACAGGTTGTTCATCAGCGTCTTGAGCAATTCACATAACTATACAACCGGATAAATGCATCAAAATTAAGTGATTATGCACCAAGAAAGAAAAAAAAGAATGAATACAGATTCCATGATTGCATGCCAAGGAAATGTTTATACCGCTATAAGCCTATTGAAAAGAAAAATTTTATGATTGCAGAAGGTAGTTAAGAAGAGTGTACAAGAGCCAAGGCAGTTACAGCATCTCCTAGACTAAAAGGTTTGCAGTTTAGATAAGAAGAAAAATGAAACAGGAGTCACAGGACTAAAATATAATCAGTAAGTGGCGATTAAAACCTGAGGGATTCCTGCATGTAATGCTGCAGCAGTAGTGCCACTGTTGAGAAAGTAAAGAAAAAAGTCATTTAACCAGCTTTGTCAAGAGAAATCCATATTTTAGCAATTACCGCATGTAAACCCCTCAAAATACACATCTTTGCAAACTGACCTGCCAGCATGATGAACTGCAACGGCACATTGAGGAAAAATCCAGCTGTATGGAACAGAGCTGATTGTACATAAAATCAACAAAATAAACAACATGTGCATATATATATCAGTAAGAAGAGACACCTAGAAGAAGCCTCTAACGACCATCTGGAAAGTTCTTACCCAGAAAAGCAAAAGAGCCGGCCGTTGAAGAGGACAGTGCTATCATCACAGGAAGTGCATGGCTTCAATGCAGTTGATGATTCACTAGCAATAGATTGGATAGCAGTATCTAATGGCTTGTATCCAGATGAGAAAAGAATAATTTTATAATTTGTGGTCTCTATCACAGCTCCAAGCACCATAAGAAATGCTCGAGGGTTTCTAAGGAAACCCATGCTGCAAAGGATAAATGCCATCCAATAATAAATTTAGAGATAAAACGAAGACTAGGGAGATTTGAGCTAAAGAAATATGTTGGAGAGGAAAAATATCTAAGTTATACCTAATAATATCAAAAAAACCATAACATTTGGTTGGAAACTCAAAAAGTATGAAACTGTGAAGACCAACAATATATACCTTCCAATAGAACTTAGCCCAACAAATATTGGCAAGCATAGGGTAGACCTTTCTCTGAGGAAGCGCTGTAGGTCAGCATGAATTGGACAAAGTTCCTTCAATGGAGTCAATGATCCATAAGAATTCAGAGAAAACTTTTCTGCACATTTATTACACGAGAATTGCCACTCCATGGGAAGAAACCAGAAACCACAGATATAAGCATTTGGTGGCCAATACCCTGGCAAGTGGTGGTTATATGTGTTTCAGATCTTAAGACTTTTCAGATATCACGATATAAAGAGAGCATTTGAATGCTTGGTGTTAACAAACAAGAATCACCAAGACTGGATGGAACTAAAGTTTGAACATCAATTCCCGAGGCTACTTAGTAGAAGGCTACTAATGTATAAAGAACAAAGTGTTGAATAAAGCAAATTGAATCGGTACCTGGGCACTCGACAATTTCCTTGCTGATGCCATACCTGCTTAGAGCAAAAATAAGTGTACCTCAGGGGCACAGGAATAAAATTACGTCTCCATCTGTTAATTGAAATCTAAAGAGTGACAAACTAAGGCTACTTTTTCCAACATAGCTTCTGTTATCAAAAAATGTAGTCTTCTAGATATACTCCGTAATTAGATTAAGTGTAAGAGTCTTACAGCAGAACTGTTGATTGAGTTCGCATGTGCCACAGTGGAAGATTTGTTACTGGATCCTACAGTTTTTTTTTGAAAAAGAAGCAAAAAAAAAGAAGGATACAAATCAAAGAGTTCAACGGGTATGTTAGAAAACTGCAATAAATATATGAAAACTACCAAAAAGGGTTCAATCTTTGTAGATGGTCGCACCCACCGTGAAAGGAACAGGACTTAGATTTAAAGTATTACTTCTCCACAATCCCCAGTTTTCCATGAAGAGTGGCCACATCCAGTGGACGACATCCTTCCAGGAAACCTATCAACTATATAAAATAAGACATCACTATCATGCAAAAAGTAAATCAACTTTCGAAAAAAAAATAACCTATATTTTTCTTCTAAAGGTGTAGCTATGATTAAATCTTGATTGCATAAGCTTGATATGGACATAGAGAATGATTCACTAGGCAACAATATATGGAGCTTATTACATGTACTAGCTTAGAGATGCATAAACAGGTTGAACAAAATGTGGCAAAATCAGTCAACAAGACACATGAAAGAAAGAAGCAAATGCAGCACATGATCTTGCATACCGTGTTTGCAGGAGCATCTTGGAAATATTCGTACAGAAGAGGAAGATCTTGTTTAAACCGACGTTCAAATGATGAAGGTGCACTGTGCGAGATAGAGAAATGTTAAAGGAGAAAATAAATTATAATAGTTATCCAAGCTTAATCATGTCCATCAAAATTATAAATTGCTAAAACAAACAGCAAAACTAAAAAATCTATGATTTGTAGAACTAGAATCAATTGCTAAGGTAGACTTAAATGGAATCCAACCAGGAAAGAAAATATAGAAGGTCCTCACATACTAGCATGCAATTTTTGGTTGAAGTTATACCTATATGGAACAACATAAGGAGCAGTAACAACACATTGAACTTGAAATAATTCTGCAAGATGCCAACCTTCCTGGATCATAAAGTAAACATAGATAACTGTGAAACAACCAATAAGTGCAAACAACAAGAAAAGAGAGGCACGTCAAGAAAAGATATCAAGACATATTTCATGCTAAACTAAAAAGGCAAAATATGAAATATTTTCTCCTTTCTCACTACCAAAGCAAAGAAATTTATCGCAATGAAATCACCCTCAGTGCCTGGAGCATCTCTAAAAATTTCTTCTAGTGCAGATAAACATTCCTGCCTATTTTCTGTCTGAACGACATCTTTCCTCAGGGAAAAAGACGTTTTTTCAACATCTGATTCACAAAAAATTAACATTAAAACATATTAGATTTATTTGCAATAATAAAGAAACATCAATTGTAAACAAAGATGAAGAACTCAGGTTCTTTCCAGAGATATAACCTGAGATATCGCCATGATAGTGAGCCGGAAGAACGGGTGGAGTGGACACTGGCATGTAGGTAATGTTTTTTGCAGACAAATTTCCACTTAAACTCTGCAATATTACCAGTTCTTCAAGCAACAGAAGGAGATTACAAATTAAAAATCAAAAATAAAGAAAAAAGAGAAAGCAGGTATCAACCTGATGAGCTGAATGAGTGATAAAAACCACATGGTAGTGTTGCTGGTCACATGCAAATGCTGCAGCAATGGCCTACAAATGAAAAGATGGCGAATTTATCAGCTTATGACACCAAACAAAGTAAATTCTTAAGAATTTAAAATGACAGCAGAAGCAAAACATTCATGTAAATAAATTATATAGAAATGGGCAGTAAAACTTCTATTTTGCTCCACACACTCCAAAACCACTGATGAAACTACAAAATGTTTGAGCAGATACCGAATAAGAGTATAAAGATAGCGATGATTTCGATCGTTACATTAATGAATCGCTAATTACAGGTAAAGAACCACGTAGATGGGTAGTTGATAGAGTGCCTAAACGATCCAATCCTAGGGTTCGGAGTAGGAGGAAGAGGAGGAGGAGGAGGAGGAGGAGGAGGAGGAGGAGGAGGGAGAAGAAACCCTAACCGCGACGGGGAATACGTCGCCTTTGGTGCCGAACGCCATGAACACGGCTCGAGGTCGCCGACCCTCCGAGGAATCGCCATGGCTCTCCATGGTGGTTCCACGCTGCTCCTACATGGGCCCGAAATATTATATAAGCTCGTATGCTTTAGCCGGCCCATATAATTGGGCTGGGCCGTAATTAAAATTAAATAGGCCGGCCCACGTTGCAAATTTGCATTCCAGCCCTCCAAAGATTTACATTTTGCATAATATAACACTGTTTGCTTTATACGCGCACTCTCCCTCACGTGCGTTCTCATATTCTTCTCCCCTTGTCGTGGGCTTCGAATCACCTCACTTCCCAGAAATATAAAAGTCCAAAATCCAAAGTGACATAAATATACATTTTAATGAGTTAATATATTGCATATATTTGAATTTAAAAATGTTCCTTCAGAAGGTAACACCCAAATTCTCTTTTTTTTTCTGGAATTTGAGGTGATTTTTTTGTATATATTCTGATCTTTTTTGTTGTAATTTTTTTTAAAAAAAATGGATTTTTTTTTTTTTTTTCTGCAGGCATGGAGAACAGCGGCTTTCGGGTTGTATGGGTTGACGCAGTTCACCAAATCTGGATTCCAGTAATTCTATGCCTTTCTCATTAATCACTTATTTTTTGGGGGTTTTTAATTGAGCTCTGTTTTTAATTTTTAGGGGTTCTATTAGTGCTAGGGTTTTAGTTTATTATTTTGGCTAGTTTTTTTGTGGATTAGTGGATAATTTGAGGCCAATAATTTCATTCTATGTAGAAGAGAAATGGAAACAGTGCTTCACAAATTTGAGGACCTTTATAAGGGAGCAAAGTTTTGTATGGATTTGTTTAAGTGTTAGTATGTTGTGTTTAAATTTTTTTTAAGAAAAGCTAAATTCGAAATTTTAATAGGTGCCTAGTTTTTTAGAACTTGAAATGAGGATCCTTTGATCTGACAAAAGCAACAAAGTTTAGCAATTGAGACTTCGGCGATACCGATTCGAAACATTACAGGATGGTAGTGCTAACTATGCATAGGAAAATTCAACATAGGTGGCGCGTATATAAAAGGTTATAGAGAATTTTAATTGGTTGATTATGGAAGAAATACAATTGCTTTTAAGATTGATTGTGTCGTGATGCACGCAAATGTTAAAGATATGAAGACGCGCAAAATTAACTTTTTTTCCTAAGTTGGTGCATGCAATGAAAGGAAGGGGGTTTTGAGGTGGATGAAGATATAGATGAGACGCAAGTTGAGCGTTGAACCAAAAGACGTGTAGATGTTTTTGGATTGCATTTCTATTATAAGATAGAAGGACTATTGCATATTAATGGCGAGATAGAAGAAATAAAGGATAAGGTATAGGCTATAGAGTTCAGAAATTTTTATTTTGCTACCTTACCTTTAGTTTTTTTTTTTTTTTTAAGAACATTCCGTCAATTTCTAGTAGAACTTAAAAGTTTCCGTAAAAAAGTTGTAAAGTAGTCATCAAGTAACAGTATTCCCTTAAATTACCCAATATTCCGTCAGAAGAGTTACAAATATCTTTAATTCTAAAGCCAGTTATGCAATTCTAAACGCACGATAGTTTTCGCATTTTCTCCTTTACAAAAGTCTTGCTTTATCATCATTTGGAAGTCTATATAGGGCATATAAAATCTGTCAAAGTGTAGACACTTCATCTTCCTATCATAGTGAGTGACAATAATTTATATGTATGCTATTCTATGGAAAATTTCTTTCCAAACACATTTGAATAAATGGCTAGGATTACTCTTTAAATCTCATGCTTTTATTGGATTTTAATTAAATAAAACAGAGAACATGCGAAAAAGTTCAAAGAAGAAGATATGCAAACTCGAATGGAAGGGAAAAATTGTGTGGTCACAGGAGCTAATTCTGGCATCGGTTATGCAACTGCTGAGGGTCTGGCCTCACGGTAATGTGTTCTCTCTTTTCAGATTGATGTGTTATTTTCATGTGAGGTTTTCATAATCACTATTAGGAAATATATTTTCACACAGAGTGCTATCTTATATTTCTTTCAGTGGTGCAACTGTTTATATGGTCTGTCGTAGTAAAGAGCGAGGCGAGGCCGCTCTCTCTGAAATCCAGTCCGCCACGGGTAACCCTAACGTCCATCTGGAGGTCTGATGGCTAAAATGCTCATTTAATTACAACATTTAGTTAAAATAATTCTATGTAGTTGTAAATTGGTCCTCTTATATATTAGATTGTAAGAGTTAGGTATGTTTTTTTTTTTTCTTTCCGTAGCCTTTGCATCTATCAACTTGTTGATAAATTGCAATAGGAAGTTCTACTTTACTATAATCAACCTTTTTGTTGTGTGCGACAGGTCTGTGATCTCTCTTCCGTCAACAACGTGAAGTCATTTGTATCTAAATTTTCTTCAGATGACAAACCAGTTCATGTTTTAGTAAGTTTATTCGTTATACACAAATATTGAATAATTATTTGGTGTGTAAATCGGAACCATTTTACAGCTAGGAGGGTCTATTCTTTTAGGTTAACAATGCTGGGTTACTTGAACAAAAGAGAGTAATTACACCAGAAGGGTATGTCATTTTACCATGCACTTTGTATATGTAATCCCAACTTTGCATACAAAGGCGAAGATAAAGCTATGGTGTAGGACTAAGTTTAGCCTCTTAGAAACTGATTGCTTGATTTTGGTGTTTACGATTTCTTACCAGATTGGAGTTGAACTTTGCTGTGAATGTGGCAGCTACTTTTACTATCACAGAATTGATGATGCCACTCTTGGAGAAAGCAGCACCCGATGCTCGTGTAATTACAGTCTCCTCTGGTGGAATGTACACAGCTCCGTTGACCAAGGATTTGCAGGTATACCTCCTTTTCCTTTCTTTTTGTTTTTTGGGCACAATCAGTAAGAGAACTTTTTTTTTTTGAGAGAGAGGTAGCACGCTACCTGCTTCATTTATTTCTTCTAAAAATAAACTTAGCTAGAAATGTGAATCAACTAGGATTCGAACTCGGGACCTCGGGTACCAACCACCAAGCCCTTTGCCACTTGCGCTAGGGACGGTCGGTATCAGTAAGAGAACTACTATTGCTTAAATGGGTTGAGCATTTCTTGAGACAGTATATTTTCATTTTTCTTAGTTTCTCTAGTGTTGTGTATTTTGTTGCTCTATTGTGACTTTTGATTCGACCATCTGTTTCCATCCTTTCCTATTGCAGTTCAGCGGAAGCAACTTTGATGGGACACTACAGTATGCTCGAAACAAGAGGGTTCAGGTGAGCCGTGTTTAGAGTTCCATCGCAAGTGTTAGTGTTTGTAGATAAGAAAAACGGAGCATCAACATCACTCTAGTCTTTCTCTAGCGTGATATTCGAGCATACTCTTCCCCAAGTTAAATTGATAGCTCAAAAAAAATTGAGTAAAGCAGTCTGAATTGTAGTTCTTTTTCGTCGAGTTGAATTCTTGATTTCTTCTGTTCACAAATTTTAAATATCTTTTATTTAAGAAGATGGCCTTTCATTGTCAACCTATTTTTCCTTGTTAGTTCTCCCTCTTCTAGTCCACATTTGACTGTAATTAACATCTCTGGAGTCATCTCCCTATCCCAACATATTTTCAGGTGGCACTTACTGAAAAATGGGCGGAAACATACGGCAAAAAGGGGGTTGGCTTCTACTCGATGCATCCGGGTTGGGCCGAGACACCAGGTGTAGCTAAAAGCTTGCCTGATTTTTCGCAAAGGTAACTATTGGCCTCCTAGGTTCTTTCTTTCTTTCTTTTTCCCCTTATTTTACTCTTATATCATATGTAGTATTATTCTTGATAAAATACATTTCTACAACTTGCTTTCCAGGTTGTCGGGAAAGCTTAGAACAAGCGAGGAGGGAGCAGATACCGTGATTTGGTTAGCCTTACAGCCAAAAGAAAAGTTAGTCCCAGGCGCATTCTACTTTGATCGTGCCGAAGCTCCTAAACATTTATTATTTGCAGGGACCGCAAAGTCCCATGCTCTTATCGATTCAATTGTCGACGAGCTTCGTTCGTTGTGTGCGCTTCCTTCGCAAGCTGCGCTTACCTGAGTGATGGGAACGTATCGATTTTATGGCATTCGGATGACGGCCTTGTTTGCTTCCTTTCAAATTATTGTCATGTGATTTGTCCAATATATTGTCATTTTATTTGGAAAACGGTAAAAATGATGTAACTCGATAAGGTTATTTTAGTAGCATACAGTGAGTGTTTGTTGCAGTGAGTTTTGATCTGATATGTGTTTGCCGTGTGATTTTAGAAACAGTTATTTTGCAATTGACTTGGACCTATTAATAAAAGCTTGATTCGGCACGGCCCGCCTAAATATTGGGCCAAATATGTGGGAGCACCCGTACAATATGGGCCGAATCTAAGAAACCGGCAAATAGAAGTAAATGGGCCAAACAACGGCCCACACGTAGCTTTAAGTGGGCTTTGAGAAGTCTAGTTTTGATGTGTTTCGGTTTTAACCTAGAAAAGGAAGGTTTTTACTTTGGGCCGGGTTATCGCATACGAGCGGTCTACTGCTGACATGGTGGAGCGGGTCTATACATTTCATCTCCATTCTTCTGTAAGGTGGCCTTTGAAAGTGTTGCAGGAGTTAAAGATATTGGTGCCTGAACCTGGTCCACCACGTGATTCTTCTCGGACTGCCCATCAATCTACCTCGGGGGAGGATAAACTCATTGGTGGTGATTCACAGCTGATGTGGGGAACCGGTGTAGCAACATTTCCAATGGCCTTTACAAAACTGAGGTGAGTTAAAGAGTTTAAAAAAAAATAAAAATAAAATAAAATTTCGTAAAACACCTGAACTAATAATTAGCTGCACCAGCCGGGAATCGAACCCGGGTCTGTACCGTGGCAGGGTACTATTCTACCACTAGACCACTGGTGCTGTGTTGAAATGAAGTGTCATAAAATTATCCTAGTTTTGTAGACTTAAGCTAGAGTCACTGCGCCATTAAAAACCTTTGTTATCGTTAAAAAAGCTTTATTCCGTAATTGGGCTTGCTTATTGTACTTTAAACACTATGTAGATCAAAATAATAGCGACTCGCCAAAAAAGAAATGAAAAATGACTCGCTTAGAGATAAAATAGTGTGATCTTTTATATATTCGGCATTCTGAATATACAGATTCAAATGAAGCAGATAGCTTGCTATCTTTTTCTCAAAAAAAAAGAATATACAGATTCAAATGGAATGATAGAGACCAATCCATCTAAGGGATCTAAGTAAGGTTAAAAGTAATCAGAAATGCAAACTTCAAACGAATGCTTGACCTGATGCTTCATTAAAAGTTGTTAACTCACATTATTGACAAATGCTTCTGGTCACCAGAGACTGGTAAAAAATTGATACCATCATCTTAAGGAAAATACGTATATTGCTAGGCAAGCACTGCTACACGCCAACAAAGTCATACAATTTGAGTGCCAAATAACAGGTATAGAAAGTATTTACACATATTGCAAAAAAGATAATAGCAGCAACGTGGAATGCCGAGATCAATCAATCTACTTAGATCCAAAAATTACAGGCTTCTTCAGCCAGTATTGTTGGAACCGCTGCCGTGCATACTCCACGTAGTCGAAGTCAATCTCATTAACATGCTCCTGAGAGATATAGAATTTGGAATCAGGAAAATGAGTAAGCATCGACTACTTTTAAATTCACTGTGTAAAAGTAGGCAGAGGAATATGTGTCTTACGGATATTATTCCCCAAAGGCCCCAAACAAGATGACTAGCAAGAGCATATTTCTCAATCGATTGGAGCAAATTTTCAAGTTCAACATTATTTGGTCTTTCACCTATTCAAAAAAAATTTAAAAGTAGAGAAAATAAGCACCTTTTTAAGGAAGAAAAATTAAAAGGTAAAAAATAAATAAAACCAGAAAGGCAGCGTAGCTCCTAGTCATTTTTCGTGGTTACCTGAGGAGTTGAGATATATCTGCACAAATCTTGTACGTTCCTCAATATCTGACAAAAGGAATTAAGTAAACAATTACAACTGGAAAGACCAATAATACTATAAAGAGTACCTTAATTAAGCAAAACTTGCTAAAAGGGAACCATTCGCTAACCCCAAAAAACCAACCTGGATATTTACTGAAGTCCAGAATGTGAGGTGTGTCTGTATGATAATCAGCAGCCATCTCACAAAAGTGATTAGCAATATCAAATGCAATTGGATTGAAGCTAGCATATTCATAGTCCTGGAAATAATGAAAGTTAGTGAGAGATGGAATATGCACACTGTATTTCATTTTTCTCCACAACGTTGAAGATTTTAGATATTAAGATGATATTTCGATGGCAAAAAGCTAGTTGTTCTTAACAGTAAGCATAGAACAGAGCAAAAAACTCACAATAATAGTCACTTGTCTTGTCTCCTCGTCTATCATGATATTGCCATATTGAAGATCATTATGGCAAAAACCTATTCTCTGGTCCTCCCCTGACAATGTACTCTCCAAAACATTTATTTCCTCCTCCATCTTCCCCAAGCAAAATTCCTCAGCCTCCTCAGGGGAACACAAGTTAACAGCCGCTTTAAGCCAATTTCTAAGAAAAGTAGAAAAATGAGTAATAGTACACGTATTTACCATGGGGTGAAGGTTAAAGTTCCATAAGCGAAAAAGTTACCTTAGCCTGTCCCATAAAAATACAGTTTTTGGACCAGGCATATCAAGATTATGAAACTCCCTTAGTTTTGCTGCTATAAGGGCAGATATTTCTGGGTCACGTAGATCGGCAGCTGAAAGTGTCTGAATACCAATAGAATAATCACAAGATTAACAAAGATATAAGCAATACCAATATTCACTATCATTTTAAATAACCTCATTGAACTAATTAATCAAGACCAATATGTAAGAATATATATTTTCAAATATTAGTATGGTAATATAGTAAGTATCTTCTGCAGAGTATAGAGAAGATTGCAGCAGACTCAAGAGATCATAATCCCTTTTTCGCTTCAAAAAGGTTATCTTCTGATGTTCCTAGTCAAACGCATTTGCTTACTGGTCCAGCACTTTTTAAGTGTTAGGTTTCTCTAAAGATAGAACTATAGCATATAAGATAAGAAAATAATTACATAATGCTAGAATTGCATACATTTCCCTGAAGACTTTAAGGAATTTCATTGCCAGAAGGAAATTTAGGAGGCTTTACAGATAATATGTAAAACTGTTAGGAAGAACAGTACACATTATCATAATTTTTTGCATTTGACAAAGACAGGTTAGGAGTAACTATGAAAACAACCATAGCCCACAAGCAACTGGCAATTAACTAAAACAATCAAATAATGCATCCCATTGAAAACTTTAAGATATATTTTCAAATTATTTAATAAGATATTCCAGTTTACCTAATAACCAAACATAAACCACAACTACTCCATTTTAAAAGGCTTGAAAACAGGTAATGTTAGAGCATTTTTCATGCTCTTAATTATTTCAACATGCCAAACAAAAGGACACAATCATAAATTAATAAAACAAAAAACAAGCATTGGGCAAAATTGATATTTCATACAGATGAAGCATATGCAACAACTTCCCCTCTTAAAGCCATAATATTGAACCAAAAAAATAAAAACATTGTGCAGAGTAGAATCGACACACCCTGGCATTAATGAACTCATTGAATAAAATAGTCCAGTTTATACAGTAACCAACATAACTAATAACAAATCTAATTAAGAAGGCAGGGAAGCAGGTAGCATGGACTAACATTTCTCATACCCTTAATTACTTTACAGCAAAAATGAGCGGAAATGTGGAATCCGCCTCAACTACTAGCCGATGTAGGAATATATCCCTCAATTTCATTTTTTGTTCAATTGACGCCCCCGCAACTTCTAATTATTTAGATCCGAGTTACTTCTATGATATATTTTGGGAATTTTGTTAAAATTAATGACTCCGTTGGATATCACGCAGTTACTGGTTAACAATTCCATCAGATAAAAAACAGGTGAAGCCATTAAACTTGACGAAATCTCAAATCACCTAATAGGAATAACTTAATCCAAACAATCAAAAAGGGGCCTACCTCAGAATCGGCTACAGTTGAAGGGCCACCACACATATGTACCTTAGCTCTATTATTTAACGTGCAACTATCTCTCAAAGAAAAAGTACACACACAATCGGATTAATAAAACGAAAACGTACACACGATCTCACATGCAACAGCTTCTTAGTTCTCAATATAAAATCCAAATTAAAAAAAAAACAAAAAAAAGGTCCTAAGGGGTGGAATCGGCGTACCCTAGCGTTGATGAACTCCTCGACACGGCCACTGGCGAATCGGCCGAGGAGGCGAGGCCCCTGGCCGTGGCGGGACATGCACTCGAAGGTCCGGATCTCGATCTCCCGATCAAAGAACACGTCCACGCCCTCGCCGTAGATCCGGACCAGCACCTTCCTCCTCGGCCCCGGCGACCCCTTCCCGTGGGCATGGCCCGCCGCGGTGGGCCACGTGATCTGGTACACCTCGTTCGTCATCGCCCCCTTCAGCTGCGTCACCTCTAGGGTTTTCGCGTCCGCGACGTCGCCCCACTCCGAGGCGAGGTCGTGGATGATCCGCCGCGCCTCCTTGGGGATCCGATCCACGCCCTCGATCGCATCCCCGATCCCCACCGCCACCATCCTCGGATCGAAATTCAGAAGAGAAATCCTAGAAAGGGAGATCGATCGATCGCAGAGGAGTTTGTGTATGTGTATGTGTGTGTGTGTGTGTGTGTGTGTGTGTGTGTGTGTGGAGGGGAAAGGGGTGGGGGAGAGAGGAGATCTCGCGATCGAACGAGGTGGGCGAAAGGGAGGAGGGACGCGTGGGAGGGAGAGGGAGGAGTAAGAAGAGAGGGGGGGAATTGGCGCGGAAGCGACGCAGCGATCGACGCGAGTACGGAAGCGAGAGCGCGTCGCGATTCTCGCACCTCGATTCTCGCACCTCTCGCGCACTGGTGCTAATTTATCGCTAACGAACCAAGTCAACGAATCTTCTCTTCGTTGAGACTTATTAATATACAGAGCAATACCATCTTGTACACCTATACATAACATATTATATAACATTTCTTAACTTAAACATTACTTGGAATTAATGCGATTGAATCTAATATCTATATAGTTTAACAATTTAAATTAAATTTATTTAAAAATTGAAGAGTGAATTCAATATACTTGATAGATTAACACAATTAAAAGATTAAACAGCCGAATTTAATCTATTGAATTGAATACATTACCCCTAACCATTATTAACCTTGATATTATTGTGTTTAATACTTACATCAATGATCTCAAACCTTTATCTCATCTTTACATTCGTCTCTAAATTTTTATTCGTCACAATTTATTTATTGCTTCTCATACAACACTTCCATCAAAACGTCTATTAGGAACTTTCACTATATTACATTAATTATTTTTTGGACAATAAAAAGAAAAAGGGAAATAGGCCACATTAGCTCTGTCCGTGGAATTCTACACATAGAAATAAATTTCACAGTAGTATATATCTAACTTTCCAGAGATATAATTTATAGCCCAAATAAATGACTAATGGTATCTCACACAACAAGATCACGTTTCGCGGCATTTGGTTCTCTATAGCGAGGAAATTTAAGCATTTTTTTCCTCTTAAATAAGAAACAGAGAAACAAGAGGATAACAAGAAGAAGAAGATACAACTCCAGATGAATTCCTCTCAAAAACCCAACAAGCCTGGTGTTGCCGTCGCAACTGCAATCGCAGCCATTAGCGAATAGTTCGTGGGTGTGTGCATCTCCTTCCGGATTTAGAATGAAATCCAAGTTTACAGCCTCATCCCCCACTTGAATTCGTGTGGTCCTTGCTTGGAAACCAGGCATAGATGCAGTAACTGCAAGACAATTTTTTGCATGATAACTAAATTACCATAAACAGCAAAGGAAGATTTTGTACAAATTACTTTCTTTAATACGGAAAAAGAAATATTCTTTTCCACCAAAATATTAATATCCGGGATCAATCGCTCTTTTCCCCGCGCCCCCCCGCCTTGCCTCCCCAAGTTCTAAGATTAGGGGATGGCGATATAGTTGGAAAAAGTAATCAAAATTCGTTTCAAAGTAATAAAAGAATCTCTAAATGGTCATATCGCGTTCACATTTATCATGAGGTGGATTGCATAGAAAATGGAATGTACTACCTTCATAGTTCCCTCTAGGAGTAAGCATTCGATGGTAGTCGCCAAAGGTCCAGCTAGCATTCACCTGCATTTTTTTAATTAATTCATTAGAAAACTCAGTAGAAACTGCTAAATTAACCTACAGAAGCTCATATTTACATATTAAACATCCTTCTTAAAGATTGATAGAATGAGTGATCACCATTACTGATTAAGGAAATAAAATTTCTTTTCTAGCCAAAAATTAAAGCTTCTTCCAGGAATATATGAGACACAAAAGCGTTTTCTACAGAAGAAATAGATAAAGGGTCTGTAGAAATAGCTACCATCATTCGTAATATGAAAGTAAAGAACCAGTTAAAAGTGTAAGATTTCAGTGATACTAAGAGTCTAAGACACTAACCAAAGAAATTACGACAAGAAACATCAGTTTTATTTTTGTGTAGGAAGAAATATACCTTGTAATCGATTCCTTTGACAATTACAGAAGCAGGCAAAGGACGCCCAGTATTTGCTGCGAATACCCTTCCATGAACGCCTGTCTGAAAACATAGTATTAACAAGATGAATATGTCGCAATACTGTGCATAACAATACTCCATATGCAAAAGAAAGACGCAAAAACATATTTCAATCTAATGGAAGTTTCAAAATACAAGAAGCTAATGATTGCGGTTTAATTTTCCTTCAATTACTGTGTGATTATGTATCAGCAGCAGTTACCTTCACAATACTTGCAACGAGATTCAACATGCTCATTCTATTGTATTCCCAGATGACGGGTAGCTGCACCGACCAAAAAGAAAAGAATACAGGGAAAAAAAAAATTCTAGGTCAATAATTCTATTCTAGAAGATCTAGAAATTTCAAAAGACAACATTCTCATTCCCGTAGAAACTGCCATGGAGGCAGCTAATATAAATATCTTAGACCATCACCAAAGCATCAGCATGAATCAAAGAATAGTTACACAGTCAACCTAGTTTAGCTGCTATGACCGACCAACAGTCTTGAAAAAAAAGATATATGCAGGCTTAATAATTGTAAGGGCTTTGGAATGCATAAACTAGTTCCTATCCCTTGCAATTGCTATAAACCATACAGATAAAGGAGGCTTTTCTTGAATATTGAATATCCACAGTACAGAGTACACTTGCTAGTAAATCATAGGCATTTATTAAACTTATAGCAGTACTTCGATTTCTTACAGGACTATTTGGTAGGCAGAAAGAACAACTCATATTATTTTGTATTTAATACATTTAGCAACGATAATAACTGAAAAAATCACAGCAAAAGTTTGGCAAAATTTTATTTTAAATTTACGTAAAAAAACATATTAAAAGAAAGAAACTTAAGAAACAAATAACCTCGCTTGCTTTTGGCCATTTGGTGTCACTAATTTCCAATGTTAACTCAAAGCAACCCCCATGTATATAATTCCAGTCTTGCATCCCACCATAGATAGGATACCTGAAGCAGATGTACATTTTTTTCAAAATAAGAATTGAGAAGCTACACAAGGATAAAGAATTTCAAGCAAATATGGTTGATTTAATAACATATGAAGAGGTGGATTGAGCTTCATGTAGGCCTTACCAGAATGCTCCATTAATAATTCCGCCTTCAAATTCTTTGCTTAGAGACATGTTATAATGCGAGCGACTGTACACAGTTGCCATGTAGCGAAATGTCTTGTCATCAGGGCACGCATAGTAATTTTTCCTGAAATCAATACAAAATAAAAAAACCAACTTGATCTAGTTTATGCAAATAACAAATGACAGGTATAAATTCTTGAAAGAGCATGCAACCAATTAAGCTAAGAAATAGGAGTTAATCCTGTCATGCTCTAGCTTATAGAAAGTAACATGCTAACAATTGTGAGATCACTTACCTTGTATCTTGAGTGCCATCCCATGGATAATTTGCAACAAGTGCACCCTATAACATCCATAAAAGAAAAAGATTAGCATTTATGAACTCAATTTTATAATTGTCAAAGGGAAACATAAGAAGGGATTAGACGAGAACTGACCAACTGGGATATTTCAACATGAAAACACTTCTCAAAGTTCATTAAACGAAAATGAAACTCGAAATAAACAGTTGCACTTCATGTTATCAGAAATCATCACCATCCACACCTTTTCTAATTATACTGGCTTGAGAGTATAAATTATAAATTTGTGAAGGCTCTCCAGATAACTAAGAACTTTTGACACTCAAGAATAGCAGCCCAATTAAACTGACTGTTACACCCACAGAAAGAATGAAGAGAGTTGCATTTTTGCAGCTACAGTAATAAATGGAAAGAAAATAGAATGACACCAATCTGATGAGGAAACTAAGCTAAATTTGTAGAATATAGTGGCTGCACCTGTCTTGGAAATTATAATGCGTATACACAAGACAACGTAAAGAATGCCTTTCCAGTATAATGTTGATGTCATAACAGTGTTACCAGAAAAGCTGAACTAATAATGATAAAGGCTAAAAAAATAAAAGATTTACCCCATGTAAACTTGCTGAGGCTGTGAAGTGTTGTTGCTTCACCCAATCCATGATTGCTTTTGTTTCAGGCTGTCTCAAGCTTATCACATCATTCATAGGATAAAACTGTGAAAGTTCCACATATGTTTAAGCAAACGATTTGTAAAAACTAGTGATGCATAAGAAACTAGGAACTAAGCTATTAATGGAACTTTATAATTCATGTCAGGATCTAGTATATGCACGTGAGGTAGAAAACCAAATATTCTAGATACTCACTTGGTCCGGAAAATCACGATTCAAGTCCATGTTATTTGCATTACCACGCCTCCTAAGAGCGAATCCATCAGGATTCATTGTTGGAAGAATATGAAGATGAACACTTCTTACAATTAGTGTTGCCTGTAAACACATATTAGCTGCTCAGCATTTGGATTTCATAACAAAAGACGTTACAAAGTATACTGCTTAGCGTTAGGATTTAACAAAAGGAACATCAAGGGTCCTTTTTTGTTTTCCTGATTTGTTTGGTTGAGCCACTGCTTACCAAGGAATCCTGCATATAGTTGTTACATAGCCAATTTGCAAGAAGTACGAGTAACTCCCGTCCAACAGGTTCATCACCATGGACATTTCCGATGAACTGTAAAAAGTGTCATACAGCAACGCGTAAATTGGAGATGAAGAACGCCTCAGAAATTTTGCATATATTCCCCTTGATTGCATAAGGTTGCAAACTTATAACAGAAGAATAAAAAGGTATCAAATTAGAACCTACTTTGAATGCAGGTTCAGCTTCCTTCTGTCCAGGCTTGTCAGAAATTTCAATCACCCACTATTGGAAAAACCAAAAAAATTCTTATACACGTAGGAATAATGCCCTTTATGTTTGCATACCAAGTACCAAGTGTATGGTAAGCACAAAAAGAGCTCATTCAGCGTAGGTGAGAAAAATGCATACCAATGGAACTCCATTCACACTCTTTCCGATGCTGATAGTAGTTTGCGAGAATCCCTCGTAGAGAGAATGTTAAATAGGTAAGCATAACTAGACAAAACTGGTGTGCCAATAAAAGGTGAAGAATTTAATGCTTGCAATTGTTTGAATTCATATATGCAAGCATATATACGGTGCTCCAAACTTACGCATCACTAGAAATCACAATTATTCATATACGTAAATACATATTAACAATCATAAAAACCATCCAGACTTTAAACTGAACATACCTATATATCCTGGAGATGTTAGCACATCTTTTCGCAAATTTCTTTACAGCCAACTCAAGTTCAGAGTTGCTCATATACCCTCGAGTCATTTCTTCCCTGTAATTAGTTGATCCACTTGATCATCAGGCTCTCAAAAGAAAAGGTGCTTTGTATAAAGAATTGACTAAAATGAATGAAGATTAGGATACATACGTAATCTGAGGCTCTTTCTCCTCAAAAAGGCGCCGTTTAGGTAACGCAGTTCTCTGGCCCAGATGGCCTGCTCAACACAGAGAGGATTTTCCTACTACGAAGTTAAATCCTCCTTCTCTATCACCATCGCATCTATATCTTGTACATTGCTTATTGCTCGATATATATATGCTAACTATCAAGTTCATTAAAGTGGAGCTAAAAATAGGAGACCATTAAGGCAAAATTAATTCGAAACTAGCTAACTAGCTATATGACTACATGAGTATTCATGATTACGTAGCTCAACATACAAATAGCGATAATAAGCAATTGAACCAAATCAGAACAATAGAAGACATGTGCAATAGATAAAGGAGAGGAAAAGGAACAGAGGAAAGGGGAAAAAAATAGCTTTAATCCACTCAAATAGACAAAGAATCTTATCAGATTCCACCACAGCATCAAAATGGAAACCCTGAGGAACAGCACAAACATCACAGATCCGCATGTGGGAAGAGATAGAGAGAAGCGAACCTGAACGATTTGAAATCGCGTCTCCGCCTCTCGCGATCGCGAGGATCGGAAAGGAGGAGAGCGCCAGAGCGGCGAGGAGAAGAAGGGAGAGACGCGGGAGCTCCATTTGCGGAGCCAGTGAGCTATTTCTCGCCATGGATCCCGAGCTCGTCGATCCCCTTCTTGCTGGAGTCTCCGCCATGGACGAGGGTTACGTTAGCAGGGGAGGGAGAAGGGGTAGGAGTGGAAGAGAACAACGGGAGAGGTGAGAGGAGAACGGAACGGGAAAAATGAGTCCGTTTCGTTGGTTTGCATAGTAGTGAATGGACGGTCAGGATGTAGACTTTGCGGGATCCGACGCATGACATTCTTCGCCACTTCATCTTGTAAGATTTGTCATGATGTGACGATCCTACGATAGGGATTTTTGAGAGAAAAAAAAAAATCCCAATTTCTGGGGGTATTGAGATTTTATTTATCGTCTTACGTGGCTGCAAATGAAACTTTTAGCTATTATAGACGGATTTATGTGACAACTTTTGTTTGTACCACTATATAACATAAACTAATCATGTTGTGTTGTAAACTGCACTTTCAATTAAAAATTATTCTAATTTGCAAATAACAAGATTGATTGCACAAGTCATGTTTCATATAGTCATGAAAATGACACAACTGTAACGCAAATTCAAACAACATGAACGGAATGAAAGGAAAAAAAGAAGCGCCTTGTTAGGAGAGACTCTGCAAAACTTCAACTCCGGCAACCGCGCAAAACTGAGCACTGCATGTTACAGAGCAACATTTACAGAGCATTTAAAGAAAATATAAACACACTTCCATTATCACCAATCACATAAGCTGACGAGTTCATCAGATCAAAATTGTCGACAATTTCAAGAAAAAAAAATTGCGATAAGACACATAGGGTGCTTTTTGGGCAATCTATACAAACATCAATACCTAGAGGAGGCCCAGCCAATTAGTAACTTGATTAGAATCGCTTTATCTGTCCGGTATGGCGAGTGAAATGTTTAATGTCTACTTATACCGAAGAGAAAGCCGAATCTTACATGTCTATCACATTGTTTTCGCCGTTCCAGTTCAAGGAAAGAGAGAAGAGGTAAACTTGCTTTATCTTGAAAAAGACAAAGCTTTCGAACAAGCATTGTCCTCAGAAAGTTTATTATGGTTCATGGGTTCCTTTTATGCATATCTCCATAGCTGAATTGCTGGAACCTGGATTGCCAGGTAATTCCTGACTTAGCCTAGAACAGTCGAGGACTTGATCTCGACTTCCATTTCCATTTGAGTTGTACTTTGCACACTGGACTAAGTGAAAAGGCATTGAGCTCTGGCTTTTAGGACTTGAGAGAGCATTTGAGAGAGCTGGACTTTTCGTATGATCAGTGCGACTTGTTCGAGGAGCTGCTCCATTAGTCGCTGGCCAGGAGAGAGAAGATTGCGGTTGCTGTTGGGGACATTGCATGCCTGGAGGAACTGACACATCCTCTGTTTCGTAATCTATTTCAGTCTGCAAGACAAGTGAATAGTTTTAAACTAGAGAAATAGGGATAAAAGACCTGTTAAGCATGGATAGGAACAATTGGTGTAGCATGCAAGCAACAAGACTGATTAGGATAACAAACCTACACAGCGACTTATGTCTCATTTGCCTGCTAACTAGTAAACTTATAAAGCTCGTAAAAACTACAAAATGCTGAAGAAGCTCTAAGTGGTAAATGCAACTCAAGTCCATTATCCAGCAGTAAAAGTTAGCTTGTATATTATCCCAAACACATCATAAACGTATCAAGTTCTGTAGCCAAGATGTAGCATACCAATGGTAGTCATGCTTGTGCAGTATATGTATCAAAAACAATACTAAACTCTTATCCACAAAAGATTCTAGATATTAAGATATGACAATAAGCAGTATAATTTTCATGTCTTCATGTGACAGTTTTTTTGACTCAATGCAAAATGCAATTGAGGGAGAAGGCAATAGGCATTGCAGATATAAATGAATGTCATCAAAATTAGGTGCACCAGATGATTCTTTTCCGGAGGTTCATACCAGAACATCTATGATCGGAGAAAACTTGCAAAACATGATTTTGAGTCGAAGTTTAAATTGTTTCACTAACCTGCAAATAAGCAACTATATCAGCGACTGCCACACTTGATCCTTCCTCGCGCTGATCCAAAATCCCCTGATATATTTTCTCCTGCAAGGTACACGAAACCAAAGACAGTTTAAGCAATAATGGATGCATAAATAAGAAGTGCAGAGGATCAGTATGTTTCAGTGTTGGTTTGCTTTTAGTTATTAGCACCATTTTCAAATAATTTCACCTTTCGGAGAAATTGGGTACCTGACATGATACCGGAACTAGTTAATTTACAATTTAATTTTATCTTCAGAAACATATATCCATTCACTCCCAGAGAAGGGCGCACTTAAATTCATTGAAGAGGCTTGAGCCTCAATGTGAAGGAGAGTATTAGAATATGGAGATAGAGTACTTCCCACAAATGGTTAACTCAATTGCATCAAGGGAATTAACCACACGCTATGGTTTCTTATCCGGAAAACTACTCTCAATTATAAGCGCAACTAAAAACTTGATATCTTTTACATTACCGCTACAATGTCTCTCCCTTAATAGGAAACAACTCGAGAAACCAAAGAACTTATAATTTCAAATCAAATCAATTACCCTTCAAAAAACCTTTATCACTTCAAATTACGGAATCCAAACAACATCTAGCGAATAGCAATAATCAAAAATCAAAGATTAAAAAGCTATCACCTTAAGACCATTTCTGATACTTGATTGAACTAAATCAGCAGGATCGATCTAGAAAAACATAAACTGGAACAAAATCTACATATATAACCAAAAAAAAAGAGGGATAAAACACTAAGAATAGAAGGAAAGGGGCTAAGGAAGGGGCCAATCCAATCCGCAACGAGAAAACCCCTCACCGATCGTTGCAAAGAAGGGAAAAGCCAAATCGCATCGCTAAAACCCATTAGATCATCGATTAGAGTATAATCCGAAGCAATCGAAGAGGAATAAGGGAGAGATCGAGTGGGAGAAAGGAGAGGAGAGGAGGGGCGACGAACCAAGGCGTGGCGCTCCCCGGCGTGGAACGCGATCTTCTGGTGCGCCATGGCTTGCGCGTAGAGCTGCGAGAGCGCGTTCGCAGCGCCGCAGAAGCTCGAGTGCGTCGCTCGACCCGCCTCCTCGAGCCGCGCCGCGTCCGATTTCCTCTTCTTCGCCATGGATGCGATTGCCGAGCTCTCTCGCCCTCTCTCTCTCTCTCTCTCTCTCGCGGCGAGGAAGAAGAGACGGGGAAGGGGATACTTGCAATTTGCATGTCATCATCGCGTGAAATGGAGCTTACAGATATATTCTCTCCACCGAGTGCACCATGTCATCCTGTGCACCTCGCCCCTGCGAATTCATCCTTCAATCCCAACCGTTCAATCTGAAAACACTCTTTGTCGATTTGCAAGAGAAAGTGGGTTGGACGAAAAATTCTAGAGTACAACCGGCATATCGGTGATGTGGCGTTTCAAACTAATTAAATATTTTTTTAATTATATATTTTATCATGATTAGAAAAATATTTTTTTATTATATTTTTTTTTAAAAGAATAAGTGTGATTGGTTTGTTACGATAACGTGATACAAACGTGATACTGTAGATTTTTTCGGGTTGCACGAAGGGATTAAGGCAAGTGAAGTAGGAGTGAGGTGTACAGGATAATATGGTAGACCGAGTCGAGGCACTTTTGGCCGGGTTACTCTCATAGCATGGGCTGAGCTTTAATTGGAAAATATTTTACCGTTGGATTAGCAGGCGATGTGATTGGACGGCGGTGATTGGCCTGCGGACTTGCAAAGTAGTCACCACTGTTGCTGACTTGGTTGTTTGCGGGTGATGACGTGGACACAGAGGAACTCCACGTGTTGTGTTCCTCCATGAGCGGATAAATTGTTACCCGGACCTTGTTTAGAGTCCTTTGTTTGCGAGTAATTAATTTTTAAGTTGAAAATGATATTTAGTTAAACTGAAAGGTCATATTATATTATTTTATTTTATTTTTACGGTTCCGTCCAAAATTTTTTCATTAATATATAAGAAGGTGAAAAGAATACAATAGTTAATTTGTATTATATTTAATTCTCTTTTCTTTCGTACTTGGCTTCACACTACTCAGTACGAAGTCAAATATAATGCTTTGAAAAATAAAATTACGAAGAAATTTAATTTACTATGAACACAAAACAAAAGTAAATATTTACAATCGAAAAAAAAAAAATTACCTCCTCCACTTTCCATAAAATAAAAATGCCCTCACTGGACCACATTAGAATAATACTTAATTTTCATAGATCAAAAGATATTATCATGATTGACCGTACCTATCGTGATTGACTAAGAACTTGATGGTTGATATCTAAAATTTTAAATTCGAAGCTTAATTATTTTGTATTTTTAATTAGGGTTAATTGCATACAGCTTCGTATAAACATATCGAATAGCAGATATATTCCTACAAAGTTTTAACTTTTTATTTTTATCCCTATAAAAGTCTTAATATTTTCAAATATATCCCTACTGTTAGGATCCGTTAGAAAAATATAGTTAACTATAAGTAAAATATTGAATCCTAGTTAGTGAATGAGTTAAATTAATCTTTTTACCCCTCTTATATTATTGAATATAATATTATTTTGGAACGGTATTTCTACATAATTTAAAAGTTGGGACTTTTGGAGGAATATATTTATAAGAGTAAAAATGTTATTTCACTTATCTGCTATTAAAAAATAAACAGTGCTCTAACGGTAACAAACGAGATGGACACTGAACTTTTGCAGGAATAAAATGAAAAGTTAAATTTTGTAAAAATATATTTGTTATTCGATATGTTTAAAGAAACCTATATGCAATTAATTCTTTTAATTAATTTAAAAAAAAATAAAGTGAAAAGCTCAGTATGGCGCTCTCTCTCTCACTCTTTCTCTCTCAAAAATATGCTACCACCACTAGGTTAGCGGGGTAGTGGTATCCTCGCTCACAATGCGTTGTTTTGCAGTTCGCGTGACCGAAAAGCCTCAAAGCAGTAACCAGTAACCACTACCGACCGTCCCTAGCGCAAGTGGCAAAGAGCTTGCTGGTTGGTACCCGAGGTCCCGAGTTCGAATTCTAGTTGATTCACATTTTCAGCTAAGTTTATTTTTAAAAGAAATAAACGAAACGGATAGCGTGCTACCTTTCTTTCTCAAAAAAAAAGTAACCACTCACTTCTAAAGAACCTTTTAGCCACATAATTTTAAATGGAATCAATACAAATTGTGTATCATGCTAATCTTCTCTCTTATCATTATTTTTTTGCTGTAATTAGACTGATAGTCAGATTTTTTTTTTTTTTTACATTTGTTTTAAGTCGAAATTAAACAAGAAACTTTTGCTTTGGATAATATTGAGTGTTACATGTTACAAGACTATTCTCATTACTCGCATGATGATTGTAATTTATAAGTTGATTGATGTGATTTGTTTGCAATATTTTATGCTTAGACATATTTCATTCGAAGTAAGATACGTAGATGCAAATATACCAACTATCTGTTCTACGCGGTGCCTGCCTATGGACGAATCTGTAGTCTTTTCATATGCATAAGGTATGAAACTTTTTTTTTATATATATAGTTTTTGGAACTTTTTGCAATCCTTCTTGCCTCTTGTGTTTTTTTAAAAAAATATTTTTTTTCCCTCCTTATGGAAGAGTTTATTGCGCGACTCTAATCGTTGGTTAGAACCGAGCCATCATATCTAACTTGCAGGCAAAATAAACCATCCAGTTGATAGTCATGTTCAACCATAACATTCACCAAATTAATATTGGATGATATATAATTTCCCTCTCTATTAGTTCATAATCTCACAACCCCATTAACCACACTTCCAACTTACCAAGTTAAATACAATTTAAGCTGGAATTTTTTTATTTCATTTTAGTTTCTAACATTATTAAATAATTAGGACCTGTAAGTACCAAAGGAGTGAAGAGTCTTCAAGCAGGCCCATAAACCAGCAACTCAGCGCAAATCACGTTTGCTATTTCAAATTGAGAGCTCTTCTCTATCACTAACTGCGAGCTATAAATGTCAACAACTTAAGTGGTATTCGGTGTAGACATTTTTGGTCTCGGGTCCACAAGAAACACATCTGCCTCCTAAAACCTTTTAGGAATTTCAAAATGGCGCACAGTTACGACCGTTTAAACAAATAAGCAGAACAGAGGAATCGACGTGAATGCGATGAAACTGTATCGAACCGAACCCAATAGAGTCCAATGTAAAACAAATCATCCCAATTGAGCAAGATCGAGTCAAATTGATTAATGGATCCATGCAAAATGTCATATAAGTGATTAATTTTGTGCGCCATGCTTAAAAAGGCTAGGTTGCTACTTTGTCATGGTATTAAACGAGAAGCTTCATCATGGCCATCATCAGGAGCTGGAAAGAGCTAGAAATGTGAAAGTGGAGGGTCCCACCAAAAGGACGACATTTTACAAAAGGTGTATTCCACACTCCGTAGTGGGTCGGATGATCGCATCCGTTTGTAGGACCCACCCTTTAAAAAAATTTATAATATTAGGAGGCTTTATTTATCAGTACATGAGTTATCTATGAGAAATATATATATATATATTGTAAATTTTTTTTTTGAGAGAAAAATAGCATGCTATCTGCTTCATTTATTTTTTTAGAAATAAACTTAGCTGAAAATATGAACAATTAGGATTCGAACTCGGAATCTCGGGTACCAACCACCACGCCATTTGCCACTTACGCTAGAGACGGTTTAGTTATATTATAAAAATTTTAAAATAATTTTTTTGGGCTTTAATTATAAAAATTCTTCCTGTAACGTGCCTTAATTATCCTTCTGTATAATGAATTTAAACAATTTAATTATACACTTTAGTTCTGTCTCACTTTTAAATAGACCCTTAATTTTAAGTTGTCATATATTGAGATAGCATATTTTTAAGTTCATTTAAACTCTTTTCAGTATAATTTTAAAAATTAAAACCTAATAGGAACCATAAAAAGCATTTTTAATATAAAATATTTTTTTCACTTTATCACCGTTAGCACTTTCATCAAAAGTTTACAAAGTTTTTAAATTATTGAATATATTTTTTTGCATATGTATATCCAGAATTGATATTATTTAAATTTTTCATACGGAGTACATTTAAGAACATGATAAAATGGGGTGTTTTATGATTAAGCCTTTCTTTTGAAAACGCGTTACAGTTTATGTAACTAAATTATAAAGCTTTACTAGAAAATAACAAAATTTTGCGAGTTTTCTAAGTAATAGGCAATAGATTGAACACCTTAATTATGCATATAAATTGTGAGGTAAGAGTTTCGTCATTTTAAATAAAAAATAAAAAAAAACATGTTAGAAATGAGCTAAAATATTTCTAGTTTTAATTCTATAAAAAAATTTATATAAAAAAATGTAAAAAAAATAGTGGATTAAGATACAGATCAATTAAATAAAGTGCGAATATTAAAGTCATTACCCTCGCAACGAACACACTTTGGCGCTCGATTCGTACAATTACGAACACCCCCCTCTCTGATATTTTAGTAACAGAGACCCTAAACCTACTGAAATAGACACAAAGCCTTTTTTTTTTGCTCCTTTTTCTTTTTCCTTGTATCTAAAATCTCTCGTCCCCTTCGCACCATTTTGCTCCCGAATTCGGCGATCGGAGTCTCTGCGTCGCCGAATCTCCACTGGATCGCCGAATCTCCCAATCTCCTCCATGTTCGAACCTTCTCCCCTCTCTTCCCCCACGATTTCCTTTTTATTTTCCCCATTTTTTGTGCATTTCTTTTCATATTTATCGTGATTTATTTCACCCCGATTCTAGAGAAACCCTAAGGTGTTCGTTGATTCTTTGTAGAATGGTGGTTTCATTAGTAAGATCACGAGCATTGCTTCTCTTCATACGAAGTTTCGTTATTCTCACAATTTTCTATTTTTTGTGCTATATAGTTGTCGAATGTTCGATTTTTACTGTGAAAAATTTAACCTTTTGCGCTTAATTTGAAATAATTTGGATCGTGTCATTGTTACAACCAGTGATACTACTATTTTGTTTCATTCCCTAGCATATTATCGAAAATTGGGCTTTTTCCCTCAATTTAAATCAATCATCAGAGCAAAGAACTCAAAGTTCAGCTTCTGATTAAGATCTGGAAATTTTTCTTTTGAAATTAGAGTGATATCATGTTGAATAATTAAAACTTCATGTCGCGAGTAGTACTTTTCTTTTGAGAAAATTCTGTGGAGGTCTTTGATTAAAATTTGCTATTTTTTCTGATTCTTTGCCTAATTATATGCTGAGGCATTTTTAGTGCTTTACTAAACGACATGAACACAGGCCAAATAAAAGTTAAACTCAAGCTTAGATTTCTACTCTCGAATTTGTGATTCTAAGGTTTTACCAGTCATATGATATGAGTTTTAACTAATCGATGGTCGTAGATCTCCATTCATTTTCTAAAGGTTAGCAGAGTAAGTTGATGTGCCGATAATTGTTATGCTTTCTTTGGTAAACTCTGATGCTCTACATGAATTCTAATCAGCCATCCTGTTTCAATAATATATTTCCCATTTCTTCAATACAAATTCACATTAAATACATTTATTTTCCTCCTCTTTATTTATCTTCTTTTTTTTTTTTTTTGTATAACTTGCAGTTTATAAGGAGATAGGTCATTTCAGAATTGAAGACCGAGTCAAGATGCATCTTGAAGATATTTAGACGAGAGAATTCTACTGTCGCATAAGCCCAGATGATCAACGACGATGCTATTGACTGTAGAAGGAGGAGGATTTTTCTCTTCTTCGGCTTCGGGGTATAGGAGCGGCCTTTCTCTTTTGCTCTTAGGTCGGAGGAGAGAAGAAGGACAAATGAGAGTTCTCCCATGGACTCAGAACCAATTCGTAGAGCGAGAAGTTGACCCTAACCTTCACCTGGCTTCGAGGAGAAGCCCAACCTCCTACAGATGCTCTTCCTTTACTTGCTTTCGGCACATTTCGACAGCCACAGAGGGCCCGAATCTGCCTAAAGTGGGTCCCTTATGCCGATCTGTATCTCTCCCTGATTCAGCTTCAGCTTCTGCTTCTGAGAGAAGCAATGACTTCTCAGCCAGTGAGATGGAAAGGGCGATACCTCCTAAGAGTATTCTTAAGAGGTCATCTACTGATTGTTCTGCATTAGTCGGTCAAGCTGCTGATGCACTTGGCTTGACGAGAGAGGAGCAGAACAATGTATCTACTTGTATTGAGAGGAGGAAAGTGCACTGGACAGATAAGTGCGGAAAGGAGCTTGCGGAGATAAGGGAATTTGAGCTCAGGTATGCTTGCTGGACAATACAAATGTATTTACTGTGCCTCGTTCCCTCTGTGCTTTGATCTTCTGTATTTTGAAGGGTTAAGAGCAAGACACTATGATACAGCTTTTCCAACTTTCGTTTTTTCTACACGTTTGATAGAATGTAGATATGTATGGTGTTTTTAAGTTTCTACTATGAAGGTACGAAAGATGACTATGAAGTTGTCATATACTAGGAAAGATCATACTGATTAAATGACATCCAGATTGTGAATGTGTGATTAGTTGTATAAACTTTTTCTATCAGTTGACTTAATAACACCTCAGCACATTATGGCAAGCCTTATTATCATAACCGACCGTATCTATATCGGTGTTGCATATATGATGCCATATTTGTTTCCTAGTTTTTGTGGTTTTCTGCTAAAAATGGTCATAACATGCTCTTTACTCTCTTTCTGTAGAAAATTTACTTAAACATGTAATTGTGCATAACTTCTTAATTTGTTGTATCAGTTTTGACTTCTAATTTTTCTTTTTGAAGTACTTAACTTTTAAATTTGATCTGCCACCCTTTCTGGAAAGATAGATGGTCAGTATCTACATTTCTTCTCAATTTGCATGACTGATAAAATAGCGGTATATCTCCCTTGAGTCTTAATTGTGAAATAAGCAATATAAAAAGCCATATTATTAGTGTTCTTTTTATGCTTTTGCGCTGTTGTGCACTAATAAAAGGCTCTTTTTTCCCATGCAACTATTTACTAATTGATAATTGTTTGTGATCCCGCTTGATTGACGCAGTGACATGGACCCATTTGATGATGAAAGTGGTTGTGGCACTGAAAGAAGATGCGGATGTATTATCCAGTAAAATGTTATCTTCTGTACAGATGGACGGTCGCAGATTCATCTCGGAAGCATAACCGTCTTTTAATTAAACGTCGGAAACTATCGATTATCAGTTGGTTCTTCACTGACATCTTCAACTTACTCTGTATAGCTTGGTTTGAGCATCGACTCTTAGCTGCTTTTGTGACATCCTTTTCTTAGTACCAATGAATGTGTTGAACTTTTAGAATGTATTATGAATCCAGTTTTTTCTTCTGACATGTCACTAGTGATACTTGTGTCATGTTGCATGTAATCTCATGTAATATTTATATCTGAAAATGTAATCTTTTGCTAGTCCCGTCTCATTTTACATAGTTTAAAGAACTATGCACCAAACATAACCTATAGTTGAGTCTGAAGTTATCCAATAGTGGCTGCAGTACTTCGTAATCGAAATTTAAGATCGGAAGACGGTAGAACTTGTGGCTTATTGGGTTTCAAATCAAGAAAACTGTAGTTTTCTTATTCAGTCTTGTGCCTGGTTTTCAGATCCAAAGTAAACCATCTATCGAAGCCCAGCTAAACATCTTAGGATCATGTCATATTCAGATCCAGATAACTGTATCAGTTGTATAGGACTTGGGACCAGATTCCATATGGACCAAACCAAACTGCTAACCCTTAATACCCCTGTTAGCACATCCACCCATGAACATGTGTCTAGTGGTGATCTAAGACATAAGCTCAATATGTTGGTACACTAGTCCGTATAGCATACACCGAATGGTCAAGATATTGATAAGGACTTGAACCCTGAGTATGGAGAATGATCAAAACTGGTTGGCCGGTCAATTCCAGATAACTACCAATTGAACTTCACAGCAACCCTAGGATCCTTAAGTAAATCAGAATGGTCAATCAAATCCCCTTTTTTTTAATTAATATAATGGAGAACAATCTCATTAGTTGTGAAGCTTCATTTAGAGACCTATATAAAACCCCATGCATACATGCAGGATACAGCACTCAACTCATCTATTCTGAAGTATCCTTTGCCTCAAACTTCTACTAAGAATCTTTCTCTTTTCTACTACTACACTCTTCTTTTCACTTCTTGATCAGATTAATTCATGGGTTCCATTAGAGTCCAAGCTCTTATCTTGACATACGCCTTGCTCGCAGTTCTCCTTCATCCCCTGCTATGCCAAGGTGCGGTCGAACCTACCATCAGAGAAGCCAACGCCAACGACGGTAAGTAATAGTTTGACATTAATCTTTCAAAGTACATAAATTTGAATACTTTCACGCTTTATCCCTAATGTTTTATCGTCTCTTAACGCAGGTAAAGCGATCGATCAGGGGATAGCGTATGTGCTTATGCTTGTTGCACTGCTTATTACTTTTCTTACCCATTAATTAATGCTTTATGGCTGCATTTGTCATTGTTTTTTTTTTGTATATTTCTTGCCCCTATTATTGGAATATTTGTCACAACATGTACATTTCCAAGTTTGTAATTCTTGCAAACTAGAGTTGCTATGGTAAACTGTGGGATTTTTTTTTTTTTTTTTTTTTTTTTTTACTTTTAAGTATGGGAGGGAACCCTATATAATATGTATGTAACTTTTTTTTATTCTTTTTTGAAGTATAATATATGGGATTTGTAACACTTTATGATTTAATAAATGTTGTTGATAATTCCACATTTTGTATCTTTTGCCCTTGCGATCCTATCGAGGCTCCAAGTCAATACGTTACAAAAGTATCCCAACAAAGCCATCCATTTCCTTTCATCCACAAACGCAAACAACAAGAAAAGAAAAAAAAAAAATAATAATAATATCTTCCTATATATATTGTGCTTGAATTGGATCAATGGATCGTGAAATAAGAACTCGGCCCACTTTACTGGCTATTCCCAGTTTGTTTAACGCTGGTGCTCAGTGCTGGACTTTTAATGGGCTCATTAAAAACAGAAAAAGAAGGTCCATCTTCTCCTTAGATTCTTGGGCCGAGATTCGTTTAAGTACTTCATAACCAAATCACATTATCTTGAGAGAAAGAGAGATAAAGATAGAAAGCAGCTATTCACTTCCTTAATTTTATTTAGAAACGAACTCAACTAAAAATGTAAAGCAACTAGCTTCAAACTTCAAATCTCGTATCTTAACTATTAAGTCCTTAGCCAATTATGCTAAGTACAGTCGGTAAACTTGGAACCTCGGTGAACTTAGCTAATATAGTAATCAATTAATAACGATAAATATTGGTTGGTAAGTGGTAACTCTTACAATCAGCAGAAAAAAAAAAAGAGACAAAATGATAACTCTTTGAACAGAAAAATGCTTCACTAGGGTCTAGGGAGCTCTCCAATGGAAGGGTAGATGTGAGTCATTAGAATGCAATTCAGGTGAATTTCAGAAGATAAGTTTGTTATAATCTGACAATTCATTTCTGTCCTTCTTAGCTCCCGCTGGGGTGATTTCCGATATGATTTTTTTTCTTCTTAATCATACTCACTCATTACTATTGTGCATATGTAAATGCGGAGGATTCCGCTCTAACATTATACATCAGTATGTTTGCGATGTTACAACAAAATAATATGGCTAAATTATAAAAAATCTTCCTGTCAATACCCGCTTTTTCACTTTTCCTCCTGTCATTCAAAAACCTACATTTTGCCCCCTTAAAAAATAAAAAATATTCACTTCACTCTCCGCCGTCAGTGTTCCGTTAAGGTTTCGTTTATATCTTATTTTTTATACCCAAAATATTCCTGAAACTCTCATCCATGCCCACACATATATTCTAGGCCGCCGCCTCGCCCTCGGCCGCCTCGCCCTCGCACGAAGTCGGTGTTGGGGTCAAGAGAGGCGTAGGCGAGGATGCGGGATGCGGGATGATCAAGATTGAGGAAGAGGAGATGAAGAAGATGAGAACATTTTGGTCATTTTGTCACACCGTATCTCCCTGTGAACATTTTTTATTTTTTAAGAGAGCAAAATGTAGATTTTTGAATGACAGGGAGGAAAAGTAAAAAAACGGGTATTGACAGAAAATTTTATATAATTTAGCTAAATAATATTGTACATTTGTGACCATGCAATCATATTTCTCCTATTTTCAAAAAAACTTTGAGGGATTAGATCCGTCGCAAAGAGTAACAGTTAGAAATTACAAATAAAACTAAAAGATATAGTGAATAGGATCACCTCTAAATTGTAAATATTTAAATCAATTTTCGAGGATCAGAAATTCAGAATCCTACCTTCTAATTAATATTTTCAAAATATGTTATAATTAGACTACTACACAAACCACGCGCCAAGCGCAATGATTGGTAGTTGGTTGTTCAAAAATATAAAAAAAGAAGGAAAGAGAAAGAATGGAGCTGTATTTTGTTCTAAGAATAGTAATGCATGGATAGTCCTTGCATTATTTCGATATGACTGCTTAATCCTTATATTTTTTTCAAAAAAAAAAATTTATACATTATATTTTAGCTTTTGTTTAAAATCTGTGAGCTTATGTAGCATGGAACAACTTACAATATCGAGATAATTAATACGAGAACTATCTAAATATTTTACTATTTAAAAAAGAGAAAAAACATTATTGGTAGCGGAATAAGAGGATCTAATGATATAAATATTAGTTGGAAAAGGTGAAGGAGAACGCATTAAACACTTCTTCATGGAGCTTTGCTGGGGCAAGTTGAAAGAGTTGACCAAGACGATCGCCCTCCTTTTTTGGAGTATTTTTAAATTAATTTATTTTTATTTTCCTCATCTTTTTGACTTGTGTTGTAGGAAAAGTACCATTCTGAGGAGGCAAAAGCGTCAATAACTAAGAACTGTAAACATAAGATAGATATATAGAATTGAGGTTCTATACTTTTAAAAGTACCAAGATATTGGTGTTTATAGATTTTTAGCCATTGGATTAAGGAATATGAGGTTAGAATGATGTGGGTCTTATAGGGTTGAGTGGGTGGTTGGTTGAATAGAATGATCTAACGGGTGGAAATGATCCAAGGGGTAGATCTAACGGTAAAAAATTTATAAGCACCAAGTGTTTCGTGCTTATACAAGCACGATAACCGAACTCTATATATATATAAATAGTAGAGCTATTATGCTATCGAAAGCATAAAGAAGTTGGTGCTTTCGATTTTTTGGTCCTTAGATCAACCCCCTTGATCATCTTTAACCATTGGATTAATATTATTATCCAATGGAAACCACTCAACCCTAGGGGACCACTCAATCCTAAGAATGACCGCTATCATCCTAACCGAACAATCCTTAATCCAAGGGTCAAAAAGTCGGAAGCACCAACTCTTTTATGCTTCTGATAGCATAGTAGTTGTACACTATATATATATGTCAATATGAAATTGCAAGTGCACGGTACATGAAAATTTAATTATTTTATATATTTTAGTATACTTTATTTCAATTTAAAATTATTTGTTACAGAAAAAATATATATATAGAGAGCTAAATAGTGGTGACATATATAAAAGAAATGCTAAGTCAATAACCAAAAAGATTATATTATTATCACTCTAAAGGATAGCCTATAAATTTTATTCATTAAGAAAAAGGTATCATGGCATATCCAAAAGGAAAACAAAATAAATAAATAAATAAAACTATCCCACAATTATATTCAGTCACAACTCACAACTTGATATTAGGATACAAAATATGGGTCTAAAATGGAAGACGCCAAATTATATGCGTCCCGTGAATTAATACTAACCACTTATGACTCATTCGGGAAAAAATTAATACTAACCATAGTTTTATTTTATAACAGCCACTATATTTAACGGCCAATTAATTCATATGATGGTGACAACTAAACGCTCTTAAATATTTTCCCAACCTTTACATCATGCAACAATTAAAAAAATTAATTTGCAGCCCTTAAGCTGTTATAATTATCAAACTGATAGTCTTTTTATTGAGTATAACGCAATCCAAATTCTCAATCAAGCAATTATGTTCAAATTTTGAAAAGAGAACAAGGTCCACTGGAAAAAACAAACAGTTTTAATTAACATTTAATTGGATTCCAACTGCTGCTACTTCTCCTTTCTGCAGCATATTCCCAATCTATAGTTATGGCAATAATCATGAGCATCATTATTTTTTTTTGTTAAAAAAAAGAGACCATGATATTATAATTATTCTAGTTATGATCATTAAGAAGAACATATTAAATTTGAATAAAGTTTAAGTGACACCTAAGGAATAGCTGAGAATAACTAATCTCGCCGTCCAACTATCTAATGCAGGGGAATTATTGCTCGGACAAGCAGATGATGCCAATCAGAAAGAAAGAGCACAATTGTGAAAGAGACACCTGAACCAAAGAATCCCTAGGGGCTTCCGATGCCCGGAGCTTTTGCAGAAGCAATGCTTACGAAAACTACTGGAAATTTTTTTACTAAATTCTTAACTAGAATCTTTAACTTGCTAAACAGTCTGGCAGGCCTCAATTGTGGCGCACTTTTATCAAACATTGTCGTGCTTCTATCACATGTAATATTGGTTGGAGAACTGAACAATTGAGCACTTACCATGATAAAATAGCATTTGCATTTGAGGTACGTAGTTGGCAAAATATTTCTGTAAATACTACAATAATTTTTGTTGTGCCATACATCGCTATAGCAGTAGAGACCAGAGAATACTATAAAACAGGTCTTCGAATCTAACTTTCCACTATTGATAAAAACTTTAGTTTTTTTGTATATCAAATATCTAACTTTATTTTATTTTATTTTTTAAAAGTTGTTCAGTAAACCAAGTAAAAACATGCACTTATTCGGAGATATGTATTACAGTTCAAGTGGCTCAAAGATGATGTGGTAGATCATGCCCTTCCACTTGCCACGTGTCTGCTGTTGACCAATCAAACAAGCGCGCTGTTCAGTGCCACGTCGGATACCACAAAAAAAAAGAAGAGAAAATTATAAAACGAAAGTGTCCTTATCTTATAAATATTGGCCCAATTAACGATAACCAAACTCATCATTAAAAGCTCTCTTATAGGCTATACATAGTCTCACCGTTACCAACCGTCCAAATAAAACGATCAACGGTCCCCGCTCCCCCAACTTTTCAACGGCGCCGCGGCCCTTTTTTCCCACCGTGATCCACCAATCGGACGGTTACGATGAGCTCATCATGGGGGCCCAATATACAGGTCATTATTAATGGGCCGTGGGCCCAATCCGATCCATGATTAATTGGCCAGTGGGACCACTTCCGTGTCGCACCCACGAACGTACCAACCGTATTCTTAGCACCCAATTTTTGACCCAAAAAAAAAAAGAAAACAAGGTGTAATTACACGTTTGCCCCCACTAATTGTAAATTCAGCTTTAAATACAAAGAGTGTGCAGTTCTATAAAGTATGAACATCTAAAAAAGAATAATAATCTTTATGAAAAGTACTTTACTTTCAAATTTAAAACCAACCAACAAATGATTATTTTTTATAGAGTTGCTACTTGTTTTGTTGAACTTTTTAGAAATAAGCTCAGCTAGAAATATAATTTGAGAACTCGAATTTTAGAAATAAGCTCAGCTAGGAATTTCAAATTAGGTTTCGAATTTGAGAACTCGAATACCAATTAATTATAAAATCTTTAGTCAGTTGCGCTAGATACGATCAGCACCAACCAACAGATATTATTAGGATAATTTAAAGACTAACACACAGAAACATAATATTTTTTTCTAAAATTATTACGAACTACTCAATATTCCTTACTGAGAATCAAAACTATAGAAATTTTTCTAAATAATAAACCTATATGAGAAATCAGCCCAATATTTAAATCTTCAAACAAAACTATAAAAAAATTGTTGATATTTATAATGTTATTACTTAATCTTCTTTCATGGAGTTAAAGGGATTACTTCTTTTGGTTTTTTTTTTTAAATAGGCTTGATTTTAAAAAGAATATTATTGAATTTTATTTCTCTCCCACACCATAGAGACCAAAAAAAAAAAAAAAAATCCCACAGGGGCATGTACGTCAAAACGCACGCTTCTCTCCATCTTAATCCAAAATCCCCTCTAATCTCTCTCTCTCTATAAATATCCACACAGTTACTAGAATTAATAAGAACACCCAGAGGGAGAGATTGAGTTAATTTTTTTTTTAAAAAAAAAGTCCTCATTCATGGACTACAGTCCCAAACTGCGGCGGCAGGGCTCCTGCGGTTGCCCGGCAGTCGACGTCGTCATCGGCGGCGTCTGGTGCAGCGCTCGCCGCAGCAGGACTGCAGGATTCCGACGTACTTTCGCCGCCAACGACTACGACGACGACGACGACAACGCAGAAGTCTACTACTACGACGACGACATCGATCCCTTGGGCTACTACAATCCTTCGTCGTCGTCATCATCGGGCCGATCATCATCGTCGGGGCGAAAGGCGGTGCTGCGAGGGCTGTGGCGGCGCATCGTGAAGGAGAAGAGGAGAGTGCTGTGCGCGACGCAGCGGCCGCCGCACGTGCCGTACGACGCGCACACGTACGCGCAGAACTTCGACGAGGGGGCCGCGTGGGGCGAGCCGGAGAACCTGTCGCGGTCGTTCTCCGCGCGGTTCGCCGTGCCGTCGCGGGTGCTGCGGAGGTTGTAATTGTGTTTGCATGGCGATTCAGGCCTAGTCTGAGAATGCGTTCTCCAAATGCAACTGCTTTAGTAATTTCGACTTCCACGAAATCGGAAACTCTGATCCTACAAAAAGATGCTTCTGGAGGTTTTTATTGCCGATTATTGTTTTTGGTACTGAATTTGAAGGAAATATCATAAAGTGATATTGAATTTGGAGAACCAAAATATCTAAACTAGGCTTAAATTGGCATTCATGTATGTGTTCTAGGAAAGGTCAAACTAGTTCACCTGTTTTGTAAATCCAAAGCTTGTTTCTTAATGTTTCATTCCCTTTTCTCTCTCTCTCTCATTTTATTCTAGGTGAGTTTGTTTTTTTTTTCCCATTAGATATTAAGAATTAAGAGGAAATTAAAAAGAGACATGATGGGTAGATAGTGGATCTGATTCATCTGAACAAAAGGAAGGACAAAAGAAGAAATGAGTGAATGGCACATGTACATGTGGCTTGAAGCTTTTTCTCCTTCATTTATGTTCAGGCTTTTGACTTTATTTTAATTTTTCCTTTTTCTCATGGATCATCAAAAGCTTATAATTAAGAGATGAGACCATGAGAGTAGGGATCGATCATTACTTTCTCTTTTGGGAATGAACAAAATAGAATTAATGGCGCATAAAATTTTGTTTCCAGTTAGAGATAAAAATACAGTGCATGCGCAAATGAGGTAATTTCATTATTGTTTGGGATTTGTTGCAATTTCTTATCTACTTAATTCGTTAACTACCCCCATGCACTTCCCTTTTCACATACCATGTGCTTGGTGCTTTGACCGGACTGAGAATTTCTAGAGAATTTAGTGGGAGAAGAGAGAGAGAGAGAGAGAGAGAGGGGTGTTTGGGTTGAAGAGGGTTCGCAGTAGAGGGATAATCATGTCAATTATTATTTTAATCTAAATAAATTTCTATCTACACGCCACTAACCAAATTATAATAAGTATTCAAAATTTACTATACATATAAATATCTTAGCTGAGTTATATATGTTTTTTGTACTTTTTTTTCCTTTCTTTTTTTATCTTTTTGAGGCCCTGGCTGCCTCACATTATGTAGCTAAATTCATCTACTTAATGAATGAAGCAGGTAGCGTGCTACCTTTCTCTCAAAAAAAAAAAAAAAAGTTATATATGTTTTTTTTGTGCTAAATGATATTAAAACTATTCCTGAATCATAGTTTATTGTCAAGTTAATCTTTTAGTGACATGATATCAGAACTAATTCTAAGTATGTTTAATAACCGCATCTTTCATATAAGTATAAATCTTTACGAATCATATTGTCTTTTTTAGATAACAAACAATAAATTTTAGACTTTTTTAAATAAATTAGATGATATTTGGGTTATTTTATGCCGCCAAATACTATTGGAGGGTTTTTTTTTCCCTTTCTGTAATAAATAATTTTGAAATTTTTTAATCTACTTCTTTGAATGAAGCCGTGAAGTTTATAGAGAATACTTCGAGGACAAACTTTACATATTAAAGAATACGACAACAGCTTAATTAAAGGAAAAGCCAAAAGGAATCTATCTACTAGTCCTAACTTTGTTTTCTTCGATTTTTCGCCCCATCAATTTTTTTTTTTTGAAAAAAGATAGCACGCTATCCGTTTCGTTTATTTTTTTTAGAAATAAACTTAGCTGCAAATGTGAATCAACTAGGATTCGAACTCGAAACTTCGGGTACCAACCATCAAGCCTTTTGCCACTTGAGCTAGGGAAAGTCGGTAATAATTGATTTTCTTCTTCTGGTGGGATTCATCAATTTCCTTACTTTTTAATCAATGAGATGGGACCTCGGCCAGTCTCCTCGAAACATGTATACTTTTGGAATAAGCTTTGCTATCTATATATCTCTACTTACAGTATGTGTTAATATTACACCCCTCTCATCAAAAAATCATTGTTTTTTACGTATCTTATCAAGTATTTTTTTTACTAAAATTTATTTAAATTTTTTGTATCAATTGAATTCCACGGATGTAAATCTTACATCTATAAGTAGGTGTACAGATAGCATTTTATTTTTAGATTTTGTTTTAGGCTTTGTAGAGAGCCTATTTGTTTTGGCACAAGTATTGATTTATTAATCGTTTTAATATTTTGTTGAAATAACTTTAATGAATGGATTATATCAAGCTTTCGTTTTTTTACTTACCTTCTGGGTAGATGTAGCCATAAATATGATATATTTAGAAATGTAAGTGATTAAAAATGTAGCAACTGTATTTGCATTACTATGCTTAGCAGTACATATTTGAGAATATTCTAATTGCAAAGTTTTTTATTTAGTTGCTTGTAGTTAAAAAATGTATTTGCAAATTTTATTCTCTTATAGGAGAGTGGTAAGATTACTCCCATTGAAGAGACTTTTTATTTTCTTCTTAAAGAGATTAGTGCACAGATAACGTTAGCTCTAATCTATAATCGTATAGATCTAAATGCAATAATCGGGTCTTTATCTACAAATTTTAATACATTATTTAATTATATAACTATAATAAAATAAATATTTATTTTTTTAAATACAGTGAATGAAACAAGCCTTAGTGCGCCTTCCAACTCAAATGAGCCCAACTCTGCTAGGCTTTGGATAGAGTTTCGTAGGTTGATGACTAATCCCATTAACGTGTGGGTGAAGCTTATTCTCCCTCTCTCTCTCTCTTTCTCTCTCTCTCTCCATGTGATTCACCTACAAATTTTTTCACTAGGTTGGTAACAAAAGTCATATAAGAAATAGTGTACCTTGTACCTGCTCCTATCATAAAATTTAGGTATGTTATCTTATCGTAGCTACATCCCATGTGTAAGAGGGTCCAAGTGCAATGTGGGAACCATGTGAAAAAGCTAACTTTATGAGGTACTATAAGTTATGTGGAGTATTGATTTGTTAATTTGCTAATGGAGTAAACTGTAGCTCAACTCCACTTCATTTAATTAGATGATGACCCTACTTTATATAGCTATGGAGCCTATCATATCACTATATATAGATTACATGGTATAAATTGGACCTATTATGATAAAAATATTTCTCCTTTGGAGATGAGAAGGATAAAAATGGGTCGAAGAGATAGAGACACGTCGTTTGTTTAGCTTTTTTTTAATTTCATTTTTAGATTATTAAATCAAATGATCAAATGACAATCACTATGATCCAACATGTAATCAATAAGAAGTACATCAAAAAAAGCTAGGAATGTGTATTTTTTCGTAGTATTAAATTATGATATTCCCTCATTTCCTGTGATCATGTGAATTTGGTAGCACCCATGTTCCCCCTCATCAGTCACTATATACTTTAATTAATATGAATTCTTATGCTAATTAAGCTATGTTGCTAGAGCCAAATCGTGCATATTGATGAGATAAAAAAAATAATTTGGTAAGTTTGTAAAATATAAAATTTAAGTTAGAATTTGAATGTAAAGTAATAACTTATATCCAAAAGACTAAACGGTCAGAGAGCGATATTTTTAATATTTATTTTCAACATATACTACATATCAACTAGTATCACCAGCCGACAAAATTTGTTATATAGATTAGGCAGTTCGAGCATTTTACTCAAAGCTCTTTTTTATGTGAGATATTTCTTACATGGACATAGAAATTGACGACACTTTGAACTACTGAGAGGATAGATTACATGTCAATCAGAAAAACGTTGCACACAATATAAAAACATATTTATGTTCTCCATGATAGATATGGGATCCGTATAATCTCTTACACTTGTGGTCAATGACTTACCAAATATGGCGCACGACATTACTGGCATTATATGTACACAAGAGTTGAGCTAGAATACTTTTGGAAGTACCAACCCCTTGGTGCTTCCACATTTCTAGCCTTTGGATCTACTTCTTGATTACTTATAGCATTTAGATCAAACACTATTCCACCTACCATCACCTACCACCACCTACCACCATCATCTCAACCCTCCAAATCTCCATCCAATGGCTATAAACCCACAAGCACCACCCCCATGATACTTCCAAAAGTATTCTAGCTCAACTCATGTACACAAAATGATATATAAGTAGTTTGTTAGCAGTCTTTCACATCTACCACATCACATTTAATTTTCTTTATGAAAATTCTACATGCACACTGCGTGGTATGGTGTGCTTTAAGTTGGTTTCAAACTATGATTGTTGAAATTGGTTGCTCTACATTTGACTTAGGGACCTTTTCTTATATTTTAGTGTCTCTTTTTTTGTTCCACGGAGAAAAAAAAGGGGGAAAAGAAAATAAAGAGAGACTATAAAGAGACAGACTTTCTATGCATTTTTCTTTCTTTTTTTTTGTTGAGAAAAAGGTAGCACGCTACTTGTTTCATTTATTACAAATATAAATTAAGCAACATGGGTGAGGTAAAAAAAAATCTTGGCAAAAGATTATTAGAAAAAAAAAAAAAACTTAGAAAGTTGACTAAGAAAGTTGGCTTTTAGACGAGAGAATAACCTCACACTGGATTGCCAACCTTCTGATCTTAGTTACCGTCATTAGAGGTCTGCGTTAGCATTTCTAAAAATACACTATTCCTTGAATCCCAGATGACCCATCAGCAGGCTATCAAACTGGTCAATCTTGTTTGAACAGGCTGCGATCTGTTCCTTAACATCCACTTGTTTCTATGCATTTTTCAACACCTGTTTATTGGGCCTTATAGTGAAGCTCACAGAAAGCTTCTTGAATAACAGCCCAAACTACCTATCAAGATTATGGGCTTCGAGCCCAGTTACATGCCTTCTCATTGTCCTTCACTCTAAATACTAAGAAGAGTATGATTGACTCGGCTTCTGCGACTTAGTACTAGTACAAGCAATGAGGTGACACAAGGCGCTTCATGCGGAGCTTATCGGGTCCATATTGTATCGCGGTTGGGTGCCACACTAGAAGCTGGACCAAACAGATCGTAAGTAATGCTGCGCAGAGTAACTCAGAATTCGGAGGATGAGGATTTGGAGGAGGATGGTGTCCTCCTCAATCATGTTCCGCCTCAAGGGCTCAAATTAGGCCCAAGTCCCAGACCTACTTTTGCAGTACCAATCTCTCCACTAAGAAACTAAGGGCACAGCCATGGCCCACCAAAATATTAGGCCTATTTGGGCCCATCCATAAATGGGCCTCCAAACACTACTTCTTCCAAAAAAAACTACTCCACCCTTTTTAACATCTCCACTGTCCTCTGTTGTGTGCGCGACTCTCTCTCTATCTCTCTCTCGTAGCTAAGCTCGGCCATGGCGATCGACGTCGCCTCCTCAGACCCAATCGAGAAGGTTCTCGAAGACCTAGAAGCGCAGAAAACCCTAATCACCAACTGCACCCTCCTGTGGAAGAACCTCTCCGACCACTTCTCCTCCCTCCGCCAAACCCTAGCCGATCGCTCCCAAGCCCTCGACGCCGATCTCCAATCCATCGACTCCACCACCAAGCAAACCCTAGAAACCCTCTCCTCCCGCGAGGCCTCCGTCCCCGACCGCGAGGCCGCCGCCGCCACCCTCATCAAGGAGCGCCGCGACGCCGCCGTCGCCGAGATCGAGGACCCCGCCGCCGCCGCCGCGGCGGCGCCGCCCCCCAGCGACATCCGCGGGATCCTTCGCTGGTTCTGCCGCCGCATGGACTCCGCCGGGCTCTGGCGCTTCATGGTCTCCCGCCGCCGCGACCTCGGCGTCCTCCGCTTCGAGATCGGCGAGGCCGTGGCGGGGTCGGTGGACCCGGCCCGCGTGGTTGTGGACGCCGTAGGGGACTACCTAGGGCAACTCTCCAGCGGCGGCGGCGGAGGCGGTGGGCACGATCCGAAGTGGGTGTTCGGGATGCTGGTGATGACGCTGTTCGATTCGGACGGGAAGAAGGCGCCGGAGGTTTCGGAGAGCATGAAGGAGAGGGCGGCGGCGGTGGTCGAGGAGTGGAAGGAGAAGCTTGTTATAAAGGGAGACGCGGAGGGGGCGGCGGAAGGGGAAGAAGGGTCGGGCCGGGCCGCGCAGATATTCCTTCAGATGGTCGCGGCGTTCGGCCTGAGCTCGAGGTTCGAAGAAGAGTTCTTGAGGAAGGTGTTCCTGGAGAACGCTCAGAGGAAGGAGATTGCGAGGCTCGCTCCGATGCTAGGATTTGGAAAGATACTTGGAGGTAAAAGCTTCGATTTTATTCAATTACTCTATTTGGATAAGAATTGGTTTGAAGAAGAGAAAAACAAAGTGGTTATTGTTATACCCCATGTTGAAATTTATTATCTTGCCACACAAGTGCTCCACATTTGACACATACCAGATGAGTTTATAGTATATGAACACTAAAAATGCTTTCTCTAAATATATGAAGAACAAAAACTTTGCCCGCACTTCCAAGTGATATAGTGTCTGTCTATATCTAATCGAAATTTCCATTCTTCCATCCTATCACGAACAAATCAATCCCCATGTCAAAACTGATTCTCTATGTCGAAGAAGCTCAAACCCTTACCAGTTGTTCACACATATTAAGTGCCACTT
This sequence comes from Puya raimondii, assembly GCA_016920855.1. Lineage (NCBI taxonomy): Eukaryota > Viridiplantae > Streptophyta > Magnoliopsida > Poales > Bromeliaceae > Puya > Puya raimondii. The sequence continues at coordinate 195,588,269 of JABWPP010000050.1, read as the reverse complement.
GCCCGCAGGAGATATTTAGAGCATGCGGAGCCTTTTTAGATTTGGAAAGTCGGAACACCACCTTAAGCATTTCCCTTCACTTTCCAAAGAACAGAGATTTCTCTTTTAAAGTTGATACTTTAAAAGTATCTTCTGATGGCGACTCTCAGTTGATGTTCTTTTATGTAGTAGTAGTTCACTGTAGTTTTGAGTCAAGCAGGTGGCTGATTTAATATGGTGGCAATGGTCAACAGGGCAAACATATTCGAAGATTGAAATTTTAGTTGCCGTCATATGAGATTAAGTTGGAGCGTACATTAAGATAGTATCTGTGACAATTTTAAACTAACAAATGCTTGTTGATGGACCTGCAGAGCTTGTTGAGGACCTGTTAAAGACTGGGAAAGACATAGAGGCTGTATATATTGTTACGGACTGTGGTTTGACCGAACAATTTCCCCCTGTTTCTCTTCTCAAGTCTTACCTCCACGCCTCCAGAAAGAAAGCTCATGCCATATTGAAAAATGGGAACCGTTCCTATGCTGCTACGGTATGATTGGATTATGTTTGTTTGTCAACTCAATTGTCATCTTGTTTCATTCAAGGCATGACTCTTTCTGTACATATTTTGGATTCGTGATATATGTTTAATCTTTTATAGATTGATGATTATTTACTGATTTTTTTTTTTTTTTTTTTTTTTTTTTTTTTTTTTTTTTTTTTTGTGGGTGACTGGTGATCTATATGCACTGTACTTACTGAATGTGGTATTGAATGATGCATAAAGTTTGGATGATATGCCATCAAATTCAGGAAACAACGCGTGATAAAACTTTCCATAGTTTGATATCTAGACTGGCCATAATTATTCTTACGATGAGTTCTATTTAAATTTCATTTCATAATACATGTATGTTACGTTGCAATTCATGCAAATCTTTTTATTAATTCTTCTATATATCTTTACACACTTCTCTTCTTCTAATGTCACTCTTAATTTCTTATGCATCACTTTGGCAGATCTGTATTATTTCAATCTGACACCTTACTTTACTATTTACAATTTTTTATGAATCTAGCTATCCAAATGCCTATACACGCCTAAGTAAGACAATACTTTGTTTGTGGGTACTGTTTCCTCTGGTTGATTTTCATCTTTACCTGCCTCGTTTCTCTAGCGCCTGCATTTTGCAATATGTATGTGGAATAGAGGGTAGTCGTATAGATGAGGCTGGATTTCTTTTCAGTATTCTTTTCCTTTTTCACGAGGACTGTCCTTAGTTAAAGCATTAAGTGGTGTAAAGAAATTCCACATTTATTTGCTCTTCTTTTATTCTGATCATATACTTCATAAAAAAATTTATTGCTTTTTCCAGGAAGAGGCTAGCAATATAGAGTACAATGCCATCAAAGCTGTGATCAACTGCGTCCAAAACTGCAAGCTCGAGTCGCAATTTAGCACTAATGCCCTAAAGATTAAGCTCTTCCAGATGGAGAAAGCTAAGGCAGATAGGAAAAAAGCCACAGCACCCAAGCCACCTTCAGTTAAGCGGAGGCGAGCTGCTTCTTCTAGTGGCGGGGTCTCCTCTTTCCGTGCTGCCAAAAGAAGCCGAAGTTCCAATTCAGCTTATGGCTCGTACGGTCACCGCAGACCATCAGCTGGACCTCGTGGACCGTCCTCTTCATACAAATATCCACCTCAGGTTGTACCTGCACCTGCATCATATGGCGCGGCCTCTCATGTACAAAATCCGGCAGCAGTTTCTCAACAATACTACCCAGTTAATTATGCTGGCTATGATTACGCAGCTCCACAATCGGTTCCTTCCCAGCCGTCGCATCCCCAATAATCTTTGTCATGCATATGTTTCTTAAATTTTTGTTTGTTTTCGTGAACTTTTAATCTGTACTATATGTCGTAAAATGCAAGGCGACGGTGGGGCAACTCTTAACTGTCTCAATTTGGTTATCTGAGAGCCAGTTTTACTCGGCTGGCTGCGCTGTTTTTTTTTGTTGGGTTTTTTAAGAAATGCTACTTGAGTTCTTGATAAGTTTATTTTACACAGTGTTGCTGTTACTTTTTGGAGAACAAACAATGTTGCTAAATTGTTTGATTTGGTTGCAGCAGAACAATGTTGAAGCTTTCATGCAACAATTGAGTAATTTGAAGTAAGCAGTAGTTTTAGGCGCATACGGAAAAATTACATTATGTGAAAATTGCTGCAACTGTTGCTTCTATTTAGGATGGTTACACTTTCACATTAATAATGCTGTAAAATAAACAAATGGAAAATATAAAAAACACACTAGTTTCATGCTTCTACTCTTTGGTGGCTTAGCAAAACACCATTCTCCTTATTTAAGGAATCATTAATGCTCAAAAGACCAAATAGAACAAATCTATAAGAACAAGCCATTAATGAACAAGATAGGTGACAAGGAGGGCTACAATCATAAGAACGTAAGCTATTCCTTGGTCGATCGCCTTCCCGTCGCTCGTCGGAGACGGCGCCACCACTTCCCCGGCTGTTAGTTGCATCGACCCCGAAACGAAAAATGTGACGAAGATCATCGCATAAACTCGAATTGAATTCATTTTTCTAAAAAGAAAATTCTAAATTCTAAATATGTGGCTTTTGTAAATCTTAGTCTAATTTTCTAATTTGTTGAGAGCAAGTAAAGAGGAAAAGGTAGGATATCAATGGAGGGAGAGCTCTAGAGATGTTTGCTTATATAGAGGCTTAATTTAGTTTCGTGGGATTTTGCCGGAGGATTAATTTGGACTTATGTAGACGTTCGCTAAGGACTATTTGAACCCTTTTTTAACTATTATTTATTCGACAAATATAGAGCGATTCTTAAATTCTGATAAAAAATAGAAGTAGAAATCCAAAAGTGGAGATCACCTAATCATAAAATAAATAGATAATTGGAATCTAATATTTTAATTTTAAGTCGCCGTACAAAGACCAAGCATTTTAGGCCGGTTTTTGTTTTCGTCAGGGTGGGGCGACAGATGCTCCACGTTATGGGAGTCAAAACGAGTCAAAGACGCACGAGTGGCCCCAATAAAATAAGGTGAAATATGTTTTGGCAAAGGTTACTTACATACAATCAACACCTCTATATAAAACAAACACGCACACAGCTCTCCCTTCATCCTATTCTAGTTCATCTACACACATTAATTTTGAGCAAAATTAACTTAAAATTCCAAAAAAATTTAAAGTATAAAGATGAATACATCCCGAGTTTATTGTGTGATCCTCGTCACTGTTTTCGTGTCGGGGTTTATGCAACTATCGACCGGAGTGGCGCCGCCGTCTCCGACGAACGACGGCAAGACGATCGACCAAGGAATCGCTTATCTTCTTATGATTGTCGCCCTCATTGTCACCTATCTTGTTCATTAATTGATGATGGCTATTTGGATTTTATTTTTCTCTCTTTTTTCTTTTTGGTTCATTATTTGAATAAGGCCAATGGTGACATGTTAAGCATAAATGTATTCTGATAGTAATGTTACTTTTTTCTTTTTCTGATTTAGCTTAAGCTGTTAGAGAACGGTGTTTATATATTTTTATATTTAACACTCTTTTTCACGTCTGGGCTCGAGACCTTTTTGTAAGGCCCATGACGTGGACTTGAATTAAATGAAAGAAAATTAATGTTAGGAGCCTGATACCATGTGAAATAACCGTTATACTTTAAAAGCTTAAACTGTTAGAGAACGGTGTTTATATATTTTTATATTTAACACTTACTAAGTGTAAACATCTCTTGTAACTCTCTATTAATTAAGTTACTATTTTATTTATCATGATCCATCCAAACATGGAAATGACTTATTTTTGCGATCTTGATATGGGCTTGAAGCAACGCAGTGAGATTTGATATGCGTATTCTTTGTGGTTAATTGTTTCTGGAGTGAGCTACTGTCCATGCGTATTTTGTGAACTTTATTGGTCATTTGGGGCATAATTGTAGATGTTTATACGCAATAATAAGGAACATTGGCTTTGCTGTTTATATATATGCCCACTAATTAAGTTGATTCAGTGTTATATCTTTGTTTAGAGCAAATAATTGATACCCTTCTAAGTGAACTACGAGATTTAGATTTGCATTTTCTTTCAAACGGAAAGGATGTGTCCATTGTAATCTGTGGGCATCCTCTATTAATACTATTGGGCTAGGAGTGGATCGTGTAGCCAGTGTTTGGTTGGGGGCTAAAGGGGGGGTTAAGGGGGTTAAGGGGGTTAACCCCTCCTTTAACCCCAAACAAGAATTGGGGGGGGGCGGGGTTTGTTAACCCCGCCCCTATCGGGTTATCGGGTTAACCCCGCCCCTATCCCAGGATAACCCGATAGGGGCGGGGTTAACAAACCCCGCCCCCCCCCCCCCCCCCCCCCGGGATTAGGACTTAGTCCTGGGGCAAAAACCCTGCGTAGCTACTGTGCACTACCCCTCCCTTCGTCTATCTACTGTTCACTACCCCTCCATCCCTTCTTCTTCCCCCGAAAATCGCAGCCCCCTCCTCGTCGCCGCTGCTCGGAACGGCTTCACCCGCCGATTTTCTTCGTCCTCCTCTCTTCGGCTGAAGCTGTAGCATCCGGATCTAGTAGATCTGTGCCGGCCTTCAGCTGGAAGCTCCTGTGAGTTGTGGGTTTCCTCTCGGTCTCGATTTTCTCTATTTCTGGGTAGATCTGTGTCGGCCTTCAGTCTTTGGCTCGATTTTCCCTCTTCCGTCGCCGGATCTAGCAGATCTGGGTAGATCTGGGCCGGACTTCAGCTACAAGCTCCTGTGCGTTGTGGGTTTCCTCTTGGTCTCGTGTTTCTCCATTTTTGGAGCCGTCGGGGACGCTTCGTGCTGCCACCCTTTTCGGTCTTCGGCCCAGATCTACCGACTGTGGTAAGAGCCTCCATTCCCGCTCCTTGCTTCGACCGAACCCTATTTTGGGGGTTTCCTCTTGGTCTCGGTTTAAGGTTTTTCCTCTTTATCTGTCGCCGTCGGGGAGGCTTCGTGCTGCCACCATTTTCGGTGTTCGGCTCAGATCTAGCCGAAGCTTCGGCCGAACCCTCTTTTGGGGGTTTTTCTTGCTCTTGCCAGCTCTAACCCGTGCGTTCTCTTTGATCGCTGGGGAGTCTTCGAGCGGCCGTTCGCCGCCGTTCATCTCGGTCGTTTACTTCAGACTATTTGGTTTCATGTTGAATATTGGTATCATGTTATGATTGATTTTGTGTTATGTTAGGCACTTTTTAATTACAGGGTGGCAAGTGTAAAATTTTGTGTGGTATCGCCTATTAATGTGTTGCTTGCGGATGGCATGATCAAGATATGCACAAAACTAAGGGATATAACGGGTGAGAAATCGTGGTTCGGCGATGATGACGGTTTCCAATTTTCATTAGATGGATGGCATAGATTGCTAAATCTGTGTAACCCCATGTTAGTTGGAAACCACTTGAGCCAATTGAGGGAACGAACCACCTGAGCCAACTGTGGTAACACATTGATTTGTACATAGGAGAGAGCTATTTAATGAAATATTTTTTTCCGCATGCTAGTAGAAAAATTTGCTGCTAACTACCTCATGTAAATGCTATATAACTTCTTGCGTAGGCCATACTATTGTATTAGCTCTATTTCGCATTTACTGTACCTGGGCATTGCAATTGCATGTACATGCTATTCAGTATTTAACTCAATCTTATGCACCATTTATGCACTCGTTAATTATGTAACTACAGATGCGTCCCTTCAAAAAAGTTTCTAAGTCCTCTCAGAGGCAAGGGTGGTTGCCGGAGAACTCACCTACTAATGAAATACAATATAATGATGCTAGAGTCGGAATTCGAAACGAAACAAGATCAAGAAGCCCAAATTGGAGCAACTCGTTGGATGCAAATTTGTTAGGACTAATGAAAGATGAACATAAGTTTGGTAATTATGTAAATGGGACGTTCACTCCCGTAGCATGGTCTAGGATGGTAACTGATTTCAATAATCTTAACAATCTTAACCTGACTAAGGATCAAATGAAGAATCGACTGAAAGTTTTGAAGAAATTTTTTATGCTTTACCACTGTCTTGCCAATAAGAGCGGATGGGGATGGGATTATGAACGCAACATTCCCACACCAGGTGACCCAAGTATCTGGGATGCTGTAATAGCGGTAAAGTTTAAATACCTCCTGTTTATTTATTTAGGCGCCTAGTTCTTATGATAGTATTAAATTGTTAATATCATTTGTTCAGGAGAATCCGGCATACGCCAGGTGTAGGGATAAACCCTTTCCCCCCTACCGTGACATTGAGTTCCTTACTGAAAAGACCACTGCTACAGGCAGATATGGATCCACCACTGCTTTGGAGACTCCTACTGAGATTAGCTCATCCGGATCATCCCCTGGTGAGGATGACATTGTTGGTGGCATTAGAATGTCAGCATGTAATCTCTCACGCAATCCATTCGAAGCAGGGTCATCGGGGTGCGCCGTAAATGCGAATGATGGAGGCACTAATACCTCACGCTCGCCAAGCCCTCCTGTGATGCGCACAACCGGCGTAAACAATGCTAGTGGGTCAGGCAATAGCTCTGCTGGCAAAAGAGCTCGATCTCCACAACCCACCAATACGCAACGCAAGCATGCATCTACGTCTGGTGGACGGAAGAAGAAAGGTGAGCAAGGGGGTTCGGCGATGGCCGAGATGGTCGAACTCGGAAAGCAAAAACTTGAACTTGTGCGGCAACTATGTCACACCGAGATGAGCACTCGCCTTAATATCCCATCGATTGAAGGATGCATGGAAAGAGTTTATGGAATGCCGGGGTTAAGTAATGAACAAATCTTGGCAGCCGGTGATGCTTTGAAGGAAGATAAGAATCGCCAACTTTTCATGACTATGAATGACGAGTTAGCATTAATGTGGGTTCAGCAAAAACTTGCGCAACAAAATTTATTGTATAAGCAGATCTTTCCAGGGTTGTAGACCAACGGCTTAATGGTAGTCGATGTGTGTCAGTTCCCGAGCTGTATTGCTTGGGTTTAGGGTTAATGTTGTTTGTTGCTTGCGGTTATGTTTTAACTAGTAGTAATATTGGTCGACGTGTAGTTCTAAGTGATGGTTTTTCTGTAGTTGTTATTACATGTATGACTGCGTTTATGTTGTTTGTGCTACCTTAATGGTCTATGTTTGTGCCCAATAGAAAGTATTATATAGCTATATGTTTGTGTCTACTAAAGTCTTTGTGGCAATGTATTGATGTGCACTCAAATATTTATCCTTGATGACAGTTGGATTCTGTAAGACAGTGATGGACAACTCGGTATATCAATCAGTATTTTCGTCCGCACTCATAGCCAACGTTATGTCAATATTAGATGAAGACGATGATTCTTGCGAGCATTTAATGCAACTTGAGGAAGAAAATAGAATTGCAAATACAGTTCCAAGACAAAGATGTCGAACTCGGCCCTTTACCGGGCATCAGATGTTGTGTGATATTTTGAATGGTCATCACGAAAGATGCTACCATCACTTTCGTATGACTGCTACTACATTTATTGCACTCCGTGATGAGTTAGTCGGGAGGGGGTTGGTAAGTAGCACAAGAAATATGACTGCTGACGAACAGTTAGCCATATTTCTATTTGGCGTAGGCCATGGCGTGGCAAATCGGATTCTCGCGAAAACATTCCAACATTCAGGAGAAACAATTAGTAGACATTTTAACAACGTTGTACGTGGCATTGTGAGGCTGAAAGATGAGTACATAATGTTGCCGTCAAGTAATACTACCGTGCATCCAAGGATTAGGAATAATCCAAATTTTCATCCTTTCAAGGTAAGCATGTATGCTTATATATAATACATTGTATTATAAATAATTTATTAGCTCTATTGTTTTATATGTTTTCTTATCAATTGTAGAATGCTATCGGTGCGATCGACGGAACGCATATTCCAGTGGTGGTGCGAAGGAGCAAGCAAGCACGGTTTCGCTGTCGGAAAGGGTTTACATCACAAAATATGATGGCTGCCGTGTCATTTGATCATAATTTTGTATTTGTATGCACAGGTTGGGAAGGATCTGCTGCCGATATGCGAGTACTTAGATGGGCGTGTGAAAATGGAGGTTTCGTTGTTTCCGAAGGTATTATTACTAATTTATGTCCTTTTATAATATATGGTTATAGTTATACTTATAATACTGAGCTACTTAACAATTGATAATTATCTTAATTGTAGGCAAGTATTACTTAGTAGACTCTGGATACGCAAATACAGATAGATTTCTTGCGCCCTATAGAGGAGAGCGTTATCATATTAGTCAATTTGATGCTAACACACGGGGCCACATTCATCGAAATCCACGAGATCTGTATAACCACCGGCATGCTCAATTAACACTACAAGAAAAGATAGTATTAGTGGCAAAAATAAGATGGCGACAAAATCTATCGCCACTATATAGTTATCTATGGTGGCGATAAAAAAAATCGCCACCGATTAATTAACTTAAAGTGGCGATCCTAATTTTACCACTAAATGACTATTTTCTCGCCACTATTAGAGTACCTATGATGGCGATAAAAAAAATTGCCACCAATTAATTAATTTAAAGTGGCGATAGTATTTTTACCACTAAATTACTATTTTGTCGCCACTATATAGTTATCTATAGTGGCGATAAAAAAAATCGCCACCGATTAATTAACTTAAAGTGGCGATACTAGTTTCACCACTAAATGACTATTTTGTCGCCACTATTTGGCTACCTATGATGGCGATAAAAAAAATTGCCACCAATTAACTAACTTAAAGTGGCGATAAATTCTTTTTGCCACCAATTAATTATCTATGGTGGCGATAAAAAAAGTCGCCACCGATTAATTAACTTAATATATGTTGGCGATAAAATAAATGGCCACCGATTAATTAACTTAAAGTGGCGATACTATTTTCGCCACCAAATGATTATTTTGTCGCCACTATTTGGCTACCTATGATGGCGATAAAAAAATTGCCACCAATTAACTAACTTAAAGTGGCGATAAAATTTTTTTGCCACCAATTAATTATCTATGGTGGCGATAAAAAAAGTCGCCACCGATTAATTAACTTAATATATGGTGGCGATAAAATAAATGGCCACCGATTAATTAACTTAAAGTGGCGATACTATTTTCGCCACCAAATGGTTATTTTATTTATTGATTAATTAACTTAAAGTGGCGATATTACTTTCGCCACCAAATGATTATTTCAGATTATTTTGAAATTGCTTCATGAACTTTTATTTTTATTAACATTTCCAAACTTTTATTTTTTTATATTATTTTATTCTAATTAATTTAGTTAATTTTTTAAATTAATTTTTTAAATTTAAGAGCTTTGTTAATTAGTGAATATCTATTAATTATTTTAAATTAATTTTTAAAATTACTTAAATTTAATTTGATTAAATCAATTTATTAATTAATTATTAATTATTAACTAAATTAAATTGTTAATTATAACTTTTTAAAAATTAGATTAAATTATTAATTTGAAAATTTAATTTAAATTAAAAATAAATTAAAATATTAATTTAATTTAATTTTTAAATTGAACTAAATTAATATTCTAATTTAATATTAGTAATTAAATTTTTAAAAAATTAAAAAAAAACCCTCACTTCCTCAGCTCACCCTCTTCCCCTCTACTTCCTCTTAGCTACAGTAAAGAAAAAAACCCTCTCCCCCTCAAAACCCATTTCCCTAATCCGCTCCCGTTCCCACCCTCTCCTCCTCGACGATCTCTCGCCGGCGAGCTCGTCACCGGCGAACTCCTCGCCGGCGAGCTCCTCACCGGCGAGCTCCTCGTCGGCGACATAGGCGACAAGCTCCTCGCCGGTGAGCTATGCAGCGAGCTCCTCGTCGCTAATTTCCTCTCCGACGACCCCTTCAAAACGGAGCTTCTCACCGCCGATCTCCTCGCCGGTGAGCCCCTCACCGCTGATCTCCTCGCCGGTGAGCTCATCGCTGCCGATTTCCTCGCCGGTGAGCCTCTCGCCTATTTCTATTGTTTTATTTTTCTTTTTAATGCGCATTGGACTAGCTAATTAAATTTCTGCACTGTAGATCGATTCATATATCTCCATTATCAGCATTTATGCCATGAATTTTATGAATCGATGTCAGTAGCAAAGGAATTACCACAATTGATTGTTTCCAGCTTTATATTATGACCTGATTTGATGAAAACAACTTTCTCTAAGCTTTCATAGTGCATTTGGTGGTATGAAAAGAGTTGGTCATATTAGTCCCTTGTTGTGTTCCAATTGAATAGCACCCAGGGGATAAAATTTTTTCCACGATTGCAGTAGTTAGTGATTTTGAACCTACTCAATGAGAAGCAATAAAAAACAAAGCTCAGTATGTTCTGAAACTAGGTTTGAGCTCGACTATTCCAATATTCTATATTTATTTGAAGAATTTGAGGACCTTTTAATAAATATCTGAAACTGGAGGGTGAAGCTGCCGAAACCGTTGATACTACTGAAATGTGTACTTTTGGCAAAGGATTCTCTTTCATGTTTCAATCTCTATTACTTCATCTATTGCTTCTTCAATATTCAGTTTAGTGGTACATTTTAACAAGTTGGCCTAGTTGTTTATCTGAACTTGAAGCAGAAAATGAAAGGAAAAAAAATATAAAACGAAGTTGCAGTCTCTTGGTTTGTACTACTTCAGAAGCTGCAGATCTCTAAAGTTGGTACATGATATGGATGAGTTACTACAACTTAGCTTATTGAATGAGTTTTAGCTAGTAGATTCTATATGCTACAACTAGCAAATTCTACTGGAAAAAAGAGTTATAAATCTGGTAGATTCTAACTACGTAAGAGCCTACTTGTTCATGTAATATTTGCGTGTTTCTCATCATGATATATCATATAAGAAAGAATTTTTGTAGTAACTAGATAGAATAAATGATTTTTCCCCTCACACCAAAAATTATGGTTCTAGAGATTATAGAATCATGTGTAACATTATCAGTATGTCATGTAAGACTTTTACAATATGAACGCTAATCCTTGTTATATCTGGTAACTAAATTCTCGTCTCATCTTACCTCCTGAGAGAGATAAAAAAAAAAAAGGAGAAAAAAAGAAAAAAAAAACTATTTTTTTGTTTGGGAGTTCCATTACTTGTGCTGTGAACATTGTTGTATTTGGATTCTAAGTTCATCTATTCTTTTGTTTTTTTTTTTTTCTTTTGATTCAAAGCACAACTAGTAGTAGTTTTTTTATTAATCTTCTATCTACATTTGAGTATTGCACTTCTGACCTTTTTGCGCATTAGTTCAACATTATCTTGTTTCTTTAAATGTTTCTCTTTTAACTTAACCGATTTATCTAATATTACATGTCTCTTTGTTCATATGGACTATATATTGTGCTCTTATTTTGTTCAAATTTGTAGACCCATTGGTAAATAAATTGCCTCGTTATTTTCTTAATTTGTTAATAAAGTAAGTTTAGTGATTATTTCTGATTAAAAGTACACATCTTAGAGAAGTCAACAATCCATGAATGATTGAGAGACCACATGTATCATGTAGCTATATGTTTGTCATTTGGTTGGTTTGTACCATGATATGCATCCTTCTGTATAAAACTTGTGTGATTTTTACTATGTTACAAATATAGACGGTTTAAGTAATTTCCACCTCTATTTAGTGAACGTATTGCTTCATAGAAAATATTTTTGTTGTATGCACACGGATAGGATTGTGCATATATAGCTGCTTACGTAGTGAACCGGACACATGCATATGTTTGTGATTTTTTGGAATATTGACTAGATACTTGTGATATAGATGTGATATTAGGTTCTGCGACTAAATTAAGTTATTAATTAAGGGCCAATTGCCTGGTCCTCACAAAAACTTGAATAATTTTTGGTAACTTTTACTAGATAATGTTTCTAAGCAGATAGGTTAAATTGCATAGAAATAGTAGCGGATTATTTTCCTGAATGGGTGTGGCCTTTTTTTATAAACTTGGCAGGAGTATGACTTTTTCTAAGAATTCTTATATGGATTTGTCTAGTAGTAAGTGATTTATTTGTTTGTATTCTTTACTAAATTTTTGTAGATTCTACTATGGTGAGGAAGAAGGGTCGGGGGGTGACTAAAAATGTAAAGTGGTTTAAAAAGTTTAAGCCGGGAGAAAAGAGTGCAATAACGATCGATAATGACTTAAGAAGAGTAGTGGCGGGTGATGTTGTACCTTTTATAACTGAAATGGGAGTAGTTCTTCGGCAGTACGCAGTATTGTCAAATAAAAGATGGAAGGAGGTGCCAAATCATATAAAGCAAAAGATGTTTGATGATTTACTTGTATGTAAAACTATCACAAGTTAATATTAGTTGTGTATTATTCAAGTTTTTATCATACAAATTCTAACTTCTTATAACATCAAAATGTGAAACAGGGAAAGTTTGATGGCATACAGGGAGAAAAAGCGAATGTATTAGACCACCTCAAGAAGATGTACAGAGAATGACGATATCGTCTGCATCGATATTATTTACGTTTTAATAGTGACGAGGAAAGGCTAAGTAAGGTTCCAGAAAATGTCACGGATAATGATTGGAGATATTTGGTCGAATATTTCGGTTCGGAGGAGTTTAAGGTAGATCTCAAAATTTTAATATAATAAGTAATTTTTTTGCAATTATATTATACTTTTGATTAACGTATGCTTCTTTTGTAGTATCTATCAAAATGCGTTCAGAAATTTGTGCAGAATTTCAAGCTCAGTTGCAAATGATCATGGCGCATATTCCTGGACTACAGAATATGCATTCTGCATCATCCACATCAGATGGCTATCCTATCAGTATAAATATTTTTGGCTATCCTATCAGTATAAATATTTTTATTGCTTATTTTAGTTAACTGAATTTAAGTTTTGTTTATCGATTGTTGAAATCTATATTTTAACTGGTTGTAGGTTTACAAAGAGGGGAGAGGGCCTCGACTAGCTCCTAGACAACCTTGCCACGGAGTTTAAAAGCCATTGCAAGGTTTGCATTTAATTTGTTTCTTTGACAAGTAGAATGAGATAAGTCATTGCAAGTTTAAAAGTCATTGCTGCATGTTAAGATGGATTTGATCATCTCTTATTAATAAGGGAAAGAGTATCGACGCTTCATCACTGGTCGAATTGTGGTAACTAACTATGGGCACCTTTTTTTCTTTGTTTTACTTTAAAGGATCATAAAAAATATTTCTTGATACTGATTTTTTATCTCCGCTTTTCAAATGATGATGTGTTGAAACTGTCCATTTTACTTTCTAAAATTTTAACCTTTTTTTTTTTTTGAGAAAGTTGTTTACAATTTTTTTTTTTCATTTTCAAGTGGATTGTTATTAATCTGGGTCTGTTCCTGTTTACTTATTATGATTATTAGCATCTTTAATTCTTCATTGCTGGGGATAGAACAAGTAGATCACTCTTTCATGTTGTTTTTCTTTTGCAATTTTTGAAAGGGGTATTTTTGCATCCTAATTGACTATGCATGGAAACCTCTGTTGAACTATGTAGACTAGGTTAAGAAATTTCTGAACTGCTACTATATTGACCTTATGGGAATGCTAGGAAGAGTAGAGGTAGACTACTTATGGAAGTAAACAAGGTAGGTTACTTTGGCATTATTTCTTTCCGAGGAGAGGGCATCCGAATTGATGTGCGACGCCGCTAAACTAAAAATTATCCATATTAAGGCCATTTAAGTATTTGGGAGATTATATTGAAAAATTACAAAACTTAGTTGTTGAATAGTGTAAATGCTCTAGATCAAATTGGACGGTGTAATCTGTCGGTACTGATGTTCATTGCCCATAAAATTGCATGTCAACTTACAGAAATATGCTGACTCTACTCTTGCTAGGAAATGCATTTATGAGTAACTGCTCCTTCATTTTTCCATAATGCAATGAATGTGCTAATGTTCAATGATTGAATTCTCTTCAGTAGCTAATAATGTGATGTTTGGTTTCACCTCAAAATTCTTTGAAAATAATTTTGAATAAATAATGAAAAAAGGTTTCCATGGGAAGAAAAGTAATTGTTTATCGTGCGTTTGCTTTGTTGCTAAGAGGAAGGGTTTTAGGGTATACTTGTTTTATTTGTAGGAATAAAAAATGAAGAGAGTAAAGAGAAAGTGAAGGAAGAAGAGATATTCTTTTCCAAATTATGTTAAACTATTTTTTTACCAAATAAGTACAATCAAACACTTCAAACTATATTTTTTTTGGGTCCAAGAATCAAATACCTGAAGAACTCTTTCCCAACTATAGCCAATTGAGGACTAAATTTGCTGCTGAGAATTTGACAAATCCCATCTCCAAAAGAAGAAAAACATAATGTAAGGATTCCAACTTGCCCAGCTAAATGGAAGCTTTCCTCATGTGATTCAGTGATATAAAGCCGGCTCCTGAGGCGGGACAAAGGATGTAGACGGGGTGGGTTCGGAGTTAGAGGGGTTCTCCGCATCCTAGTAGAGTGATGCTTGTTTTGAAATATATGTGCTTCCTGAGTTGTATTTAATTTTTATGAGATGCTGAAATTGTACTAGTAGAGTGATGCTTGTTTTGCGCCAAGTTTCTCCGTGATCTATCTTGAGAAAGTGTTTTGGTAGTTAGGCATTTAGCAGACAATGGCTTTAGTTATAGAGAACTAAGCTACATAGTTTAGTTGAAGTCGAGAAGATGAGGGTGAGCAGCTGCTAAACCTTTTTGCTTGCTCCTCTCCTTTTGCTGACAATCAGCCCTGCTTTCTTGTAGTTCAGGATTTGTTCTCTATACTCATAACCACTTTCCAATTACTCTATCTTTTGTTGTAGATTTTTAACTTGTGTAACTTATTTTTCTCCTTTTTATTTTCTTGCAGGAAAATAATGGCCATTGAATTAGGAGACTGAAGCATTTTTTCTTTAATCTTTTTTTAGTGTTTTCTATTCCTAAAGTGTAGGGAGTCATGAATGATATTAACTGTATATCGAATATTATTACTCTTTTGCCTTTAAATTGATATTGCTATTATTTTATTTTTAAGCTGTTGTGGATGAGAAGTTACTTAGCTTTTTAAATTGTTCTTAAAAGGATAATTTTGTTTAGTTAAATATTTTGTTTGTTATTTTGTGTATGTTTTAATTATAAAATATAAATAGTGTATTTTTATATTTTATTTTATTACCTATTTACTATTGGTGGCTATTTTATTCACACAAGTGGTGGCGACAAAAAGTTGCCTCTTTATATTGAACTAAGATGGCGACTATGGTTATTGCCACCTAAAGTGTATATTTGGTGGCAAAATTTTATTGCCATCTTATCTCCATGAAAGGTGGCGACCAAGAAGTGCCACTAAAAGTCATATTTGGTGGCGATATTTTATCACCACGCTATTTTTAATAAGGTGGCGACTAATAGTGGCCACTAAAAATCATATTTGGTGGCGACAAAATATCGCTACGCTATTTTTAATAAGGTGGCGACTAATAGTGGCCACTAAAAGTTATATTTGGTGGCGACAAAATATCGCCACTCTATTTTTAGTAAGGTGGCGACTCTTCATGCTTCGCCACAATTTCAATTAGTGGCAAGATTTTCGGTGGCAACTTGTGGCGACTTAAAAAATCGCCACCTTTTAAAAAGGTGGTAATTTTTTATACATATAGTGGCGACATTAGTCGCCACCAATGTATAATATTCTTGTAGTGTAAGAAATGTGGTCGAGAAGACATTTGGGATTTTGAAGAAGCGTTTCAAAATTCTGAATGTAGCAACACCGTTTCCATATAGAGTGCAATACTTGATTGCTATGGCATGTTGTATAATTCATAACTTTATTCGCCGTCACCAGGTCAATGATAGTCTATTTTCCGACGAACCAGATGAACAAGACGCAGAAGATGAAGATGAAGAATCTAATTTTGTGGGACGAAATGATGAGTCCCCACGCGGCGAGGATCTCCGTGCTAATATTACAAACCAATTGTGGAGTAGTAGAACATAGTTTGCTATGAACTTGAATTGTGTTACTATTTGATAGAACTAAGTGCAGTGCTTGTATTGAATTTGGACTAAACTAAGATGATCATGTGTGAGATTACTACTGTTGTTTGTAATGCTTGCTTACTTGTTTCTTTGTAATATTGGAACATGTAGTAATGTTCGAAGATGTGATGTGGTTTTATTGTATGCGTAATTTTATGAGCATAATTTTGGTAGCATATTGGTGCTAGTAGATGTTATTTAGATCTTCTATATAGTTGTTATCTTTCTAACAGTTTTCGTTGTATATGTAAGTTTGTTTGATTCAATGTGTTGTCATCTTTGTAACCGTGCGTTGATGTATAACTATGTTGCCTGCAAAAGTGTAATAGTTTTTCTGTCTTGTATTATGTAAGCGTTGAATTTATTTTGTTTTGCAGTGAATTAAATTTGTATTTTGTATCGTACTATTATTTTCAAACTAAATGCTACTTGATTCATTACATTTTCATGTTAGTCTTATTCATCTTGCCAGAACTACAATTATCTAAAAATTATTTGCATACGTAGCTAATGGTTATGTAAAAATTTGGGTCTAGTATTTGTATTTTAAAATTGTTGTCATATGTAGCATATTATTTTTACAACAACTTGCGCAAAGTATCTGTAATTTGAACTCAAGATTGTAATAAAATAGATTTTTCTAAAATTTTTATAATTTCAAGGTCAGAAGATAATAGTAAAAAATTATATTGGTAACAAATTACGCTAAAATTAATTTAATGTGACACTCCCCTCCCCCCCAAAAGAAATTTCAATCATCTAAATTTAAATGAAAAATTAAAAGCTCTTATTACATACATTTCATGTGAGGGGTATTTTGGTCATTTTATCTTTATAACAACCCGCTATCCTTCTTATTCCACTTACTCCAACCAAACACTATTTTGCTTATACCTGGATTAAACCCAATTCTCAATCAAATACAAAACTGCTCTAACCCCATCTTAACCCTGAACTTAATCCTATCCCTGGAATAACCAATTCTTACTTAACCCCGAACCAAACGAAGCCATAGTGACTAAACCACATTCCAACACTCCTTTTTTTTTTTTTCTTCTCGGAGAATTGCTATTGCTTAAATGATATATAATATTAGGAATTACTTGATGCATGCATCTAAAATTCTTTCTCAAGAATACTAAGGACATGTTTGGTATTGAAAGCTAAGCGTCTCGGAGAAAAACAATTGGGGCGAAAACATGTAAATGTATAGTTCTGTATTTTCGATAGAATCTTCGAAATCATATTTTTAACTAACCTGGTGCAGTTAAAACGTGCTACTTATTACGAATGCAAATAAACTATTTTTCTATCGTATATTTTTATTGTAGACGTAACATATAGTTTTTGTAATTCCAAACGAAGTAGCTAAGACTACTTGAATTGTTGGTAATCCATCAGGGCCAAATGGGCTTCGGAACCCAACTAGACCAAGTTATAGTGGGTGCCCTTCTTTCATTCATTTTGGATAAAATTTCAGTAGGGAGCTCCCCAACGACGTTTCGTTAGGGATCTCTCAATCCGCTCAGGAGCGGAGCTATTAATAGACTGAGGGGGGCCATGGCCCTCCCAAATTTTTCATAATTTGCATAATAGTTCTTAGATATAAAAAATTTAATGAATATACTTTTATCTAATCTCAAAAATATATTTATTAACCTGCTTTCTTGAAAAAAAAAAAATCTTAGCTCTAATATATAGTGCTCTCTCAATTCTGAATTTATTCCTTTTTCTTGTTTGGTAGTTTCATACCTTCTAATTATTTTAGATGATCTTTTTATTTAATTAAATTAAATATTATTAATATTTAATTTAATTTTTAAAAAATTATCTAAATTATAGCTCTATAAACTAATAGTCATCAACGATCATAATTGTATTTATTAAAAAATTAAGAAATTAGATCATTAACAGAATCACTATTAGATTTAGTAAATTTCAAAGTTATTTGAGTGAAATAATATAAATAAAATAATTAGAAGTAAAGTAAGTATAAATTAGAAAAAAAGATAATATTTTTTTTACACTAATTATTTAGTATAAATATTTCCTCATCAAAAATTTAATTAGATAAATCTTGTTTATTTGCTAAAGTTTGGATTTGCAATATTTTGGTCCCCCTTATAACCGAGTTCTAGCTTCGTCCCTGGATCCGCTATCACGTGTTCTTTTTGCTTTCATCCAAAAATTTGTTGGATATTTTTTTATTACTAAAAGCTTCCAAAGAAAATTTAAACTATAAAGAAAAAAAATTATAATATTTTGCTAAAGACAAAATTGACACATGACAACATATCGGAATATTTCAACGAGACTTCGTTCGAGAGCTCCACACTGAAGCCTTTTCCGTTAGTTTCACTACGGCATTGTCTAGTCTACGGTCAACCCTCTCCTCACCATGCCCCACACGTTACAACCATTAACCGTCTCCCTCTGCATCAGTTTATTTTTTTTTTCCTTAATTTTTAGCTTTACTTTTTCTTCTTTCACCTGCCGCTGTAATGCCAACAGATTAACGTTCAATAACGGCCTTAAACCGTTTGTCTCTTTCCTTCAATCCAAAGAAGCCGCATAAATAGGACAACATTCTACATACACAAAGCTACATTAAAATTTTTATTACCTAATAACTTAAAAAAGAAAAACTCTTAATAACACTATAAATAGTTACCCCCTACGTCTCTCCTTCTTATAACAACCAACTTCTCTTACCACCTTCAAGCATCTTCTTCTTCTTCTTCTTGTACTTCAAATCTCTCCACTCTCTCTCTCACACAATAAATTTTGTTTAGGTCCTTGCTCTCTAGCTTCTTGTGTACATTAATAATTACTAGCTTCTTTCGAGAGAAATCGAAGATGAGTTCCGTTAGAGCGTACGCGTTGCTCGTCGCTACCTTCTTCTTCTCAGGGATGGTGCAGCTCGCTTACGGGGAAGCAACCACGAAGCCGTCTCGCGGGATCGATGGCAAAGCGATCGATCAGGGGATAGCATACGTGCTCATGCTCGTCGCGCTCCTCGTCACTTATCTTGTTCATTAATTATTTATTTCTTAGGTTCCATCACCATATATGTTTTTTTGGACAAAATCTTGGAAAGATATAAAGCACTTGTTGAAACATTGATGAGTTTTTCCTACCCAATTGCAGTTAATCCTTTCATGTACTTGTACCGAATAAAATTGTTTTGTCTTACTATATAGAGTGTGAATTTATATAGTTGATCATAAATAAAGAATTGGTTTTCTTATGAATATATTCACATATTTTTTTATGTTCCAAAAAACGGATATATGCACACTTCTTAGCCGAATGGGCTTATGCGGATAAAGCCCATGCATGTAATTACTGTTGTAAAACAAAACTAAATTGATCTAAGCTAGAGGAGATGTGACCATGATCATTATGAATAAAAGTCCATTAAATCAACAATGAAGAGCTAGGGAGTCGTAATGCAAGATTAAATTTACTCGACAAAGATTATGCATGCAGCTAGCCAAAGTTCTCGATAGAACAACATGCGCGTTGGCAACGTGTCTTTTAAATACTGTAAATATAACTAGTTAATCGATTCGAAAGTTTAAGTTATCAGGTTCGACGTCCTTGAAATATCTCAATTAACAGTTAATGAAGTGTGTCGATGCCAATCAAACTGAGTTAAAATATTTTAAGAAGTTCTAACCGGTTTCTTTTATTAAATCAATGAAACAACAAGCTTTTCGCTTCAGCAGAAGCATACGCTTCATTTCATAATGTGAGCTAGCTTATGCTTTTGATGCTCATAAAGCTTATGCATTTCACTTCCTTGCTGCAAGAATAATATGTGACTTTTAGTTCCGCAATCCCTACGTACTCCTTATCCTTTTGATAGCATAACATATACTACGGAACTTATATTTCATAGAACATTGATTTTAAACACACCATTAATTTTAGAAATTATGGACAGTAAGAAAATAGCTCTACATATAAATACGGCTCATTAGATAGAAGGAAAATCTTTAAAAAAAAAAGAAAAAGAAAAAGAAAAAGAGAAGGAAAGTATGTTTAGACCGAGCCTTTGATGTCATATATCCCTGATTATTTAAGTGGCAATGTCTAGCTATAACCTAGCCATTACTGAGATAAATAGAGCAAAATCTATACTTAATCAAATTAATACATGAGCATATAAATGTTTAATTTGCTGATTAGGTCACTAATTTGATGATTTTTTTAAAAATATTGCGAAAGGCTTATAGTAGATCACTAAATCGACCACATACATGAGCATGATTATCTAAATTTTTATATTCTTTAATTATTTATGATATTACTTAATCATAGAATAATTAGGAGTATATATATGGCTTATTATAAGCTTGTAATTTTGACACTTGACTACATGCTGCCATCTATAAGAGGTTAATTTGTCTGAAGTGCAAATTAAAGTCTTATTCAAATTAAGTAGGATGTAGCTTATACATATATACTAGTATTGGCTACAAGAACACCAAATTTGAATATTATAAAATGCTTCTAGAGTATATCCTCTATATAACCTGAGAAGATGTTTCTTAGAGAGATCCTTTATGTGTCGCTTTTCGTAGTGTGAATATGAGATTCTTAGCGGGCTTCGTTTTGGTATTAGCCCACCAATATTAGACGTAATTAATACGTTTTAACACTTCTTAAGGTGGAATATTATGTACATTTTAACCAAAGATTTTATGAAATTTTTTATTATTATGATTAATTAACCTCTAAACTTCAAAATATATGGTTTAACACACGAATGGTCCACTATGTACGTATATCTACCAAGAAATTAATTGAACTAGCACAAACAGTACATATATAGAAGACTATGGTCCAAGCATACAACAAGTTGTTCCGTCATGTATATATTTGTAACCATCAATTGCTTGATCGGTTAACATATAAAGTGCGTAAATTCGGAATAATGAGCCTATGTTCTTTCTGAATCACTCAAACCTCTAAATAATTAATTAAATAAGTATATTAAAAATACCACCATAGCACACTGATTATGATCCGAGCTTTAGCCCCACCACTAGTATATAAACCAAATCGTTGCATGCAAGGGAACCATCCACAAGATATGCTAAATATTCTTGTGGATAGTGGTTTATGCTATTTTTGCTAGGTTCAATGAATTTTAGCTCAAATTGTTGTATTCATGCATATGCGCACAGCTATACGTGAATCTACTCCAATCCATCCAATCCTACTCAACTAAATAGACCTAAATTGATGCATGCATCGAGAAATGCCACAACTAAAGTTTTAATCAAATTTTTTACTAATAAAGTATCAGAGACAATCCCAAATCTCCTTAGTAGTTGATACGTATCAAAGCCTAGTTAGCAACCCGAATCTAATCCAATACAGTGCCAAGCCTAGTTGACCAAAATGCCCTCCCCGAACTCCAACTCTTCCAAAAATACCATCTATATGGCTAGGAAGATTAATTTCTCTATAAGTAAAGCATTTTCATTCAAAAAACTTGGTAATTAAAAACAAACGCAAAGAAGCAGTAATTATATCCAAATCCAACCCATAAATGTTGCTTTCAACGTAATAAGATACACTAAAGACGCAGTAACCACTTCCTTTCCAATGCAACCCTTTCCAGTTTAATCACACTTTCCTCCTCTATTCCCAATAACTGAGCCCCCTTTTAATGTTCTCAAAACTGCACCCACATATGTTTAGAACTATATATTACCCGGAATAACTATGGCAAGAAAATCTACATAAAAACCTTTAAATATCCACAGCTTAAATACTTTCCTCTATATATATATAGCTCTAAATGCACCTATATATCCTCTCTAGCTATAAGAGGAGATCGAAAAAAATTAACAAAAAATTCCTAGAAATTAAAAATTGACCAAATGGCGAAGAAGCGCCACCACAAACCCCATCGCCACATTTCCAATTCCACACCAAACAAATCCTTAAATTACTTCCCAACCCCTCAGAACCCCACCATTGATATAACCACAAATTGGCTCCTCTCCGGGTGCAAGTACCCGAGGACCCTCTCCTCCGACACAAGCTCTCACTCCCTCCGTGCTGACGTGGACGCCGGCGCTGCTGACGTGGACGGCATGACGTATTCGTACGGCCCCACCGAGGAGTCGCCGCGCCTCACGGACCTCTCCCCGGGCTCCGTCCGCGCCTCCGCCCGCTTCTTCGTGGCCCCCGCCGCCACGGGCTCTCTAATCGAGGAGGCGCGGCTGAGTGGGGCCGGCGCCGCCGCAGCCGACGCGTTAGCAACGAGTAGATCTACGCCGGCGGAATTAGTAATGCGTCGTCGGGATAAGTCGCTGAACGAAGAAGTTCGCGGGGAATTACCGATGAAGGATGGTCATAATAAAGTTTACAAGTCATTTCCGGATGCTGCCGCCGCGGTGGTGGCCCCGCGCGTGGAGGTGCGGTGCGGGGGCGTCGCCGCGGTGGCGTACTCCGACGACCCGTGCGCGGATTTCCGTGCGTCCATGATGGAGATGGTGGCCGCGGCGTGCCACGTGGAGCGCGGGGAGCCGTTGGATGATTACTGGGGGTTCATGGAGGAGCTGCTCTTCTGCTACCTGGAGCTCAACGAGAGGAGCGTTTACAAGTATATTTTCATGGCTTTTGCTGACGTGGCGAAGAACCGCTCGCCGGAGCACCGGCGCCGGATTCCGGTGGATGACGTGGACTGACGTCAGCGTTTGCCGGTGGAGTGACGTGCTTTTTTTTTTTTTTTTTTTTTTTTAATGAAACTTCCTTTTTGCTGCCATTATCTTAACGTTCGGCTTTTTTTTTTTTTTCTCAGAGCTGTGAAAAAAAACTCCTTAAATGGAAAACCGTAAAAATCTAAATTTGAACTGTTGGATACAATTTTAGAGCATTTCGTATTTATATTTTAAAGATCATGAACTTCATAATGTTTTTTTTGAGAAAAAGGTAGCACGCTATCCGCTTCATTCATTGGATTGATGAATTAGGCTACAGGGATGAGGCAGTCTGGGCCTCGAGGAAAACACAGTGACGTTAAAATAAAAAAAAATAAAAAAAAAAAAAAAAAAAAAAAAAAAACGACTACATCTTAGTAGGGAGGAGAAGTTCCCAATCCTTTAGCAACAGCTTGAGCTTCCGCACTAGCGACACCGGGTCCGGCTGAATCGCCCTAAAGATTGTGTCGTTCCTGGTCTTCCAGATGGTCCACCAGCAGCCTACTAAACCCGTTAGACTGTTAATCGTATTGTGCGAACCTTTCCTTCCCATCCATTTGTCCCAAATTGATTCCACGTCTTCCCCTAGGTCGTGAACCTGGACGCCGTCCACACCCATAACTAAAATAAACTTACAGAAAACGCATCGCGTGAATATGTGGTCCACCGTTTCCTCTTCAGCCCCACATAACACACATGTTGCATCTCCAACCCACCCTCTTTTCACTAGATTATCAAAAGTAAGGTGTCTCTTTTTGAGAATTAACCAACAGAACACTTTTACTTTTAGAGGGATATGGAGTCTCCAGAGCTTGGAAGCGCGTGCGTCCCTCGTACCTCCGTCAGTAAAAGCTAGGTAAGCCGATTTTACTGAGTAGATCCCGTCGGAGCTCCATCGCCAAAATATCCTGTCCGGTCTATGGTCGAGCTTGAAACAAGATACTCTTTCCTTGAGTTCAAAGAGGCTAGAGCTCACGCTTTGCGAAAGAGTGAAATCGACTCCCAGAATCTTATTCCAATCCCAGCTGTCCCTCACAAAACAGTCACTGACTTTTACATTTTTATGCTCCGTCATCTGATAAACCGCAGGAAACGACGAATGCAAGGTATTATCCCCGCACCACCGATCTAACCAGAAATCAATAGTTCTCCCATTTCCTACAATTGAGATCGTTCCCCATTTGAAGAAAACTTTGAGGCTTAGAACTCCCTTCCACCAGTAGGAGAACGGTCTAAAAGATTTTCCTTCCATCAGTGGTTTTCTACGTCTGTAGTATAGAGCGCGGATAATCTTTATCCAAATTAACTGTGGAGTCGTGTAGAATTTCCACCACCACTTGGCCAGAAGGGCTTGGTTCATAACTGCCACATCTAAGATGCCTAGTCCGCCTTCTTTCTTACTCTTACAAACGTTCTTCCAAGCCACCAGGCATCCTTTGCCTGGGGAATTGATTCCGCCTTTCCAAAAGAAATCTCTTCGGAGGGCTTCGATGCACTTGATCACCCACTTGGGCGCCTTGAACTTCATAATGTTCCTCTCTCACACAGTGAGTAACAGCTTTTAAACACTTTTTTTTTTTATGCGTACATGTTTTGGATATAAAATAGACCGTGGTCTATGCGGTGATTTCTCCCTAATCGGAGCCGCGTTCACAGGCGGATGCTTATTTTGCGGGCACCTTATTATAATTAATGCCGCTGATATATTAACCAATGTGAGTGTGTAACAAATATGAGCAATTACCAATTTGGTCTAGGACCTAATGCGTGTTAAAAAAAGGAATGGCCATAACATAGATGTTAGCGCCCGTATGGCCATGAGATACAGGTGATAAGAGTTATGCATTTTTCTATTCGTAGGTCATTAAGTGGGCAATATCTTTTCACGTGAGAAGTGTTTATGAATCTCAAAAAAAATAAAAAAAATTGAAATATTCGTGTGATGGCATCATATAAAAATTATTTAGCATATTATATTCGAATTAAATTTACATATTTGATTAAATAAAATTTGATAATTGCTATAGTTGAATAGTTGCCATAAATTTTTAGTATAATATAAGCTAATACTATAATTAAATACTGGGCCACTTCAATAGAAAACCAAACCCATGTGGGCTCGAGCAAATGAATGAAAATTGAAGCCCGGGCATTGTGGGCTGGGCCTCAATCCTCCCCGAATGGAGTTCAAGCTACAAATTCCAATTAAGTTATCTACTATCTAAGCGCTCATTCATGTAATGTTAAAAATGAGGAAAAACGAGATAATTCATGTACAAAGAGACCTACTTAAACTGTTCTAGCTCTATAGAATACCAAAATATTAGTAACCTTCCTACATGTATATTTTACCACAGAAATCGAAGCCTACTTCTTTGTCATATTACATTACCAAAAAGGAGCAATTCATAGTTCACTCCATGGTCACTACCCACAAGATAGAAACTCCACAAAAAAGCCAAAGCATACTCGTTGACGATAATCACTTGTAGGTTTCCATAGATCCATCGCTAGAAACTGAATTCTCGTCCTCAGTAGCCGAGACCACAATATGTTCATAATCGGGGCGTTCATTTTCGGAGTCTGAAACAACAGTGTCAGCACCGAAGTCGGATTTAGTTGGTGGCCTTTGCCTCAGCAATTTTTTTGTCTCCGCATCAGTAATAACTTCTCCATGACATTCAATGTGATCACTCTTAGTTGCATTTCTTCCACTCCGGCGAAGCACTATGTTAGCTTTAGGCTTAGTGCTTAATCTATTATCACCAGCTAGCTTTGATCGCCCAGGAAGGACATTCTTCTCCTCATTAGAGTCGCTTGGATGAGAATCATCATTGTCATCATCATTTTCAACATGATTATCATCATTCTCATTGTAGTCGCCGTCGTCACAATCATCATTATCATCACCATCACCATCGTTATCATGATTGATATTTTCTTCGTATTTGTTGTCATCATCAGCATCATCATCAGCATCATCATCATCATGCTCTGGACTAGAGTTTACTTCGTCTAAAGAGAGAACTGCATTAGAGGGTTTTGACTTCTTGGTTGACACAAGGTGAGCTTGTTTCCCGGCATCCTTATGTAATCTGTCGGATTTAGATTTCCTGTAATTGCAGTTAAGAAACCACAATTTTAGGAAAAACGAAATAGCACAACAAAATAAATGCACTGATATTTCATGATGCAGAGTTGGCCATATTGTTTAGCATGAAGTCAAACCACCAATTTCCAAGTTCAAACCCATCTAAATCACAACCTATTTGACCTTAAGTAGCATAAACTGTAGAGTGGTGATGCTTTCCTTCTTTTGTTTCTTTACTATTGTAGGAATGTGATATGTTAGATCAAGGAGAAAAGGTTCCCACTTCGTTACAAAGCACAAGAGTGAAAGCTCTATAAACAGTCTATGCACAATAAAATACGAGTGTCTAAGTTTGAATTGAAAAACTGGTAGGATTTCAGATAGAAAAGGCACAAACTTCATTATTAATTACTTTCTATGGGAGGGAAGATATCATATGTTTGGCTGGAAAATGAAATGCTTATCTTACTTTGGAAGACAGCTATAAGATCTTTGGACTCTAGTAGCATAGCAGGCTCAATGCGCTTTCTAGGCTTAATAGAATAACAGAACAGGTTGTTTGTGTAGAAACCAGGTTATTAGGTTATTAGTCTTTAGCACTCAATTTGAGTGAAAATCTGTCGTATGGTACAATTAAGAAGAACCAATAAATAGAAAAATAAAGCTTTCGAGGATGGTGTCATACTCACTTTGATATCTCGATAGCCTCACTTATAGAGCGGTCAAAATCATCTGTGTCACAAAACAAGAAAGATGATAAATCAGTATTGCAGGAACACTTTTCCCTGGTTATAATACTGACAATAGTTAAAGTAATACAGGACGTCAAGTAAGTATTCCTACAAAAGAGAGTTAATTATAGCAAACCTGCAACAAGAAATTTACGAGAAGCAATCCTAGAGTATATCAGTATGAATCATACCAAAAGTATAGTTCACAGGCCTACGCTGACGGCGACATCGGAAAGTTCTAACTCCATGAGAACTCTGAGAATTGTATAACAGCATTGCTTGCTTTTGTTGGCGTTTAAATGCCCTTTCCTTCTTCTGTTAGTCGTTCCAAATGGGGAAGTTAGCGATTAGTCTTAAAAGGGAAAAAGAAAAGCAACAACATAGACAAGCTGTTAACTGGCTGTAATTTTGGGA
Organism: Puya raimondii; assembly: GCA_016920855.1. Lineage (NCBI taxonomy): Eukaryota > Viridiplantae > Streptophyta > Magnoliopsida > Poales > Bromeliaceae > Puya > Puya raimondii. Next base: position 195,561,217 of record JABWPP010000050.1, on the reverse strand, counting down.
ATTCTACATAGGCCATTAGTAATTCAAAGACGAGATAATCTTGACTTCCACCTTTTGAACTTCCTCAAGAAGAGGGATTATTTCAACTTTAACAATCTCCCCAACTGCAGCTTCTGCTGAAACCATACTAGATGATAGATTCTCCTGAAATTCCAATGGATTAAGTGTAAGATCACACACTCGGAAAAACTACATAGACAGCATTAAATAAAGTTGCCTTACTGATATCTCCCGAAATTCCTTGAGGTCAGTCGCAATTGTTTCCCATTGAAAATCATTAGCTGGTAGTGTTAGGCGGCCCTTGGCCCTCCAATCCTGCTTGAAATCGGTTTTAAATTCTTCCTTATACAACCGATGACCAATGACTGGATCTCCATCATACCTTATGACCAGGAGGAGAAAGTAGGTCAATCCCATGCATGCAGTTACTGCATCCATCTACTAGTATGTAAAACTATCTGCAACTGTACAGAATAGTAGAGTACATCTTCCAGGTATTGTGACTATAGCCCATAAACATATTGTGAGCTGAGAGCATAACTCCAAAAATAGACAAAAGTGTAACTTAATTTATAAAATCATCTGATATAGGTTTTGAAAAGCCAAACACCTACAGAGATTTATCATCCATTTATTACCAGTAGGTAGTTCCATTGCCATCGCTTGCTATCCTTTCTTTACGGAAAGTACTAACTGCTGTTCCCGTTTTCAGTGCATCAGTGATATATCTCAGCACATCATCTTGCTGCATTGATATGGATGTTAACACAGTAAAAACTTCAAAGAAAACAAAGCACACTCAAGCATCATTGCGTTCTTCATAAGCAATATGCGCAGAAACACAAACCATAATCTAACCAACAATACAGGTATGCACGCATATAGTAGGTCAAAGTTCAAATTCAAATTCAAAGTACTAAATCCACGAGGGAAGAAGAATTACTTCTGTGCGAACTTCACAAAGTGCTTTTAACATTAGCAAACGAGTTTCAGGATCGAGTTGTCCATACAAAGTTATCTCCCGTCTGCAAAAGTAAGAAGAGCATTGATTGACCCACACATAGTGATAAGCTTCAACGAGACGTAACAAACGGGTATTGAGAACTCAATTAATGCATACCCATGATCAGCTTTGAGTGGATTCTCACCTTCAGCAACCTGCGTAAATGCAAAGCTACTTTAAGTACTCGTAGTTGCATCATAAATAAAAATTATGAGCTCAATAATTAATATCATATAGTTCAAACGTACCCACGGCCACCATTCAGCCAGTTTTTTACAAGTTGCTGTTACCCATGCACCAGATTCTGTGAGACTTCTGTGTACTGGCGGTATTCCCTATATGATAATTAAAAGGAAAAAAAATCACAGTCGACATATATTCTAGATATTGTATTGATGATGCACTCTGCCAAAAAGAAAAAGAAAATAACGATCAGTGTAATTGCACATTATAACAGGCCACACAATTGTTTTTTTGGAGAAATACGGCATCAAGAAATCGATAGGATTTCTCAGGATACATATTCTGCATTTATCTAACAATTACACTTCTGCAAATGTATAAACCGAAACTCGAAAACTTCTACTGGAACACATGAGCACAAGAATATCATTCATAGGCGACCATATAGCGTACTTGAAGACCTGCTTTGAAAACGAATATCGAGTCATCTGTGTAGATTAACCATCCCTCCCATCTACTTATATATGGATTCGTTCCATTCAAAGAGAGCGTAAAACAAATTTTCATGATCTAACAGTCGAACATGTCAAAGTTCTAACTTATTGCTAGAAAATGAAAGCCGTATATATCAAGCTTGTCCGACTATCGAACAAAAGAGCATGCGTAGAGGAAGATTAAAATATTCAGCAGGTGTACTAAAATTCACACAATTAATCTTAATCCAGAGTTCAAACCTCCTATCCCCTAACAATAAAAGGTTACAATAGTGAATTAGCACCCTTTTCTTATGTGTGCATCTGAATCAATCGATATGTTCTGTAAGAGAACCTTAACCAGACATGCTGTTGGTCAAATTGACACTGAAATAAAATGTCTCAGATCGACATATCACAGAACTACTAATCATTGTCTCAATTGAGCTAGTACTGAACCAATATATCTAGTAAATCATCAAAATCATAGCAATTAAAGTGCAGTGAATCCACAATCCTTATAGAACCTTCAATAGGGCGATATGAAGCTGAGCCAAAGCATCGTTCGGGGAGATCAACGCCATTTCGATTTCTTCCGCAGATATCTTAAGATCGCTTTGGATCAGCGGCTCAAAAACCTAAATAAACCCCAAGAAATCAACATCTGCAAACATCGAAAAAACAAAACAAAAAAGGTCGTCAAATCGATCTCAATCTTACATGCAAGAAGTTAAGAACCGAGGCGAGTTCCCATCTGCGTCGAAGCTGAAGCCGAGCGATTTGAGATCCGGAATGATGAGGAGGAGAGGGGCTCGAATCATCGAGAACGACCACGTCCTCCTCAGGGATCGCGTGGCTCGCCACGCTCCGCTTCCCGCGCTTCTCCGCCATTTTGAAATTTGAAAAGGCGCAGGAAAAATCGCGGGGTTGGGTTAGGGGTTTGAGGACGATGAGAGGAGGAGAGAGGAGCGAAGAGGAGGCGTGGAGGAGGGTGGAGGAGAACGATGGAGATTGGAGGGAACGGAGATTAACTTTTGGAAAATGTGGGAGATTTCCCGCCGGAACCTGTCTCCTATTTTCTCCCCATCATTTCGAAAGGTTTTTTTTTTTTTTTTTTGTATAAATAACTCCTTCAAATTAAATTTTGCCTAAAATATCCCTGCAAGGTTAATATTCGTATATCTTCTTATGAAATTTGTTTATTTTTTTGTGCAGTGGAAGTATCTATACATACATTAAAAAAAATTGCACAAATACTTTTTGGTAGAATATACATGCAGATAAATAAGGAAAGGTTTTAAAAGCATGAGTGTAAATACTTTTACTGCCGCGAATGTATTTGTGAAAAAATAATATTTATTATGATTTGACTTTTGAAGTACTTCACAAGTACTAAACATGTTTCTTATTAAAGTTTTTTTTATTACTCATCAAGTATGTGCTCTCAACCATATATACACTAACGCTACGGCTGCATTTGGTTCTAGAAATATCCTGGGAGCAAGAGGAATATCTTCTTATATCTAAACGGCAGAGAATTTGAACAGAATAAATTGTTCCGGTCAAAATAGATTGTTCTAAAACATTTCGTTAAAAGTTGTTTATAATACACCTACTTGACAGATTTTGCCGGTGACAAAGCCAAGGCCACCACCAGCTTAAGCCGCAAACCCCGCCTCCTAGTGAGACACCGGCGCCGCAACCTCAAGCAGCAGAGCAGCAGCCTCAAGGAAACAATGCGACCGCGGAGTAGAACAGTGAGCCAATGGACGCGGAGAAATCAGATGGTACTCCTAATCCAACAGCAGAGTAGACTTATACTTTACCGCACAGCAATACAGAGGCTCCATTCATCTCTTTGTGATCACTTACTAAGTTCATTGCTTTGCTTTGCCTAGGCAGAGAGGGGGTAATGATGGAATATACTATGGTTACATGTGGCAAAATGTTTTATGGGTTCCTAACTTGTTCATGCAATTTCCCATAATCTAGTTTGTGGAGAGGGATTAATGGGAAAGAGGATACATTCAGATTATTTTTTAAAAAAGAGAAAAATAATATGCTATCCGTTTCGTTTATTTCTTTTAGAAATAAACTTAGCTGGAAATGTGAATTTACTAAAATTCGAACTTGGGACCTCAGTTATCAATCACCAAGCCCTTTACTATTTATGATAAGGACGGTCGGTTATATTTAGATTATTCACTCTCTATTTTGTTTGGAGACATCCGAGGAATTTTTTTTGATAACATTATTTTCCTGCTATGAACTCGTGATAGTGGCCAAACTTTGGCTCATTTTGCCGCTGAAGAACATTTTAAACCGCTCTTTGGACACGGACAGGTTTATCGGTAATGAGCCGCTCTTTCGACAGTACGAGTGCTTCTCTGCAATATAATAGCAATCTTTGTTGCACGTTTAAATTTAGTGCATGTACTCTCATGGAAAGTTGTTTGATTTTTTATGCATTTGATGGAATCTACTTGTTACTTTTCATTGGTGGTATCAATTTCATTTGGGTGATAGTGTAGATTATTAGTGGCTCCCAATCGGTACTATCATCGGTTACGATTATTTGTGTGCGAGATGAACTAGCAGTTTCGGCCGTAGATTGCAGATGCGAAAAATCGAACTCAGTCATGTGTGTTGAGCCTTGAGCGTGGTTGAGCTTCGAGGGAATTGGGTCGAGTCAAAATGGCTCATCAGGAACGGACCGGTCCGCGCCATTATCAGTCGTAACTCGTAGTATACGACCGTTACAGTGAAGCGTCCCGTCGCGTTCAAATCCGTATCATTCGCCTCTTCGAAACAAAATTAATTTTTGATTTTTTTTACTAATTCCAATTTCCATTGCCGCCAAACACCTCCCACTTCCCCGCTTCCCTATAAAAACCCACTCTCGCAGTTGCCATTCCAAAATGTTCAATCCCCAAACCCTTCCACCGTGAAAAAGCTTTCCCTCTTCTCCTCTCTCTAGTAGAGTAGAGCGACGATGCAGCGCCAGAGATCCATCCTCTCCTTCCTCCGCAGGCCCTCGTCGGAGACGGAGAGATCCCACGCCGGAGCTTCTCCGAATCCTGAACCCATCCACCGCCGGAATCCGCCGCCGCTGAACTTCGTATCGGAGAAGCCCCTCCGCGATGCGCTCCCCGAGATCCGAGGGACCGATACGCCGCCGGAGAAGTTGCGCCGGCCATTTTTCCCGGCGAACGATGGTGGAGGCGGTGGAGCTCGGCCGATCTCGAGCATCATGCAGAAGTTTGCTAGAGGAAACGGAGCGGAGAGCTCGATGAAGGGGTATGTGTTCGTTGCTAAGCTAGGGTTACGGTTGCTCCAGCTCTGGATCGTTCTCCTTTTTTGTTTAAGAATTAAAATGAGCTTTCGATCGTTTTCCTACGTACCTTCTTTACTTATTTTCATGATTTAGTTTGCATCATTTTGTTCGGAGTATGTATTATCACATTGATACACGAATTAAAGGGTGTTTAGATCTATGGAACTATCTGACAATGCTTAATGAGGGAGTACGTGTTCCTTCCTGAACTAGGTTAACGATTGCTCCAGCTCTATGTCTTCTCCTTTTCTGAAATGAGCTCTTGATTGTACCTATATGTGGCTTATTCACTCACAGGATTTAGTTTGCATCATTTTGTTTGGAGACTATTTATCTCATGGATTAGCTATTTAAAGGATATTTTCATTTACGGACCTGTCTGAAACTCTTGAGTGTGGAGTAACGGAGTATTTTCTATGGATTTCCCTTTAGGCCCTTGTTGGTCCTCTTATTTTTTTTCTTCACCAGAATGTAGAAAAGGTGTTTTGGTGCTTGGACGGTGCCGACGAGAAGCTATCATTAAAACTGGATTACTGATCTTAAACACTGTCTTATTGTATCACATGTGATGTAGTCATATACTTATATTTAGTTGTTCTTCATGAAGAATGCTAACTCCTTCTCTGGGGTTTGCAGAAACAAAGAGGACTCTGGTTCCTTGAATTTTGACACCATGCCTCTTGGTGAGAGCGGTGAATGTGTAAAAACTGAAACTCCTTTGACAGAACGTTCAAAGACGTTCATTATGGCTGACTTCAATGGAGGAGGTCCTCTGCAATTTGATCTCGATGCAGATAATTTGGGCCCAGAAACCCCAGCTATGCGGCCGCGTGTTCCTCGTTTCAAGCGGGTTCAAGAAGATTGCCTTGACATGAACAATAAGCAGGGCTCTCCCTCTCTATGTTCTAGCAAAAGGGCGAAGTCCTTTCATGCTTCTCTAATTGAAAAGAAGGCTCAAAGTGAAGCTTCTGAAAGTGTAAGCAGCAAATTTGAGTGGCTCAATCCTTCCAGAATTAGAGATGGAAATGGAAGGCGAGCAGACGACCCATTTTATGACAAGAGAACTCTATACATTCCGCCTGATGCATTGAAAAAGATGTCAGCATCTCAAAAGCAGTACTGGAGCGAGAAATGCAAATATATGGATGTTGTCCTCTTTTTCAAAGTAGTAAGTTTCTAATGAATTATTATGATATCCTATGTAATCTGCAAAAGTTCTTTGATGTAGAAAACAATATTTACTTGGTAAAATAATTGTTAACTCTCTTGTGGCAATAATTGTTGCAATTGCATGCTAAATGGTTACACGATCCTGTCTAAACTCACAATCGGCTATTTGTTTTATTAGAAATTGCCTTGTATGCCATATATAACCTCATGGTTACATGTGTTTTTTACATGATTCTTTAGCTATTTGAGAACCAAAAAAGAGAACTGATAAATGACATATCACTAAAAGTGACAATCATACTTGTTTAATGGTACACTAATTATGATGTTTTACTACTGGAGTCGCAAGTAGATGGAAGAATTTTATAGAGTGAAATGACTCTTATGTTAAGTTTAGTTTGACTGGAATGGTGAGGTTTTGATCATCTCTTGGTGTATCTCAAAATTTAAAAACAAAATCTTTTCTGGTCTATAACATGTGAAACCAGATAAGTAAATTGTGGATCCAAAATACATATGCATCTTACCTCTTTTTAATCATCTTGAACTGTCGATGAATTTATTATCTATTTCAATCCTAGAATATGCTTTTCGTTGCTTGTTTTATTGGCTTGTGATCTGCTTGTCCTAATTGTTTGTCATTCTATGATGCTTCTTTTATTGCTAATTCTTTCCATCAAAAGCAGCTTTCACATTTTCTATTACTAGCACTGCGGGCTCCTTTGGTTTTTAGCAAAGCAGGCTGCCTTGCAGTTTCACTAAGGAAATTAAATATCTAGAGCGTTGTTTGTACTCATTAATTGTGTTTCCTAATTCACAGGGTAAATTTTATGAGCTGTATGAGCTAGATGCTGAGATTGGCCAGAAAGAGCTTGACTGGAAAATGACTATTAGTGGTGTGGGCAAATGCAGACAGGTACCTCTGTTTTATGGCTCAAAAGGAAAAGCCATGTTTATTATAGCAGTATTGTGCCATTATTTATTTTTATGTAGCTAAGACATATTATTATTTTTCATGTAGCTAAGACGCATTATTTATTTTTATGTCGTTAAGACGTATTATTTGGCCTCATGATTTTCATCTAACTTGCACACTTTCTGATCAACTGCACTCACATGCGCAACTGCTTTGTTTCTTCCACTGCATTATATCATACTTTCAATAGTCAAAATCAGCCATGAGGGTAATATTTACACCCACCAGCTTAATGAGATTGTTGACGACTAGTATGTATTTGTGAGGCCTCAACTTGAAAAACATTTCTAAGTTCATTGGTTATTGATGCAATCAAGGAGCAAGGACTCAATGCTCCAGTTTTTACAACAAACCATCATTGCTTATACAACGTCTCATCCATGCTCGTCATGCACAGGTTGGTATTTCTGAAGCAGGGATTGATGAAGCTGTTCAGAAGCTTATAGCTCGAGGGTAAGGAACTTGTTTTCTGGATTCATCCTCAGTTTCTTGATTGAACTCTTTATGCAATTGCACTTACATTGTCAGGCCATTATCAGCTAGAAGGCACATGTTCTTTCAGATATCACAATATATTGGACACTCGTCCTGTCTTCTCTTAGTTGATTGCATGTATCTCAAGATGCAAGATTTCAATTGGAAACTCTTTTAGTAATTGGCTTCCCAATTGTTTCCTGATAGGCAGAAAGTCATGCTACTGCTGAATGCCCTGTGAAACATAATTACTTTGGCAATCCTCTTTTCTGCCAGTTATTTATAATCTCTACATTGATCGTAGGTATAAGGTTGGAAGAATTGAGCAGCTAGAGACCTCTGACCAGGCCAAAGCTAGAGGACCAAATTCTGTAAGTAATAAAGATCTAACAATACATTATTGGTTCTCTTCTAGCGATGCCTATTAGCAAACTTAAATGGATATTTTTTCTGTTTTTCCTCCTATCAATATAAAAGATATACTCCATGCGATACCATGACATCTTATGTTTAGTCTGCCAGTTCTTTTAGTTTTCTCTGGTGTAAATATTGTCTGCAGCTTCCTATCACTTTGTTAGTTCCAAGAGTTTGGTCCTGTCTTTTAGTTATAAGCTTTTGTATCACATACACTATTTGTCATCTAAATTGAAGGATTCTTTGGTTCTGCCTTTTTTCTTGTGTTTCTTTTGTCTTGGATTTCTCATAGGCTATTTTAGTTATCGAATACGTTTCCAGTCGCTAAAAATTGGTGATATGACAAACTTGTAGTCTTGTTCATTAGCTAGATGAATGAAGCAGGTAGCTTGCTACCTTTTGCTAAAAATAATAAATTAGTTGAGAAGATGCAGTGGTAAGTTTATCTCTTGAACTCTTCGTCGTGATCATTTAAGATGCATTTCAGTTCATTTACTATTGTAGTTATTTATTAAGATGTTGTACAGATCTGATCCTTCCGGAATTGTTGTGCTGAAGTGCCAAATGGACTTGATTCCATATGTTTGTTTTATCTGTTTCAGAATATAAATGTTGTCCAATTGTTTTATCTGTTTGTTTTATCTTATGTTGTAATATAAATGTTGTCTCTTCAGATTATACAGAGGAAGTTAGTTCATGTATCCACACCATCAACTTTGGTCGATGGCTGCGTGGGACCAGATGCTGTCCACCTTCTTGCTTTAAAAGAGGTGTTTTAATTTCACAGATTTTTTATCTTATGGTTAGCATTTGGTGGAGTTGCTATTTCTCTTGGATTTGACATACCTCTATCAAACTGATTTAAACCTTCCAAATTGTGTCACGCCAGTCTTTTGACAAAAGTGTAATGCCAGTCGTAAATGCATACTTCAAGTATTTCACGCAAGGTTTTGATTTTTCTCTTTCCAATTTACATATAGGGAAATAGGGTTTCTGAGAAAGGTTCAACTGAATATGGATTTGCTTTTCTGGATCATGCTGCTCTGAAATTTTGGGTTGGCTCCATATTTGATGATGATTCTTGTGCAGCTATAGGTGCTTTGCTGATGCAAGTAAGTTCTTCTTTTCATCTGATTCTCTTGGTCCAATCCGCAATTTATTAATGCATCCTTTTTGCAGGTTTCTCCAAGAGAAGTAATCTATGGAAGTTCAGGTTTGAGCTAAAAATGGACTTAATAAGTTGTTGAATGTTGTTTTGTTGTCTCAGGTTATATAACTCAGATTTGAACAAAAGGACTTTTTATTAGTTGTTGTTAAACTAAAATTTGGTAGTTCATTGTTTCAGGGCTTTCTAAAGAAACTCACATGGCACTCACTAAATATGCGTCAGCAGGTAAGCACTGTTTGGATTATCAGATAGTACTCTTTGAATGTCATGCAAAATAGTTTAATCACAGCTGATAAATATATGACTCATTTGAGTTATCTTGTGCCTCTTACCTCAAGAAATATAGTCTCGAAATTCTTATTGGTATGTTGAAACTTGTTGAGATGGTGATGACTCTGGAGTAGACCAGAGTTGGACATCGAGCATTAGCTTTTGATCAATACAATATGCACAAACCCAACACTTGATTATTTGACAAGGTATATATGGAGGCTCAAAGATGGTCTTTGATTGTCGTTGAAAGAAGATGGTGAAGATGTTAGAAAAGTTTATAGAGTGGATGATGTGAGATTGGCAAAATTATTACTAATAGGAGTAGAGCCTCATATGAATCGGTGGTGAAGTATTATCTTAGAACATAATTGTTATTTACAGTATATATTGGTGGTCGGTTGCTATTGGTCATCGAACCACATATAACATGCTCTATTAATTTCTCTTATAATGCAGGTTCCATTAAGATGCAACTGACACCACTACCTAGCGCAGATTTCTTGGAAGCCGCCGAAGTTCGAAAGTTGATACATACTAAAGGGTATTTTAGAGCATCGTCAGACTCATGGTCTTCAGTTTTTGATTCTTTAGGGAATCATGACCTTGTTATGTCTGCTCTTGGTGGACTAGTTGGCCACTTGTCCAGGCTTATGGTGAGGGTGATTTCTCTTTTCCTCTTTCTTTCAGTTTCCTAGGTAGCCTGACATCCCTTAAATTAGCTGAAGTATGAAATAGTTTTAAGGTAAATTATGCAGATAGTTTTTGTACTGTTTCAATATTCCATCCCTGAGCATCAAAGAATTCTATAAACTGCCCATTTGACCCCTTCCCATGTAAAATCAGTGCTCTTGAAACAGGGTTAAAAAGGCCATTTAATAGGAAAATGCGTGTAGTCAGATTTATTTAGCGACTAGGGATAAATTGCAATATATGAGAAAGTTCAGGGATTGAGGTGAAGTTGCTTCTTGAGAATAAGGTGTTTAAAGCAAAAATTTAGGGACTAAGTGTCAATATCTGGATACTTTACCTTTACAGTCTTATGAACTCCTCCAATTACACTTTCTACAGGTCAGTACGTTTATAGCTTTACGTTTCAGTCAGTCCTTTTTCTGTATTGTTTTCAGAAACCGTTTGATTATCCTATACATATTAACCGGTTGGGACCAACATGCAAAAGGGTCTTGTTGAGGATTTTGATTTATCCGTTAAAACTATTGAGTAATGCTTCTGGGATTTAGTTACAGCTTGAACATGCTTCTTTGATTCTGATAGTTGCCATCTGCAAACAGCTAGATGATGCTCTTAGGAATGGCGAACTTTCACCTTACCACATCTACAAAAGCTGCCTAAGAATGGATGGTCAAACTCTTGTGAATCTTGAAATTTTCCACAATAACATTGATGGTGGCTTATCCGGTTTGTATCCAACTTTTCTCCCACTCACATATATGCTTCTACAGCTGTTATCATAGTCAGTTTGAGATATTGTTTCTGTATTTTCATTATTTGCTTTCTTTTTTAGTGCAGGTACCTTGTACAAACATCTTGATCATTGTATAACTGCATCTGGAAAACGGCTTTTGAGAAGGTGGATCTGCCATCCTCTAAAGGACTTTGACGATATCAACGATAGGCTTAATATTGTCGAGGGATTCATCAAACATTCAGGTTTAGTCTCTATCGTTGTTCAGCATCTTCGTAGGATTCTGGACCTTGAGAGACTATTAGGGCGAGTTAAGTCTACTGTTGGTTCATCATCAGCTCTTCTCTTGCCTTTGATTGGAGATAGAGTATTAAAACAACGGGTAATTCATACTAACCTTCTCTTTTGCATGCTTTAAAAGTAACATATGCACATTAACTCAAATAATTGCTGCTCTTGTAAACTTTTATATAATATTTGTGTTCTGATAAATACATATTGTTTGAATGTTCCCATTGTGTGCAACTCATCCAATAAATGTAATTTATGGTGGTTCTCTTAATATACAGTAAATTTGTAAAGATCTTGGAAGTTTATCTGTAGAGTGATTGTCTTTTACTTTGTTACTCAAGGAGATAGCTATATCATGACCATTTTGACCGATCTTAACATCTGGACACTGTTCTATTTCAGGTGAAAACATTCGGGTGTCTTGTCAAAGGTCTTCGAATTGGAATAGACTTGTTGAATATTTTGCAGAAAGAAGATCACAAAATCTCATCACTATCAAAAGTTGTCAATCTTCCAACCCTTAGCAGTCTCGGCGAACTAGTGCATCAGTTTGAAGTAGCTTTGGATGATGACTTTCCTCAATATCAGGTTATTTGTCTGAAAGTCCATCGAATTTGGGTTATCTTTGTTTTTCTAAAAAAATGGTGCATGCGCCTGCATTGTGCGGATATGCAGCGTTGACCCCTCCACACATATCAATCTATATAGGGTCTAGTAGCTGCATAATGTGCACATGAGCAGGTGATGGCCTATCATAATCAAGTTAGTAAACAAGTCACATAGACTTGGCTTTTAACTCTTTGACATCATATTCTATAACATATTGAACTTGGAAGTTCATTTTCTACTCTTCCATATTTTATGCTTAAAGCCTATTGGGCTCTAGTGGAGGGTGTAGTTTTGTATGATGAAGTGTCGTTTTGAGTAGTGTTATTAGGAGAAGAGCCATATTAAGATCTCCTCAATAGTTCACTCTATAGCAAAAGCAAAAGCTCCAAATTGGAACTTAAGGTTTTGGGACTCAAGATCTCACTTCAGCCTCCTGCTATAGCAGAACCTCCACACTTTTCTATTTGCGAAACATTTAATTAACAGTGGCTTCAATTGAGAGGAGAAGCAGATATGGATATTCTGTCTGATTTAGAAATCGTATCAGTGATGCAATTTACTCAGAAAAACTTCATATTTTTACTCTTCTAATTTTTTTTTATTCTGATTAGGATCATGTTGTGAAAGATTCGGATGCTGATACTTTAGCTGTTCTAGTCGAGCTCTTCATTGGAAAGGCTACTGAATGGTCTCGGGTCATTGACGTGCTCAACTGCATAGATGTGCTTCAGTCCTTTGCATCAACCACGATTTCTTCATACTGCTCTATGAGCAGGCCAATTTTTCTTAGTAGTAATTCATATTCGATGAAATCAAACCAAGAAGATAAAGGACCCATACTTCGAATGAAAGGTCTGTGGCATCCCTATGCCGTCGCAGAACGTGAGAATGGGTTAGTTCCCAATGACATCTCTCTTGGTGAGGATTCAACTGGCCAAAATCTTTCCGCATTGCTGCTGACTGGACCAAATATGGGTGGGAAATCAACTTTGATGCGTGCCACCTGTCTATCTGTTATTTTGGCCCAGGTTAGTTATTTACTCAGAAACTTTTGCTTTGCTTAATGCTAATTACTCTTGTTATCAAAGACAAGCGTGAGAGTTAATTACAAATCTAGACCTTTGTTCAACACCTAAAATTGCTTTGTCAATTATAGCAATTTTGTCCTGCATAACAATAAGACCTGGTATTCTTGTCTTGAACGAAGGACGCCGACTTAGCATCATCCTAAGAGTTAGCAGACTCTAACATGACAACTATTTTTGATTCAGTGATTCTGACATGGTGTATTTGGAGACAGTAGACTACCAAAGACATTCGTTATGTGGAACAAACTTCAAGCATTGATTTGTCAAAATTGATACTCAGTGTATAATTGGAATCAGGGTCAAATTTCAGAGACAATTTGTAATTAACCTTGTCTTTAACTTGCTTTGCCTCTCGTGTTGATTTTTTTGCAGCTGGGTTGTTATGTGCCTTGCGAATCCTGTGTTCTTTCACCTGCCGATATTATCTTCACAAGGCTTGGGGCAACTGATAGAATCATGTCTGGTGAAAGTGGGTGACTAAAAAGCACTGTAAATTTTCTCTATTGCAAGTTGCAAATATAGTAACCTTTTTTTTTTTTTTTCCTTTCAGGTACTTTTTTTGTTGAGTGTGCTGAGACAGCATCAGTCCTTAGAAATGCTACTCGAGATTCTCTTGTGTTGCTCGATGAGCTTGGTAGAGGAACAAGCACATTTGATGGATATGCCATTGCTTATGCTGTACGTATTAAATTCTCATGCCATAAAGGCATTAGTAATCAGCTCATGTTTATTTATATACTTGTTATGTTCGAGATCTTAAGCAACAAAATGTATTTCCAGGTATTTCGCCATCTTGTGGAAAGGGTATGCTGCCGCTTGCTTTTCGCGACTCACTACCATCCCCTCACAAAAGAATTTGCTTCTCATCCTCATGTGAGCCTGCAGCACATGGCCTACACCTTCATGCCAAAAAATGGAAGCTCTTTTGATGGTGACAAGGAATTAATCTTTCTCTATCGGCTTGCTCATGGAGCCTGCTCGGAGAGCTACGGCTTGCAAGTTGCCCTAATGGCAGGGATTCCAAAAATAATTGTCGAATCTGCTTCAACGGCTGGCCAAAATATGAGACTAAAGATCACTGAAAATTTCAAGTCGAGCGAAGGGAGATCAGAGTTTTCGACCCTTCATGAAGAGTGGCTAAAGACGCTTCTGGGTGTTTCAGGGATTAATCAAGCATGCTGGGATGAGGATGCTTCTGATACTTTGCTTTGTCTGTGGCATGAACTTAAGAGCCAATATAGATCAGTTAAATGAGGATAAGGAAATTATCTGTAAATTTTGATGTGGAAAACTCTTTTGAGTTGCAAATTCTGAATGGATCCATGTGATCCTGATTTGAGAAATGCAGTCATATTATCCACATGTATATATATTGAGCAAAGATGTGCTACAATCAATGTTCTTTTTCATATGAAAATCAAAATGGATGAGAAAGAAAATCTGTCCAAAAAATCTGTAAACCTCCTCAAAAATGGAAATTTTAATAACAATATTTCCATAAACAGGAGACAAATCTTGGGAGCATCTGAATTAAACTAATGATTTCATAAACAACGCATTGGTTTTAATGTTCAAGTACTCAAGTACAAGCTTGCTCAATCTTTTCATAAAATGCGCTTGTCAATTGTAATGATTTATGATTACTTATTCACAAAAATCAAAAAGCTTGCTTAGCGAGAAGGAAAAGATACCTTAGTAATGCCAGCTAACTAAATGAAACAAAGAAATCCTCTAACACTAGGAGGTGGTCCCCTCTGTAATGCCTAGATTATACTATTGGCATGGGAAACATCCTGTGTTGTATTAGGCATTAGAGAAAACATTTGCTCCTAAAAATTGGAAAAGAGAGAGTTGGAAAAAGAAGAATCAGTAATCTGATGTATTCAGCTAAACTCATCTCAGAGAAGCAAAGTGAAAATAATCAAGTATAACAGAGCTCTATATTTGTCTACTGTAAAAGAGAAACGATTAGGCCGTGGGTATAAGCAACTACCTTTCCTAGCTCTTACCTAGGAGCATTTATATGATATATAAATAATTCAAGTTAATCATTTATAGTTATCACCGTTTATAACAACGTAAAACAATTATGCTCATGCAAACATAATTCAAAGCGAGTTGGTGTATTTATCTTTACTAATATATGCCAACAGTATCCAAAGTTTGTTTGTCAGGGCCTAGAAGATATAATAGTCTTTAAGGTAAGCACCTTTTGTTCTAATCAAACTCTTCACATGCATTCTCTTTATCTGTGAATAGCATCCAATTAAGAGAACACCATGTGAGCTTAGTAAAACTTAAGTCTGTTACAAAGCCAAACCAGTACTCACAGTTTTCAAAATTCACAGGAAGGAATCACTGAGATGCTATACGACTAAAAGCCGCAACTAATATGCTGCAATATGAGTGAAGATTCAAACCTCTCAAAGCGCCTCACTTCCATTGAGCATTTCCAATACAGCCATTGCGGCTTTCTTGAAACGGTCTCTGTCCTCCTCTAAGATGTTATTTCTAACAGCCACGGACTCCTTGCATTTCTCGATCTCTTCCATTATCTCGCAAGAGCTTTGTTCGATCTCACTATTTATCAGATGTTTCGGAGAAAACATAGTTCACACAATCAAATAGATTATTTATTAGTATGGTTAAAAATTAATAATGTTTTAGCATTACAAAGCTCACCTGGTCATCTTAAGCATGTTCTGAATAGCTCCTTGTACCTGTTGAGACACATCTGATCGCCAAATAACAGGATTAATTAAAAAAAAAAAACCGATACTAAAATGAAGAACAGAGATCAATTAATCACTCAAATATTCAGAGCACATAGCAATATGAGCATTTATACTCAACTGACTATATTGTATACTTAATGGCCATATTGCTGCAGAACAGGTTCATTCGAGCAAGAATTGAAGAGTAAATCAGAGCGCATCATTTTGTTTCCAAACTCTATAATTAATTTTTTTACAATTCATTAATATTTAGACTCCATTATGAGAGTTCTACCATAATTACACGAATTATGCCCTAAAATTCACGTTACTGTAAGTTTGTTGCAGAACTACTAAACAATCAAAGCTCGTAAGCATGTAATATGGTGGAAATACATCAACACTAGCATTAATCTCTCATAACCTAAACTAGAACTCTCGAGAAGCTTTTTCCCATGTCAAATCACAAATCAGAGGAGTGAACGCATCTAATTTCACATTTGTTATGAAATTAATAAAAAAAACCACTAGAATTCAACATCAATTCGTCTTTCGCAGAATTCGAATCAATAGGGATTTAGATATGTAATTCCGTATACATATATCAAGGGAATCCATCAGATATCAAATGATGCAACGGGAAAAACGAGATTGATCGCACGAAGTCATTATAAGAAGCTTAAACGACTTTCGATCAAATCTCTCACGAGATAGCGATCGAAGAAGAGCACGGTCTAAGAATCTAGGGTTTCGTGGGAGGGATCGTACCGTAAAGGAGAGCTGATATGAGGGATTCGCCTTGGGAAGCGGCTAGGGTTTCAGAGGGTGCGGGAGCCGCGAGGATCGCCTTCGAGTGCTCCATCGCGATAGCTCAACGAGGAGAAGAGAGAGAGAGAGAGAGAGAGAGAGAGGGGATCGCGGGAACGGGGGCGATGGGATCTTCTTTTATAGGGCAGCGTCTTCGAGGAGGGAAAGAGCTTTGGTTTCAATTTCAAATCCAACCGTACGTATTCGAAATTTTAATCGGCGGTCACGATTTGATTGACTAGACATTGACCGCGCACTGCAACTGGAGCCGTGTGATTGAGCCAAACACGAGCTAGCTTTAGGCTAGATTTGGGTCAGTTTATTTGGTGACCGAGTCGAGCTACAGTTTTTTTTTTTTTTTTTTTTAAATTTTTTTAGGGGATAAAGCCTGTGGGTTATTTTTTATTTTACAAAGAACCGAGGACAAGTCAGGTTGTTTTGTTATGCACTGAGCCTTAATAATTTTTTACTAGCAAGTGAATTTTTTCGGAGCTTCGAAATGAAGAAGGAAAAAGCTATGTGTACACCCAAAAGTGAGTGTACATTTTACTTCCTATCCATCCAAAAATAGAAAATCATTCAATAGTCACATAATGTGATTTGTAGAGTGAAATCCACCTTTAGATAAAATTAGTGTAAAATCTACACTCACTTTTGGGTGTATACCTAGCATTGCTCGGGCTAGGACTAATATTTGAGCCATAAAAAGTCCAACCCAGCCACATTGTGCTGTGCACCCGACGAGACCCAAATTCACCATGTTGGGCTCGGCCCGAGATATTCGATCCCCTCATCCGTGCAAGGAACGCAATGTTGTTGAATGAAATACTGTGTTAGTAAAGCTTTCAGAAGAAGTATTATGCTTAATTTCTTTTAACTAAGATTGTTGTTTTCAAAACTTTATAGTTCTATTTTTTAATTTCCGATACTACCAAACTAATTAGTTGGTCAAACTCTCTACTTGAGGTGAGATATGATTTTTTCCTACACTCATGCAAGATTTTTCAGCGGTCAAAGGCGCATAGAATGAGCTCGTCTAGAAATTAAGGCGGCTAAAAGTAGAAGCAAAAGAACGACAAACTGGCGCTTAATCACCCGTGCTACCCTCGATCAAACCTAACCTAATTAATATAAAATTTCATTTTCTCATCTCAACACCAACCATAGCTAGCTGTTATTGTCTCCACATTCCTCCTCTCTCTCTCTCTCTCTCTCTCTCCAATTGCATCTTGGAAAAGTAACAGTACCATAATAAGAAAGCTCAAAGAGACAGAGAGAAAGGTGGCCATGCATTAATACTGGGTTCCCTCCCCTCACGTAGAAGAGGGGGAGGAGCTACACCAAAAGGCGCTCTTTCATGTAAAGCGGCGCAGCATTTAAACACCAACTTGTCTTGTTCTCTACCCGCCAGCTGAATCCTTCAGCTTCCCGAAACAAGGACAATTAATTTGAATCCAAAAAAGTTGAAATTAGTCCTCCAAGTTCCTCTATTTAAACCCAGTGGTGTATGCTACATGAATATACGTCCGCATCTCTAATGGCTTCTCCTTCTTCTTCTTCTTCTTCTTCTTCTTCTACTACTACTACTACTATGGCTAGTATGGGAAAGCGAGCTTTGGTCTTCTTGGTTGTATTGGGTTGGGCAGTGAACGTTATGGGTAATGAGAGTTGGATGAAGGTAGGAAAAGAGAGTGGAAAGAAGCTAGTGTTTAATCCTGGCTCAGTAAGGGTTGAGGATTGTGCAGGGAAAGGGAAAAAGGGAGGAGGAGGAGGTGGTGGTGGAATAGGAGGTGGGATTGGCGGAGGTGGTGGAGTTGGCGGTGGAATAGGAGGTGGGATTGGTGGAGGTGGTGGAGTCGGCGGGGGTGCTGGCGGTGGGATCGGAGGCGGTGGTGGGATTGGTGGGGGCAGTGGTGGTGGGATTGGGATCGGCGGTGGAGGTGGCGGCGGGATCGGTGTCGGTGGAGGAGTCGGTGCGGGAGTTGGGATCGGCGTCGGCGGAGGTGGTGGGGGTGGAATTGGCGGCGGTGGCGGTGCAGGCGGTGGCATTGGCGTAGGCGGAGGTGGTGGTATTGGCGGTGGTGCAGGAGGTGGCATCGGTGGTGGTGTTGGCGGTGGTGCAGGAGGTGGCGTCGGCGGTGGTATTGGCGGTGGTGCAGGAGGTGGCATTGGTGGCGGAGGTGGCATCGGTGGTGGTATTGGCGGTGGAGCCGGCGGAGGAATTGGCGTAGGCGGTGGCGCAGGAGGTGGTATTGGTGGCGGAGCCGGAGGTGGAATTGGCGGAGGTGGTGGCGCAGGAGGTGGCATTGGTGGCGGAGCCGGAGGTGGCTTCGGCGGCGGAGGTGGCGCAGGAGGTGGTATTGGTGGCGGAGCCGGAGGTGGAATTGGCGTAGGCGGTGGTGCAGGTGGTGGTATTGGCGGAGGTGGTGGCGCAGGAGGTGGTATTGGTGGCGGAGCCGGAGGTGGGTTCGGCGGTGGAGGTGGCGCAGGAGGTGGTATCGGTGGCGGAGCCGGAGGTGGGTTCGGCGGCGGAGGTGGTGCAGGGGGTGGCATTGGTGGCGGAGCAGGCGGTGGGTTCGGGGCAGGTGGTGGATTCGGTGGCGGCGTTGGGGGTACCGGAGCCGGAGGCGGATTAGGTGGGGGAGGTGGCGGTGGTTTACGCGGAATCGGTGTAGGTCGCCATGGAAGAATAGGTGGTATTAAGAACCATCACAAAGGAAAAGGATGGAAAGGCAACATTGGTGGTGGGTTCAATTCTCCTCCTAATCAGAAGGGACTTGAGCTTAAGAAGCCTTAATAAGATCAAAATAACATTTGCTAGTTAGGTTACAAGTCTCTGGTTTCTTTGCTCTACTTTGCTTTAAGTTTGATCTCGTTCAATAAGATTGAAGTGATGGTGTCAAGTGTGAGAGCATTATTCTCATTCTCTGTTCTAATTTATGCTGTTGAAAAGGGGTTTGTACTAATTATTATTGGCCTTTTCTCCCATTTCGGGAGAAGTACCTTTCTATTTTCTGGGGATGTATTTTTCGTTTTTACATGTTAGAGTAATAAATCATAAAAGTGCCATGCTTAATTCATCTATTAAAATGCTTTTTTTTTTTTTTTGTTTTTTTTTTTTTTTTTTCTTTTTTTTTTTTTTGGTGAATGGTTTTCAATGGAGTGATTAATTTTCTGACTAAAAAGATACTACAGAAACGGACGCATCATCAACAAAAGGTTACACATTGTGTTGAAGGATACAAGAAAGTTGCTATACATGTTTATAGTATGTATCAACAAAAACACTACATACATATTGAAAGAATCACACATATAATGACTATATTAGAAAAATAATGAATGCCCACCAGATGTGGTACCATAATCCAACACACCTTATATATGTCACTTGCTATCTTTTTCTCAAAAAAAAAAAAAAAGAGTTACAAAGAAACCATACATGTTCATGTTGATCAAATACTAATTAATAATAATATAACTAATGAACAAGATAAGTGACGAGGAGCGCGAGGAGCATGAGGACGTAGGCTATCCCCTGATCGATCGCTTTGCCATCGATCCCACGAGACGGCTTCGTGGTTGCTTCCCCGTAAGCGAGCTGCATCATCCCTGAGAAGAAGAAGGCGGCGAAGATCAATGCGTACGCTCTAACGGATCGACTCATCTTCATTTTTTCTGGAAAGAAGCTACAGAGGATATGTATACAAGTAGAGAGCTAGAAAAGAAGAACAGGATTATGCTTAGTTGTTGGTTTGGGTAGGGAGAGACGTAGGGGAGGCTATAAATAGTTTGGGAGTTTTTTTTTTTTTTTTTTTAACGTTGTAAAGCAATAAAATTAATCAATGTACGTAGCTTTGTTTATAATTTTGTCCTCTTTATGCCGCCCCTTTTGATCGAAGGAAAGAGACAAAAGGTTTAAGGTCGCTATTGAACGTGGTGGGAAAAAAAAAACTAAGGGGGTTAAAAAATAAAATAAAATTGAAGCAGGGATATACGGTTCCTGCTTGTAACTTGTAGTTCATGGTGGGCCGGGGAATGGTTGACCGTTGACCAGAGATAGAAAGATCACCTCACAAAAAAATAATCTAATCGACATTTTATTACTGTTTTAATATCCATACATTGCATGCTGTGAATGGTTGTCTCTACATAGATTCTCTCGTACAAGCAATTTTTTTTAGCTTTTAGTATATTATGATTTTTTTTTTATCTTATAAAATTTGGATTTCACGATAATCTTTGAACTACGTAGGTTGATCCGGAACGTAAAGTAGATATTAAATTAAGATAGTTTTAAGATATTTCTGTTCGCATGCTTATTATATTTATATGATTTTAAAATTAGCAAATATATTTTTCAACTCGAAAGATTTTAGACCTATTTGAATGTCAAAATAAGTTATTCAAAAATAACTTATTCGGTATGATATTTTTTAGCATAATTATAAGGAGTTCAACTTTTTTATTTGTTTTAAAGTTTCGTTATTTATAATTTAATAGGATAGCTATTTCACATATAAGTTCATTTATGTCACCTTATTTTATTAGGGGCACTCGTGCGTACGTGTTTGACTCGTTTTGACTCCCATAACGTGGAGCATCAGTTCCCTCCCCCCTGACGAAAACAAAAAACCGGCCTAAAGCGCTTGGTCTTTGTACGGCGACTTATAATTAAAATGTTAGATATCCAATTAGCAATTGATTTGATGATTAGGTGATCTCCACTTTTGGATTTTTACTTCTTTTTTTTATCAGAGTTTAAGAATCGGTCTATATTTGTCGAAAAAATAATAGTTAAAAAAATAGATAACTTCAAATACCATCCCTGTGATTTTATATTTTCTCACTTTAGTTCCCTGTGGTTTAAAACGTATCACTTTAGTACATTATGATTTGGTTATTTTTTTTTATTATTATCTTTTCGTTAATTTTTTTGTTAAATTATACAGAAAAACTTCAAATATCCCACCTATAGTTTATCGAATATTTACTTTACTATCATATAGTTTTAACTTTCTCATTAATTTAACGAAAAAATTAACAAAAACATAACAAAAAGAGAATAACCAAACCACAGGGTATTAAAGTGATACGTTTTAAACCACAGGGCACTAAAGTGAGAAAGCACGAAATCATATGGATGGTATTTGAAGTTATCCCTTAAAAAAAATAGTCCTTAACATGAGTCCAAATTAATACTCCAGCAAAAACCCACGAAAATAAATTAAGCCTCTATAAAAGCAAACACCTCTAGTGCTCTCCCTCCATAGAATTCCTACCTCTTCCTCTTTACTTTCTCTCAACAAATTAGAAAATTAGACTAAGATTTACATAATCCAAATATTTAGTTTTTCGAATTTTGAATTTTTTTGTTTAGAAAAATGAATTCAATTCGAGTTTATGCAATGATCTTCGTCACATTTTTCGTTTCGGGGTTGATGCAACTAACAGCCGGGGAAGTGGTGGCGCCGTCTCCGACGAGCGACGGGAAGGCGATCGACCAAGGAATAGCTTACCTTCTTATGATTGTAGCTCTCCTTATTACCTATCTTGTTCATTAATGGCTTGTTCTTATAGAGTTGTTCTTTTTGGTGCTTTGAGTATTAATAATTCCTTAAATAAGGAGAATGGTGTCTTTGTAAAGCATCCAACAGTAGAAGCACGAAACCAGCGTGTACTTTTTTTCAGTTGTTTTGTTCTTTTTTAAGCTTTATTTTGAAAGTGTAACCATCCTTAATTTGTAGAAGTGACAGTTGTAGAATTGTTCCCATAATGTAACTTTTCCAAATGAGCCTCAAACTACTGCTTAGTTCAAATTATTCAAATTTTGCATGAAGCTTCAACATTTAACAGTAGTTTTATGTATTAAAATTAGTTTCTTTTTCATTAAGTACGGACAAAAATATAATACATGTGAAAATTTAGAGATTAAGGTATCCAATTTAGTTGGTCCCCAACTTACTTAAGTATAAAAGACAAGCTAAAAAAATTGGATTGAAAGCTTAATTATTGTTATCGAAATTTTTTTAATTGTTTGACCTTTTAGAATGAACTGATTTTTGCCAATCGAATTAATAATCTCATCAAAGTTATGTATAATTTCATCAAATTTAATATTTGTATTATTTTTTAAACAATTAACTTCTAGTTGTTAGAGAGCTATCAAATTTTTTACCTAAAAAATTATCAATTAAAAAATAAAAAAAGAGGATTCTACTCTAATTTTTTTCCCCCCTTAAAATGTCTTAAGGACCCAACTTTGGTTATCTCAGTTATTTTTATAATTTGCCTATTTAGTTCTATTTGATATGTTTTGTGTCTTAGTCATTAGTTCTAAGACCCCTCTATGAATTTATACTACTTTGTAACTAAAGATAAAAAAAATTTGTATCTCTAAACACTCTCGGGAAATCAAACGACCAATCACTTCAAGATGGCCGTGCAATGTTTCTCTTATTCATTGTTTCCATCAAAATATTGTATCTCTTAAGGATTTTTTTGACCTATGTTTTTTTTTTTTTTTATAGAGAGAAAGATAGCACGCTACCTGCTTCATTCATTAAGTAAATAAAATTAGCTATATAGGATGAGGCAGCCAGGGCCTCAAAAAGCGGAAAAAATTAATATTAAAATAAAAAGAAAAAGGGTATCGAAAGAAAGATAAACGGACACACGACCACAAGCGAATAAGAATTCAGCCCAGAAAAGTAGCCGTCACCCAGCTCGACAGAACTCGACCCACTCCTTTGCCAACACTCCGATACGATGAGCCGTTGAGATAACGTCAGTCAGTAGATTTCTAAAAATAAAATTATTTCTTTCGCGCCAGAGCATCCACGAAGTGGCCGCCACCAGTATCTGAACCTTTAAAGCGTCGGTCTGCGGACGCCAATCCAGCAGCCGCTCCCAGACGAAGGTGATATCCTCAATAATGGGAAAAAACTTGGGCTCCCCAAAGTGCGAGATAAGAAGAAATTTACTAACGACACACCCCACTAGCAGGTGATCTACTGACTCGGGCTCAGCATCGCACATAACACAGCTGTGATTCCCCGACCACCCCCTTTTGAGAAGGTTATCCATAGTAGGCAGTCTCTTTTTAAAAGCTAGCCAGAGAAAAATTTTAACTTTAATTGGAATACTCAATCTCCAAATGGCAGGCGTTACAGCGTCCTTGACCCCAATATTGGTCGATACTTGCTTTTAAATAATTTGCCTTTTTCCTTTATCGCATTACCTTCTATCCCAATAATATATAAAGCTGTCCAAAATACCTGATATTCCATACCCGATCGGGACCCTATTCGGATACTACCCAGATCCGAACCGGACCCTATAAAAAATAGATAGTATACGGATAAAAAATTATCCATTAGAGTTTCGGGCATAGGTCCGAATACTTTATATCCATACCCGACTAGGACCTGATTTGAACCCGACCTTTTAATGGTAGGATCCATAAGAGTTTACAAATCCGGATCCGGACCCGGACTTGGTGAAGTATGTGATAGTAAATAAAAAAAATTTGAAGTTGAGAGATCAATTTCAATAAAACGTATAGATGAAGGGTCTCTGTATATTTTCATCCTAGTAAAAATCCTAATCGCACTGTTTACTATTTTTGTTTTTTTATTTTACTACTTATTTTTTTAATTCCAATTGTTTACTGCTTGAATCTTTTTTTAAACAAATTTTATTGAACTGAGTGCAACTAATTAGAACGCGAGATTTTTATAGTGAGAGGTTTATGATTTGTCCATAGACTGTTTAATAAAGTTTATAAAAAATATATGCGTACGGGTATCCGTATCCGATCTAGACCCGACTTGTACCCGATCCATATCCGGTCTTTAGTGGGTAGTATACGGGTAGTCACTACCCAGACCCGCTCAAATAAACTCGATGGGTATATTATTTACTTAAGTACCTAGACCCTGACCCGACCCGAAGTTAAATAGGTAGGGTATATATATATATATTTTCCTTATTAATTTCTTTTTAGTGTACGGGTACAGTATATTAACTATCCAGATCCGATCCGGTCCACGGACACCTTTAATAATATATGTCTTTTCTAATTTTTTATATAAATAAAAAGGAAACGTAGGTTATACAAAATATAGGGCTCCTAATGGACCGAGATTTAACAAAAAATATTTTATGCAATCCTACGGCCCAGATGATGGCCCGATATGTAGATGGATTCCGCCACAAAACAGGGCCCTGTTCATAATGTCATCACCATCATGTCCATGGGACCCTCCGCATAATGTACTCACCATCATCTTTTATATTCCCACCGAATGGGCCTATAGATGGATTGGGCCACAAAACAGGGCCCTATACACAGTGTCCTCACAATCATGTCCATGGGACCCTCCACATAATGTACTCACCATCATTTTTATAGGACCATCATGTATACAGGACCTTGGAATAATGTACCTACCATGTACTTTAATACTTTTTTTTTTTTTTTGGTTAAACAAATAAAACTACGAATCAATTGTACACGATTCCACCAATAATTTTCTTCAATTTTCGTATGTGGCTACTGCAGTGGAGAGTTGAAAAATAGTACGAGAGATTACCAAATTCCTTTTTTTTTTGTGAAAGATAAAGAGAGTACACTTGCACTTACAAATTATTAAATATCTAAATTTAGTCCAGCATTTTCTGTGGATCTACCTAAATTTCAGATACTTTCACGTGACCCGATATGCAATTAGAACAATTTCCAAATCTATTTAAGTTCTGTAGATACTAGTTCATAATTTCATCAAATTTGTCTAAGTTTAAAAAGCATTTTTGTGAGAATTGAATTAAACTTTTAAATTAATGCTCAAGTTTTTTTTTTTTTTTTTTTGAGAGAAATGTAGCATGCTACCCGTTTCGTTTATTTCATTTAGAAATAAACTTAGCTGAAAATGTGAATCAACTAGAATTCGAACTCGAGACCTCGGGTACCAACCACCAAGTCCTTTGCCACTTGCGCTAGGGACGGTCGGTAATTTATGCTCAAGTAAAAATTTGGTATTTACTATCACATCATTTGTTTGCCAATTTTTTTTTTTTTTTTTTTGAGAGAAAGTAGCATTCTACCGCTTCATTCAATTGGAATATGAACTCGGCTACATTTTGAGACAGCCAAGGCCTCTAAGAAGGGGGGGGGGGGAAGGTTAGCAGAAACGATGCCAAGAATTCTTGAGGGCTCGAATATCCGTCAGCACACCGCTCAATACACGTTTTGAATTCTTGAAGATTTTTTTATTTCTCTCTAGCCAAATAACCCACCATGTGGTAGCGATGGTTGCCAACTCTCTACTCGCTTGAGCACCCATTTTGCGGCTACAAGTTACTCATAATTCATCTGATGATGAACAATTTCGTATGAATAATTTGTTTGGGAGGAGTCCCAGAAGTAGAGATGAAGTGGCGAGACAGCCAGAGAAGAGATGGTCAACAGTTTCGACCTCGTCTAGACAAAAAACACAACTTACGTCTCCACTCCATCCCCTCTTCATTAAATTGTTCACGGTGAGCACCCTTTTTTTCAGCACTAACCAAACAAAAATCTTGACTTTAAGAGGACTTTTAATCTTCCATAATTGGACATTTTCGTTGACTTGAATCCCACCGTTTTGTAAGAATGTATACAGGGATTTGACCGTAAATTTTTCAGAACATGTCCATCGCCATCTTACATCATCATGTCTGCTGCTGAGTGAGATCCCAGAAATAGACTCCTTCAGATCCGAAATTAAGTAATTATCAGGTTGAGAGTTCGGAGTGAATCCTGACAAAATCTTGCGCCACTTCCATCCATCCCTTCCCCAGCAATTCTTTACTCTTAAGTTCTTGCTTCTGGTCTCGTCAAAAATACGTTGATATAGTGTACGTAGTGGAGTGCTTCCACACCAGATATCGGTCCAAAAATTGATAAATTGACCGTCCCCAATTGAGAAGGTCACACCACATTTAAAGAGCTCCCTCGTCACTAGGACACTTTTCCACCAAGCATAGTGGGGTTTGAATGATGTACCCTCCGCAAGCAACCTCCTTCGAGTGTAATAAGCTCCGTTAACAAGTGCGCCCCACAGGTGATTCCTTTCAGAGAAGATCCGCCACCACCATTTAGCCAGCAATGCTAAATTCACGGTCTCTAGATCTTTGACTCCTAAACGGCCTTCCTTCTTGCTTCTACATACTATTTTCCACCGCACTAGACAGTGGCCGCCCGTGGTCAATAGTCCCCCCCTTCCAGAAAAAAGCCCTCCTTCGTGCCTCTAGGAGACGTATGACCCACTTGGGTGCCTTGAAAATCGAGAAATAGTACAGTGGGAGGTTTGTGAGGATAGAGTTTACGAGTACCAATCTGCCTCCTTGGGATAACAGTTTAGCTTGCCATCCTTC
This sequence comes from Puya raimondii, assembly GCA_016920855.1. Lineage (NCBI taxonomy): Eukaryota > Viridiplantae > Streptophyta > Magnoliopsida > Poales > Bromeliaceae > Puya > Puya raimondii. The sequence goes on along the minus strand of JABWPP010000050.1, from coordinate 195,534,401 downwards.
AATTCGCCTCTCCATTTTATCTATGATCGGCTGCCAGTCTTCTTTTTTCAGCCGATTAGTTGTAAGAGGTAGACCGAGATAGCGGATTGGTAGAGACCCCAGTTTACATCCTAACAGGTTTGCCAGCCTACTGCCTAGTTGGTCGTTCTTCCCCAGGTAGAAAAGCTCGGACTTAGTTCGGTTAATCTTCAGTCCAGACGCCCATTCAAAGATGTGCCATATGAAACGGAGATTCCTCACCTGTCTACTCTTCGCCTCGCAAAAGAAGAAAGTGTCGTCTGCATACTGAATGATAGCTATCTTCGTATTGTCGTTGGGGCCAATTCCTTGTACGAGTCCGTTGCAGGCCGCTCTTTCAGTCAATCTCGCTAGGGCTTCTGCCACCAGTAGGAAAAGGTAGGGTGTTGAAGGATTTTAATAATTCTCATCAAGATTTTATTCTCTTTCCGAGTCCAAAAATGGTGGTATTTTAATTGCTCATAACTTGTATTCGTTCCATCCAATAATTTAATTAAACATATAAAATAGTATAAGAAATATTATAATATGGCTTAACACCAAAAGATTGGTTTAGCCCACCAAATAAAGGCAATTTGGGCAGCTCAACAATCACATTGTTCTAGCACAACATACTGAGGTGTGGAGTGGATGTTTTGGACTAATCCCTATTAATAAAATCGCATTAGCTATTATTGCGGCTCTAAGTTGAGTATTAAGAGAACATGGACCGTAAAGCAAAAGCATGCATTGCACAAAAAAAGGAAAAAAGGAAATCAATCAACAGTCAATAAATTAACAAATAAATGAAACACTAAGCATCTTAATGGCTATTATATAAATAGGGAAATTTATTAAACAGTGTTTAATAAAGTTTCAGTATCTTTATTCTGATTCTGGAATGATTCAAATGATGACATATTTGGTTGATGGGGTCCATTTTAAAAAATTATATCAGAGGCATAACTAGGCTCCTACACACTGGTGAGAACAAAGGTACAATTAATGTTGTAATTATATAATATCAGAATCCGAGCAAGTAGATGCATGGTATCTTAATATATAGCAGGTGCATTGATTAGATTTCCTGTCATTTTAGTGGATGCATTTAGGAGGACTAGAGAAGCAACACTTGCATATATATAGTTGATTTTCGGATTCATTTTCTTTTTTTTTTTTAGTTATGGAGAAGAAATATTGGTGGTAGTAAATAAAATGAATATAAGGATTTTAAAAATGGACGGATACTAACAAAGCTTATTTCGTCAGGCACAGAACAAGTCTCAATTATATATATATATATATATTTAGAGAAAATTTTCCGTATACCTCTTATTACTATTCTATTTTTTTTTTCAAATTAACCCTTTATTTTTCAAAATACTCTATAAAAATTTAAATCTTTCCAATAAATTCTCAAGGATAAGAATATATTTGAAAGAAACTGGCATTTTTCAAGATAAAATTTAGAAACAAAAAAGATAATTTTGAAAATCAGGGATAAAGTAGATATTTTTCAAGTTTTGAGAGGTATATTCGATATTATTCTTTTTTTAATTACTGCTGCTTTATAATTATACTCTCATTAATTCAATAAAAATGACACTTATCTATAATGATAAAAGTTGAAAAGTAATCTAGGCATGAGAAAATGAGCTAAGTTAATATTATCTAGTAATCCAAGACTGATAATCTACACACAATTCTGCTAAGTATTTGAAACCTTGAAGCAAGGATGATAGGCTTGAGTTTCACTATAACTATGAATTAAGTTACTATATTTTTATGAGTATTCTAAACTGTATATGTACGTATTTGGAATTGTTTTTTGACGACGAATTATCCAAAACTAAAATTCGACACTAGTAACTATAACTTAGAGCTTTTTTCTTTCTTTCTTTCTTTCTTTTTGTTTAGAAATAACTGATTTTTTCTTTCTTTCTTTCTATCTTTCTTTCTTTTTTGGGTGTGACATTGCTCACTGATCCCATGCCACCGAAAATCCTGCGTGAGCCCATAAATACAAATAATTTGTAGGGGTTCGAGTTCTAAATTTTAGTACATATCGAGGGTCGAAACCCGCCTTGGTAGGTCTTGTAGACCATCTTCTTTAAAGCGATATCCACTATTTATTATAAGAGTTGAATAGAAACAAATTAAATGTGCAGTTCCCTAGCCCAGCAACTACTCGCAGGATCAACATCAATTAAAAAATGAACGGCTTGATCAACTACTCCTAGAATAATGGCACCCTCTATGTGACACTATATGCCCCATTAACCAATAGTTAATCTAATATTGAAACCTTGGGAACGACTCATATATCATATATTAAACGTGCAACGCATGAGATGTTTCATATTATACACATCGCTTTTAGAAAGAAGGGCATAAATTTAGCACCCAAATAAGGTTTAGTTATTCGCATTCATTAGAAAATTAAACTACTACCAACCACTTATTTCAAAATCCTATAATTAATCATAATATTTTTTTAAAAAAATCTTCTTGTTTCTCTGGTGCTACCCACTTCCTTAAAAAAAAAGCAATAAAATAATAAAATAGTGCATTTAAAAATAATATATTGGGCCACTCTCTAATGGAATTTTTGGTTCTTCGCGACTGGAAACAGCCTCCTGCAATTATTACAGGTGCAAAGGGGAAAGAAAATTTTCTACAGAAGCAAAAGATTCAGTAAAATACTTAAATAATTAATTTAAGATTAAATTATTTCCAAATCCCCTTGTTTCACTATCCCAGTACAATCCATTCTCATTGTTATTCCCACTATTGCCCATGTGAGTCCAGGATTATTCCTTGTATCTGTTTCATTTTAGCCTAGATAAAAATATCACTCATAAAAATAAGTACAAATTAATGTACTAAGACCCCCTCAAAAAAATATTTTCCCAACTTTACATTTTTTTTAATTCGCATTTTCTTAAATTTTATCTTTTTTAATTAAATAATTTTATTCAGTAAAATTAAAATTTTCTATAAAATTAAATTAATTAATAGATAATATTGAATTTAGTAAAATTTTAATTTAACTAATTAGAGGAAAAAATATTGAGCAGTTCAAAGAGTGTAAATAAAAATAAAGGTGAAGTTGAGGGGGCTACTTCCGAAATCTCTATAGTTGAGGGTGCTTCATCCATTTTTACCTGTACATTATTGTATCTTGATTCTGGCATTGGTTGATCTCTACCGTCCATTCGATGGATACGGTGATCGGAAGGTCAAAAAGCTGGGGAGAGATAACGGGGGCCGTATCTTGTCCATGAGCAAACGCTCCACCAATTGGCGCCATATGACACCTGCCACGTCGGATTCCGCACGTGCGGTGGGATCCGCCTCTGTTCGCCACGCCGATGCCGTACGATGAGAGCGATCCACGCCGTCGATATGACGGCAACGGTCGGAGAATCTTCACTCCTGGCCGTTGGATCGTTACGCGGTACGTAGGCGTGCACGGCCGTTTCTCTGACACTGGAAATCATGAAAAGCTGAGTCACGCAAAACGACAAAAAGGATCGTACTTGCAAGTAAAATCCAGGGGGTAGATGAAGAATTAATAATAACAGTAAAAAAATAATATTATTAGTTTAAGAGAAATACTCTGGGCTCTCACAATTTTATTCTAATATCTTATGGATATGTTACCAAATTCTTTGCGATATTTTCGAAGTTTGATTTTTATATTCAAATATCGATATATTAATAATATATAAAAATAATATTTATAAGTAATTGACAGAAGGGTCCGGGTACTATACTCTTATGAGTATGATCGTATTCGTACTTATAAGTTTTTCTCGATGATGGAGCTTTCGAATCGACGATCCATACCGTTAAATATTATCTAGAGCATTTAAAATTTCTAGAAATTAAATTTCATAATTTTTTGACATCATTTGCCCTATGATCAAAAGATCTCAAAGTAGACAATTTTTAACGGCCGGTATGGAATACTTGCTCGTTTAACGGTGTAAAAGAATCGGACTCTGTTGAATTTTTGATAGAAAATTTTATTTACTATGTAAATAAAGATCAATAACTCGGATCTTAAATTGAAGAATCCGATCATCCATTTTTAGGACGTCGTTCAATTTTGACCGTTCATTTTATGCCCACTTGATGGACTTTATAACGATTTCGAAAAATTACGAAATTTATTTTCTAAAAATTTTAAATACTCTAGATCATATTTAACGGTGTGGATCGTCGATTCGGAAGCTCCATCATCGAAAACGACTTATGAGTATGAAGGGTCCTATACTCATAAGAGTATAGTAGCCCTACCCTTGACAGAAATACTCAAAATTTAAATTTTAGTAAGATATAATTGATAATAATTTTAATAATAAACTTTTTAAGATGGAAATATGTTTTGAATCTTTAAAAAACAATAGTATACGTACAGCCCAAAAAGAAGTATAGTTCTTACATCTCGTTAATCAAGGACTATTATAATTGCATCCTTCGCTGGTCAAGGACTATAGTTGCATCCTTTGCTGGTCAATTATTTTTTAGTATTAAAAATTCAAATGGATTTCTAAAATTTAGTTCGGAGGGTGTAAGATCTATATTTTTTTTTTTTTGTACAGCTAGTATTTTTTTTACAAAAATATTATTTTTATAAATTATTAATGTGTTACTAATTATAATATATATATATATATATATATATATATATATATATATATATATATATATATATATATATATATATATATATATATATATATATATATATATATATATATATATATATATAGATAGATATACAAATAAAATGATGAATATATAATAATGGTGATTTGAAGATCTCTCCGTAATTTTCCGAGGACAAAATTTATCCGAATTTCTTTATACATGCTTTTTAGTAAAGAAAAAGTATTATAAATTATTATTTAGTGCCCCTTTTTGTCATTTTTTAAGGAAAAAAAATTAACTAACCAGCTAGTCAGAAAATGTATTAATATTTTTGTTAATATTTTAAATAATCATATATCTCATAATAAAATTATAGTATAGAATTGTAGTTTAGTATAATTTATAAATATGAAAAAATAAATAAAAGCTAATGGAGGTGTTTAAAATTATGTTGGCCATCCATAGTGTCCTCCAACATACAGGTTAATTTGTTTCCGCCCCCTGATTGTGATCATGATATTGTAATTTGGTGCTTGCAAAGAATTAAGAGAGAATTTGTGTTGAAATTATTTGAATCTTGTTTTGTTAACGGATATTATAGTATAATGTAACGGGAAAAAAAAAATCAAAGATAAAAACTGTTGAAATAGTAGTCAATAGCGCAGGGACGAAGTAATAACATGGGTATGGTACACAAAGTAGTTACACAATTTACCCAGCACAATGAAGTGGTGGGGAACATGTCTCGGCCACATTAAGCTCGGTTCGGGTTGAATTGTGGTTCGTGGGTTTAACTTTACATGGGAGAGTAGAAATGGAGTGATTTTTAGGAAGGTCCAGAACGATCCAATACGTGATATTTGCAAGATTAAACAGATGATATCTCTGTGGGGAAATTTTCTGACCAGCAGTGTTTTTTTTTATTATTATTATTATTATTATTTTATTTTTTTTTCGTCCGACATTCCTGAGGCCTTGTTGCCTCACCCATGTAACCTAATTCACCTTCTGAATGAATGAAGCGGGTTGCGTGCTACTTTTTTCTCAAAAAAAAAAAAAACTTTAACTGCGTCGGTTGGTGGGTTGGTACCTTTTGAGTGCGACCGGTAATGATGACGATAACGGTACATTCACGGAATATCGTCATCTAGTGAGTGGTACAGTGCATGTGACCGTAACGGAGCCGTTTTGACCGTTAGACAGTTTATTGGTGGGAGAATCGGAAAATTGCACATGCACCAGGTGCATCATGCACCCATCTCAAAAATTAGAATTTCTTTTTTCTATTCCTGAAATAATCTTATATATTTTTATTTTTTTTATATTATAATTTTTTGATTTTAACATATTAGACCGTACTTGGAAGAGGAGAAATGGGAGGTGAAACTTAATATAGACTATTAATGTAGACTCCGTCCAATTTAAGAAGTGCGACGAAATTGAATTGCATTGCAACAAATTGTCTTTTTATATATAAAAAAGTACGAGATGCAGCAACTATACCATGTCATCATATTTCAAACTAATTAAATTATAATATTATAGAGTTCATCTATTTTATTATATTTTTTATTAAAAAAATTATATTTTCTTTCAAATAGGGAAATTTGATCGGCTTGAGATATATATGATGTGATCCAACTATTACATAAAAGATCACCTTTTTATATAGACTGCAAGATAAGTTAAAAAACTTTGGTATAATCGTGCCTCTCATCCTTATCAAAAATCTGCATACAAATGTAAATTGTGGTGGATTCACTATTACTAGACCACCTATAGAACGAGTAAATTATTAAATTAAATATGATGCACGATATGCCTGATGCATTCTAGGATTTTTTGACCATTGTTTTACTTTTTAAAAAATAATAAATTATATCCCCTTCACTTATTTTTTCAAATATAAACTAAATTAAAAATATAAAATAATTAAATTTAATTTAAAATTTATAACGCTACTCATCAAATTCTTAATTAACTACGTCTTCGCGATTCGGTAAAAAGAAGAGAGTGAATGGGTACATGGGGGTTTGGGGGGTACGGTGTGGGGCCGCCACAAAGTGAAAAGTTTGTGGTGGTATCGATTAAAGATGGTGTAGTGATCACATGTTGTACGTGAGGCATGATGCAGAGCTCCACACACATAAGTCCACACGAATATTATGGCACTAATAAAAGTGGTCCTCTGCGGAACAATTACATGTCGCCCAGGTTTGGGACACTGACATGTGGGGCCCGCCATAAAGTTGGGCCCCGATGTCCACATCGTTACATTTATGTATGTCTTATATATATAATTGCCTTAGTTAAATTCATTGTGTGTAGATTTGAATATACGAATTTTACCTTACTGCATAACGAAGCCCTCTACGAATCAATTTTATTATTATTTTTTAAGAAAAAAATCATTTATTATTCACTTTGTTTATTAAAATAAATAAATTTAACTGCAAAAAAGAAAATGAGACAACAAAATCTCTGAAAAAAATGAGAAAAAGACAATAAAGAACCGAAAGAAAATGAGAAAAAAATAGTCTGCGACCCACCGATGCACAGTTTTACCCGGCATTTGCAACAAATAGCCTAACAAGTCGAAATGCTCTTCTGCAACCTGTGAAAGGGGCCTCCCTCCTCCTCTGCTTAAGAATGACCCACGCTACCCGCTTCGTTTATTTTTTTTAAAAATAAACTTAGCTGGAAATGTGAATCAACTAGGATTCGAATTAGGGACCTCGGGTACCAACCATCAAACCCTTTGCCACTTGCGCTAGGGACGGTCGGTATGACCCAATATTATTTCTCTCCTATAAAATGACCCACTATATATCTGCTCGCATAGTAAGCTTTTTGTTTCTTCACTGCGCGTTCGTTATCTGTCGAATCAATGAAGTCTTAAACGTTACTTTTACCATCGTTCATCATGTGTATAATACTTGATCTGTTCAGGGCACAAATAATGTTAACTTCTTCTCATCTTCTAAGACGACCTTTTATTACTTCATCTTGCTCTTCGAATATGTAGGCTCATGTTGTCCTCTTCAGACACGAATACGTGCCTGGACCACACTCGTATTTATGTGATTTCTTATATTTAATCCGAGTTAACGAGCACTAGTTAATTTCACTTATTATGTTGGACTTATCTATCTTTCTCGGTACAAATACAGTTCGCAAGTTAAGCTATTCATCAGTACTCAAATAATTACAATATTTACAAACTTTTTTTAAGAGAAATTGATATCTTGTTTTATTTTTTTGGATTTAATAGTTTAATAGTTCTCTATAACATTATTATTATTTTTTTCCAAAAATGGAAAATAAAATGTAGTGCCATTTTTGTAGTTTTACTAACCAGCGAGCCCAGCCGTTCCCTTTCGAGCTGCTCATGCATCGCCTCGAGTAGATCGGCTTCTGAGGATCCAAACCCCACCAAACCATTGTAAGGACGCCACTCATTGTCAGTAATTATTGCATGGACCACGGCCTACAAACTGGAGTCTACAAATTAACCTCAAAGCCTAAGGTCTTAAAACTTAAATATAAAATACATATTTTCATTTATAGATATTTTCATGCATATATTTTTTTTACTGATGCTTCGGGTTCCAAGATGCCAAGCAGTTTATTTATATAAGGAAAAGAACTTTAAACGAATCATGCTATCATTTAATCTTATTTAGTATTAATATAAATAGAATTAGGCTGAAATACTATTAATAGTATTTAGATTTTTTTGCTATTTAGTTTTTAATTCTTGGATGAAAAATTATAGGGTTAGGATGACAGTGGTCCTCTAAAGGTTCAGTGGTGGTCCCCTTAGGGTTTAGTGAGTGATTAGTTGAATAGTATGATCTAAAGGGTGGAATTGATTAAATTGTAGATCTAACGGCTAAAAAATCGATAGCAAAAGAGTCCAAATACTATTAATAGTGTTTCAGCTCAATACATATAAATATATAATTTTTGTAAAGTAGCTGCTACTTATTAACTTCGTTTAAAAATATTCTCAACAAATTTGGTACATTCCTATGAAAAATTAATCTTTTGATTCTCACATCTGTAATTTTCTGCTACGTGGAACTATTGGATAATGGATTCCAGGGGAGGTTTAAATTTTTATATTAGTACGTGTGTATGGTTGAATTTTTGTGGCTTTGGTGTATAGACCGCGGTGCAGGCAATAATATCTGACTCGGACGCGCGTCAGTTACGCCGTGGGCCCCACCGGTCTCGGCTTTGTCGTTTTTTGCCATCACTGTCGCCATAAAAGTGAACCCAACCCCCTCATCAGAACCCGAACCTTTCCCCGTTCAACACCGCGGGGCCCACCGCAAGAAAATTTTTTAAAAAAGAAAATAAATCTGAGCCCTCCGCCGCTCCCCCGTGGGCCCGGCGCGATCGCAGCCGTCCGTTCGGCGACGGGAAAGAGGGCGCCCCGATAGCGAGAGATTGTCCCCTTCCGATCATCCACGGTCCACGTGGCCCAGTTAGAGATGAGGGTAAAACGGGGAAAAAGGAATAAAAGTAAAAAAAAATAAAAATGGAGAGGTCTCTTCTCATTGGTTGCTTTAGTCCTTCTATGGTCCAATCCATTGAGAGTCGCGCCATGTCCGGGTCGTAGAGGACACCACCGACCACTGTGGAGTCGGGGGAAACGCTCTTCTTCCACCCGAGAATCGTATCCCCTCCGTTTCCCAAAACCACTTGATTTTACTTCAGTGAAACTAGAAGCAAAAGAGCAATGGGGGATTTGCGGAAGAGGAAACGCGTTTCCACTGCCCAAGCGTTTCCGCATCTCGCTCTCGTTTCGCTGGAGCAAGTGTGGCGTACAATTGGCCCACATCATTCTATTTATAAAGAAATTATTGCATGCGCCCGGTGCATTAATTACTGTACTCCTAAAATACTATATAAAAAGTTTAAAACTAAATTATTAAATTAATTTTTTTTATATTATTAATTTCAAAGGTTATTTGTTTCCCAGGTAATGTTGAGTGTGGTGTATAAAATATGCTAATACACAGGGTGCAGGGAATAATTGTCACTATCTATAGGCATTATGTACGTACCAACCGTAGAGCTACGTATAATAATAGTTACTCTACATTTTGTGTTTTTTTTTTTTTTCTTTCTTTTCTGACAAGTCATGAATGGGAGGAGTATTTCAGAAGCCACACTGTTTCTCTGATTTTGATGCATGCAGACAAAAGATTGAGAGAGAAAGAGAGAAGGGAGGAGAGAGAGAGAGAGAGAGAGAGAGAGAGAGAGAGTTGTGTAGTGTAGTGTAGTGTGTATGCTTTCATATACCTTTGTCAACCTATTTTTACTGGTCCTGGGTCTCTTCACTGAGCTCTCTCTCCTCTATCCGAGAGAGAGAGAGAGAGAGAGGGGGGTTTATTTCCTCTTTTCTCTCAGATTGAAGGGACTTGAGTGAGAAAGGAGAGCAAAAAGCAAAGGTGGGTTTTTTCCCATTTCTTTGTGGGTTTTTCTCTATGTTCTCTGTAGTAGCAGGGTACCCATTTCCTCATGCACTTCGTGGGTCTTGTCATTTGGTTGGGTTTTTGCCTCTCAAGTTGTTATATTTTGGTTCGTTTTTTCAATCTTCTCTCTTTTTATTTGGATGATTTGGGTGTGCATTGGTAAAGAACTAAAGATTCGTTTTTTTTTTTGTGTGTGTGTGTGTTGTGTTGGGATTTTTTAACTTTTATTTTTATTGTCCTGGTTCTGCTCAAGGAAGCTATTTTAGTGTAATCTCAGGTTCATCTATGGGATCCTTTATTTGCAGTATTGATTGCTTTATCTGATGCTACTTACTTGTGATTCAAAATGTGATTTTTAGATGATTTTGTAGGCTTGATGCGTCAAAAATTTCCTGGATTGGGATTCGGTGACATTATAATATCTATGATGTCGACACTATGTTCACACACCTCTAAATCCATCTCCTTTGTAAAACATTTGATGTTTCATTTAAATGCAACAAAAAAAAAGAGATTTTTTTTTTATTTAACTGGGATTTTTAGTGGGTGAGTGTGATGTTGGTTTCTATGCCTATTCCTTTTTTGTTGAATAAACAATCTCATATATTAGATATGATCAAAAAAGGACGTTTAAATATATGATCATACTCATTTCTGAAACACCAATATAACTGATGCTCTTTGATTTAGTTCCAACAGAGATGGATTGTGAATTTTTTTTGGTTTTTTCCCTTCCCCACTTTTTAAGTGATTTTTGTTAATGTAGTCATCCTTGAGGGCTTCTATCCACACTAAAAATTCCTCCTTTTTTCTCTGTCATTTTGATTCAGGGATTTGTAGAAGAGATTTAGAATAATGCTAAGGAAGAGGAGCAGGCCATTTCAGAGAGATCAGAGCAAAGCCCACATAATAATGCATGATTATTCACCCCCAGAATCATCCTCTTATGATGGTTTGGTGCAAAAGGGGAGGAGCTCCTCACTCTTTAGCCTCCCTGGTCTCTTTGTAGGATTCACCACAAAGGGCTTATCAGATTGCTACGATTCTGAGAAAAGCCCAACCTCTCCTCTTGATCACAAGCTCTTTTCCAATCCAAGTATGAGGTCCCCAAGGAGTTGGGACAACAAAAGAGTTGGCCTTGGCCTTGTGGATTCTCTCAGTGAAGAGGAAACCATGGTTTGTGGGAGAGTTTTGGGGAGCAAAAACATACTTTTTGGATCACAAATGAGGATCAATATCCCCAATCCTAAGACCCATTTGACTGGTTTTAGAGATGGTTCTTTAGGAGCAGCTCCGAAATCTTTGCCTAAGGACTATGGGATTTCCTCGGTTACTCGTGCAAAGATGGGATTAGGATTTAAAGGAGCTGAGTCGGTGCGCCGGGAACTCGGAAAAAATCGATCTTTTTCTGCCGATTTGGGCGGATCGCTGATTCCCCCGACTCAATTTTATGAGAACCCAAAGGCAAATTCTGAAAATTTCCCATCCAGTTTGAAGAACACTCTTTTGGATTCGCCTCCGCCGGCTAAAGGAAGCTACAGTTTTGAGAAATTCTCAGGCTCGCTCCCGATATCAATCGGTGAGATCGAGCAATCGGAGGATTATACCTGCATAATTTCTCATGGACCTAATCCAAAGACTACTCACATTTTTGGGGATTGTATTCTTGAATCCCACAAAATTCAGTCACCTGATAGTAAGAATAAAGAGCGAAAAGAGGGAGTTGGGTCTTCTTCTTGGGTGGTTAACTTTCCTGCGGATTATCCACCCTGCCCTGCTGATGACGATTTCCTGAGCTTCTGCTTCTCTTGCAAGAAGAAATTAGAAGGAAATGACATCTACATCTATAGGTAAAAAAAGTGTTTTTTTATGAGCTACACATTTCTTTTTGTTTGCTCATCTTTTCTGAATCACTTACTAGTTCCTTATGTTGTAGCATTGTTGTACATAAGCTTTTGTGTTATTGGAGTAAATTGTAGGTGAACTCATGATACACTGCTAATTATAGGTTTTTCCTGCACTTTTAGCCTTTTGCTTGTGATAGTTGTTTGTTGCAACTAAGTTAGTAGCTTGCGAAAATGTTTACCCTTAGTTTCTTCGATGGATTGCAGAGGTGAGAAGGCATTTTGTAGCTCGAATTGCCGTGATCAAGAAATCTTAATCGAGGAGGAAGCAGAGAAACAATCGACAAGCTCTGAGGATTCTCCCGGCCCTTTCTTTCACGAGGACATATTCATGTCCGGGATGGTCGCCGCTACATAACCGAAGAATTGTCGTGGCCCGACCAAACCAGCTTGTGGGCAATGAAAGACTTTTGAAGGTAAACAAGCCGATCGTCCGTACAAGAAGCGCTGTTCTTATGTGGATCTTTCGCAGCCATGGATGGTCGCGATGTACATTCCAATTTGTTTGCTTATTTTTGTTTTAGAGCTCATTGTGATGCTGGCGGGTCATGACCGGGAATTGTCAACCCCCCCTTTTATTCCGATTCTAGAGTTCTTGGTTATCTGATAAAACTTTTGGCGTTCGTCTTATAATTTTGATCTTAAGGGTGTTAGCCACTCCATGGGCTCCCCATTTTTCCTTTTATCTCTCTGCTGCAGTATTAATGTAAGCTTTGCGAACTTCTTAAGTTAATTTTACAAGCTGCTTTTTGGTGTATACAATTTGATAGTTTATACTATCCACTATATCATTTGCATCTGCTGGAAACTTGCGATACTAAATTCCAAGTTAACTCCAAAATCGAAACATGATCATAATCGCATAAAATTCTCATTCTGATTCTAATCTACCACTTTCACTCTGTGTTGCTGGAGAATTCATTATGTGAAACTTTTGTAGTCTCCAAGATGTAAATTTATCTGTGTTTTGTTGAAACTCCACTCTTCTTTAATTATCTGGGAGTCGAGCTTTATGACACTATCATTCCAAGGAGTAAATTTTGATGTGTTTCATTGTCTAGATTTGATCCAATACCCTGGTCTAGGCTGATGAATAAAACAGTATGACATATATGTCTAATTCTTTTCCTGGGCTTCTTTATCTGCCATTATTGTTCTTCATTTCATCCATCATCATATTACAATTCGTTGCGAATTGAACCTGTCTCTCATGATCATTACTAGTTCGCATACCCCTTGCATAATTTTCATCTCCTTACACAAATCATTAGCAAAACTATCTAGTTTGGCTGAGATAAAGGGCACAATAATTTTAAGATTGAAGGGTCAATTTTAACTATTTAATGCTTCTTAAATAGAAATAATTGTAAATCGTGATATGAATAGTGGAAGAGATTCAGAATTATAATATAAATGAAGTGGTCAGCAGTCGAGCGACCGAAATTGAGCGTTCAAAATTTAATTTGTTAGTGTGTTCACCGTGCTTAAAACCATTACCCTTTGTGTTTCAAACTATATTCTTTGCTAAATGTATGAATTTTTATATCTTTTGTGAACAATATCTCTTTCACCTCATTGTTTGGGGAAACTTTGTGATTTTGTTGTACTCCTCCAATATCGGTATACAAAACAAAAGTCCATCGTCAATGGTAGCGTTGGTTCCAAGAACCTGGACGTGAACTCGCTCCTTGCCCAATCTAAGTAAAATGCACTAACCAACAAAATTGTGCCTATCAATTTCCTGAAACTTTGTCTTCTTTTTTTTCTTTAATATGTGAGCAATGGGGTTGGGAAAAGATCTAATTGTGAGAAGTGGAAGTAACGGTTGGACTTGCTTAAAAATGGATCGTTGATCACTTTCAATTCAAAAAGTTTCAATAGATTCCAGTAGTCTTTTTTTGCAAAGACAATTTAGGGACTCATTTACACTTTCTTTTTATTTGCATTAATTGGAGAAAGGAAAGGATATGAAGAAACTCTCTCACTGGTTAAGCACATCTATGTGTCATCATCGACGAATTTAATTGCGTATTTGGAAATGTAGATAAATGTTTTTGTCACATGATGATAAGGTTAGCTTAATTAGCTTAACCATCAATGTCACTCTTACCTACTATCACTAACGCTGTCGGTGTGTTTTTAGTGTACCAAACCCGATCCAGTAAGAAAATCAAAGGTCCAATAAAACTTGGGCCCGGTCCGCTTTGCCCGGTCATTTTCGACTGCGACTCGGACCACCGCTGATGGGTCAAATCTAATCTGGCTTGAAACTAGACTCGGCCCAAACCCGACCCTATCGATTATTTGCTCTGATTATAAGACTTTAGGGCCAGTTTAGCAAAAGCTAGTTTAGCAAAGCGACAAAAGGGCTTTGCAGTGTGGTGTGAGCTACTGGAATGCGTATCAGTAAAAGCATCTTGCAAATTGCTTTCGCATCAGCAGGCACGAACGTTATAATTTTTTTTTTTATAGAGAAAGATAGCACGCTACCCGCTTCGTTTATTTTCTTATAGAAATATACTTAGCTAGAAATGTGAATCAACTAGGATTCAAACTCGGAACCTCGGGTACCAACCACCAAACCCTTTGCCACTTGCGCTAGGGACGGTCCGTCTCATTTGAATTTGTTGAGCTGAGATTGTTAGGTAGGATATGCGCGGAATCACCGACTATGCACTGTGATGTGCGTTGCATGCGGCACCAAACGAGGCCTTAATAAAAGTTTCTTTTTTTTTTAAGTTCTAACAGGGAGGCACTTTTCTTGGGCCATTAAAAGCTTCGCAGGCCTTTAATAAAGCCCAAAAATATTTAGGCCCATATTAGAGCCTGTTTTCATTTCTCTGGCCCATGGGCCTAGAATAGCTTTTCTTTTTCTTTTTTCTTTTTTTCGTTAGAACTTAAAACGCTACGTGGCCCAAAGCTGTTGTCACACAGCAGATAGATCCCCTCCGCTATGTTGCTGAGCCGGCGCACGCTCATTGGGTGACCGCTCAAAAAAGCGAACCGATGATGACGACGTGGCATCCTGCTAGCGGCCATAGGCCTTGAGCACACACTGCCGTAGAATGATAAATGGACGGTGGAGATTTCGATCCTTGGAGTTGGAGACAGTTATTGACACGCGTTGCTTTAATATTCGCATGTGTTGATTTGTCCGTTGGATTACTGTTGCTCCTCAACCTGCATATTCAGGGCTTGATAGTTTTTTTTTTTTTTTTTTTTTTTTTTTTTTTTTTTTTTTTTTTTGAGAGATAGATAGCACGCTACCCACTTTGTTTATTTTTTTTGAAAATAAACTTAGCTGGAAATGTGAATCAACTAGAATTCGAACTCGGAATCTCGGGTACCAACCACCAAACCCTTTGCCACTTGCGCTAGGGACGGTCGGTTCAGGGCTTGATAGTTACAAGACTTTTTTTCGCACATTGGTCCTCTTTGTAATTCCAGGAAAGCCCATCAATCTAGAGGATTTATATAATAGTTCATCAAATCATCATCCCCATGCACAATTTACTTCTTCTACCCAAGATAGTGTTTGGTTTATCAAAAGAGCATAAAAATATTTTTCATTTTTTTTTTATGAAAATCATTTTCTACCGTTTTTATTTTTTGGATAAGAAATTAAAAACCAATAATGCTACTTTCTTTTTTACAAAATCTTGAAACTCTTTTTTTTTGCATGAAAGTTACTCTTTAACGGCCGGTAAACTATTAATCTGTTTTTTTCTAACTTTTTATGGTGGAGTTGCTTGGAAAATCAGAAAATAAAAAAGGAGAATCTATTTCAATTCAATAGATAAAAAAATCAATATCTTTATCTTATATTTCTCTCTTGCCGCGATCCCTTCTCTCTCCTCTCTTCATCATCTAACTAAGAACAAGTATGTAGCCTTCAACAAAGAACAATATTTGTTCAACTGATAATTTATGATAATATATTAGAGCTTTGATTTGCTAGTTTATTATCTTTCAATGTAGTTTTCTATATTTCATACATGATAATAGTTTATTTAGAATGAAAGTATTGCCAAATCTATCCAGAGAAATTTCAATGAAATCATTCAATAATATTGAATGGTTAGTGAATATAAATATCTTATACTTTTTTGCCTCGGTAAACTAAGGTAATAACAATCATTTATTTAAATTTTTCTGAAATCTATAGACAGAGTAATAGTGGATTATTCAAACAGTAATAAGTACTGAGAGATGTAAGAATTGTTTGATTATACTTTTACTTTACACACTAGTATTTTTATATAAAAAAATGTACAATGATCTTTTAAGATGCATTGTTGATTCATTTTTTATTCTATAGAAATAAAATATGAATCAGAAGCGGTAAAATTAAGGATTTCTTAAATTTTTTTTTTTCTTAATCGTATACTTCCTAGCTAGTACTTCTGAACACATACAAACCAAAGAGACCTCACAATTTTTATTTTTTTTATTTTCACAAAAGAGGGACGTTTCTCACATATCTAAAGTTGCGAGGGACTTGACTGTAAGAGCAGAAAATAGGCCTTTGTATCAAATCAAACTTTCGAGGGACTAAGAAGCAAACAAATTCTAATTTCCAAGGGCAATACCGTAATTTCAAGTAGGTGCGAGCCCCATTCCTTCTCCACTCACTCCAGGGCTACAACAAAACCTCTTTCAATCCTCCGAGGAAGTGGATACGCTCTCCTCCCCCAAACAACCCAAACGCAATAAAAAAGATGGGATAAACCAAAGTAGAAGAAGAAGAAGAAGAAGAACGAAGCGTATAAACTCATACAACGCAAACAAAGTAAGCGAATAGCTCTCCAAAAAAAGAGAAAAATAAAAAGAAAAAAATCGTAGTAGGGGAAAAGAGGGAGCTACGCAAATGGGGTTCGTAGTGAGCTCTTCGAGCTTCTTGTGCTCGCCAATGTCCGTACCCTCCTCCCACCACGCTCCCTCGTCCCCACTCTTACTACTGTGCCCTAAGAGGAGATCCACAGCGAAGAAGGTGCTCGCGGTGAGCTCCAGCAATGGCGATGGTGATCTCAGTGGTAGTTCGTCGAAGAGGAGAGCGATACTCCTTGTGGGTGTCTCGGTTTTGCCCCTCTTTCACCTCAGAGCGATTGCTGTGGAAAATTTGGTTAAAGGTTTGTGTGCTAATTCCCTTGTTTTTTCTTTAAGAATTTCTATCTATTTTTCAGTCGTAGTTGGTAATTTTAGTCTTTGTAGCAAGTTCATTAAGTAGCCTGTGGAAATTTCTAGTGTGTTTTGGGTAGGTTTATGCTCGAAGTGTTAGAACTATGAGGATTTTAGTTTATTTTAAACAATAATCGATCAATAGAAAACATTGGCTACAGAGGAATTGGAGGATCTGGATCAGCATATGCATGAAAGATATGATTGCAATGCCGACATCCTAATTTCAGGTGCGCCTTGAAAATTGTCCCGTAACGGAAGATGATGGGTGCGCGATTGTGTGTGCAAGAAGTAGAGGACTAATATTAGGAAGTAGATTAAGGAGGATTTACGCATTTTGTCCACGTGGTTAAGATCCGTTCTGAATTGGGTTGTCACTGCGGTGTCAGAGAGTTCCTTCGATTCGTTAGCAGCAGTACTTAATTGGGAAAGTTTATCAGTTCTCAAATACTCATATATCATTAGATTTTTGGGATTCTGAGAAGCATAGTGTCAAAAGAGGAAAAAGAAAAAGAAAAAGAAAAAGGGGATTCAATTAGGTATATATGACCTAGAGTAGAGTACTGCTCTGGTAGCTTGGTTTTAAGAATTTTATTCACATGTTTAACGATTATTCTCTTTCGGAGAGTTACACATTATCCTTTAATTCGGTAATGTGATGAAATTGGTATAGGAACCCCTATCCGTGTCTTCTGTAGTTTCCAACTATTTTTCTGGTCTCGCAATTTGAAACGCAAGATTGACCTTCAATTTGTTTCTACATTTGTTTATTCATTTCAATCTCTAGTTGTTTGAATTTCAGGTTATGTGTTTGATCAAAAAAATAATCCCTGTAGAAAGTTTTTGGCTCTTTGTCTCAGCGTATTGATTCAATTGTCAACTTTAACCTCATGTCAGCCTCATGAAGTACTTTCGTCCAAATTTTATATGATATTAAGCAAGAATCAGCTATATTCCTTCCATATATATGTGATATCAAGCAAGAATCAGTTAAACCTGTACAGATACAAAGATAATTAAAGATGCGATATAGTAGAAGGCAAAGTGTCCTTGCACATAATGTGGAATACTAACCCTGAGACAGAACATCTCTATAGTGTCTTTGTCCCTTACCTTCATACTTAAATATTCGTACAATTCATAAGTTAATATTGCAAGAAAAGGCAAAATCTCCTTCAATTCCCTCTCTTACAATAGAATAATGGCATAATGTATGTTTTTCTCACCGGAGATTTCATACACATAAAAGAAATCAATTATGAGTCTTTCTTTGTGATGCAGGTGCATCATCTCATGATGCCTCACCAATGCCCCTTGAGGCATTTGAGCAGAGCCTCACCTTGAAGCATGAGGCTACCTTGTCTCAAATAAGTTTTTCTCGAAGAAAAAAGAATTTATGTGAGTAATTTATACCTAAAACCATAATTTAATGTTGTTGGTTCTGTGAGAACTCTTCTTCATTTTAAATTGTATGGTACAACGTAAGCGGCTTAAAAGGCTACTTGGTGTTCATAGCATGTGGCAGACTATGTATATTGCCAAAGAGTGTTGCATTTGTCTTTAGGAATTTTCAATTTGAGATTAGTGTAGTAGATGGGTTTAAAATAATTTTATCCTTATAATTTAAGATTATACATGTTTATCTTACATGTTTATCTCCTCGTCCATTCCCCATCACACTATGGTTTGTTTGACAACCTCTACTGATCTATCTTATTGTACAGATAAAGACAGTATAGCAAAGCCAGAAGTGCAAGGTGCTTCAGATGAAAACACTGTAGTAAAGCCAGAAACGGAAGGTATTTCAGATGAAGAAAATGTAGTAAAGTCAGAAATCCATGGTGTTTCAGATGAAGACAATGTAATTAAACCCGAAATTCAAGGGCTCCAACAAGCAGGGAAGGAAGTTTTATTGCAGGAGCCTAACCAATCTGAGGTGGCTTGATAACCTTTCCTTTCTAGCTATATAATAACCAAACAATTCATCATGAGAGTCTATTATTTTTTTCTTGTTTAATCTAATATATTTAGCTCTTTTCTGCAGCCAGTAAAGTTACAAGTAGGACCGGGAAATCCATTTGTATCTCTCCTAAATGGACTTGGAATAGTGGGGTCGGGCGTTCTTGGTGCATTATATGCTACATCTCAAAAGGAAAAGGCAGATCTTGAATTGAGCATTGAATCTGTAATCCATCTGCCCCCTGGTTTTTAAAGATGTTGCTAAACGGTCCTCATTATGTATTTATGTGTTGCTTGGATTATTTTCAACCCATGTTTATGCATCATTCTGTATAGTTAAAGTGCTTGCTGTGCCTTTATTGACCTGATGTATGTGCTTAAGTACTTTTCTGATCGATTTATCATGGGTGGATACGTATGTCTGTAATTTTTCCTTTCCTGAAATAAAGCATATAAAACATGCATAATTTACTAATGAGCTTCTGCTGATTAATTTCTCAAAACTTCTCAAATTGTATTTGATGATCTCGAGCTACATTGATGGCCAGATTTGATACGAGGTGTCAATGCATTATATCCTCTAGAAAGCTGAATTAGGGTCCCCATACATAGTTGTAACAAAATCTGGATTTTCTTTTCAATGTTCTTTTACCGAAATGAGCTTTGAATTTATTATCTTTTCAATGTTCTTTTACCAAAATGAGCTTTGAATTTGTTATCGCATAACTGTTAATGCATTAATTGGATGTTCTATTATTCCTGAATAGATCAATTACCTTTTTATGAAAACAAAGTGCATTATGTGCTAAAACAGTGTTTCTTTCCTGCTTGAGGTGAGGGAAAGGCTTACTGATTACTGTCAAAGCATTTTTATCTTTAGATGAGTAAGGGTTACTGTGGACCTTTTATCTGGAGATTCAACGGTCATTGCAACTATATTGTTCTCTCTTCTTAAGCTATCCAAATTTTTCATCAAAATCAGATAACTCCCTAATATTTCTTTCGTTTTCGGAATTCAGCACTTATCTTTTTAATTCCTGTTTTGAACTATATTTTTTATGGTCTAAAAGGGTTACTTTAAAGAGAATCAAGATAGGGTCTTTTATCTCCCTCCTCCTGTATATTGCTCTGAAATTTAACACCATTTGATGACGTCCATTTTTTGACAAAGGCGAGCTAAGCAACACTTAAATTGTGTCATCAAAAAAGAACAAGAAAAAATTTATACACAGGATGTCATATGCTCTCTTAAAATAGGAAGAAATTTGATGAAGATCTGATTTTGTAATCATTAAGGTAGAAGAAATAGTTATAATTTAGAACATTTTTGCTGCCTTTCTTTTTTCTAATGTAATTATCCAATGCAGATGAAAACCAAACTGACCAAAAATGAAGCAGCAGCATCTTCAATGAAGGAAAACTATGAGACAAGGTTATTGAATATGCAAGAAGAACAACAGAAGCAAGCCAGGAAATTCCGGGAGGAGGAAGCTTCTCTGTTAAACCAATTGGCCTCTGCAAAAAGCACTTGTGTAGCCTTGGGTGCAGAACTACAGAGAGAGATAAAACTTGCTGAGGAGCTGAAAGCAGAAATTGGTCGACTTGAAAGCAGTATCACACAAGCCAGAGAAGAAAAAATGATACTTGAAGCAAAAATCAAAGAAAAGATCGATGCTATTGATGTGTTACAAGATAAAGTAAGCCTTCTTAGCTTAGAGATAAATGACAAGGAGAAGAACATTGGTGAACTCAAGTTATCACTTGAGAGTAAGGAAAAAGATTATAAAAGCCTAAGCTCTATGTTTGTTCAGAGTAAAGAGAATCTTGATACTGCAAATTCCACGATAGAACAATTGAAGGAAGAGATTTCAACAAACAGAGAGGAACTAAGTGCGAAGACGTCTTCAATTGATTCTTTGAATGAGAAAATAAAATCTTTGCATGCAGCAAACAGTGAGATTGAGGAAAAAATTCATGGTCTTGTGGAAGATTATGAAAATTTGAGGTCCTCTTCTGAAAGAAGAGCAAACCTTGATTCAGAGCTTTTAGCTAAGAAGGATTGTCAACTCCATGAACTCGAAGGAAAGCTCGCTTTTGCATTAAGTGAAGCAAGCAATGACCATGAATTGATTAAAGTTCTGAAAAGAGAAAGGGATGATTTAAAAGTAGCAATAGAGAGAGAAATAGAAAGTGTGAGAAAATTGAAAGATGAGCTTAAATCCACCGAAGAGGCATTGGGAGCTACTAGACTGGAGGCTTCAAATCTTTCTAAGGAACTCAATGGAGTGAAAACTTCGTATGAAGAACTAAAGTCCAAGCTCTCGAAAATTCAAAGCGAGTTTATTGAAGCAAAAGAAATTTTGACGAATAATCTGGAGGAGGCAAAGTCTACATCAGAAGCTCTTTCTAACGAGCTGACGTCAATTAAGGAGGTTCTCAAACAGAGACAAGAGGAAATTGGAGCAATGTCTAATCAATTGAAAGCTATGACAGACGATCGTGATGTCCTAAAGAAGGAATTATTGGAAATCTATAAGAAGCTAGAATCAACAACAAAGGAGTTGAAAGAAGAAAGAAATGTTGTTACTACGTTAAGCAGAGAACTTGAGATTTTAGGAAAACAATTGCAAAGAGATTCTGAAGCACGAAAATCTCTCGAATCAGACTTAGACGAGGCTACTAAATCACTTGATGAGATGAATAAGGGTGCATTATTGCTCTCTAAGGAGTTAGAGAACACCAATTTGAGAACTGGCAATCTTGAAGCAGAGAAAGAGATGCTACTAAAGGCACTTAATGAACAGAAGAAAATAGCAAAGGACGCACAGGAAAATATAGAGGATGCTCAAGAACTTATTATGAGGTTAGGGAGTGAGAGAGAGAATTTGGAGAAGAGATCTAAAAAGCTTGAAGAGGAATTAGCTTCAGCAAAGGGTGAAATATTAAGGATGCGGAGGGAGATTAGCTTGAGGGGAACTACTAATGAGAAACCTGTGAATGAACAGCATCAGAAGACCAATGAAGTTGCATCTGGGAGACCTTTAACCGTTAAAAAGACTGCTACTAATAGGAGAAGAAAGGGGAGCTCAACATCATAATTTCTTACTAGAATATGGTTGGCAAAAGATCTTTTTGTTGTTTGTTTCGTCCTGATATTATATTCAAAAAGATTTTTGGAACAACATAGATATTGCCGTGTCATTCCCTTACAAATAGCTTTGAGGGAACTTGATTTCATTGGCTTTGGCCATATCTTGCTAGGAGTTTCTATTTCTTTGTTGTGATTCATTGCATGAAGAGATCCTACGATACTGAGAAGTCGAAGAGTTGAGACATATTGTACATAATCCAGATAAGGAACCAAGCTGTCAAAATGCAGGTAAGTTTCCTATGCTGGAATGATCTAAATAGTTCGTCTGCCCCATATATACTTTTTCATTTGTGCAATGAGTTATCTCTAAATCATCTCTCCTTTAGCTGCTTATCTCCCCTTGTATCTTTCTATAATTCGCCTGTGTGTGATCTTTACCTCTGTTCTTTGGGATTGGAATTGTTGTTTGTGTTCCTGCATCAGAATTATAATTAGTTAATACTATCAAAATCTCTTTTTATTTTTTTTCTCTTTTCTCGTCTGAGAAATTGCTAGTTCTGTTTCTTTCTGTTCTTTATTTCTTTTTTCTTCTCTCCTATTCTCTCATCCAAACAGTGCATAACATCTTTTTCTATTTACAACACCTTTTTGGCTGTCACAGAAGCATAACCTTGACTACGCATATGTATATTTTTTTTTGCTTTTTGTATGTCAAATAGTTGCTCCTCAAGTGAAGAGACTGTTGGTTGAGTGGGCTATAGTGTAATTGGGCCAGTATGGGCTTCTCTCTTCATCCATGGAGGCCCAGAAGCGATGTGGAGCTGTTGGATCCAATTGGGCCGAAGAACACACATGCTCGGTGCTTCGTATTTAAGAAATTTCAGTGTAACGGGTATACACCGTGGACGTGAGATGACATGCGGGGCCCACAAGCTTTTCACTCTTGAGAAATTGTTGACGCACCCAGTGTACCGTGAGTCACACTCTCCTTAAGTCTCTCATGAAGGCCTCATGAAGGACAATTTATTGAATGTTCTATATTAGATTCAGAAGACAAAGTTAATTGCTGTTGATTTTTCGAAAAAGTGTGAAATTTTGTTTTCTAAAAAATTAGTTTTTTATAGATTTTTTTTTAAAAATTTCTGTCTGTTCGGTTTGAAAAAGAAAAGCTTTTTGAAAAAGCCATTTTCCATATTTTATAAAAAAATTAGTTTTTTACTTTTTAAAAAAATAAAAAATAAAAATACTAGTTTTTTATAAAATTAGGAAAATATTTTTTCAAAGATACTGATTTTTCTCGAAACCAAATATGCGGAAAACTAAAAAAAAAAATTTAAATTTTTTTCACACCCTTCTGAGAAACCAAACAGCCCCTTAACAAGAGTGGGAAAAATAGTACTTAGTTTGAAGCTAGAAGTTCTGGGTTTGCCCCCGAGTTGTAACTATATCAATTATCAAAGCTGGTAGTTAAATATTAGATATGGTGTAGGAAATATATAGATACACCAGGAGCAGGCGATAATTTCTCACACTCTTGCCTCCGCGACGTCTAAGATAGTGAGCGGGGCAATTTAGTAATAACAAATAACTGCTATGTGCATGTTTCCTTTTCTTTTCTTTTTTTTCTTCTCTTTAAACTACTAGCCTGGTTTGACCCCGGGAGCACCGTTCTTCATTTCGAAGCAAATTTTTTTTTTTAAAAAAAAAGAGGAGTCGTCGCTATATTTACTTCTCTGCCATCGTCGCTCCTCTCGACGATTCATCCAAGCGGAAAAAAAAAATGAATAAATAAAAATAAAAACAAATAAAAGAGTCACCGGATCGCGCGTCCTCCCCCCACATATTCCTTCAAAACTCTCCGTCTCTAGGTTTTCGCCTCATCGATCTCCGGATCTCCTCATCGCCTCGCGGTTTCCCGCGGAAAAATGGTGCGTATTCTCGATCAATCCCTCTTCGATCTGCGCTGTTGATGTTAGATCCACCATACACTTCATTTGATTCGAAGGAAGCACTTAATTTGATGCTTCTGTGCTCCAATTTTATTGCATTCGTTGTTTTTGGTTCCATTCATGAGATTTAATCCAGTAGAACTTGGAATTCTATTGAGATTTTGAGTTTATTTGATCAGCTGATGATGTTATTGTTTGTTTTCTTATTTGATGATGCAGCCTCTCAGACTAGAGATCAAGGTACTTACTATTATTAGATCTCGTTGCCTTGGAGACTTACTTTGTTCAAATTTTACTAATGCATGTACATTTTCATTGTAAATTTGTTTGAAATGATCGATTCATCAGAGGAAACTTGTGCAAAGATCAGAAAGGGTGAAATCTGTAGATCTGCATCCAACAGAGCCATGGTAATGGGAAATGAATCAGCGATCAATGTCTTTTTCTCTTTTCAAGTAACTGTGGAAATTGAGGTCTCTGAACTACGTTTTGCAATAATGTATAGTTCTTAATTATTTATGCTACAGGATTCTGGCGAGTCTTTATTCTGGAAGTGTTTGCATCTGGGACTATCAATCACAGGTGAGAAACTGATCCAGACATATCACTTATGCATTTTTTTGGTGCTTTTTAGAACTTCTCTGGTTTAGGAACAATTGTTACAAAATGCTAGGCACACACTCTTTGCTCCTTCATAAACTGACATTTGTTATTGGTAGAATTTTTTGAGTCATTTCTTTATGTTGGTGATTAACCTGCATATAACCCGTTTATATATCTACTTGTGATTTAATAGCCTTTAACTGTCGTCATTACTATCATTCTTATTGATGCAAATGCTTTTGAACTCATCGACTAAAATGCAATATGTGGATTAAAAATAATTTAAGGATTAGGATCTGGTTCATCTAATTTGCATATGATGCTTAATGGTGACTGAAACAACAAATGAAATATTCAAAAAATTGTCAAACTTTGATATGCACACTTTTGGAGTTCACATTGAGCACTGCCAATAAACTTTGCCTGAATTATGCTTCTTCGCCTCTGTAGACCAAGTAAAGACGTAAAAATTCAGTTCGAAATCCAGCCTTATAAGAATCGACGATGCTGAACGATTTTTTAGTTGGGCGTATGGGATTATATGCTAGGGGTTCTTAAAAGTACAGCTTGCGCTTTTGTCTTTTTGGTTTTGTGAAGTGTGAATTTTTAGAGTGAAGTTTATGTACGGATTGGTTCTTTTGGATTATTTTCTTAATACAAGTTTGGTGGTATTTCTCCAGACTATGGTGAAATCATTTGAAGTCACTGAACTACCAGGTATGTTGTCCTCAAACATTCTCTCTCTCAGCCATCTTATTTGATCACCAGGAGTTTGTCTTATGTATCTAATTTGCATTTTCAGTGCGCTCTGCTAAGTTTATTGTACGCAAGCAGTGGGTTGTGGCTGGTGCTGATGATATGTTCATTCGTGTATACAATTATAATACAATGGACAAAATTAAAGTGTTTGAGGCTCATACTGATTACATAAGGTGTGTGGCTGTCCATCCGACCCTTCCATATGTGTTGTCGTCATCTGATGACATGCTGATTAAGCTTTGGGACTGGGATAAGGGTTGGATATGTACTCAAATTTTTGAGGGTCACTCTCACTATGTGATGCAAGTCACTTTTAACCCAAAAGATACCAATACTTTCGCAAGTGCCTCGCTAGATCGCACGATTAAGGTCTGGTGTAATATTCTTAAAATAGAAAACTTGGTTTGTCGTATGCTGTTTCATGTTTTTGATCATAGTATGTGTCAAATTGTAATCTTTTCCAGATATGGAATCTTGGTTCTCCGGATCCAAACTTTACATTAGAGGCCCATTCAAAGGGTGTAAATTGTGTCGATTACTTTACTGGTGGTGATAGGCCATATTTGATTACTGGTTCTGATGATCAGACTGCGAAGGTCTGCTTCCTTCATATTCATCACGAATTTAGATTTTACTGCTTTACATAGTTTTCTACTCATGCATTCTCGTGGAATCAGATCTGGGATTACCAAACAAAGAGCTGTGTTCAGACACTTGAAGGCCATACACATAATGTTTCAGCTGTCTGCTTCCATCCTGAGCTTCCCATCATAATTACTGGCTCAGAGGATGGGACTCTTCGCATATGGCATGCAACTACTTATAGGTAAGCTCTTATTCTTCTGACGTACATGTATATCTCTTCAGTATCATGTGTCTGATATTTTGTTTCATTTTGGAAATTTGGATACTGATGAATTATTGTGGATGAACATGTTATCTTCTGCATGCATGAGTAGCCTAGGACCTAAGTAGTTCGTTTTGTTCCGAAGATGTTTTCTGCTTTGCTGGTTAGATTTTTGCTTCTAAACACACTAAATTTGTTCCTTATCAATATTATGATGCTTAATTCATTTGAAATTTACTTATAAGTTCTGGAGGAAGCCAAACATTTTGATGTTTTTCGAACATTTTGTTGTTTCTAGTAGAGATTTAGTTTTAAATTTACATTTTTCGCAGGCTGGAGAATACACTCAACTATGCCCTTGAGCGGGTTTGGGCTGTAGGATGCATGAAAGGTTCAAGAAGGTAAATAAAAGTTCATCACTTGTATTTTGAGGACTGCATTTTACTGCTGTATCAAACTTATTACGAGAATATACTATTAGTGAGCATTTCATTCTTCTCTATTTTAAACTTTATCTGTAATTTATCTTTGTACTACATACTTATTAATATTCAAAGTGATGGTCTATTATATATGAATAACGATGATTTATTTGTCTAAAACTGTGTCATAAAAGACGACAAGTGAAACTCAAAATTCTTATGATATGTTGCAATTTTTTTTTCCTTTTTTTTCAAGCATCAGCTCTACCGAGACTCGAATGTCCTTTAAGTAATCCGGGGGAAATCATGTCTCTTTCAGTTTTTGTTCAAGTATCCTCAATCTTCCTCTTCCTTTCATTAACACTTGCAACCTGTATAAATGCTTTCCTGTGTTATGATCCTCTTAAGTGGTTTACATTGGTTTCCAAGTCATCCTGATTAAACACATCGCATCCTGTAATTTTGCATAGTCTAACTTGCCATTCGTCTAAACAAAAGTACCAACATTTTCATTTATAGGGTGGTAATTGGATACGATGAAGGAACCGTCATGATAAAAATTGGCCGTGAAGAACCTGTTGCTAGCATGGATAACAGTGGCAAAATTATATGGGCAAAGCATAATGAAATTCAAACAGTTAATATCAAGACAGTTGGGGCAGACTTTGAGGTTTGCTATCTCTGTTACTGTATCCAATAGAAAAGGTTTAACTCCTTTGAGTTAGTTTGACAGTTCTTAGTTGGTCATACTTGTAGGTTACAGATGGAGAAAGACTGCCACTGGCTGTGAAGGAGTTAGGAAGCTGTGATCTTTACCCTCAAGTAAGTTTTATGTACAAGCAATTTGTTTGTAATGCATCTAGTAATGTTTCTCCCTTTTCTTTTCCTAGTCCTGTTAGATTTTCGTTGGTAGAAATTGCACCAACTCCTGTAGAACTGGTACCCTAGGAAACTACATGGCTTGAAAAATTATCAATACATTAAACTGTTAATTTTTGGCCTTTGGCTATGCTTCCTTTTTCTGCTTCCTAAATATGCATATTCTTTGTGATTGATTGCACTGGAGGACAGTGGATTTTTTCAATCTGTAGTATTACATAAAAGGGATTTGTTTGGCTACAAAATACAAAAATTTGCCAGCGACCTTTTCGCCTTTTTTTAAGATGAGTTTGCATGCTAACCAACAATAATGAGAATAGGGAAGTCCATTTGCTAGCACATTCAATCACATAGAATTTGAGCTTCGCAAAGGAAAATAAAAAAAAGAAGATTTAGTTAAGAGAGGTGTAGCTTCTGACATCAACGTAGTATGTTTATGGTGCATTTGGCCAATATCTAAGATACATTTGTCATTTTACTTTGTTGCATCATGTTCTGAAATATCTGAAACTTGCGTATCAAATCTGTATTTGTTATATATTGGTAGGTAGGTTATGAATATCACTAGAAAGTCGATTACATGGCAATTTTCAGACCTTAAAGTTCAGAGTCCATTTTATTGAAAAAAAGAAAAAGTAATCTTTGCACAAGGTTATTCAGTCGTCTATATCTCGTACATGCTTTAGTGGAATTGCAGCATTTTTCTTTCACCATATTGTTTCTAAATTATTTCTTTTGAATCTTCTGATACAATGCTGAGGCAATGGTACTTGGCTAATACTTTCTAGTGCTTGAATTTGATCTTCTTTCTTTTAGTATCCAATGGTAATGTGTACTGTTCTATTGGTACAGCGCTTAAAACATAATCCAAATGGGCGATTTGTTGTCGTTTGCGGGGATGGAGAGTATGTCATATATACTGCATTAGCTTGGAGAAACAGATCTTTCGGGTCTGCCTTGGAGTTTGTTTGGTCATCTGATGGAGAATATGCTGTCCGAGAAAGTACTTCCAGAATAAAGATTTATAGTAAAAATTTCCAGGTTTGTGTTCTAGTAATATATTATACTTTATGAGGGTCTCTTATGCAGCACCAACATTTTACTCTCAACTTTATTTCTAAGACTGGTTATTGCAACAAATGAACAAATGTAAGATGAGTGATTGAACTATCTTTTTTATGATAAGCATACAAAGATGCTTCATTGCCAAACTTTTTTATGTGGAAGCAAATACCAATGAAGATGTCAACCTGCTTTGAAGCTCAGAATTTATGGTACAGAAAGATGTGCTGAGTTTATTCCATTCATCATTTCGTGACAAAAAAAATCCAACATAACGGTTTATATTTATCAGTAGGCATTTACATACATAATTTCTGTTTTAATGTGGCTTACATAATTTTTGTTTTATTGTGTCCTGAAACTTTATGTAAGGTTGAGAGTTAATGCATTTTCAGGAGAAGAAATGTATCAGGCCAACCTTTTCTGCAGAGCATATTTTTGGGGGAGTATTGTTGGCAATGTCCTCCAATGACTTTATCTGCTTTTATGACTGGGCTGAGTGTAGACTGATACGGCGTATTGATGTTAATGTTAAAGTGAGTAGATACCCTGCTATGAATGTTATGTATATATTGTGGTACAGTGTTGCACTGCATCCAGGTTCTTGTTTAAGTAATACCTCCACATGGTTTTGCAGAATCTCTATTGGGCGGATAGTGGTGACTTAGTGGCGATAGCAGGTGATACATCATTCTACATCCTAAAGTACAATGTAAGGGGGTTCACAGTGAAAGTTTTTCATGTATATCTTATCTGCAGCTTGATGTGTAACCCTTCATATATCCTTATTTTTCCTGCAGAGAGATGTTGTTTCTTCTTATCTAGAAAGCAGAAAGCCAGCGGATGAGGAAGGTGTAGAAGATGCCTTTGAGCTTCTTCATGAGATCAATGAACGGGTCCGAACTGGGATATGGGTCGGGGACTGCTTCATTTACAATAATTCTTCATCTCGACTGAATTATTGTGTTGGCGGAGAGGTAGTAATTAAGTAATTTGTTGATGCATTTTTGAAGTTTTGTGTACTAACTATTTTTTGCACTACTAGAAATATTACACAGTTACTCATTTCTTTTATGTAGGTCACTACCATGTTTCACTTGGATCGGCCCATGTACTTATTAGGATATCTTGCAAGCCAAAGTCGAGTCTATCTTATTGACAAGGAGTTAAAGTGAGTCTTTAAAGTTGCTTCGGATATTTTCTCATCCTGTCATCATCATCTTCTTCATCATCTTATTATTAATAGTATTATTATCATTTTTTTCTCTATGACAGTGTTATGGGTTACACATTACTTCTTGGTATGATCGAGTACAAAACCCTTGTGATGCGTGGGGATATGGACAGTGCAAATGATACTTTGCTGTCAATACCAAAGGAACATCACAATAGGTGCGTGCGTGTTTCTTGTCGGAAAGCTCGATACTGCTTATGATATAATTGATATTTTTTCTAGACCCAAATTTCTAATGGGAAGCAAAAGTATAAACAAGTAGTCAATGTTTTTGCTCATCGGGTGTCTTCTCATTCTTTTCAGTTCTCCAACTCCTTTAGTGCTATCATTATTTCTATTAATCTCTCCTTTAACATTCCCATTTGTTAAAATCTCAGTGCGGCACATTTCTTAGAGTCCCGAGGCATGGTAGAGGAGGCTCTCGAAATAGCTACTGATCCTATTTATAGGTTTGACTTATCTGTGCAACTTGGGAAATTGGACAATGCAAAGGTATGGTTCATGAGTATGGTTGCTCCATAACAGACAATATATGCAAAAACAGTGTATCTTAGTATTATCCTGTAAGAGGATGTTAATGTTTTACCATTATTTTTTTGCTTAAGGACATAAATTTATTCTGCAGGCAATTGCGATTGAACTACAAAGTGAATCTAAGTGGAAGCAGTTGGGTGAGCTAGCTTTGTCCGCTGGGAAGGTATATTAGTGAACTTCAAGAGAATCTAGTTTGTGTTTTTTAATTCCAAAAGTTTTTCTGCAGATGATAGTTTTACTGTGAGTTGCCGCTTAGCATGTTATGTTGCATAAGGCAGAGGAACAATTTTAGTCTGCATAAGAATTTGTCAAGCGGATAATGCAGTTAGAAATGCTGAACTCATTGGGAAGTTACTTGTGAAATAAAATTAAGAAGAAAGATAGGCAGTAGGTACACACTTATTCTCTAATAGGTTATACCGTCAACCTGTTGTAAATCCAATATTATACAGTTAGTGGTCATAAAGGCTGATTTATAGTATTTTCCTATGCTTTGTTGCTACAGTTGTAATTCACTAATTCTGTTTAGATTGATATATCATCCCCTAACTATATTATCTTGTAAATCTTGCTGCACTCTTTCAAAAGAATTTTTGGTACACTACTATTTGTTTATTCTGTATATTTTTTTTTAATATATGCAGTTAGAGATGGCCGAGGAGTGTTTATCACACGCTAGGGATTTGAGCGGCTTATTGCTTCTCTACTCAGCTCTTGGGGATGCTGAGGGAATAACTAGACTTGCAGATCTTGCTGAAGAACAAGGGAAGAAAAATGTTGCTTTCCTTTGCCTCTTTTTGCTTGGTAAATTAGAAGAGTGCCTTCACTTGTTAGTTGACAGGTATATATGCTTGATGTGCTCTATGCCAATTATTATCCTATATAATATGTTTGTCCTTTTGGTATTTAAGAACTACCTTGATGATGATGATTGTGATATGCAATTCTCTATACAGCAAGCGTATACCGGAGGCTGCATTAATGGCACGATCTTATCTTCCTAGCAAAGTCGCTGAGATTGTAGCAACCTGGAAAAATGATCTTCATAAAGTACATATTTTATCCACTATTTCCATGTTTACTTCAAATGCCGTAGTTGATTTGCTTAGAATGTGATGCAAGCTAAAAGCTTTTCCCAGTTGTTCAGTTCGAAGTACCTGAAACTGATAATAATTTATGTTCTAGCCTTCTACTTATTTGTTCTTTGTATAGGTCAACCCAAAAGCTGCAGAGGCTTTGGCTGATCCTGCCGAGTACCCAAATTTGTTTGAAGATTGGCAGGTAGCTCTTGCTGTTGAAGCTAGTCTTTCCTCCAAAAGGTGCCAGTTGCATGGCTCTTCTATTTATTTACGCTGTTAGATTTTTGCATGCAAATTCAACACTTAATTATGCTCATATGTACATATATCATCTTAAACTAATTATAGTGAAATACCAGGCAAGTTTATAGGTTATATCTTGTGGCAAAAATATAGAATATAATTGCTGAAAACAAGAATTCTCTAGTTACTAACGAGCAGTAGCTCAGTAGGTGCCGTTGCATCTTCCTTGTTGATAGCACTTCAGAAACTGACTTTCCTCATTTATTCTTCCCTGAATATTGGTGTTGAAGTTGTACAAGGGTGTAGGCCTCAAGATGGATACCTTTAGTTTTGTTTCATGAGGCCAAATTGCAAATATTGGCGTGGATAAATCTCTTGCCAACTAACTTGCTGAGATTTTGTCGATTTTGCTCATTTATACAGGGGTAACTATCCATGTGCTGAGGAGTACTTAAACTATGCTGAAAAGTCGAAGATAAGTCTTGTGGATGCTTTCAAAGAGATGCAAATTGCTGAAGAGGCCTTACCAGCTGAAAATGGTGATTTGGTTCATGAGGTACTTGGTGTTGTTTTATGTATTCTTTGTTGAAGTTTAATGCTAGAGATATTTTGATCCTCTTTGCACAACGCACAACTTTTCTTGGAAGGTGCTACAAATACGTAATAAATCATATGTTTGCAGGTGCTGAAAGAGAATGGAGATGAGGAATATCAGGAAGAAGCCATTGAAGTTGATGCTGATGGTTCCACAGATGGCACTATCATTGTAAATGGGAATGAGGATGAGGAATGAAGTCTCTCATCCTAAAGTCAATTGGTTTGGCAAGTGTAACTCTTTGTGTACTTTCCCTGGTCAGAAATACAGTTTTTCTAACATGACAAGATGGATTTGGCCTAATTTAATATGTATCAAATTTTGAATAGCATGGAGAATAGATGCAACTAATTTGAATCAAGTTTAGTAGACGATATGTAATGTAGCATATATATAAAACTGAGGAAGTGTCCTATTTCATCTTTATCAACCCCTTGTTTCAGATGCATTATCAAGTTTACTGAGATCGGCAATAACTAAATGAAATCTGATAATCAATAAAATCTTAGTAGATTTTTCCGCCTCTAATGTGGTGCTAAAAGTTGTGAGAGTACCCGTTTCCGATTCGTGATATGACCAAAATCTTTTAAGGACTAGACAACTTAATCTCCTTAGATATATGGTAGTCGCTTCAAGATCTCCGAATTCCAATTCAGTTCCGTTTCATCTCTTTATTTCTTTTTTCTTTTTCTCTCTCAACATATATTTTCATCACTTTCCCTGACTTATGCTGTATATGATCTCTGCGCATACACTTTACTGTTTATGAGCTTTATTATGTGTGCCTGTACCTAACTGTGTTGTTTCATTTATTTTGCAGTGCAAGTCTAAATCAAGAGGGATTTAACAAGACAAGGTGCGGTTATTTCCCATCTTCTTAAGGTGAAAATTCATTCTAAATGTAATGTTCTTTGTCTGAACTGACTAATCATTTATGCTCAAATGGACATTTCCTGATCCTATACTAAGTGCTGAGTAGTCAGATATCTTTTACCTCTTGTCTCACATCTCGAACAGTTAACATAATCATAATAGTAGTTAATTCTTCATTTTTTTTAAGTGTTGATTGCTTTCTCCAATCAAAAGGTGAAAGAGGGAATGCAAAGAAATGTGGAATATTTGGAGTAGTTGCAGGGATATCAAAAATCCTTTGCAGAATATTTCTCAAACATCATTGTATCGCTCATATTTATTTCGCTTATCAGGTTGCTGCTGGAAGAGTGCCTATCTCCATTCACTAAGGAGCTCGAGTGAGATCTTACAAACTGAGCGGAATCCAAGTGTCGGCACAAACAGTTAATCGGTAATTGGCTTCATGCCAAAAGCTTTCTCTACCATTTGATTGCTAGGACATGTAGAGTCATAAATATCATAGCCTTTTTTTGTCCATCTAGCGAACAATTTTTCCCCAGGCACCGTCCCTTTTTTTTTTTTTTTTTTTTTGCTTTTATTTGTCATTCTTTGTGGTTAATAGTTGTTTGATGAGAATAGGTACCATATTATGCAATATACACACCACCAAATCTCGTTTCCTTTTCCCCAGTGCGAAAGAGACCCAATCATTTGAGCTGTTGTTGCGGAATTACCTAATACATACCCACATTGATTAACAAATGAAAAGGGGAGTGCGCAGTTTGTTTGGCTTCCGCATAAATTAGCTGGCACACGGGCTATTTGTGCTATGTTGGTTGAGATTCCATGCTAACCTAAAGATAGCTCCTCTTTATACTTGTCGTTGCATTACCTCCTTTAATGATTCGGTCTCCCACTCACGGGGTTAATAGAACTTTTTTAAGTTCAAAGGCCTTTTAGATAATTATGCTTTACTATTCTTGTGGTTTGAATACTTAAAATGTCACCAAGAGCCCATGCATTGTTTGGGTTCCACTCTTTTATATTTTTCTGGTATGTAGCATATTTTAAAAGCAAAGGACTTTGTTTTATTTGAATTAGTGGAGCAAATTATTCTTGGAGCCCGTTTGGTTGAATGTATGTATGCAGCTGGACGTGCAGCATTTGCATATTGATATATCACATATTTAGTGTAATGCACTCGAGTACTGTAAGAATACTCTTTTTTGATTGCTGCATTTTGATTTATTATGCCCAATATAGTTGCAAGTTGAGGCTTGTGAATTAAACAACTGTAATAATATACAACTAACGAACACTTTGCAGTACTACCGACCGTCCCTAGCACAAGTGGCAAAGGACTTGGTGGTTGGTACCCGAGGTTCCGAGTTCGAATCCTAGTTGATTCATATTTTCAGCTAAGTTTATTTCTAAAAGAAATAAACGAAACGGGTAGCGTGCTACCTTTCTCTCAAAAAAAAAAAACACTTTGCAGTACTCGCTAAGATTAGAGCTTTATTTAGTGTCTCCAATTTCTCCCAGTAAAACTTCCTCCCTATTCATTTCTCCGCAAAAACAATTGATTGCCTATCGAGACGCGGCGCAAGCTAAGACATAAATTCGAATTAAAATCATTACGAAACCAGCTTTGCTTGGACGGAAAGATTCGAAGGTATCAAATTGAGTGGCTGAGTTTCGAGAGTTAATATTGTAGGAACTCATTTGTGAAAAAAAAAAAATGCTATTTGTATATTTACTAAGAGATATATATTATACAAACTTCCGTTCTAGAATTTAGATAATTCTTCAAATAATTTTAGTATTGAAAAAACGAATAAAACTAGTAACAAAATATTATTTCTTAATAAATATTAACGTTATAAGATATATATATATATATATTTTATGAAAGTATAAAATTTTAAAAAATGTGTCATCAATTTATCCTTTTATTGTTTTTATGAATACGTAAACGTAAAAGTTGGATTTAAATGTATGAATGGCTTGCATCTTACGGTTTGACCGTACAGCAGAGAAAAGGCCAGGGCAGTAACGCGGGCCACGAGGACATCCTCTCTCTCTCTCTCTCTCTCTCTCTCTCTCTCTCTCTCTCTCTCTCTCTCTCTCATTAGTTATTCCCCACCACTAGCTCTGCTATTTCTTTTTACACTCTGCCGTGCCCCAACTGTTCCAACGGATCCCGTTTCTTTGCCCTAATTGCATAGTTGAGTGTCTGAAGCGCAAACTTATCCAGGGTAAAATACCAAAAAAAAATTATCTAACCTTTTAGCCCATTCATAAATAACTTCTAAAATAAAGCTTCGTAATTTTACACAGTTTAGTAGGAAATGGTTTGTTATAATTTTTTTTTAAAAAAATTACCTGCAACCAAAATGACTTTACCGACGAAACACAAATTATAAAATGTTTACAGAGTTATTTTGAGTGATTCATGCAAGAGTAAATATTAAGCAACCAAATTGATGGGTTCGTAGTTAAATCATATAGTAGAGAGATAGGCCAAAGAAAATTTAGTTTTGGAGTTTCCTTGGATCGAGGCATGCGGTTGAGGTCCCACAAGCAGCAGGAGAAGGAGGAGGGCACCCTCGTGATCCACCGTAATCTTAACTGCCCACTCCCTGGTCAAACGGACATGGCCGGGATGATGATGATCATGATCATGATCATGATCGATGATGCATGGGATGATCAACTATGGAGTATGGAATGGATGCGGCCTGCAATGATGCATGCTTCATACTCAAGCTCCGGAACGCGGTCACCGGGTGACCGACACGTGCCTGTAGGCCCACCCGCACTTTTTTTTTTGAACGTGTAAAATTTAACGAAATTATGCACTATTTTGAATTAACTGTATAAATTTTTAAAATTAGATTTTATTATTTATTTTTTTAATTTTTTAATTTATTTGATTTGAGTTAATTAATAACACTTAAATTTCATAATTTAAGTTAATTATTTTCTTTTAATGAATTTATAGTTGTGATAATTGTATGAAATATACTAAATCAAAGTACCATCGGTTGATTCAAATCAGACAAACTGAAAGGTTGGATAGCAAAATTAAAATTTTGAAAGGTTGGACAGTCAAATCAAAATAGTTCATAGTTGACGTAAGTTCTATACGTTTTTATTCTTTTTTTTTTAACAACTCTATTCGTATATCCAAAAAATGAGTATAAAACTTATAATTTATCGTCCACAGATCAATATTTTACTGGTCTTATTATTATTTTAATATTAAAAATATAAACAAATTTTATTACAATTAAAGAATGTTAATAGGTCTCTTCCCAAGTTAGATTATTGATGGATCTCAGTGTCTTACTTATAAATCTTTTAACTTATTTAAATTTTTATTAAATAATATATTTTTATAAAACGAACCCATCAAATTTCAATTTAATGAAATAGAGTTAGAAAATATAAAAAGATTACCAATGAATTGTAGTAGTCTATTACCGTTATGTAATCTTGGCCTTAGTATACTCCATTGCAATATATCGCCAGGATACCGACCGTTCCTAACGCAAGTGGTAAAGAGTTTGGTGGTTGGTACCCGAGGTCCCGAGTTCGAATCCTAATTGATTTATATTTTTAATTAAATTTATTTTTTTAAAAATAAACTAAACAGATAGCGTGTTATCTTTCTCTCAAAATATATATATATATATATATATATATAGAGTTAGGCTAGAATACTTGTGGAAGTACCGGGGCTCCGGTACTTCCACGTCGTTTTTGATGTTGGGACTTCCGAATCGACGATCGGCTTCGTTAAACTTGATCTAGAGTATTTGAAGTATTTAGAAAATAAATTTCGCGATTTTTCGATATCATTTACCTAGTGATCGAAAGGGCTCAAAATCAATGGCTGAAAATAAAAATCTCACAAAATGTGATAATATGACTCTAAAATTTTAGATCAAAGATATTGATCTTGTTTTATATAGTATAAAGAATTTTCTATCAAAATTTTACGTGATTTGGATATTTCTACACCGTTAAACTTGCAAACGGCTCACCACGACCATTGAAATTGCTGATTTTGAGCCCTTTCGATCACCAGGCAAATGATATCGAAAAATCGCGAAATTTATTTTCTAGATACTTCAAATACTCTAGATCAAGTTTAACGGAGCCGATCGTCGATTCGGAAGTCCCAACATCGAAAACGACGTGGAAGTACCGGAGCCCCGGTACTTCCACAAGTATTCTAGCCTAACTCTATATATATATATATATATATAGTTGAGCTAGAATACTTTTGGAAGTATCAACCCCTTGGTGCTTCCACATTTTTAGCCATTGGATCTACTTTTTAATTACTAATAGCCTTTAGATCAAACACTATTCCACCTACCACCACCTACCACCACCTACCACCATCATCCCAACCCTCCAAATCTCAATCCAAAGGCTATAAACCCACAAGCACCACCTCCTTGATACTCTTAGAAGTATTCTAGCTCAAATCTATATATATATATATATATATATATATATATATATATATATATATATATATATATATCGCCGGGATTTATGTTCAAGCTCCCCCGGCTCCTCGCCATTCCACTTTTTTTTTTTTTCCTTTTGTTTTATTCAATTTGGCTTCACTTTAATTAATTTATTACTTAATTAACTGACAAACTAAATACTTTCTCGTTCTTCGACGCGTTCTAAAGACTCTGTTTGCCAGACTTACATGACGACAGACAAAAGCCGGCTTCGATCACTAGATTTTCAGGTTACCCTCCAGCAATAATTTTAGCTTTTCGCTACCGTTTCTTTCTATTAAATATAAATTTTTAATTTGAAAAAGAAAATATTTTCTAATTTTGTGAACTTTCAACATATATAAGTAGATGAAATATATTATCATACATCTATTTATAAATGTAAATTCTACATATTCGCCGTCCTAAAGTTAATTTATAAAAGTTTTAATAACAATTTTTAGTTAAAAAGAAAGAAAATTTAATACGACTTATAGAGAATAAGAGCTCTTAAATCAGTAGAAAGTAAAATCTACACTTAGTCTAGAAATATATTGTAGCAGTGATCTAAGTAGATATATATGGCCATCCTATCAAA
Source organism: Puya raimondii (assembly GCA_016920855.1). Classification (NCBI taxonomy): domain Eukaryota; kingdom Viridiplantae; phylum Streptophyta; class Magnoliopsida; order Poales; family Bromeliaceae; genus Puya; species Puya raimondii. The sequence continues at coordinate 195,495,957 of JABWPP010000050.1, read as the reverse complement.
ACTTAGTCTTACAGTTTGTTTGTTATTAAGAACTATCTGCTTTTCTTAGGCATAAAAAATATATAAAAAAAAAGAACAAGCTACTAGCTTTATTTTTTAGAAAGATAAATTAGGCTACAAGGATGATACAGTAAGGTATCGGAAAATAACAAAATCATAATTAAAACCAAGAGGCAAAAAAATGAAAAAGATTGAATCTAAATAACTTCTACGATACAGACACGAGTTCGATTGCTGGCTGGTGCAACTAATTAAAAACTTAGACAAAAAAAAATTGAAGAGAAAATATTGCGACATATTTTTCTATTTGTCAATGAAACTTTAGAAATTATACTTCTAACTATTTATAATCTGCACAATACTATATTATTTATAAATATAAATAAATTATTTTTTATTATATTATTTTATTGAGCAGAGCATAATAATCTATTTATAATTCCAAATGAATTCTTAATAACTCATCACTAGCCAAGCACTTTCTCGTTCTTCCACGCGTCTAGATAACAGGTGAACGTCAATGCACCGACCGTCCCTAACGCAAGTGGCAAAGAATTTGATGGTTGGTACCTGAGGTCCCGAGTTTGAATCCTAGTTGATTTATATTTTCAACCAAATTTATTTCTATACGAAATAAACAAACCAGATAGCGTGCTACCTTTCTCTCAAAAAAAAAAAAAACAGGTGAACGTCGATTCGTTACTTATATTTTTTCTTGAACCCTTTATATTATTATTAATTTTCATGTAATTTACGAAACCGCCCCTTGGTAAATGAATAGTTAGGCTCCTATTTGCTCTGGGATTCACGTGGGCAAGGCGCAGTGGTCGGTGTGACCGTTATTTGTGGGTCCCACGTGTCATCTATTAACTTTATCTACTCATTCTTTCTTTAACATTATTATTATTCTTATAGATAGATAAAGCGATGAGGCCATGCGTTCGATCGAGCTTCTACATGCTTAAATTTGATCAAGTCCGAGCATTCCGTTTTGAATTTAATATTCTTTAATTTTTTAAGAGACATGGATAACATTGTAGGAGACTTAAATCAATACACGCACAAATATTCAAATTGTACTTTAATCCACTTTAAAGAGCAGGTATAGTGTTGTTATTTTTTAAATAAACATACATGTGTATCCACAGAGAGTATTACAAAATACTCTTACGAACTACATTAATTATAAGTCGAAGACGAGTACAGGTCCTACGACTTTGTGATTCTAATAAATCTTGTATCCGTTGATTCCCAACCACTCGAGACTATTCATTCGTAAGATTATGGCAAAGTTTGTTGACTCCCACCCATCGAGACTGTTCGTTCGTAAGATTTTCGCAGAGATTAATTGATTGTTGTTTTTTTTATTTTTGTTGATTTTTTTTGCTTTGGCAAATGGATGAGGATGTTCACGCGCGTGTACACACAACGCGGAGGAGAAGTGGATATGCAACAGCTGTTCCCCCACTGTCATTTTGGAACCTTGCGCTTATAATTTGAGTTCGCTCCAATGGCTCGTTTCTTAATTTGTCTCGACTCATTGTCATGTACACTGTATGATTTTGTTTTTTTGATTTTTTTTTTGGAGAGAAAGGTAACACGCTACCCGCTTCGTTTTATTTCGTTTAGAAATAAACTTAGCTGAAATCAATTAGGATTCGAACTCGGGACCTCGGGTACCAACCATCAAGTCCTTTGCCACTTGCGCTAAGGACGGTCGGTCACTGTATGATTTTGTTGATTCCTCATCACGCACACCACCATTTGGCAACACAATTTCGCTACGTCTCTGGGAATTGTTTTATCTCCGCCCATTGGAGAAGCTATTAAACATTAAAGATCATATATATCTCTTTAAAATATTTTGTTAATTTCTTTGATAAAATAGTATGTATTAGTGTTCGTGTTGAGTCATCTCAGTTTTAAGAAATCATGGGTTTAAATTTTCTTATATGTCATTTAAAGCGGCCATAAATTTTATTTTGTGTTTCTTTAGACGGTTTTTCTATTAATGCACACAATATAATTAATCCACTTAATCTTACCATACAAGTAAAAAAAATATAGGGTAAACTTCAATTTTTCCCTTTTAGATTTAGAGTATTTTCACTTTATTGCTATGCGGTTCAAAAGTTACGCTTAACTTTCATATTATTTTATTTTTATTTTACAATAAAAATCTGTAATTTTTACGAACCAGATAATAGCATAATATAATACTTTACCATCATATAATCTGCGTTTCATTGTATAGTGATTTGTAAAAAAAATAGTATTACTTTATTGTCCTGTTTAGTATTATATTTTTGAATAAAGTGTAACTTTTGAATCGTATAGTGACAGAGTAACAAACTTGCTAGACATAGGAAAGCAAATTAGAATTAACTCTGAAAAATGATTTAGATTCGTTTTTAACTGTTTTATACATGAGAAGAATATTTTGGCTAACATTAGCACAGCAGCACAATTCCGGAAACGTTAGGTGCCGGGGAGTTTGGCATCAGCATTGCTCGGCGAAGTTACTAGAAACCAATTAAGTTTGAAAATTTTTGGAACTTTGCAATTTAATTGGATACAGCTTTTAGTTCTTGGACTTGTGGGTACTACGTTGGGGAAAAGTCGCTGCGAAACGCGTCATCAGATAGTGTCGAGGGTTTTTATGCCCTGCGTGCTCCACGTGGCATACAATGCGACACAATATTTGCTGAGTTTTTATGCTTGGAGAAGTTAATATATATATATATATATATAGAGTTAGGCTAGAATACTCTTAAGAATATTCTAGCCTTCGTATTTTCACATTGTTTTCGATGTTAGGACTTTCGAATCGACGATCGGCTCCGTTAGACTTGATCTAGAGTATTTGAAGTATCTAAAAAATAAGTTTCGCGATTTTTCGATATCATTTGTCTGGTGATCGAAAGGGCTCAAAATCAATGGCTGAAAATAAAAATCTCACAAAATACGATAATATGACTCTAAAATTTTGGATCAAAGATATTGATCTTGTTTTATATAGTATAAAAAATTTTCTATCAAAATTTCACGTGATTTCGATATTTTTACACCGTTAAACATGCAAACGGCTCACCACGATCATTGAAAATTGTTGATTTTGAGCCATTTCGATCACCAAGCAAATGATATCGAAAAATCATGAAACTTATTTTCTAAATACTTTAAATACTCTATATTAAGTCTAACGGAGCCGATCGTTGATTCGGAAGTCCCAACATTAAAAACGACGTGGGAGTACGAAAGCTAGAATACTCTTAAATTATAAGAGTATTCTAGCCTAACTCTCTATATATAATATATATATATATATATATATATATATATATATATATATATATATATATATATATATATATATATATATATATATACAGGAGTTTGAAATTTGAACGAACATCATCTTTGCTTTTAGTAAAGAGCTCTCCATCCACGAGGAAGATGTACCATTATATTATATATTTAATTTAGGTGAAATTATACAAAATTTATCGAAATTATAGATTACTTTGAATCAGTTTTTTACTTTTTAGAAATTTTAATTTTACTATCTAAATTTTTTAGTTTATTTGATTTGAGCCTGTCAACGATATTTTAATTTCAAAACTTGAGCTAAGTACTACTTGTTTTAATAAATTTATAATTACAAAAATTATATAAAGTATGCTAAATAAATCTGTAAATATAAATGGTACTTTCAAAGTAAGTCAAGTATTGTTGAATAACTCAAATCAAACAAATTAAAAAGTTGAATATTAAAATTAAAATTATGAAAGATTGTGTACATAGCTAATTCAAAATAATCTACAGTTAAGATAAGTTTTGTATGTTTTATCTTTAACTTATTTTAAAATTTGTATAAACGGCTAGATAAAAGTTTATACCTGTTCTTCTAATTCAGAAGCTCTTCATTATTAAAGGTTTTTTTAAAAATAAATTTTTTTTTTAGAGAAAGCTCTTCATTGAAGTTATGATAAATCCTGGGTATGATAAAGTTTATGGATAGTCACTGAAATAAAAATGATTTATTAAATTATTTCAACATATTGGACCTTAAACTTATGACTTCTCAATTTATGATCATAACTTAGCATTTTGAGTATTTAAAAAATTCTATATATGGTGGGTTCTGCTCCGTAGAGTTATCTTTGGAGTATCCTGCTAATCCAAAATAATATAAAGAAGAACGCCAATTGAAAATTTTACTAGCAAATTCTGATTATTTTACAACACATCTGCAATAATAATTACAATCAGAATACCAAAAATATTCACACATTGAAAGAAAGGGATTATAAAAATATTTGAGATAGAGCGACAATAAGTGTTACAAATTTTTATAATGTAAAGCCACTAGAGTGAGATTCAACTAAAGGAAAAAAAAAATTAGAGCTAAATATTTTAGTGAACTTGGTGCTTTGACTCTTTCAAGTCCCGAGCAAGCTCTACTGTAGCAAATGGTTTTGTTTTATTAGTTGTTTGATATATTTATGAAATTATTTGTTTGTTCATTCTACATGCATGTTTTATAATAGCTTATCTAAGTATACGTAGTCAACATAGATTAGAAGATGGCTCCGATGATTACTATGCAGCTTAGCTTCTTACACCACTAATTTTTCCTTTTTATATTGCATTAGATCCGGTTTATCGGCTCCGTGATTGACCATTTCTCCCCTGTAGTTTTGTAATTAGATAAATTTAATCCCAATTATTTAATAGGAAATAACAACATTAATATTTGGATAAAATGTATGGAAAATCCCAGTATATGCGGATACTGTTGTTTGGTCAGCATACTCACGATTTAAAAATTTTAGCTCGAAACTTTCATACGTATTATATATTTGAATAAACTTTAATTTAACTTTCGAGGGCTTTAACTTATTTTTGCTATCACTCTGTGGCTTAAAAAGTTAAGCTTAACTACGATATGATTTTATCTCTATTTTTATTCAAAAAATTTACTATCAAATAGAGTTGATGTTTTCGAATTTTTTAGCCTATGAATTAAGAATTATAGGATTAAGATGATAGTGATTCTCCTCGGATTGAGTTGTCTCCCTAGCGTTTAGTGATTCCCCTAAAAAAATAATATTAATTTAAAAACTAGAAATGATCAAAAAATTAAAATATTGGAAGAACCACATGAGTGGTGCTTCCCGAAGCACCATAGCCTTACTCGTAAAATGAATGCATTATTTTATATAAAATTATAAAATAATTATTTTATAAGAAAAATTAGAGATTTTTTATATTTGGAGTTCCACGACAGGAACGTAGTTGCAATATTGGGATACGACAGGGACTATCCATATATTTGACGCTAATATTTTGGTAATACCTAATTCGGTATCTGCGATTGTGACCCCTATCAAACAAAACGTAATTAGTTTGCGTCATTACCCTTGCCTAACCAAAACGGATTATAAATAGATTCCCATTTGATTGCAACACAGGGATGATACGGTGTAGCAGCGAAATCACATCCGCGAATCTCCGCCGCACTGAGAGCAAAGTGGCGATCAGGGAGAATGTGGACCGCAGGATCATTATAGCGACGCGTCGCGTGACGTTCACGGGTACGCGGTGCGTGTGTGTGTGGGGTGTTGGTGGGTGTGTGTGTGTGCGTGCCAGTGAGGAGTGAGAGCTCGACGCCGACGCTCCAGCCGCGCCCGACGTGACACGTGGGGCCCGCTCACATGCTGTGTCCTCATCCCTCGACTTCGTGGGCCCCACTCCTCAACGAACCCGCTCCCCACCCCTACAAAAATAATTAGGAATTTTAAGAAATAATTAAATAAATGCTAAAAGGAAAAAGAAAAGTATGGAGATTCCCTTAATTATGTGTCATTTTGAAATAGAGCCCCTAACTTTACTAGATTATAATATTCTTAATTGGAATTTCAGTTTGTTAAATAAATTATTAAATTCTGGCTTCAGTTGAAATTGTCGATAGAATACGCGAGTTGTAGTGAGAAAATACGATAAAACAAGATTTTTTTTATTTTTTCTAATAATAATATATCATACAGATCATACTAATTTGATTAAAACTATAATTTAGTAAAAAATAGATAAATATATTAACAGTTTTAAACGACTTTTAACACTAACTGATCTTAACAACTCCACTAGCTATCATCTATTAATTTTTTCAATTTTACCTACCCAAAATAAAATAAATTTTTTAATTTTAATAAAATTATTAGTAATTTCTGAACAAAATTTTATTTAATTATCTAACATTATTTAATTTAAAAAATAAAATGTCCAAAAATGTCAATCTTTTTTCCCAAAAAAAAAAAGTTGGAGGGGACTATCTCAAAGTGCCTTGTTTTTGTGGGGGGTTTCCATACATTTTTAACCTTCTAAAAGAATTTAAAAAAAAAATGAGAACTTCACTATCATCAACATCCATCTTCATGCATGCATGGATGTGACCCATCCAAATGACGAAAAAGCCCTCGTAACGCGTTACGTGATCTCGCCCCCGTAGCACCGTCCCAACAAAACACAAGGCGAATCACAACCGTCGGATTAGGTATCCTTTTCAGGACAAGCGGCTGCGATGGATGCAAAAATTCGTGGAGGAGGTTCCACTACAAACGCCACGCTCGGCCCCGTTAGTTCCTGTGCACACTCTCTTTCTCTTATTTTAGTATTAATTACCAAAAAATTGTTAACTAAAAAGACGCGGAGATAGTTTAAAGAAACTAAAACCAGAGGGGGCAATTTAGGAACTTCCGCAGTGGGGTTAGTTTTCAGCTTCGTAGCACCACCAGGTCATCTTACCGACCAAATTTATTACATACTATCGTGTTGTGTTTGTAATATTTTGTAACATTTTTTATAAAAAAAAATTATGTTAGAACCCCTTAATATTGCAATCTCAATTCCAAGGAGTTGAAATATTGTAAATATATTTATATAATTATGTAACTATTCGATAGTAATATATTAATGCTGCTATCTTATATTATTTTATTTTAATTGAAAAATATTTAGGGTCTTTAATATATTGTTGATTTGATAAATAGTTGACATGTTGATAAATGAATAAATATTTATTAATTATATACATGATCTAATCAAAAGTTTGAGTATTATATATGATATGTGCCAATATATCTACACTATTTGAAGAATTTATAGCAGTATTTTATTTATTTATTTATTATTATTCTGATGTTTGAGATTTTGATTGCTATAGAAATCAAATTTTGTTGAGTTATTCCTACTCCTTTTCTTTCACTTTATTAAGTTTAAAAAGTATAAACTCCATTATTATGTAAATTAAGACGATTCTTTCTCTTCCGCTTTAGTAATGTTAGAAAGCATCAATTCTATTAATATTCATGTCTATTCCTCTTCCGCTATTAATTTTAAAAAGCATAAATTCTATTAATATGTATCTTAAGCTCACGGCGAGTGAGCATACATGCATATCAGCGCACTCCTTCCTTCAAACGAAAAGCAGAGGCAGGCAGAGGGTTAAAAGCTACAATAAATTGCAATGCCGGTGACCATAAATCGCGAGCCGCGGAGCGGCACAACGGGACGGAACGGAACCGAACGGAACGGAACGGATTACTCGCATATATCTTAGAGAGCCTCGTTAACTCGTTAAGTACCACCGCTTATAGGGATTATTAGGGGGAACTTGCTCATAATCCTCTCTCTCTCTCTCTCTCTCTCTGTCTAAAGCACATTCTCTCTCTAGAAAACGCTTTCATTGTGGGTGGGCTTTGAGCTGTGTTATAGCTGTCCCCGATGCTTCCCTCCGCTCACCCCAAAACCCACCCCTTGCAAGCACAATAGCCTCTTAACCCCACCCCCACCCTCACTCTCTCTCCTCCTCCTCATCCTCCTCCTCATCCTCTCGCTCTCTCTCTCTCTACCCTACATTCTCTTCCTCTCTCTCTCTCATTCCTCGTCCCCTCCCATCCACAGCAACAAACCCTAGTGAGGAGGGAGATGAGATGAAGAAGAAGAGCTCACCACCGCTCCTTCTCCTCCTCCTCGTCCCCATCGTCTTCATCGTCGTCGCCCTATCGTTCTCGGCGGCGGCGGCGGCGGCGGAGGAGGGGTTCGCGAGCAATGGGCTGAGCGCGGCGGAGGCGGCGCAGATCCGGCGGCGGCAGCTGCTCTACTACCGCGACGAGTACGGCGACCGCGGCGAGCGCGTGGTCGTGGACCCGTCCTACTCCTTCCCCAACGCGCGGCTCCGCGACGCCTACATTGCGCTCCAGGCGTGGAAGCTGGCCATCCTGTCCGACCCCTACAACCTCACCGCCAACTGGGCCGGCCCGGAGGTGTGCAACTACACGGGCGTGTTCTGCGCCCCGCTCCCCTACGACCCCTCCCTCACCGTCGTCGGCGGGATCGACCTCAACCACGGCGACATCGCCGGGTACCTGACCGAGGAGCTGGGCCTCCTCGCCGACCTCGCCCTCTTCCACATCAACTCCAACCGCTTCTGCGGCACCGTCCCCCACCGCTTCGACCGCCTCGGCCTGCTCCACGAGCTCGACCTCAGCAACAACCGCTTCGCCGGGCGGTTCCCGGACGTGGTCCTCCGGCTCCCCTCCCTGAAGTACCTCGACCTGCGCTTCAACGAGTTCGAGGGCTCCGTGCCCGGCGCGCTCTTCGACAGGCCCCTCGACGCCATCTTCATCAACCACAACCGCTTCGCCTTCGACGTCCCCGCCAACCTCGGCAACTCCCCCGTGTCCGTCATCGTCCTCGCCAACAACCGCTTCCGCGGCTGCCTCCCCGCCAGCCTCGGCAACATGTCCGGGACCCTGAACGAGATCATCCTCCTCAACAACGGCCTCCGATCCTGCCTCCCCCCGGAGATCGGCCTCCTCCGGGAGCTCACCGTCTTCGACGTGAGCTTCAACCAGCTCCTGGGCCCGCTCCCGGAGGCCATCGCCGGCATGGTCAGCCTGGAGCAGCTCGACGTCGCGCACAACCTGCTGTCCGGCCAGATCCCGGAGGCCGTGTGCGACCTGCCGCACCTGCAGAACTTCACCTACGCCTACAACTTCTTCACCGGGGAGCCGCCCCAGTGCCTCAGGGTTCCGAGCCACGACGATCGCCGGAACTGCCTCGCCTACAGGCCGGCGCAGAGGACGCCGAGGCAGTGCGCCTCGTTCCTCAGCCACCCCGTCGACTGCGCCGCGTTCCGCTGCAAGCCCTTCGTCCCCGCCCTCCCTCCGCCGCCGCCTCCGTCTCCCCCTCCGCCGCCGCCTCCGTCGCCGCCTCCTCCATCTCCATCTCCACCTCCTCCGTCTCCGCCACCGCCATCTCCGCCCCCTCCGTCTCCGCCTCCTCCGTCGCCGCCACCGCCATCTCCGCCTCCTCCGTCGCCGCCACCGCCGTCGCCATCACCGCCGCCTCCCTCTCCGCCGCCTCCGTCTCCGCCGCCTCCGTCGCCGCCTCCTCCGTCGCCATCCCCACCACCTCCCCCTATCTACTGCGTCCACTCGCCGCCTCCCCCGCCTCCGCTTTACTCTCCGCCTCCGCCTCCGCCGCCTCCTACCCCCCATTACTCTCCTCCGCCGACCTACCCGTCTCCGCCGCCGCCACATCACTATTCTCCACCTCCCCCTCCCCCTCCCCATTCTCCGCCGCCTCCAATTTATCACTACTCATCTCCTCCGCCCCCTTCGCCACCCCATTCTCCTCCGCCTCCTCCTCCGTGTATCGAGCCACCCCCACCACCTTCTCCTCCTCCCTGTATAGAACCCCCACCGCTGCCGCCCCCAGTTCACTATAAGCCTCCGCCATCCCCTTCGCCTCCGCTGCCACATTACCAATATGTATCTCCACCTCCACCGGCTCCTGTATACGAAGGTCCGCTTCCGCCTGTTATCGGAATCTCATACGCCTCGCCGCCTCCGCCTCCTTTATATTGATTCTTTTGAGAATTGTCCTTATCATCCTTCTCCTACCCTTCCCTCTTCTGGATAAAAGAAAAGAACAAAAAAACACATCAAAAATCAAATTGTTGGTTTCCTATCGCACTTCTTCTCCCTTCGATTCTCCAATCGTCCTTGCCTTTCCCATCTGATCGGGATGGTTGTTTACGTTGAAAACGATTGAGTGGAGCTTACGAGTATATTTGAATTGGGTTTTCGTCAAAGGTGCAACATTTTCATCACGGTGATGAAAAGGACATGGAGAAGGAAGGGAAAGGAGTGGGATGAGGGAGGATAATTTTCCATATTTAATTTGGATTATGGATATTTGAGTTTGTGAATAAATTGCTGAGAGAGTGACAGAGTTAAGAGAATGAAAGAGAAAGAGAGTAGGTGCAGGGAAATGAATGTATAGAGAAACATGAGATTCAGGGGATAAGTAGATGATCCAAATGTGGTATTTCCTTTTCTATTACACCTTTTTTTTTTGGTTATTTCTTTTGAATTCTTCTTATATGATAACTTATGGATTCTTGAAACTCTGTATCTCATTGCTTGATCTGTCGGTTCTTTGTGCTCTTCCTTTCTATTGACATGCTTGTTGTGTGATTGTAATTTTACTCATTTAACTCATCTTGTAATGCTGAGTTTGCATTAATTTTTAGCTGAAGAGTACTTATTGGCAACATTTATAGTCTTGGAGATCTTTTTTTCTGCTATCAATTTCTTATGAATCTGTCGGAGCAGGTGATTCCGATATATTACAGTATTGTTCTCTGCCTAATTCTACTTACAACTAATCTCTGGTCGAAGCTTTTCGAGCATCATGTGGCCTTTTGGATTAATAGTGCGATTAAGAGTGGCCTTTTGGATTAATAGTGCGATTAAGAGCCTCGAAGGTAACAAATCTTTGCTTTCATAAACAATTCCTTCGATAATTCCTTTCCATGTTTTGCTTCCTTCCATTGCTTATTCCTACCGATAAGCCATTTTATTATTTGTGCAAAGGATGATCTTGTACTCTGCTATATTGTTCGGTGAGGAATATCTACAATTTGCTGCTAGAATGATCATCTAAGATTGGTCTTTTTATTTTCTATTATATCGACGTGCCTAGTTGATATGATGTATTACTGATGTCTAATCTTAAACATTGGCTTAGAGATTAGTCGGTCCTTCCTGATATGGAAAAAGGTGCAGTTGAAGCTTGAGAGATAAGATTTCTTATCTTTCCTTTTTAACTAGAAAAGAGTGATTGGCTATTCAATCCTTCTTAATCATCTTCTTTCGGTGGCAAAGTGTGTACTGAGGAACTGGTACTCGTGGCCCCATTTTGCATTTATATTTCACCCTATTTTTAAAATGAAGATCATTTGAAAAGGGGGTCGACTAGGCGACTGGCCCATCTTTCTCCAATTAATTTTAATACTGTAAGATTCGAAACCATTCCTCCTCCTCTTCCGCCGTAATCTCCGGTGAAAAAAGGCCCTCGATGTTAATGGCTGGTTTCGTAAGCCTTTGAATAGGTAACATGTGGGATTTGTTTAAACATCAGTATTGGGGCTCAACTCATTGGTTGGAGTTGGATCGCCATCTCTCGTGTTGGAAAACTTTAATTGATCCTCTATTTTACTTTGCATTCTCTTAAAAAAATTTAAAAAAAGTTTTTGAGTCCCGGTGCTATATTATTGGTAGTACAGAGGTTTTCGTGCTATCAAGGTGTTTTCAATGATGCGGTTTCTAAATCGACAATCGGCTTCGTTAGACTTGATCTACACTATTGAACGTATTTGAAAACTAAATTTCATAATTTTTCGACATCATTTACCTATCAAACGAATAATCTAAAAATGAACAACTGAAAATAAAAATCTCATAAAAATAATGATAAAAGACTTAAATTTAAGATTAGGGTACTGATCTTACTCTCAATAGTGAAAAAAAAATTATATAAAAATTTCATCAGATTTGGATTGTTTTACACCATTAAATTTACAAACGCGTTATATTGACTATTAAAATTATCAATTTTGAGACCTTTTGATCACTAGCCAAATAATGTCGAAAAATTATGAAATTTAGTTTTTAGATACTTTTAGTAGTGCAGATTAAGTCTAATAGAACCGATCGTTGATATGAAAGTCGCATTACTGAAAACAACTTGGTAGCCGCTACCGATAGTATAGCAGGCTAGCTCAAAATTTTTACTATTCACGTTGTCAATTTATGAACTGTGGATCTGTGTTAATGTGTTAGTATCAGGATGACGCTACCGTTGACGTTTTATTTGCGTTCCTTTAATTTCCACCTCTTTTATCGTGAGTCTCTACTCTCTACACATGTAGAGATATATCATATCCTATATAGAGAGGCTAAGTAGGTGCTCCTTGCTCCATGGTGGCCTCCCCACTTCCTCATCCCTACATTTGAAACTACGTTCTGTGTGGTCCCCTCAACGAACAAATGCACATGGTGATGAGGCCACGTAGTATGTACAATTAGAATAAGAGGTTGAATTTTGGAGATGATGCATAATTGAGAGCACCAAAAGCGCCCTAGGTCTTGTTGGTTTTTGCTTATAAAAAGGCCCTAATATTTTCCTTTTTCATTAACTAATTTCGTTTAGAAGGTTTTTTGCCAAGTTGAGAAGGAGAAGCTTTGCTTTCGGACTTAAAAGTTTATTTCAGCTTTCTACTTTTACTTCTCGATCTTTCAATATTTGTCCAGACTAGATAGGTGGTTTTCCATACAACCATGCACAAAAATGTAAGTGTTCATAAGTATTAAACCAATCTTTTTGCAGATAATGGATGGTTTTAATTGAATCGTAAGTTCGCGGAGTACAGCAGAAAAAGTCGGAGCGATTTTAAGGGCCACCACCCCAAGAACTGGTGAGGCCCCAGCAAATTTAATGAATTTAAATGCGAAATTAAATTTGATTCCCTTCCATGTCTCGCAGAGTGCAGGCAACCTACAGATAGAGGGTGACTCTTCGACCAGGTCAGTAGAATCGTAAGTACAAGATGATGCACAAATATCACCAACACCAATAAGTGCTTCGTGTCATCCTGAGACTCTGCATTGGTTAAAAATGGACTCGATCTAATTTGGACTTTGAAACCATTTTTCATATCCCCTTTCTTTTCCCCCTAATACGGGTTTAGGGAAGTACATTAACTGGTTCGTAGTGGCTGAAACAATATATATATATATATATATATATATATATATATCTAACAATAAGATTATCAATGTAACTAAATATGTTTTTAACATAAATTAACATATAATCATATTATGAATAGTCTGAGAATAAATTATTAACGTTTGGATTTTTATATTTTCTAATCAAAATCAATGCACGCGCATTTGATTTGACTAGCCATATGACTACTTATTATGGTTTTTATTTAGTGACCTCCATACATAAAATGTTGTTCAAGTAAAGTTGTTCGACGGGCCTAAACATTTATCTCCATAACACTCCAAAACTGCTTTGCTTCACAAGCTTGAAGTGAGAGCGCCAAAAGCTGCTGCTTTTCCACACTAGAAAGAAGCCCACTACACTTCTCGTAATCCGCAATCTCATTTCTTAATAAAGGCCCAAGATAGGAGCGCATACAACCAATAGAGGAAACCCGAAAAGGACTTGGTAATTTTTAACTTTATAATTAGTTTTGTAATCTAGTCGTAGGTCATAATCTTTTGCTCTACAATGAAGAAGATCATGTGGATCACCTGAAAATGCAACTTGATCACAAGACTTAGCAATGAAGGAACTGCTCAATCATTTGGTTTCATTAAAAAGCTAGAGAGAGAGAGAGAGAGAGAGAGAGAGAGGAAAGAGAGAGAATAATCAGCAAAAGAATGTTATTATTGAGACAACTCTCCTTTCCATAAGATACTTCTATATATATAGAATACTCATCTCATGTAGACTTAGTAGACTACAATTATGATGCCTAAGTTCTCGGCCAAAAGTTACAAACAGGCTTATGAAAGAAGCCAAAACAAAAAAAAAGGGAAAAAAGCAAACTCAAGCAAAGAATGATAAAGCTTATATGTGGCCAGCTTTTGTATTCTTAAGATGCTCATCTAACTAAAAAAGGGTTTCAATTTTCCAAGGTAAGATATATGAGACCCCCTCATTGAGGGGGTATCTCACCATTTGACAATTTTTACTAGTTTTAGCTCCAAAAAAGGAAAAAAAATTGGAAAAGAGTTATAGAAAAAGAAAAATTCCCAGTAATTGGGCGGCGTTCATTGTGGGCCTTTTTAGGCCCTGGACCAAACTTTAAAAAATTGGGCCGTTCTCGGCTCAAACGGGGCTAGTTATGGGCTTAAACTTTTCCGGCCCAAACCAATGGGAGAGGTCTCGCCAAGCAACTACGAATAGCACTTCGCCACGTGTATTCTCCACGACTGTTCTTTCCCCCGCGCTCTTCTACTGCAATTCTCGAAATCACGAGATGAATCTCTCGAAATCACGAGATGAATCCCTCGAAATAGGCGAGAAAGCGCTTATGATAGAAGCGCTTTGCAATGGAGGATCGCGGCGACGGGGCGAAGCGCTCGTTCTGCGTCGCGGGGATCTGGTCGGCGTACATAATCCAAGGCGTGGTTCAGGAGACCATGTGAGCTCTCTCTCTCTCTCTCTCTTCTTCTCCCTTAATCTCTCCTCCAATTGATCGTGCGTTGCAGAAACTAGGGTTTCTAAATGGGGATTCGTGTTGTAATTAGATCGACGAAGCGATTTGGGGCGGATAAGAAGCGGTGCGATTACTTCCCCTTCCTAAATTTCGCACAGAGCGAGCTGTGTTTCGTGTGGTCGTTTATGAGTATGCGTTCACGGGAGATCGATGGATTTGTTGAAGTAATTAGGGTTTCTAAGTTTAATTATGATGTTGTTGGATGGATCGGTGACGAGGCTGTGGCCGAAGAGCTCTAATGGGAGCGCTCCATTGGTGAGCTATTGGAGCCCAAGCATCACTAGCACCATTGGCCCTACACTGGGGATGGAAGCATCGAAGTACATCAGTTATCCTGCTCAGGTTGTTTTTTTTCCCCCTATTACTTCTTATATTCTTGTTTGATTTATTATGATCTAAGTTCGAATTGTCGCTGCTAATATACAATGCTCCCAATATTTTGTCATCAAGAATCGCAACATGCTATCGAGGACATGCCTAACTAGATTATTATCTTTTTTTAAAAATACTTTGGGTACTCATTTCGCCAAAACGAAGAGCTAATTGCATTGGTTTTAATCTGTATATCACACATTATTTTGATTGCACATGTTAATAATGACATGTATGTAGAGTTACTCATTTTAGCTTTAAGTATGCTGGTTATTTATCATGGGCTGTTACTTTTTAGCAAATTTAAAATAGAAAGAAAAGTGCTGATCTTACTATAATATGTGTGAGCAGGTGCTGGCAAAATCCTTGAAGATGATTCCTGGTAAGTTTATTTTCCTATCTCTGTGACTGTCCCTTGTTTCTGTTGTTTGTCTGTGTCCGCATTAGGTAGATGCTATTCATAACATTTCGATTAAGTGTCTGCATGTTTAGGAAGTACATGAGATTAGAAGTTGAAGCTTTTTGGCGTTACACTCGGAAGATTTCCTGTATTGGCTTTGCCATGCTGGCTGCCGTTTGCATTAGCTTAATAGAAACATTTTGGTTCCCTGATCCTTTGCATGAAATCTGAAACATGATGTCCAACTCTCAATTGTTTTGCTTGGCAATAGCAAAATACTGTTTTAAGCAAAATTAGGGACACCATCTTTTATACTAACTGAAAATTGTTAAAATTCGCATGTAGATATTAATTGGTTTTGCGTCTCATTTCATTATTAAGTGATATTAAGATGCGACAAATTCATAAAACTAGATTATGAACAGCTGTAGCATGAAACCGAAAGACTTATTGATGCTAGCTCTTACCAAAAAGAAAAGAGAAATAACAAGAACTTACTGGTGTTATAAGCAGTGTATATTGACCCTCCTGACTAACCATCATCAATCCTTGAACACAGTAATGCTGATGGGGACTCTTATTTATGGTGTCAAATACACAATCCCTGACTACACATGCACCTTCCTTGTTGCTGGTGGGGTATCAGCATTTGCCCTTCAAAAGGTATGTAGGTTCTGTTTATACATTTGGATCTTATAATGGTGGAAGTCAAAATGGATGTAGATATTTCAAAATATAAAGTACCTACTTTACTAGCGAAGGTCTAGCCATTATATATATATATCTAGCAACACCCAGACACGTACAGTATACCTGCATCGTATTATCACTCTCCAATTACTATCTACAATTTAGATTGCGACAGAGTGTCGTCATCTCATTGCAATCTCTCATAAGGCGCCTGGCCTCATCAATATTATAGTGCATTATCGCCTTTTCGTGATTTCTTTCTCCTGTTAATTGCCTTTTCTTGACCAGAACAGGAAATACTGTTGCCAGAAAATCTCGTAGCTTCTGTTTCAGTATTATATTTCTAGTTTGTTATTTAGATCTAGAATTCGACTTACTATCACGTGCACTTCTCTGAGCGAACGTTTGCTCAAAGACAACAGGCAAGCTTGCACACCCCAACGCTCCTCTTGGTTATGGACTCTGCTTACTAAATTAGCATTTGATGGATACACAATACCACTCAGGACTCTATAAAAGCAAGGTGATTCCTCGATCATCCCGCTTACTTACTTGCCCTCCTTTTTCCTTCCGAGGGTTAGATGCATGTATGCTAGTTCGTATTTGAACATATATCTTGTTTAATAACATTTTCATCCTTAGTACTAAACCAATATTTCTCTGATGCAAAAATCGTTATAGTGACTAGTAATAGTCACGTGAGACAGTGAGAACGTAAAAGAATTTTAAATAAGAAATAACTTGGTTATGACATTACAAAAGAACAGGTAGAATCATGACTAATATTTTCAAAGAAGCGGAGGGGAAAAACCTCAAATTGCAATACATAATTGTAATAATCCTGAGTGGCAGTAGGAGAGTCTTCTCAATACCAATCCCCGGGACATAATGCTGGGAATGAACCTGTGGGTCAGCATATACAGTAGCTTACACATACTCGCGGGACCGTACTTACCTAACTGGTGATGTGGTAACGGTTATGAGGTGATACGGTTTTGCCACGAGCACCCTGAGGCGGCGAGGGACATAATCCTCTACTGTCTCTGCGGGTTGGTGGGACAGAATTGAAACTACATCTTCTTACCATAAGCTGATTCGGCTCTCTCACCAACACTAGCATCAATACCACCTGCAAGTTCTTGTATGATTTGGAGACTGCAAATACCCTTAAGAGTCAAAGTATTTTGCTGGCTCGTTCTCAAGAGGAGGCTTCTTATCGCAGATAATTTACTTAAGAGATGATGGACCGGAAACACTGCCTGTATGCTGTGCGGAACCGAAGAAGAAACTGTAGATCATCTGTTCACGCAGTGTATTTCTTACGAAATTTCTTTTAGTGATGGGTAGCGTGGAGGATGTACAGACCTGGGATTTGGAAGACAATGTAACTTCAATCTGGGACAGGTGGTCGACCAAGAAAGGACCGCAGTCATCAAGCAATAGGCTACCAAATCTAGCAGCCTGCTGGTGAGTCGTATGGGAGACAAGGAATGGGATGATCTTTAGAAATGTCATGCCGGATGCCCTGCTTGCCGCACAAAAGTCGAAGTCACTGGCGAAGTCCTGGGAACAACTGCTCCCGGCAAGACAGTTCCAACTCTTCCCGTAGGTTTTTTTTTTTTTTTTTTTTTCCGCCCTCGCTCTCTTGAGGCCTTGGTTGCCTCACTCATGTAGCCTAATTCACTCCCTCTATGAATGAAGCGGGTAGCATGCTACATTTTTCTCAAAAAAAAATACCACCTGCAAGTTCATGAGCATCGCGGTCGCGCGCGCGGGTGTGCGTGTGTGGGGGTGCGTGTGGGTGCGTGAATGGGTGTGAGTGCGTGGGTGGCTCTGTGTGTGTGTGAGAGAGAAAGAGAGAGAGTAGAAACTGACCACAAATCCAACGCATAAATTTAAGATAAAGAAAAAAATTATATGTGGTATGGTTGGCCTCAAAAGATATGAGCTCAAAACCTTGCACTTTGAAAGTAACAGAGAGAGAGAGAGAGAGAGAGAGAGAAAGAGTAGACAGTAGAAACTGGCCACAATTACAACACATAAATTTAAAATATAAAAATAATATGTGGTTGGCCTATAAAAGATAAGAGAGCTCAAAACCTTGCGCTTTGGAGTGTAAATATAAAATTGTTTATGGCTAAGGGGCCTAAATAATTCTAATAGATAATGAACGAAACAATTAGTTTGCTAATTTAATTTCTCTCTCCAAAAAAACCAAAAGAGAAATACTTACAATACTTTACATCATGTGAAAAAAAAAAAAAAAAAACCAAATTTTATGAAAACTTAACCCACAAAAAACAGCTTCTTAACCGTGGATGCTCAAACAATCATCCAGCGTGGAAGGTTCTTAAAATATTCATTATCTCTTTACGTTGGAAACATCTATCTTTGCTTCGCTCCCGTGGTTTCTGTCGAAAACAATATTTCTGGGTATAAATCACGGCATCTGTCAATATCTTTTTCAGTTTTACATTATTTCGCTCAACACTGGTGGCTCCGGATATCGTCTTATCCCAACCCCGACAGGTCGCTGCCGTGCACGTGCACTTCGCGACAAAATTTTACCTGGACAGTACCATCTTATATATCAGAACATTTCAAACTAGTAGAACGTCCGGGGACTAATAAACCTCGAGCTCGTAATTAATTAACAAAACCTCCAAAGGAGTGGAGGGTTCTTACAGTCTCTAGAAACTCTAATAATCAAGTATACATAGACCTCTCTTCTGCAATCACGTGGAGTGCTAGCACGCTTCCAGTGATAGTGACTCATATTGGACTGATGTGTGAGACGCAAAAGTCGCTTTCTGTCCTAAACTTCAAAAGCCAACCCTTTTACCTCATGTCCTAATTACCTGAACTCCTCTTTCGAGTTTTATGAGATGATCAGGCTATGTAAAATTGAACTTAGCTTGCATTACGCTAACTATATAATAAATAAAACTTGTCGTATAGAAGTTGCACACAAGAAAGTGATTTAATTACATGTAAAAAAAATGTTAATTTATTCTTATACTTATCATGGCAAGAAAAAACTTGCAAATTATAGAGGATAGATATAAAGTTCATTTATTAATATACCATGCAATAGTTTCTCATCCTCTGGTGTTCATGTAGCCTAATAAAACACGTAAGAAAATTAACCAGCCTACATCATGATGCCTCGGTCCATTCAAAGATCGATAAATAAACTTAACATCACTTCAACGACCACAGTAAAAAAAAAAAAAAATTCTTATTCATCCCGTGTCTTAATTCCCAAGCGGCTCGATTCACTGTGCAGCGATAACTGTTATATATAAAACCAGATCCATCCAGATTCAGCCAACAATTTTCCCTAAGATTTGGCCCCAGATTTCCTTTTAATATTTTATCTAGCGTCACCGCAAACGTCACCAGCTTGTCTCTCGGCCACTTCTCCAAGCAAACGAAGCGACCCCACCACACCCCGACTCGCCCGACTCCGCGGACTCTCCGTCTCCGCCGCACCCTGGTGGCTTAGACCCACACGCCTTTAAACAACTCTCAACCACATAAGAGAAAGTTAGCTAGATAACCTTACTCTCTACATGTGTGTATACTACATTTTATCTAAATTTTGTTCTTAGGGGGAGGGACCAAAAAAAGAAAAAGAAAAAAAGAGAAGAGCAGCTTCTCACCGCTGACGTCACCCTCCCCCCTCCTCGCCCCCTATATAAGAACGAGAAGAGAAATACTAAGCTCAACCTCTATCTCTCTCTCTCTCTCTCTCTCTCTCTCTCTCTCTCTCTCTCTCTCTCTCTCTCTCTCTCTCTCTCTCTGTTGTTGAATTCATATATATATATAATTAAGAGAGCCATTCCATTTTTGCCTTAGTTAGTTTTAGATATGGAGCAGCTACGTCGGCAGCTGCAGCATTTCCTGGTGGTGACCTATCCGGCACAAGGCCACATCAACCCGTCCCAACACCTGGCGCGGCGCCTCGCCCGCGCCACCGGCGCCCGCGTCACCTTCTCCACCGCAGTCTCCGCACACCGCCGCATGTTCCCCTCCCTCTCTTCCCCCGACCAAGAGTTCTCCGACGGCCTCCTCTCCTACATTCCCTACTCCGACGGCTCCGACGACGGCAACAAACGCAACAACAACAACAACGACAACGACAACAACAACAAAGATGCCGCCACCGACAACCCCATGTTGCGCATCAAGCAGGTGGGGCCGAGGACCCTCTCCGCGGTGCTCGACCGCCTCTCGGCGCGCGACGAGCGCGTGACGTGCGTCGTGTACACGATCCTGCTGCCGTGGGTCGCCGACGTGGCGCGGGCCCACGGGGTCCCCGCCGTGCTCTGCTGGATCCAACCCGCCACCGTGCTCGCCATCTACTACCACTACTTCCACGGCTACGGCGGCGCCGTCGCCGCCGCCGTAGCCGCCGCCAACGCCGGCGACCCCGCGCACACCGTGGCCCTGCCGGGGCTCGCGCCCCTCAGAATCCGCGACCTCCCCTCCTTCCTCGCCACCACGTCCAAGGACGATCCCTACGCGGTCGTCCTCGACGAGTTCAGGGAAACGCTCGACGCGATCGACCGCGGCGACGACGGAGCCGACCCCGCGGGGGTTAAGCCGACCGTTTTGGTGAACACCTTCGACGCGCTGGAGCCCAGCGCGCTCAAATCCGTCGACGACCTAAACCTAATCGCGATCGGGCCCGTGATCCCGTCCTTAGAAGCCCTAGAGGGCGCCGCGGAGTCCAAGGACCTCTTCGCGCCCGACGAGAAGCGGTACATGGAGTGGCTCGATTCGAAGGCGGAGGGGTCGGTGGTGTACGTGTCCTTCGGGAGCATGTCCGTGGTGAAGAAGCGGCAAATGGAGGAGATACGCAGGGGCTTGGAGGAGAGCGAGAGGCCGTACCTGTGGGTGGTGCGGAAGGACAACAGGGAGGCGGAGTCGATCGAGGCGGAGGAGCAGGATCAGGATCAGAAGGGGATGGTGGTGGAGTGGTGCTCCCAGATTAGGGTTCTGAACCACGCCGCGGTGGGGTGCTTCGTGACGCACTGCGGATGGAACTCGACGGTGGAGAGCGTGGCGGCGGGGGTGCCCACGGTGTGCGTGCCCCAGTGGACGGACCAGGGGACGAACGCGTGGCTCATGGCGGAGGAGTGGGGGATGGGGGTGAGGGTTGAGATCAATGGCGAGGGCCTGCTGGAGGGGGAGGAGCTGAGGAGGTGCCTGGAGCTGGTGATGGGGGAGGGGGAGAGAGGGGCGGAGATGAGGAGGAGGGCGCAGATGTGGAAGGAGAAGGCCCGGGAGGCCATCGGAGAAGGAGGGTCCTCCCAGCGAAACCTCCGGGCTTTTGTGGACCAGATCGCCAACCGCAATTAGTTACAATCAAATTTAATGGACCCTATTTCCCTTCTTTTTTTTTTTTGATATTGTACGATTGGATTGCTAGCATACGAAAAGTAAGAGAAGTGTAGATTGAACTCTCACTGTAACGGGCGGTGGAAACTGTACTAATAAATTCACGGCTCTAGTGTACTATTTTCTTTATTGGGTCAATCCGACATATATTTTGAAAAATGTTGTCGTTTTATAAGTAGAGCTAAACTACTATTAATAGTATCAAAATAATTTTTACTATTTATTTTTTAATTATTGAGTGCTTAAAATTTAGTAGTGATAGATGGAATAGTAATAATATAAAGGTGAAAAAATAAATAATAAAAATTATTAATATACTATCAATAATATACTAACTCAACTAGTCAATACATCCTCTTTTTCTTAATGTAAATTTTATATTTTATCATCCAAGAATTGATGATCTCATTCTATAATTTAGCTTGCATTTGCTGGTAATAATCTTTCTTTGTTAAAATATTAGAGCATCGCGCAAAAATATAAAACGGACAGAAGACTTATGAATTAAAGATAATGAATGTTTTGGGGGGCGAACTACGTGAAAGCAGTAATTATTTTTTCTAAGACAAAAATTAAGCTAAAATACTCGAAAGTTCAGAAGCTCAACTGCTAAACACAGAAGTTCAAAAGAAGAACTAAAACTTAACTACACCTACATACTTAGAAATGACTGGTGCAATTTATTTCATCCCCCTATCTCACTCAGTAAGCTGTTGAACCATTGTATCTTTCTCACGAGTCTGACAATTCTAGCAGAGTGTGAAAACATATGGTGGTCACACCCAAAATTGATACGTTGCGTAATATAATACACGAGAACAGCAAACAGCTGGTCGATAACGTTGAGACGTTTAAGGGTGCAAAACTGCAAATAAAACGATTACAGTAATTATTAAGATTAATTAAACACCAGCTCAGCCTCTGCGGCTGCCGCTCACGTGATCGGCACGTGCAGGAGACTGGGTACTCTTCCCACGAAAAAGCTTTCCCCCACGGAGAAATATTTAAACCTGAAGTAGAAAGTCCAAAGTCACCCACCCATCCTTCTCCCCGTCTCTACCCTCTCCCCCTTTCTATAGTTTTCGCGAAGGGATTCACGCGGATTCAAAACCCTCTTCCTCTCGCGGGGGTGTATGCTTCGAAACCCTAGCTCCTCTCCATTTCGATCTCGATCTCAGATTTGGGCGCTTGGAGTGGCGGCGATTCTCGAAGTTGGGGCCAGCTCTGCGTGTGGATCCGCTGGTTGGTGCTTCGTCATTGTTTTTTTTTGTTTTTTATTTTTGAGAAAAAGGTAGCGCACCACCCGCTTTATTCATTGATACGATAAATTAGGCTACAGGGATGAGGCAACAAAAGGTCTCGTCAATGACGATAAAAAAAAAAAAAAAAAATCCACTAATACTGTTTGGCTGGTTGAATTTACCCCCACAGGATTGTGATCTGCTTGATTAAGTAAACTGCTCTCATAGGGTCTGGTAGTATCTTTCTAAAGATGATATTATTTCTGGTCTCCAAGTTATCCACCAGCACGCTATTAAGTGGGTTAAATTATTTTGCTGTGCATGCGGTCTATTCCTTGTCGTCCATCTATTTCATACCCATGTCACATCGTTTACCAGGTCCCTCGGCTTCGTCATTGTTCCGGTTTGATCTCGCAGCATCTTGTTAGATTTGCGAATATGAAGTGATTTAGCATTAGTTTGTGTTGATTTCATGTTGATTGCGTTGACATTGATGTGAATCTCAAGTAATTCGTAGCTTGAGAAGCTAATTTGGAGATTAGGGCTTTTTTCGTCGAGACTACAGGTTTCTCTCGATAATTTTTGGTATCGTGTAGTTCAAGAAATGGAGATTTGAGTTTTTGTTGAGTGAACCGGTGGATCTGTAGATACTAGGTTGATGTGTGCTCAGATCTCAACAGCATTGATGTAATGGATTCTTGGTTCACTGGACTAGGGTTCTCTTAATGGTCTTAAGTTGACTTGTAGTAAAGAGTGAGTGATTATATTGTTAATTATCTCGGTTAACACTAGTTGTAACATGATTAGGCTGCGGTAAAGGGTTGGAGATGGAAGATAGCGACTTAAATGGAAAGTTATTGAGGTAGATTGTCTGTACGGACATCTGGAAACTTGAAGTTCCACTCTTTCAGGGAGATCTAGTAGTCGATTCTCTCCTTCGTACCGGAGGCTGAATTCTAGCAGGACGCCGCGAAGGGAATCTAAAGGTGTATTTGGCGGGTTGCAATGGCTTCGGAGCCCTTAGAATGAAGATTTAGATGACACATCTTTTGTATTTTTGTTAGATGATTTCACACAAATGTTGGAAATATTTGCTCTCTCTTTATGTTGGAAACATCTATCGATCTGCATAAGTATCATCCCTTCCAACTCCAAAGGAAAAAAAATTTCTCTATCCTTCCCAACCCCAACCCCATCTCTCTCTCCCTCTCCCTCCCTCCTCCACCCGAACCACCCCCAACTCTCAACTGAGCTCTCTCTCTCTCTCTCTCTCTCTCTCTCTCTCTCTCTCTCTCTCTCTCTCTCTCTTCCTCTCTTTCTGTTTCTCACACCAACCCGCCACCCTTGCTCCTCCCTCCTCGCCGCTGCGCCCTACCGCCCACCGCCACCGGCCTGCCGCCCATCACCTCATTTCTCTCTCTTTCTCTTCCCCTCGCCCTACTCTCCATGATTGGGAGAAAGAAAATACTTTTATCTCAAAAAAATTTCGAAATGAAATAATAAAAATTCACTTAATATAACACAAATTTATTTACTAACTCCAAGTTACTAATGAAAAGAAAAGAAAAACAGAGGGAAAGTGAGAGCTCAATTGGAATTTGGGGGTGAAGAAGGAAGGGAGGGAGAGAGAAAGATGAGGTTGGGGAGGAGAGAGCTCCTAATTAGCAATAAATAAAATTTTTAACATTAATTTTTTAATTAATTTAAAAGAGGTTAGATTAGAAATGATAATATTTTTTTCAAATAAGACTAGCCATGGTAATAACGCACCGGATTACCTTCTCACATTTTATCTAGCGTCACCGCACACGTCACCAATGTGTCTCTCGGCCCACCACACCCGACTCTCCCGACTCCGCGGACTCTCCGTCTCCGCCCCCTCCGGTGGCTTAGACCCTGTTGATGCCAAAATTAGCGCGCCATAAAATAGACGGTCGGCTCACGTACAAGTCAAAAAAATAAGGACACGTGGTACGCCAGGAGCCGACAATAAGGCGTCCGAAGATGGAGAAACATTAGGCGGGAACGGTTGAGAAGTGGAGCGTAACTTCCGCAATCATGGCTACAGCACTACCTCCACTATTAAAACCGACCAATAATGTGGGCTGATAAGTTATTACTATAAATAGTAATTTCGAAGCATGTAATAGAGTTCTTTTCTCTCCCCTGCGAACGAGAAGACCATTGCATTTTTAATACTTCTATTTTCAGCATTTACAGCTTTTCTAGAAGTAGTCTACATGTAATCTTTACCCTTCCAGTATTTACAGTTTTTCTTAGGAGTAATCTTAATTGTACTTGTAACCCAGACTTCCGCACAATACAATGACTCGGTTCATTCAACTGAATCTTTGATCAGCCGAATACCTTGAATCTTCGGCTTTAATTAGTGAAGTGAGATAGAATCCAGTTGAGCCGATCCTTCCTCAACCGAATCGCTTGATATGATCGTGGCTTTTCTAAGGTATATTTTGTTTATTTTTCTTAGATTATGGCGGATGATAATGCTATGAACCTCCGCAACCATGTCGTTCCTCGAACGTCAGGGAATGACCAAGCCAGTAATACTGAGAATGCGAATGAGCACCAAGCAGTATTACCGACAGAGGTAGAAACTAGTGGTCAGTCAGACCACCAGGAGCCAAGTTTGGCTCAAGCCTTGGGACAGATAACTAGCGTCCTACAAGTTTTGGACCAAAACAGTCATCGGAGTACCAATCGATTGGATGCAGTTTTAGCCGCAATCACGGCTTCAAATAAAAATATTGCCCGAATTGGGCAATTTCTAGCACGGGCTGAGCAGCCATACCCAGGCCTTCCAGGGCCTGTGGGCGGGCCGACATTACAAAATCCGGCCACGCCAGCCATTGCACAGCCTCAGGCAGCACCATTTCAGGCTGCCTACAGACCGGCAATTGCCAATGCTGGTCAGTAGCCGGAGGTGGCATGGGGATTACCACCACCGTCGCCGTTGCCGGCGTATCAATCCGAAAATGGAGGGGTAAGGCCTGGGGGGCAAGCCCCCAATGTAGTGCAAGGTGTGAATCCCACGCCTCAAAATTACGGACTTCCTCCAGGGCCGAACCCGCTTCAGGCTCGGGCTTCTGTTCCCATACCTGGGAACAATAATGAGTTATATACTCAAATTGAGGAAGCGATCCGTAATACCTTTGGAGTGGGAGCTAGGCCGACAATGCGGCCCGTATTTCGCTCTCCTTATCCTGTCAATATTGATGCGGAGCATCTGTACCCAGCGAATTGGAAGATACCCAAGTTTGATAAATTTTCTGGGGATGAGACCGAGAATACGGTCGAACATGTGGCGCGGTTCACGGCCCAGTGTAGGGAGGCCGCCGCCGACCCATTTTTGAAACTTCGTTTGTTTAACACGTCTTTGACTAAAACAGCGTTTACTTGATATACCAGCTTGCCTGCTAATTCCGTTCGAGATTGTGCCGAGTTAGAAAGAAAATTCCATGAACAGTTTTACAGATCAGAGCCGAAATTATCGGTTGCTGATTTAGCACAATATCGGTAAAAGTCGGGCGAATCGGTTGAGGAATATTTGAACCGATTCAAAACGGCAAGGAACCGATGTTTTGTTAGAATGCCAGAGTCCGAGTTCGCCAAAATGGCGTTTAATGGTCTGCATTTTAAGATAAATGACCATTTTGAAGATAAGTATTTCCCTAACTTATTTGATCTGGGTGTTCGGGTTGCCCAATATGAGCAATTCTGGAAGGGAAATGAAGACGATCGGCTGCAATGGAGCCGATATAAAAATCAAAACAAAGGCAAGGAGAAATCCTTGATAGAAGAACTGTCGGCTCAAGAAGGGCCGAGTCAATCGAGTGAAAGTGAAGAATCGGCCGATGAAGCCGAAGTGTATGCGGCTGAGATGATAAAGGGTCGACAACGGTAAGAGTGTTTTCTTTCAGCCGACAAAGACCAGTGAGACTAAAGCTCGGGTCTCGGCTGACATCGGACCGTGGATTTGGCATTAATAGTCTTCCGAACGTTCATTCGAAAGACTATTGGGGGGCATTGTTGATGCCAAAATTAGCGCGCCATAAAATAGACGGCCGGCTCACGTACGAGCCAAAGAAATAAGGACACGTGGTACGCCAGGAGCCGACAATAAGGCGCCTGAAGGTGGAGAAACATTAGGCGGGAACGGTTGAGAAGTGGAGCGTAACTTCCGCAATCATGGCTACAGCACTACCCCCACTACTAAAACCGACCAATAATGTGGGCTGATAAGTTATTACTATAAATAGTAATTTCGAAGCCTGTAATAGAGGTCTTTTCTCTCCCCTGCGAACGAGAAGACCATTGAATTTTCAATACTTCTACTTTCAGCATTTACAGCCTTTCTAGGAGTAGTCTACATGTAATCTTTACCCTTCCAGTATTTACAGTTTTTCTTAGGAGTAGTGTTAATTGTACTTGTAATCCAGACTACCGCACAATACAATGACTCGGTTCATTCAACCGAATCTTTGATCAGCAGAATACCCTGAATCTTCGGCTTTAATTAGTGAAGTGAGATAGAATCCAGTTGAGCCGATCCCTCCTCAACCGAATCGCTTGATATGATCGTTGCGCATTCGAGGGTCATTTCAGAAAGCTGTTTTACCTTTTCACACACATATCGAGAAAATTTGAATCCGGTCAACGGTCCAGAAAAAACAGCGCCCAATAATTTTTGGCACAACAGACCCAATGCCTTTAAACTACTCTCAACCACCTAGAGATAGCTAGCTAAATAACCTAAAAAAAAAAAAAAAAGAGAGAGAGAGAAGAGCACCTTCTCACCGCTGATGTCACCCTCCCCCTCCGCACCCCCTATATTAATACGAGAAGAAATACTAAGCTCCACCTCTCTCTCTCTCTCTCTCTCTCTTTCTCTCTGTTGTTGAATTCATTTTTTGTATTAGTTAGTTGTAGATATGGAGCAGCTACGTCGGCAGCAGCAGCAGCACTTCCTGGTGGTGACGCACCCGGCCCAAGGCCACATCAACCCGTCCCGCCACCTGGCGCGGCGCCTAGCCCGAGCCACCGGCGCCCGCGGCACCTTCTCCACCGGCGTCTCCGCACACCGCCGCATGTTCCCCTCCCTCTCCTCCTCCGACCAAGAGTTCTCCGACGGCCTCCTCTCCTACATTCCCTACTCCGACGGCTCCGATGACGGCATCAAACGCAACAACAACAACAACAAAGATACCGCCGCCAACAGCCCGACGTTGCGTATCAAGCAGGTGGGGCCGAGGACCCTCTCCGCGGTGCTCGACCGCCTCTCGGCACGCGACGAGCGCGTGACGTGCGTCGTGTACACGATCCTACTGCCGTGGGTCGCCGACGTGGCGCGGGCCCGCGGGGTGCCCGCGGTGCTCTGCTGGATCCAACCCGCCACCGTGCTCGCCATCTACTACCACTACTTCCACGGCTACGGCGGCGTCGTCGCCGCCGCCGCCGCCGCGGCCCACGCCGGCGACCCCGCGCACACCGTGACCCTGCCGGGGCTCGCGCCCATCAGAATCCGCGACCTCCCCTCCTTCCTCGCCACCACGTCCGAGGACGATCCTTACGCGGCCTTCCTCCACGAGTTCCAGGAAACGCTCGACGCGATCGAGCGCGGCGACGACGGAGCCGACGCCGCTGGGGGTAAGCCGACCGTTTTGGTGTACACCTTCGACGCGCTGGAGCCCAACGCGCTCAAATCCGTCGACGACCTAAACCTAATCGCGATCGGGCCCGTGATCCCGTCCTTAGAAGCCCTAGAGGGCGCCGCGGAGTCCAAGGACCTCTTCGCGCCCGACGAGAAGCGGTACATGGAGTGGCTCGATTCGAAGGCGGAGGGGTCGGTGGTGTACGTGTCCTTCGGGAGCATGTCCGTGGTGAAGAAGCGGCAAATGGAGGAGATACGCAGGGGCTTGGAGGAGAGCGAGAGGCCGTACCTGTGGGTGGTGCGGAAGGACAACAGGGAGGCGGAGTCGATCGAGGCGGAGGAGCAGGATCAGGATCAGAAGGGGATGGTGGTGGAGTGGTGCTCCCAGATTAGGGTTCTGAACCACGCCGCGGTGGGGTGCTGCTTCGTGACGCACTGCGGATGGAACTCGACGGTGGAGAGCGTGGCGGCGGGGGTGCCCACGGTGTGCGTGCCCCAGTGGACGGATCAGGGGACGAACGCGTGGCTCATGGCGGAGGAGTGGGGGATGGGGGTGAGGGGGGAGATCAATGGCGAGGGCCTGCTGGAGGGGGAGGAGCTGAGGAGGTGCTTGGAGGTGGCGATGGGGGAGGGGGAGAGAGGGGCGGAGATGAGGAGGAGGGCGCAGATGTGGAAGGAGAAGGCCCGGAAGGCCATGGAGGAAGGAGGGTCCTCCCAGCGGAACCTCCGGGCTTTTGTGGACCAGATCGCCAACCGCAATTAGTTACAATCAATTTAATGGACCCTTTTTCCTTTTTTTTTCTTTTCTTTTTTTTGATATTGTACGAATGCATGGGCTCTAGTGATGCATCCGAAAAGTGGGAGAAATGTAGATTGAACTCTCACTGTAACGGGTAGTGGGAACTGTACTAATAGATCCACGGCTCTAGTGTACTATTTTCTTTGTTGGGTCAATCCGACATATATTTTGAAGATGCTGTCGTTATACAAGTAGAGCTAAATTACTATTAATAGTATAAAAATAATTTTATTTATTTAGTTTTTAATTGTTGAATGCTTAAAATTTAACTTGTTCGTGGATTACTTGGGAGACTAAAAATGATATAATTTTTAGGAAAATCAGTCGAACACCTCGCTAGCTGTCGGTAAAATAAAAAAGCTAATTCATTTATGGGGACAATTTTCCTCAGCGAGATAGAGATCGAAGTAGCTGCCTTTTTTTTTCTTTTTTTCTCCTCTGTAGTTCACCCTCTTTGAGGCCGTCGTTGCCTTATCCCTGTAGTCTAATTCATCCTTTCAATAAATCAAACGGGTAGCTTGTTATCTTTTTCTAAAAAAAAAAAAAAAAAAAATTTATTAATATACTATCAATAATATACTAATTCAACTAGTCACTACATTCTATATTTTTTAATGTATTATATTTTATCATCCAAGAATTGATAATCTCATTTCATAATTTAGCTTGCATTGGCTGGTAATAATTTTTCTTTGCTAAAATATTAGAGTATCGTGCAAAAATATGAAACGAGCAGAAGACTTATGAATTACAAATAATGAATGTTTTGGTGGACGAACTATGTGAAAACATAACTATTTTTTCTAAGACAAAAATTAAGCTAAAATACTTGAAAGTTTAAAATCTCAACTGCTAAACACAGAAGTTCGAAAGAAGAACTAAAACTTAACTAGAATTAAAACTTAACTACACCTACATACTTAGGCTTCGTTCCGTTCGAGGTTAAGTAAGAATTGGTTATTTCAGGAATAGGGTTAAGTTCAGGATTAAGTCTGAAATAGACTAATTTTGTGTTTGGATGAATATTGAGTTGTTTCCGGGATTAAAAAAAATAGCGTTTGGATAGATTAGATGGAATAAAAAGAATAGTGGGTAATTATAAATAGAAATAATGATTTGACCCTAATTATTATATTTGAATTTAAATTTTTTATTTTATATTTAAAATTTTAAATTTAAATAGATAACTTTTATAAAAATAAAAAATTCAAGTATAAAATTTTTAATATAAAATTTCAAATTTAAATAATTAAAAATAACAATTAAAATTAAAATTTAATATTTAAAATTTAAAAGTTAAAAATATAAATATATATTTTTTTAGATTACAAATTATAAATTTTAAAATTTCAAATATAAAATGTTAAATAATTAAAAATAATAATTTAAAATTTAAAATATTAATTTTAAGATTACAAATTATAAATTTTAAATATTTTAAAAATTTAAATTAAAAATTTAAATTTATATTAAAATTAAATTGGGGTGGGATTAACTTTAATCCCACCCCAATTCTGGAGGGGTGGGGTTTGTTAACCCCACCCTAATGGGGTTATAACCTCTAACCCCTAACCCCATTAGGGGTGGGAACCCCACTTTTTCTTGTTTGAAACCTCCTTAACTCCTCTTTAATTCCGAACCAAACGGAGGGTTAAAAATTACTGGTGCAATTTATTCATCCCCCTATCTCGGTAAACTGTTGAACCATTGTATCTTTCTCATAATTCTGGCAATTCTAGCAGAGTGTGAAAACACATGGTGGTCACACACAAAATTGATACGTTGCGTACTATAATACGCGAGAACACTGTTTGCTGTAGCACCAACTGTAGCTGATCGAGAACGTTGAGACGTTTACGGGTGCAAAAATGTAAATAAAACGATTACAGTAATTATTGTGATTAATAATTAAACACCAGCTCAGCCTCTTCGGCTGCCGCTCACGTGATCGGCACGTGCAGGAGACTGGGTACTCTTCCCACGAAAAAGCTTTCACCCACGGAGAAATATTTAAACCTGAAGTAGAAAGTCCAAAGTCACCCACCCATCCTTCTCCCCGTCTCTATCCTCTCCCCCTTTCTTTTCTATAGTTTTCGCGAAGGGATTCACGCGGATTCAAAAACCTCTTCCTCTCGCCGAGGTGTATGCTTCGAAACCCTAGCTCCTCTCCCCTTCGATCTCGATCTCGATCTCGATCTCGATCTCGGATTTGAGCGCTTGAAGTGGCGGCGATTCTCGAAGTTGGGGCGAGCTCTGCGTGTGGATCCGCTGGTTGGTGCTTCGGCATTGCTCTGGTTTGATCTCGCAGCGTCTTGTTAATTTGCGAATATGAAGTGATTTAGCATTAGTTTGTGTTGATTTCATCTTGATTGCGTCGACATTGATGTGAATCTCAAGTAAATCGTAGCTTGAGAAGCTAATTTGGAGATTAGGGGTTTTTTCGTCGAGATTTTAGGTTTCTCTCGATAATTTTTGGTATCGTGTAGTGCAAGAAGTGGAGATTTGAGTTTTTGTTGAGTGAATCGGTGGATCTGTAAATACTAGGTTGATGTGTGCTCAGATCTCAACAGCATTGATGTAAGAGATTCTTGCTTCACTGGACTAGGGTTCTTTTAATGATCTTAAGTTGACCTGTAGTAAAGAGTGAGTGAGTATATTGTTAATCTCGGTTAACACTAGTTGTAACATGATTAGGCTGCGGTAAAGGGTTGGAGATGGAAGATAGCGACTTAAATGGAAAGTTATTGAGGCAGACGTCCGTACGGACATCTGGAAACTTGAAGTCCACTCTTTCAGGGAGATCTAGTAGTCGATTCTCTCCTTCGTACCGGAGGTCGAATTCTAGCAGGACGCCACGAAGGGAATCGAAAGGTGTATTTGGCAGGTTGCAATGGCTTCGAAGCAACCGTGTGGTTTTGTGGCTGACTCTTATCGCCTTATGGGCCTACGTGGGCTTTCATGTGCAATCAAAATGGGCTCACAGTGACCACAGGAAGGCGGAGTTTGTAGGTTACAAGAGTGAGATTGGTAGTGCTAAGTTGGAGGAAGATAAGAGAATTGTTGCAGCTTCATTCGGTGCGAATGATACTACCTCTTCTGCAACGAAGGAACCTGTCATTGCAGATGGGAAAAAAGATACTGATTCAAGTAACTTCGGTGTTAGTTTGGGGAAGCAAGATGGACAGGCTTCAGCCCATCAAAATGCACCTAAGAAGAAACGCAAAACATCAGAACGCAGAAGAAAGGCGCCAGGGAAAGCGAAAAAAGTTGTTACTGAGAATATAACCAGTGAGACGGAAGATGGAATGGTACCCAAACGGAATACTTCGTATGGTTTAATCGTGGGCCCATTTGATAAGACGGAGGATGCTATATTGGGTTGGAATGCCGACAAAAGGAAAGGTACCTGCAACAGAAAAGGAGAATTTGCCCGGATTGTTTGGTCTCGGTCGTTTGTGTTGGTTTTTCACGAACTTTCAATGACTGGAGCACCTCTTTCAATGATGGAATTGGCAACGGAGATTTTGAGTTGTGGAGGAACTGTTTCTGCAGTGGCTCTTAGCAGGAAGGGCGGGCTAATGGAAGAGCTTGATAATAGAGGAATCAAAGTGCTTAGAGACAGGGCAGATTTTAGCTTTAAGACTGCCATGAAAGCTGACCTAGTTATAGCAGGATCAGCTGTCTGCTCATCCTGGGTTGGTGAGTATTCTTGCTTTTCCCCATTTCGTGAAAATTGGATACTGCCTGCTATGCATGCTGCTATTTAATAAGAATACTACCACCATAATTGTCCATATTTTTTGTTCAGTGAGTTGTTTATTTTGATATATGTATATATTTTTTGATTCTGCTAGTAGATAATTTGAAGTTAGAATACTAAGCATGTCTTTTGCAATGTACCAACACCTTTACCCAGTATAAATTTGGTTCAAACTGAGGACTCATCTTAAGTATAAGGCCAGCTTTTTACCCCCATCCAGTGCTAACCAACAACTTTAAATGTAAAAGAGTAAAACTGTTCGGGAATGCTTGGTTCATGTTTGGAATAGGAATGGGAAATGTAATTGGAATGCATAGGAATGGAAAATGGAATGACGAATTATCCAAAAATGTTTGGTTCATTATTGGAATGGAAATCGGAATGGACATCTAGGATTTTGAGAGAGGGTTTTGGTTAAGAGAGAGGAGAATGATGAAGGGAGAGGAAGGAAAGGTGTTTGTGAAAGAAGGCTTTGAGTGGCTTACTTTGGAATGGGCCAATCCGGGATTCAAAGCCAGGTTGGGCCATAAATGGATTGGATCATTCCTATTCTAGAGTGGAAAGGGAATCGAAATTCGAATCCTGTAAAACAAACAACAACTGTCGGAATCAATGAATCTCATTCCGATTCCATAGTCTAAAATAGGTGAACCAAACAAGCCCTTAGTGTTTGTGTGTTTTTATGAAAGACTTCTGCTTTCACCATAACAATACAAACTCTTCCCTTCGCAATTTTCTTTTTCTTGAAATCTCACCATCCTTTTGAGTTAGGACTCAGGAAATGTTACTTTCCTTGAAGATAGACCCGACTTATTGGAATCTCCTTGTTTAGACAACTATTTTCTTCTACAACATAAGTAAATGATTTTTAATGCTGCAGAGCAATATCTACTGCATTTCCCATCTGCATCAAATCGAATACTTTGGTGGATCATGGAGAATCGACGAGAATACTTTGACAGATCAAAGCATCTGCTTAACCGTGTGAAGATGTTTGCTTTCTTATCCGAATCTCAATCTAAACAGTGGCTATCCTGGTGCGACGAGGAACATATTCAGTTGAACTCGCAGCCTATGATAGTGCCTCTTTCCGTGAACGATGAACTGGCGTTTGTAGCGGGCGTTCCATGTTCCTTGAATACTCCAGCATTCAGTGTTGAGAAGATGCTGGAGAAGAGGAATCTTCTAAGAAAGGCAGTTAGGAAAGAGATGGGTTTAGCTGATAACAACGTGCTCATAATGACTTTGAGTAGCATAAATGCTGGGAAAGGCCAGCGTCTACTTCTTGAATCGGCTCTTTTGGTGGCTGAACATAATGTTTCTCTGAAAGAAATTAAGTACGATGATTTCCTTGAAGAGAAAAAATTGACCCAGGTTGCTTCTGTGAACCTAACAACGACAGAACCAGAGTTAAACAAGCAAGGAAATGATGTCGACCGAAGTAACAGTACTAATGTGACTTCTAAAAAGAGGAAAAGAAAACACGCAAAGTTAGTTAATACTCTTTCCTTGCGCAACCACACTACGGAGAATGTGGCACAGGGAGCTCATAGAAACTTATTGTCTGAAAGGGAGGATGGGCAAGAGCAAAATCTTAAAGTCCTTATTGGTTCCGTTGGATCAAAGAGCAATAAAGTTCCTTACGTCAAACTAATGTTGCGTTTTATATCTCGACATCCAAGCTTGTCGAAGCTAGTTTTGTGGACTCGATCAACTACACATGTTGCCCCACTTTATGCTGCAGCTGATGTGTATGTAATAAATGCGCAGGTAAATTTGGTTATTCAGTATTTTTAGATCAAGTTCTGCAGATTTCGCTAATTACAACTTGATAGTAAGAGGTCCAAATGTTTTTCTGTCTGACTGCCTATAAAAGTTGTATTTTCACTTGGTAGTACTGCTTTTATGGTAGTGTTTTATGGAGATTTCACAGTTCTTTTTTATGCATGCTGAAGACTGTATAACTGATATAAACATAATTAAGCAATGATGCTCAGATAGTATAGGTACAAACTTTGTTTTATTCTTCATGCTGGTCTTAAATTTATAGGAGGTGAAATACCTTTTGTCAAATTGATTAAGTATTTTGCTTTTTTATGTTTCTGTGGAATTCCGATACTAAATATTCTCAACTGATAAACATGTGACTTATTTACATTTCACAGGGTATTGGAGAAACATTTGGGAGGGTGACCATCGAAGCTATGGCATTTGGCCTGCCGGTATAAATACTTGTCCACTTCTTGCATCTCTAGTGCCCATTTTTCATATCAATTCTCTGTTAACATCTCAACTTAATTACAGAGAGCAAAGAGAACAATTTTTTTCTAGCTCAGTGCATATCTGCTAGTAGCTATTGTTATGGGAGAATAGATTATACAAGTAACAGCAGCCATATGTGAAGCGCAAGTTGATCTGAAGTTTAAGCACTTTCTCCACATTGTGTAGGTTGATGAATGTGGAATAAGTATAGCGGGTTCCATTTATTTCAATTAATTGGATCCATAATGAAGTACTCTTCTTATCACTAGACATTTTAGGACGCAGAAAGTCAAAGAAGAAAATTTTTCATGCTTGACGCCTTGACACAATGATCATTAATGAAGAGTGTTTGGCAGTATCATCAAACAAAACCTCATTGTTTTACATCTCTGTCTGCAATGCTAAGTTTCTTTAACTGAATCATGTGTTTTCGTATCAACTTCCTTCACTTCATTTCCAACTGCAGGAAGGTACACTGGTTAGCTCCAAAGCACTGTATTAACTATTTAATCTACTATTGTTTTTCATGGCAGGTGCTAGGAACAGAGGCAGGAGGCACGAAGGAGATTGTAGAAGACAAAGTAACGGGCCTTCTTCACCCCATTGGGCGTGAAGGAATTGAGGTGCTCGCTGAAAACATACTCTACCTCGTCAGTAACCCTTCCGCGAGGGAGAAGATGGGAGCAAGGGGAAGGCAATTGGTACAGGACAAGTACTTGAAGCATCACATGTATGAGAAGTTCGCCCAGGTCCTGGTTAAGTGCATGAAGATCAATTAGCAGCCGCATTCGTTCTTTCGATTCATTCGTTTCTTTTATATTTTTGGTTTTCTCCTTTCACCTGATCTTGTATGAGGTGGTTGGTGAGCTTCTAAATTGCTCACCGATAAATTTTTTTTTTTTCCCTGGTGGTTCGCCATTCGTTACCAATTGGAGGTGCTAGGCTGATGCTAGTTTCCGATATTCATCATTGAGGAATTTGTATCAAGATCTTGTTGGAATGTTCCACGCAGATTAGTCGGTGGCTACATGCAGTCGGAGATTTGGTCTCCGCAAAACAAAATATGCTTAATTCGTTGTAGCATAAACTTAGCTGATCATTGCCATGGTACCGGGACCAACCGGGTGAGATAGAGTGCTCCGCATGCATTTGTAAGGTAAAATTCTATCTGAAAACTTTGCTAGGAAAATGGTTTGGTCTCCAGCATTTAAGAGATTATCATAACATTATCATGCAGTGAGATATTTTACATTTCAAGTTCTACAAACAAAGTGAAGGTTATAAGCCTAACATTCTCAGACGATAGCACAGTTTATAAGCACTCACCAACCAAAATTCAGTGAAATTAACTTGGTATGGGGCTCTCGCCACGGAACCTTTTATCGAAAAATTGGAATTTTCTTGCAACTAAGAGAGGTACCAACAGAGATTTGGAATACCTATGTGTGAAAAGAACTATCATTGAGAAAATAAACAAGATAGTGACAAAAGTATAGAATTTTTTTTCCTGTACAAGATCTGAAAAAAATTTATGAAAAAAAAAAAAAAAAAACTAGACACTACATCCTACGGAGCAGTAGAGACTCCATATATCATGGAGAGAAGCTAGGACATAAAAGCAGAAAAAGAAGAAAAAAAAAAACAAATGGGGGGAAAAACAAACAAAAATGGCATCTCTGGCCCTGCGCAACTCCATAGTCAATAGCTCACTTGGAATCCATCGCTAATGACGAAAAACATCCTCCTGGAAGAAAACCTTATGTGCAGGTAGATACGGAGAGAAAAAACGAACAGCATATCGAACAAGCTGCTGACTGTTCCTATTTAACCATCGCCAGTTAAATCTCTTTCAGATGAATCTTGTTCTGATGATCGAATTGCCTCTGCAGTAATCAGTGCGACCGTGGCCCTATGGATTGCCAGGTCAGCCTTGTGCATAAGCCACTGAGCTTTCTCTCTCTTAAGCTTCGCCATAGTTACCGTATGCTGGGCCGCACTCGACGCATCCCTCAACCAAAGCTCAACAACATCGGACTTGTGGCCCAGAAAAGCATCACAGTGCAACTGCTTCAAGTTTGGCTGTTCATACGCTCCATTTCTTTTTGGCTTATGATTACTATAATAGGAAGGGAACATTCCCGCCTTTTTTGAGTTACTTCGGAAAAATTTCGGAGTTAAGCATCTCTCTGAAACATCACCAGAACTGAATGATTCTGAAGATTCATAACTTTGGACAGCCTTATCTACCACCGAATGATCTTCAAATTTCCGACCTGCTAATGGAAATGTAAGAGAGATAAGATACAGTATAAAGCAAAAATTAGTTACAGCATATATTGATGAATGAAAAAGAAAGATTAGAATACCCAATCGATTTAAACCATCCTGCTCTCTTGCAAGAGCATTGTGATGACCTGAGAACAGAAGTTTCTTATGGGAATGCTGCTTTAAAGCTTTGTTGGGTACTTCTAAGCCACGCGGCCTCAAACAAAAGGCGAACATGGGAGGTTTCTTGATCGAATGGCTCTGATCGTTGCAGCTATCTGGCGAGCTGTGCGATTTGCTCTTAGCTGATTCCCACTCTTTTAGCTGCTGTTCATAATGCTTCCATAGTGGGGGCTGAAAATAAAGAGGAGAAAGAAGAGGCATGAGAGCATGCATTGGATGAAATCACTAGCATAGAGAATGCTTACTACATCCTTTGGGGTGAAAAAAGAAAAAAAAAGTTTAGTTTGTAAATATGCCTGGTTAAATGGATAGAGAAGAGGCCACAAACTTTTTGGACATGGTGAGGGAACCAAATACAGGGAGAAATTGAAAAAGAACTTAATGCTTGAATAAAGAAATTAAATTCTCCAGGCAGATATATATTATAGACTGTCCAAAGGAAGAATCGAAAAGGCATATAATTGATGGGGCAATTCATAACCACTTTCCCTTTGTGTATGAGTTAATATCCAAAACATTCAGGGGACAACTAAAATTAGCTGCACATCTGAACAACTAAAATTACAGCAGTGTCAAAAAGAAACTGATGACAACGTAACTAAATTCCTGTAGCATAGTTTCACTACACAGAATCAAGATAGCCAAGAAATACTTGTATAAGACATACATAAAACTGATAGCAGTTAGACTTGATAAAATAAGGTAACATTTAGTATCAGTGCGCATACTTTTTGATGAAGTTTAATGTGAGAGCGACTAAACATGATAGCACAGCATTTTCAGCATATCTCAAACAATCAACAAGTATGACAGTTAAAGGCAAAGCATTCCAGTACTAAACAAGATAATAAAAGAGTCACTTTAGCAACAGTTAAGGCTGGCACCATGCATAAATTTTCAGTCTCTAAATAATAGCTGATAAGAGCACATTTTATTAGAGATACAGACCAACGGACAGTTCTTTACCATTATACTGGTGAACGTAAAATAGCCAAGATGGAAAATTTTCATTCTTTTCTAATAATTTCTTCAATAATTGAGAAACTTGAAAAATAGTCGTCTAGAAGATTAAAATAGTAGACACCAACAGTTCTTGACAAAAATAAAGCATCTTAAGAAAATACCTGAAATTGCCGAATTAACGGCATTCCTTTCTTTTGCCTCTTACTCCGCCAATAATCGTGGATTTCTTTTATGACATCCAATGGTCCAAAATCAGCCATGAGTTCCTCCAATTGGTTACAAGTGAACTCATCACAACACTGAGTATATGCAAGTTTCTCGAGTTTGTCAATTACCCTCTCAAACAAATCTTCACTAAGTTCAAATATATTATTTTGCTTAGCTCCTGAACAAAGTTCAAAATTCAATACCCACTCCTCATCATCACTATCCATGTCATATATCACACAAGATGGATTTAGTGCCATGTCAACCCCCGTCTCCACATGTCTAATATATTTCAAAGAATTTCGTGAAAAAGGAGATTCAGCATTTTCACTATCATGCTCGGGAATGAAGCAAACACCTGGAGTAGGAATATTTTTAACAGAGGCAGCCCTAACGTTTCTGTTATAGCACTCTTCATGCATTTGTTTGAAAAGAGCCCACTGGCTTCTCTCAGCGAATTCTAGGGACCAATCTTTTCCCCCTCTCCACATCATAGCACGAGTGAATCGGTTGGTGGTCCCTGGCTGCAAGAACTGTTCCGCCTTGTAAATATACTTTACAACCCCTGAAATTTTCACAATTATTTTCCAGTCCCGATCATTTAAGTCAAGTAAGACCTGGGCCCCACATTCCCTCCATCCTTTCTCCTTAGTTGTGACAAGGACATTAGCTTCACAAATAGATGAATCTAAGTGGCTCTTAGGGCTTCCAGAATAACCAGAAAACCCCTTCGAGTTGTTTGTTCTGACAATCTTATAAGGCCGTGATTTATGGCAATTCGTTTGGGATTTTGAAAATGAGTATGACACTTCTGTGCGGGGTTTCTTGGAATTACAAACCGAGAAATCCCGCATGAAATCTCTTGCCCACAATTTGGAACGATCTCCAAATGTACGTGAAATTGAAGTGCGACGGCTGCGATGCCATATACTTCTTGGAGCAGTTAACTTAGCATTAGGAATAGTGAATCCATTCATTTCTGAAACCAAATTGGACTTGCTAAATGAGTTTTCGTCTTGTCGATCAAGCATTTGATCTTGAAGTTTGAGATTATTCATAGAAGAGTCATCTCCACATTCGGATTTTTCAGGAGAGGAAAGGCTTCTGTTGCTTACAGAGTTATCAATCATATTAATCTCCTTGCCAAGGGGTTTAGTGGAGGACTTCCTCC
The DNA here is from genome assembly GCA_016920855.1 of Puya raimondii. Lineage (NCBI taxonomy): Eukaryota > Viridiplantae > Streptophyta > Magnoliopsida > Poales > Bromeliaceae > Puya > Puya raimondii. The sequence goes on along the minus strand of JABWPP010000050.1, from coordinate 195,455,926 downwards.
AATGCTCATCATTGCTTGTAGAGAATGCATCTCGAGGTGATTTAGTTTCACTAAACAATATAGTTTCAGAATTGGCAGAAGTTGGGACCAATGAGTAGTTAGCTGCCTCAAGTGTTATTGAGGAAACTTGGTCGAGAGGATCTTCAACAGAAGAAGACAGATCAGAACTTAGCTTGTCATTCTTATTTGGACACTCTTCAATCAGCGATGTGATATGCAAACCAAGTAAAAAGGAAGGCGTATCATGGACTGGAGAGTGACATAGAGGAGGCCTTACGTACTTCTCATTGAGGAAATAAATGGCAGGGTTAGCATTTGTATGAAGTAATTTTTCACGAAGAAAGTGATGTGCAAGGTCTTTGCTATACCCTTTAGAGAGGCACTGTGTAACAGAGAAGTATAGTCAGTAACATTTTAATTTGAAATTACTGTCTGTTCTTAGTTCTTAGGTCAAAATTTGCAAAAAAGCAATAAAATATAAAACAAGCAATAAATAAAGGAAAGACAGTCAAGCATATGGCTGCCACCAAATCAACATAATTTTTCCCAGAAAAAAGAGTAAAAAATATACATACTGTATATTCTAATTTCAATTAAACTGACCATAGAGACTGAAGTTCCATGAATAATAATTGACAAGTAACTAAAGACACGAGAAAAAGAATTGCAAAGTTTACTTAAAATGTCCAAGATTTCACGGTATAATACATGCATTCATGAACTTTTACATTAAGGCTATCATGTAAAGGTATCACAAAGTGTTAAATGCATATTATATTACTAAGCAATACAGGTCCCCTGTAGTATATTTTTCAAGTGGATCTATGGTATGTTCCGATAACATAATTATCTATATTTTTCAAGTGGATCTATGGTATGTTCCGATAACATAATTATCTCTCCCAGCACAGATACTATATTCTTCCAATTGAAATATTTCCATTCAGATATTTTCGATAAGAAACAGAGTATGCAAGGTAGACAATTCAGAAACACATAATAGGAAACAAAGTTTTTAAATCTAAATTATGAAGATACTTCTAGCAGATGTATCATGTTATACAACGTGGCAGTGGTGCAACTTTCAACTCGACAAACAGCAACAAGATAAAATGAAAATAATATCAATAGAGAGTACCGACAAAAAAAAAAGTTAATCTCATATTCTCATTGTTAATTTGAAAGAATGGAAGAAAAAGGATCACAATGTTGTAATATAAAGGTACCTCGGCTAAAATTGCATCTGCAAAAGTAAAAATTTTCTGATTTCTTTCATTCCTGAGGTTCTTGATGTTAGTATAGGTGCAGTCAGCTTTAGCTAGCTCCTTCGTTTCCATACTGTTGTGCATAATTTTCTCTTCCACATGTCTCCGATTTAAACCCTCCATACGAGAGAAGCTGAACAATACAAAACAAACTTGACCTACTCTGTCATCCATTCCAGAAATCTTAAACCTGATCGAAGTGAATGGCATTTCCAACTCTTTGAAGCAGCGCTGTTCATCATGCTTGTGAAATGCTCTCATAAGCACAAATACAAGAGATACTGCCATTCTTAAACTTAGCTCAAGAGAAAGATATCTTAAACCCAGAGCATTGTCAACAAAAATCAATTCCAAACAAACCAATGGGAACCCACTCATCAGTTTACCACGCTGAAGGAGAAACATGGCATGGCAAAGCCAAATATTATCAGCTTTATACACAACTTTATTAATAGATTGCAGTGGTGAGCTCAACACTAATGTAATTTGTCTCCCTTCCATTAAATTCGTGATTTCAGTAAATTCTTCCCGAGCAGATGCACGAAACCCAACAGGACATATTGACTTTCGAAAAGAATGCTCCTCTGGAACATTTAACGAACCCTCTTTTCTGTTGCGAAATCGTCTCCTGAAATAAACAACCGGAAACTTTCTATCCCCAAAACAATCCGGGCTTTGTGGCACACGACAACTAGAAAATAAGTTATTTGGTTCTATATTGGATTGGTTTAAAACCCTAACCAAAGACTGACGGTTTTGCTTCTTAACATTACTAACTGGAGAATATTTTGATCGCTGAGCTAACCATGAGATGATGGGCTCTGACTCTGTAGAGCTCCCAGCACTATCATCATTCATGACCTCCTCTTCTCTATACTTCTGCTTTCCCTTTAACCTTGAATTATTAACATTTAATTTGCTACCAATTTCACTGGGAAAAGCCAAAAGTTTAAACCTCTCCTTTTGGAGATCAACCCATTCTTCGTCGTGATCATCATATCTAACAAAGTGCATCCGACTTGCAGGGTCGTACTCCTTAACCAAGCCAAAGTACCAACTTTCATCGAGAGGCCAAAAAACCCTAATCCTATGCTTCACAATGCAAAAGGGATCCAAATCTCTCAGGCAAACCTCGTAAAAATGCCGCCGCTTTCTGACAAAGCTCTTTCCGTAGAACTTTCGTGGGCGCAACACCCTGCCCACACCATCCACCTTAGCGACTTCTGCATGTAAACCTTTGCTCTCATTACGCCCATTTACTGGTTTTGACGGAGATGTCACTTTATCCTCTTTACATTCAGCACCTTTTGGATCAACCAGAGAACAAAGCATTCTAGCTGCATTCTGTTCAACATTCTCCTCCTCGTCCTCTTGAAGAGCTCCATTAGACTTCTCAGCATTATTAAGCAAAGGTAGGTTCTTTCTAGAAATTACCTTTCTATTGGCAGCGTGAGAAGAATTGCCTTTTCGATTCTTAAATTGATCATCGCCACTAACACTGTTCACCTGAAATTCATTAGATCTCTTCTTCCGCTTATTTTTATTAGATACTTCATTATATTGAGCTTGAGCTTCATTGCTGCTCTTACCATGCAAGTCAGCTGCCAACCTCTTCTGCCTTTTAGATTTTTCAGTTTTCTTTCGCGACAATAAATCTCGACGCTGCTTGGGGATTGCAGTATTGTCACACGAACCCGTCAAATTTTTCTTTTCCGATAAGGATAAAGGAGAATCACTGCCTAAATTAGGAGCATGACAATCTAAATTACTCAAATTGAATGCAGAATGTGTCAGACTGTTTGAATTCTCCTCCTTTTCAGCAGAAGAAATGGGCGTACTTGGCTTCAGCGTCGAGACATTTGAACTGCTGCCTAGCCTCCTAAAACCGAATTCGAAAGCACTCAAAGAGGCATCCTTTCTAGTCCTTTTGCGCCTAATGGACAATATGTTCTCAAGCCCCGAATTGCGTTTCCGCTTCAATAACTTGGATTCCTGACTCACACCAACAACCCCCTTCTGAGACCAAGATTTTCTTGCAGAAACCCTAGATTGCTTGACATAGATGCTCTTGAGATCAAGAGATCTTGATTTTCTAGTGGTATTAGATGCACTAGGCTTCTCAATGCTAACTTCCATCTACAAATCCTCGATCTAAAAGAGAAAAACCAAAACCCGAAAGGTCGTTCATCCATCATACATCGGGCAATGACCGAAACCCTAATTTCAGATCTACGAACATCATATCAATCGCATGGCACAAATATGAACACAGATCGACCTTAGAGATTACGATAATCCATCAGAGCCCTTCCACGAACAATATCTACATTAAATCGAACTGTGTAAACGAAAAAAAGGGAGAAAACTACATACCTGGATCGGATTAGCCCCTCGAAACCAGATCGCCTATAGATAGACCCCAACAACCATGGGGGAATCAATCGCCTCCAACGATAGAATCGTTCTCGGGCAAAACCCCTTCAATTCGTGGATCTTTCCCTCGCTAATTTTGCAACCGAAGAATACGAACGAAGCTAGGGTTTCCTCGATTTCGCGAGACCTAGGGTTTAGATCGGGAAATAGAAAACAAAAAAGGAAAAAGAAAAATACAGCTACCCTTCACGAGGACAACAGCGGTTTGGTACGTCAGATCTTGATCGAACGGTTAATAGCTCTTTGATGACGAGTGCGCATTAATTTGATACCAGGTTCTCGGGGTAAACAACGACTTGATGGACGGATGTGATTCATCTAGGCGGTTACGTGGACGGTAGGGATGCGATTGTACGTTAGAGAGATTTGGGCGGGATATGAGACACGTAATCCGTAACTGAAATTTCTGAAAGGCTCTTCTTCGTGCTTTACCTTTTCCGGTTTTATGTCTCTGAGAACAATTGTCCTTCTCTTTACTGTAATTTACCATTTGGCCCTTCCCTCTTTATGAAGGCAAAAATTGTTTTAGAAATTTACCATTTCCTTTTCTCCTTTTCAATCAAGGATTTGCAGGGGCTTGAAATTCAAAAAAAAAAGGTACAAGAATAAGATAACTAATGCTTTTAATATTTAAAAAAATTATATAAATTATGCATAGTTGGCAAGTAATATAGTAAAAAGACAAGTATTATTTTTATTGCATGCACAGACAAAATAAATGCTAGAAAAGCGAGCACCTTTTTATTCTCTATTGCGGGAGAGAAAATTATACACAACTATTCGAATATAATTGGCAAAATTTGAAAAATTTTACGTAACTAAGGCGATTGTCGAAGCCCATTAAGATGGTATAAAATGTGAGCTGTGTACTATGTTAAGTAGCAAATTAAAAATATAAGCAAACATATATAATTTTTGACAAAATTAGCTGTTTTATGGTTCTTCTACTGGGAAATATAAAATGATAATTGACACAATACTCTAATTGTTATAAAAATGAAAGGCTTGTAAGCATCGATCAAATTTTAGGATTCAATTATATTTAAATATTACCTCACAAATTTTTTGTGTATTGCATACAAAAAAGAAATATGCCAAAAAAATTAATAGTCGAAATATCTTTCATGTAAGCTATAAATATTTAAATAAAGTTTAAAAATAAATAAAATTTTGGGTTAATATTAAATACCTGGATGGTGAATGTAACTTTATTTTGATTTAACAACTGCATGCAACGAGCGAGAATTAATTATTATATTTACCAAACTACGAACCACGAATTACAACTACAGACCAATGCTATTGATACACCTATGATATAGATATAAATTTTATATGTTAATTTTTTTAAGATTTAAATTTAACTCGCTTATTTTATCAAATTTGTATTTTAATCAAATTTTTTTTTAAAGACAAAACTTTTAAATGCAAGGGTGCAAGTTTTATATATTCATATGACTTGTACATGTAGCATTTTTCTTAACTATAATATAAATGTTTTTAAAATACGGTTACTAAAATTGTCATGTGGTGCAAATTTTTGAGAGCAAAAAAAGTAATTTTATTTAGTTATTTATTTATTACTTTTGTTTTTATGTAATTAACGGTTAATTTCCTCTTTTTTAATTAGAGCAAATGATATAGAATTTGGGCATAAACAAGTAGATATTCCCTACCAACCCTCGCTCGTCTCCCCCAAATCATGCTATCTCTGATCTCTCGCCTCCGCATCCAACCAAAACCCTCGTGCCCCCTCTCTTCGATCCCCTGCTCCAAATCCCAATCCCTCGCGCGAAACCCTAATTCTATCCGCTTCGGCCTCCGCGGAGCCCCCGACTCGCCCCGCACCTTCTCCGCCATGGCTGGGGGCTCAGAGGACTTCGTCAAGGGGAGCGTCTTCCCCAATGGCGTCGCCGTGATCACCCTCGATCGCCCCAAAGCTCTCAACGCCATGAATCTAGGTCCGATTCTGCTAGTTTCACTTCGAAAGCTTCAAGTTCGTCTTGGATTTCGCTTGCTACTTCCCTACTTCCAGCTGCTTGGATAAGCTGTTACATGCTAGGAGCGATCATATTATCATATAGATTTAGTTTAATCGGAAAGTGATCTTTGGTTAGGAATCTTCGAGCAAGTTATAATAGTATGCGCGAGATCGGTGCTTTAGAGTAGCTTTAACTTTACCATTTTCAGTAGGAAGTGGTTCTCTTTGGTAGTTTTTTGTGTTCTACGTTGATAGTACAAGCGTTAACTGCAAAAAAAAAAAAAAGTCTCTATGTAGTTTTTTAAAAATTGTAATAATATTGCTGCGCAGAGATGGACATAAAGTACAAGAGTTTTCTTGATGAATGGGAGACTAATCCTGGTGTCAAATGCGTTCTGGTTGAGAGCAGCTCGTCCCGCGCCTTTTCAGCAGGTGATAATCCTTTTTTTCCGGTAATTAAATGGCTTTATATTAGCTTAGTTCATTTCAGGGATATTCTTGTATTTCTGGTATTTTTGAAATACCTTTCCTATTATCTCTCTCTACTCTGGCGCATTTGGTACAGTTTGAGGATGTAATTCATGGCCAATGCAGGAATGGATATTAAGAGTGTTGTGGCAGAAATTCAAAAGGACAAATCCACACCTCTGGTGCCAAAGGTTTTTTAATTGGCATAGATTATAATCTTTTATTTCTGATAATCTGGTTCAGTGTGTATCTGTTTACTTGACTAAGTTAAAGACATCTATCTTGTTTACTTTACTACGTACTTCTATGAATTCGTGCAAATTATAACAAATATAGAAGTGAAAAATGCAGGTGGGGATGTGAAGCTGATTACCCTCAGATGCGAAATGTCAGAAATAAGTGAGGTCTAGTAGTATAGACATCTATCATATTTTACCAGATTAATTTGATCACTTTAAGTTTATAATAGATATTGTCCAGCTTTTGATTCTGTATATTGTTCTTTGATTACAATGTTGTAAGGGATAATTAGAAATACTAATTAAGCCCGGTTAACTCCATATGTCGGTAGTTGGGAAGACCAGTGAAGAATCAGTACATTAGTATCGATTTATTTAGATTCAAATGCTAACTATGATACAAAGGTTCCTTATTAATAGTCATGCTTTTAATAATTGTCCTGTGGTTCTTTCATGTAGTCTTTTTCTCTGTCAATTGTTACCTTGAACATATTCACACATATAATTCCACATGATGAGAAAACCTGATATATGTTGTACATAGCACTTATTCGCAAGTAAACCTGACGGTTCAATTTAGGACTTCCATTTCATGCTGCTATATATAAAGAAAAATGGGAGAAATGACAAGGTTTCTTTGATGCTTCCTATAGCTGATTATTTCAGAAACATGCATTACTATTAGAAAAGGAACAGAGAATTTCTTTTCATAATTCACACAAGGCTATACTACATTCCTTATAATCTCATAGCAAATGTTTAATGCTGTCCATGTCTGACAACTCTGTCACCGTTCATCATTGATGTCAGTCTACTCATATTTAAACAATCAATGCTATTATAACTTCCTTTTCTTCTTTGCTAGTAATGCCTTTGTAGTGAGTGTTAAGTCCTTGGCGGTCAATGTTATGCCGATGCACCACTAATCATTATAATTTTGTGTAATTCTCATCAGACATGTTCATGTTCCAGTGGCTTCATATTGTAAACTTGAATTTTATGCATTCCAGGTCTTTGGGGCAGAATATTCCCTTATATGCAAAATACATGAGTATAAGAAACCATACATATGCTTGATGGATGGTGTGACCATGGGGTTTGGAATTGGATTATCTGGCCATGGTCGTTATCGGATTATTACTGAGGTAGTTTTTCTTTGGTTCTTTTGATTTAATTAACATGAGAAAAATTTATGGTTTATCTTGTATCATCTGTCTCCCCTTTTTTCCCTTAATGTTAATTCTTTGACAGAGGACTCTTCTAGCTATGCCAGAAAATGGGATTGGCTTGTTCCCTGATGTTGGCTTTGCTTATATCGCTGCACAGGGTCCCGGAGGAGGTGCAGTTGGTACGTACTGCAGTATTTGCTCTTTCGTTCCATTAACCATTTCCTGGCATTTGCCAAACTTTAAATATGTGCTTATTCTGATGATTTGTGTTCTTCACGAATTGTTTTCATTGAGAACTTAAAAGTTTTATGAGACATATTGGATACAAAAGTTGCGTGCTTTGTTTGTGAAGTTTGTCCAAAGTAAAATGTTTATAGCTCTGTGGTGCACATGATAAATTTGTGTTTATTATTTAATGTATTGTTTCATATCAGGTGCTTATCTTGGAATTACTGGAAAAAGAGTTTCATCACCTGTAGATGCACTATACATAGGTCTTGGAACTCATTATGTCCCATCTGGGAGCTTGGGTCTGCTCAAGGAAGCTCTTCTAAGTACAGAGTTGTATGTCGTTTATCACTGTTCTTTTTCCTCTCTTTCTTGTGAACTATTTTGAATTTGAATGAACTGCAAAATGTTTGACATAACACTGTTCTAATATGAATGCAAAGTCTTACAGTTTTGTCTTCTGTAAATGTCGCCGTATCATCTTTACTGCTAATTTTGGCAAACAATAGCTTGATTGCTCTGATTGTTAGTTAATTGTTTTGTCCTGAGAATAATGAGGTCGATATTGTAGTGAATCAGCTAGAATGTATGTATAGAACCAGGATTCTATTAAGTGAATTTAAGAATGTTGAGGATGCAATTCTTTTTTTTCCGGAGTTTAAGTTGATACTTCATTTAATAGTGCGCTGATTTACATGCTAAGTGATCCAAGTGATGCGTACATGCATTAACATCTTTGTATGTTTCTTTTACCCTCCTCAATAATGTTCTTATCTGATAAATTTACTTCATTTGCATCATCAGTTGCTTAAATTAATCAAGGTTGCATTCGCCAATCGTTCCAACTTAATCAACTTTACGTCAAATTTCAACAACTGTACAGATAGTTCCTGACCTCATGTATTTTGCTACTCACAGCTCTGATGATCCTCACAACGATGTTGGAGCACTATTAGCGACCTACAACAAGGAGCCCGAGTCAGAGTCACAGCTGAAAATTCTGTTACCTCATATTGTGTCATCTTTTGCTGCTAACAAATCAGTCTCTGAGTCAATAGAAGAGTTGAAAAAGCTTGAACAAAGTACAGATTCTGCAGGTATCTATTCTTTCACTGAAACAAACATTAAACTGAAGGGCATTGAAAGAAGGGCAAAAGAGCATACCCTCTTGGGTTGAATTGATGAAAATATATAGTACAAGAGATAGGTCTACTATAGTAACATTGCCTACTATAGTAATACTACAACTAGGATTACATACCATATAATCCTACTCTATATATGATAATAATATACAGTATCCTAATATACCATAAGATACTAAATATATTGTAACATATACTAAATATATCGTAACATCCCCCCGCAAGCTAAGCATCCACTGGCCGGATGCGAAGATTGAGCCGCAAAGCCGAAAATCGAGAAGGTGACAAAGGCTTTGTGAAAATATCAGCAAGTTGCTTATCAGAAGAGATGTGAACCAATTCTAAATCACCAGACTGGACTTTTTCGCGCAAGAACTGATGGTCAAGCTCAATGTGCTTCGTTCGAGCATGGAGAACAGGATTGGCCGCAAGATAAGTCGTGCTGAGATTATCACAATAGATGCTGATGGAGCGCCATAAGAACACACCAAGGTCACGAAGTAAACGTCGAATCCATACTGTCTCAGCAAGCGCGTAAGCCACAGCACGATACTCGGCTTCAGAACTGGAACGAGAAATAGTGGGCTGTTTCTTAGCGGACCAGGAGATAAGATTGGGCCCTAGAAATATACAATATCCTGAAGTAGAGCGACGGGTATCGGGACAACCAGCCCAATCAGCATCTGCGAATGCCACGAGAGAAGGATTGATACAGCGGGAGATAGGAATGCCATAAGACAGCGTCCCGCGAATATAACGCAGAATGCGCTTGACCGCTTGCATGTGGGGTTCACGAGGTGCATGTAAATACTGGGCAACAGAGTTGACGGCATACGAGATATCTGGTCTTGTGAAGGTGAGATACTGGAGAGCACCAACGATCTGACGATAAATGTAGGGATCCTCAAGAAGGCGCCCCTCATGAGAAGAGAGACGAGAAGTCGGAGAGAGAGGACTAGAGACGGGCTTACTATCAAGAAAGCCATGGCGCTGAAGTAGTTGATGCGCATATTTCTGCTGAGTCAAATGAAGACCAGAAGACGAACGATTAACCTCAATGCCCAAGAAATAATGTAGCGGCCCGAGATCTTTCATAGCAAATTCTCGTTGTAAGGTGACAATAAGAGCCTCTAAAAGAGAGGAGGAGCTTCCGGTGACAATAATATCATCAACATATAATAGAAGAACAAGAGTGCCAGAAGAGGAATGACAAACAAACATCGAGGGATCAGCAGTACTGCCAACAAAACCAAGTTCAAAAAGAAAAGAAGTAAACCGCTGAAACCAAGCCCGAGGTGCCTGTTTGAGACCATAGATCGCTTTTCGGAGACGGCAAACGTGATGATGAGGAAGAGAAGAGAAGGATGCACAAAACCAGGCGGTTGCTTCATATAAACTTCTTCAGAGAGAGTACCATGAAGAAAGGCGTTCTTTACATCAAGTTGTCGAAGAGACCACCCAGAGGAGAAAGCCACTGAAATAACAGTTCGAATAGTGGTCGACTTGACAACCGGAGAAAAGGTCTCATCAAAATCAATACCTTGTTGTTGTTTGTAACCCTGAGCCACAAGCCGAGCCTTGAGACGCTCAAGGGAACCATCCGCCTTCTGCTTTACTTTATATACCCACTTGCAGCCAATAAGATTAACAGAAGAGGGAGGAGGAACAAGATCCCAAGTAGCATTGGTCAGTAATGCATCAAATTCTTCAGCCATGGCAGCACGCCGCCAACCTGCATCCTGAGAAGCTTCATGAAAAGAGGTAGGCTCAGCAGGAATAATAGAACGTGCAGAAGCGAGGAAGGAGGAAGACGCAGCGGAACCCTTAGCCATGGATCGAGTGAGCATAGAGTGTGTTCTGGCAGGCAACGGAGGCTCAGAAGGAGAATGAGAAGGAGGGGAGACTGCAGCAGGCGGAGGGGAAGGTGGATGATCAGAGGTGGAAGGTGCCAGATCAATAGGTGAAGGTGAAGCAGCAGCAGCAGCCGGCCGGCTGGTGTGTCGTCTGGTATAGACCCGGAGTTCAGTTTGGCCAGCAGGAGCGGCAGCATTCTCATTACTAACCTGTGGGGCATCATGATTCACAGTGGAAGGAAAAACTGATAATTGCTCAGACGGTGAAACAAGCGTATGTGAACCAACGTCAGTAGAGGGGCGTGTGAAGGAGAGGCCAGAGATTGCATCAATAGTGGATGGACTCTCACCCAGTAGGGGAGGATTAGAAAGAAAATTTTGAAACATTTGAAAGTTTGAAATAGAAGAGGAAGGAGAAGAAGAGAATTTAGAAAGACAAGAGTAAGGAAAAACATGTTCAACAAAAGTAACATGGCGAGAAATAAAAATTTTACCAGTGCTTGGATAAAGACAGCGAAAACCTTTATGTTTGTCAAAAAGTCCCAAAAAGACACAAGGAAGAGAACGGGGAGAGAGCTTGTGAGCTGCAATGTCCTGAACATCGGGATAACACAAACATCCAAAAACTCTAACAAGTTGCAAGTCAGGGGAAACACAACCATGCAGAATTTCATATGGCGATTGTCCTTTCAAAACAGTAAGAGAAGGAATTCGATTCACAAGAAAGACGGCAGTTTGAATGGCCTCAGCCCAGAATCGAGGAGGTAAGCAAGCTTGAAACAGCAGGCTCCTAACAATGTTAGATAAATGCCTATGCTTCCTCTCAGCAAGGCCATTTTGTTGAGGCGTATAAGGACAAGAGAATCTATGAATAATTCCATTTTGTGAACAAAGAGTAGAAAATTTGTCATTTACAAATTCAGTACCATTGTCAGATTGAAAAATTTTGATTGAACTATGAAATATGTTTTCAACCATTGTCTTAAACTCGAAAAATTTGTCAAAAACTTCATGTTTAAATTTTAAAAGGTAAAGCCAAGAAAACCGAGAGTAATCATCAATAAAAATAACATAATATTTGTAGCCAGAAACAGAGGGAACAGGTGATTGCCAAACATCAGAATGAACAATATGAAAAGGAAAAGCAGATTGAGATTCTGAATCATGAAACGAGAGTTTAACATGTTTTTCCATATTACAAGCATTGCAAACAGATAATTTCAAAGCAGAATCAGAAACAATTTTATTGTTTTTAATAAATGTAGAAAGAACAGGAAAACTTGGATGACCTAACCGTCTATGCCATATATCTCCGCTAAACCTAGATGCAACTAGAGCTAGCGGTTTCTTAGTTCCTACACTTGCAACTTTAGAGGAAAGTGGATAGAGTGATGTTCCCGAACTAGGGCATCGAAGAAGCTCCGCCCTGGTTTCCTTGTCCTTCACAGAAAAACCAGAAGAGTCAAATTCAAAAAGAGAATTATTATCATGACAGAACTGACGCACTGAAAGTAAATTTCTCTTAATAGAAGGAACAACAAGGACGTTTTTAAGAGCAAAAGAGTTAAGAGGACGTATTTAAATGAGTTTCACCTGTCTGAGTAATATCAAGTAAATTTTCATTACCAACAAGAATTTTTTCGTGCCCACTATAAGGTTTAGAAGAGGAGAGAATACCAGAATGTGCGGTCATATGATTAGATGCTCCGGTGTCTGGATACCATACTTCCTCACCGGGTTCATGAAGGTTCATAGCAGCAAAAGTTTGAGGAACATCATCTGTAATAAAGGAATGATTGAAGCGTTGTCTGCACTGGAGGGCAGAATGATTGAACTTGCCACAGATCTGACATTGTGTGCCAGACTTTGGAATGTAAGGTTGTTGAGGATTATTAGGTTGAGGGTGTGAGTAGGTTCCAGGAGATCCACGACCAGAGTTGTGTCTACCATGCTGTCCTCGGCCTCCACGATATCTACCTCCACGGCCTCCACGATTACCGATTACCGCGTCCACGATTGGCATAAAGAGCTTCACCGTCAATAGTGGGAATAGCAGAGGATGTCATCACACTAGTACGACGTTGGACTTCCGTTTCTTCTTGCATCAAGAGTGGACGAAGCTGTTCAAAAGTGGGCTTATTTCTGTGTGTGTTTAGAGCACTAACAAAACCGCGATAGTCTTCTGGTAGCCCTAGAAGAACAGTCATAACCAAATTATGGTCTGACTCGGTTTCACCAATCGCCTGAAGAGCATCACCAATCGACTTGACATTTTGCATGTAATCACACATGCTCATTGAGCCTTTCTTGATGCTCCGCAATTCAGACTTTAGAGAAAAAGCCGTGGAAGCAGTCTTATCAAGAAAATATGCCTCAATGATTCTCCAAGCATCATATGCAGTTTTAGGTGAGCTAGAAATGACCATTCGTAATATGCTAAGGGATAAAGTGGCATTAATCCATGAAAGTATAGTGGTGTCTTCCCTTTTCCAACTTAAATATTCGGAATTTATAACCACCTTCTTATCAGCAGTATCGATAGCCTGAGAAGGCACAACACCAGTTCCGTCCACATGTGATGTAACACCAAAACTTTCTAGAACATTAAGAAAGACTTGCTTCCACACAAGATATGTGGAATCAGTGAGTTCTAGTGGTATGAGAGTTTTGATGTTAACAACTGGCAAATTTGAGGTAGAAGAAGACATATTTGCTACCAAAAGAGAATGATCCACCACTAGATATGAAAGAAAGATAAATCGGAATGTAGCGGATGAGAAAAAGGAAGAACCTGGTTTCTACCAAACTAGTTGTACCCAGCGCACAAGAGAGGAACCACTTAGCACCAAATAAGAACGGCCGCACCAGGGAAAGGACCGAGCGACACGACACGAGCAACCAGCGAGCGGTACGAGGATAGTCCGAGCGGCACCCGAAGAGCAAAGAGGAATCACAAAGAGGCTGAAATTACTGTAGCGCGCGTACTGTAGCGCGCATACTGTAGCAGTACTGTAGCGCGCGTACTGTAGCAGTACTGTAGCGCGAGTACTGTAGTAATACTGTAGCGCAGATACTGTAGCAGTACTGTAGCGGAGAGATAGAAGTCCAATGATAAGAGGAGATAGAACACCAAAAGGAAAAGAACACCTATGGAAGAAGGTGAGACTTGTTGTGGATGATAGCTGTGGATCAATATCCCTAAATTAGGGTTCCCGCTCTGATACCATGAAAGAAGGGCAAAAGAGCATACCCTCTTGGGTTGAATTGATGAAAATATATAGTACAAGAGATAGGTCTACTATAGTAACATTGCCTACTATAGTAATACTACAACTAGGATTACATACCATATAATCCTACTCTATGTATGATAATAATATACAGTATCCTAATATACCATAAGATACTAAATATATTGTAACATATACTAAATATATCGTAACAGGCATCTCTGAGTCAACCAGGAATTTTCTGTTGTTAACTGGTTCACTAGACAGATGAAAGATGGGTTGGATAACTCAAAAGGATAAAATAACAGAATTTCATGCTCTCATAACTCTTGTATTTTAACTGTAATGAAATTAATTCACCCGGTTTCCCTTTCTGATATGCAACTGATAAATGGAGTCGGTTCATACCATCTGTTATTTCTTCAATGACCAAATAATATCCAACAAAAAGCATAATCTGTCCTGTTGCATCCAGGTTTCTGTAGTCACTTTTAGATGACTATCATGGAGATAACAGGTCCAACCTCTGGGGCTATCTATCTGAACCCTAGATGATCTGGACTAAACTTACGAGTGAAGAAGATTTGGAAAAGCCTTTGCATTTCCATCTCTTATTTTTCCCTTTTTTGCTACAGTGTATATAGGAGATGATAACCTACTTGAGACATTAGTGAGCTACTTTACTGCTTAAATCTTATATTATTCTATCAGACGAATTGCCTCTTGGGATTTAACCTCAATAGCACTGTGTTATTGGCTTATAAAGTACATGTTCGAAATTAATTTCTAAACAGTAGTCGCCTCATGGGATTTAACCTTAATGATGAGTGATGGGACTCTGTTTTTGGCTTATAAAGAAGATGTTCCAACTTGAAGTCTAAACAGTAAGTTTTAGCTGAAAACAGGAAAGATGTTAATATTGTTTTGCATCGGGTTTTTCTCATAATGTTTGCTTGTCAGATCTGGCTTTTATTTGTACCTGTTTTTTCTATTGGCCTGTTCTGAACATCGTTCAAAGCCTTTCCTGTCCAATAACGACCTTTCCTAACCAGCATGAATATAAGAGTAGTATCAGTCTCTAACTAATATGGTATTATTGTGGGGTAGGTTGCTTTTATTTCTGCTTTGATGTATGTGTCAAGGATCCTCATTAGAATGAAAAAGGGCTTGTCATCGCCAAGGAAAAGCAAGTAGAATCCAAACGTTATACCCGTTTTATATGAATAAGCAACATTTTTCGTGACTGCAGTGGCTGAATGGGCTAGGGAGGCTCTTGCTGGGGTTGGTAAAGGTGCTCCATTTTCTCTTTGTTTGACACAGAAGCATTTCTCACAAGTCGCTTCTGCACGAGGAAATGACAATCACCATCTTTCAATGGTATGTCCCTTGTAAATCTAATTTCAGTTTGCTACTGTACATTTCAATGCATGACTATTTTCTCATGACCAGCTAAAAGGTGTTATGAAAGCTGAATATCGTATTGCGTTGAGGTCTTCAACTCGAAGTGATTTTGCGGAAGGTGTTAGGGCAGTCTTGGTGGACAAGGACCAGGTAGTTTACTTGTAAAGACCTTTTTTGGCCTTTGCAGTTACTATTTACAAAAGCTTCGCTTATTTTCTGACTTGAATGCTGATTGATGTGACATATACGGGTCGCTTTTTGATGCTTTCGGAACTACTTATAATTTTCATGTCTAATTCATCTCAAATTTTCCATAAAATATATTTATGTCGCCTGCTGAAGTAGTAACCCACCTGTATTAAATGCCTATTGTCTTAACACACTTTAATGCAAAGATGCTTTGATCTTGAGTTCATCTACTGAGAAACAGCGCCATCCGTGCCTTTTTAAATCCATCTTTACTTCACCATCTTGGCTTGTTTAAAAAGATAGCTGAAGTTGTATATGGAAGTTTGAGGCTGCTAGTTTTCCATAGCCAATGGACGGAAAAGTGAGTTTGATCGAGAACCTATACAGTATCTTTCAAAAATTTGAACCTTTTAAAGATAGTTGGATTATTTAATTCCTCAATGCATTAATTTGGAGGTAGTTGCACATTAATGTCGAGATGCAACACGTTACACAGGCTTGTTTCTGAAGATATTCTTTTTAGCATCTCGTTTTTTTTAAAAAAATTTGCTTTCATATAGTACTTTCGGAAAGCTTATTTATCAGAGTTCGTATAATTTGTACAATTCCTTGTTGCAGAATCCTAAGTGGGATCCCCCAACAGTAGAGGATGTCGACATTGCCGACGTGGAATCAGTTTTTGAGCCTTTAGCTCCAGAAAATGAATTGAATGTATGATTTGTTAGATGATCCAGAGCCATGAAGGTAAACAATGAACAAAAAGAAAAAGAATCTACTGTGGACTGTTTAGTTAAACTTCATTAATGAGCATTTCATCAATAAGGTGAACTCATTCACGACTATCTCTGAGTCAATTTATACACTTGCTTCTTCAGTGAGTTGATCTGTAGTTACATGTTGGAAATGAAGCTTTAAGCTTGTGCCGATATACATGGTGTTTTTATGTGATAACGATATATTTTTGTCTTGAAATATGTGCAAAATTTCCAGTAACTCAGTTTGGGCATAGTCATATAGCAAGTCTCCCTGTGGAAAAGGTCACCTATGTTACCTTCCACAGCATGTGGGATTGGCCCCACACTACGAAACTAAGCTGTATAAGGCAAATCCTATTAATAATTGCTTGTTTTCTTTCCTTTTCCACTTGAGACTTGAGAGTACTAGGATGGTCCTCGTCTTGCTTGACTAATTGGCATGCTTATCTTTCATTATTCAGTGATTAATCCGATGTTGCCAAAAGAAAGCCTTCTTCTTGAGCATCGTTATTTGTGCCAAACAATACAAAAGTAGGTGCTCCGAAATTGGCAAATCTGGTAGGCTCGGGAACAAAAATTTGGTGGAAATAGTTATTTTTGTTGGAAACAGTTTTTACCGTGGGATCATTCCATCTATCGTCCATCATGTGGACAGCACCACGATAGTCCCCATCTATCGTCCATCATGTGGACGGCACCACGATTGTCTCACGTTGGAATACTTCTTCACCTTTTTTTGTTTCTAGGGTGTCGGCACTTTCAAACCATCCATTACAGACTACAGAGTAAAAATGAAAAAAAATCTTCCTTCCTGTAGCTATTTGCAATCGGATAAGATTGAGATGGGCACATCGACTTCTATTTGCATATAAAATCTCGCATCTAGAATCAATTATAATTCCATGCAGGATAAGGATACAGCCACATTATAGTCCCCACCACGAAGATAAGATTCCAACTGATAACAGTCGTTTGAAAAGTAGCTTTCGCTCTTTCGTGTCCTCAGCAGGAACTCCTCACGGCACAGACACTCAGATTTGCCCCCTCTTGCTGACTCACCCGACCATCCCTATCCACTCTCAGTTTTCCTGGATTTCGGAATCCTCAGCTCTCCCACTTGCTAGCCACACATCACACACTGTTTCAAAATTATCAAAGCACAGAGACATAGAGTGGAATGAACTAATATCGGATTTACATTGAAATATTTGTCTTTTTTCTGGTACATCCGGCCAATATCCAGAACCGTGATACTCAAAATAGTCCTATATATAAGATATAATAGGGCTAAGCTCTTAACCCGACTTAAATATTTTGAATGGTGGTAAAAGTTGGGGCGTAACAAGAGCAGTATTCGATTCATAATTGATCTGTTTCATCCTCTAAGTTGCCAATTTTTACCGTCGCTTTTGTCTCCAGATAACGATATCCTCACCGTATTCGGATCTAGAAATTGTTAATGCCACCGCAATAGAGGGGCGCCGAGAATCCGCGGGATGAAACGGGGACGGAGCACTTCCCGCGCGCCCATTTATTAAATGCCACCTGTAAGCCGGTGAGTGGCTGTCCTACAAGCTGGGCCCCACCTCCAATTTGCCATGCTGTTTCTCCGCTGGGCCCCACCACCTATCATCATCTCCTTAGTCCTTTCTCAATCGGCCATAGCGTACGCTCTCTTCAGTCCTTTTCCTTTCTTTTTTTTTTTTTAAAATTTTTTTAATTTATTTACTTATGATTATTTTCTGAAAGGAGATGTCCGAGTGTAGTTATTATAGAAAATAAAAAAATAAAAAAAATCGAAGATACACAACCGGCCGCGGCCCACCAGGCCTCCTTTTCTGTGGACTCGGATCTCCTCACCGTGACGCTTTAGCCAATTAGCGTGCAGAGCCTGACACGTGGGACACACATATAATCCCCTCCTCTCTGCGGGCTCCCGCAGCATCCGTTGTCGTTGTTCCTCCTCCCTCCCGTTTCGAGTTTCAACCGCTTCCTGTGCGAATAAAACAAACAACACACAATCGATAATTAAATCATTTTATTATTTCCAAAAAAATATTATATAATTTTTTTTTGTTTTTAAGTTAAGGGAATCTATAAATACGCCTCTCTCTTTCTCTCTTCATCCTCCTCTCAACCAAAGATAAGTAACAAAACCCTTCCCTTCTCGTTATAATATATAGGGTTATATATATAAGAAATGGAGATGGCGGAGGATCTGATACCGGGGCTCCCGCAGGAGGTGGCGCGCGAGTGCCTCATCCGCGTCCCGTACGACCGCCTCCCCACGGCCCGCTCCGTGTGCCGCACCTGGAGGCGCGAGCTCGAGGCGGCGTCCTACCACCGCCTCCGCAAGCGGGCCGGCTCGGCCCGGCCCATCCTGGCCCTGGCCCAGGCCCATACCGAGCCCTCCTCATTCCTATCCTCCCTCTCCCCCTCCGGCCCGGCCCACAAGTACGGCGCCGCCCCGCTCTGCTCGGCCTACGGCGTCTCCCTCTTCGACCCCTCCGGGGGATCCTGGGCCAAGCTGCCGCCCATCCCCGGCCTCCCGCGCGGCCTCCCGCTCTTCTGCCGCCTCGCCTCCGCCGGGACCCACCTGGTGGTGCTCGGCGGCTGGGACCCGGACACGTGGGCCCCCTCCGACGCCGTCCACGTCTACGACTTCCTCTCCGGCGCGTGGCGCCGCGGCGCCCCCATCCCGGGCCCGCGCCGCTCCTTCTTCGCCTGCGGCGCCGCCGCGTCGTCCCTCAAGAACACGGTGTACGTGGCGGGGGGCCACGACGAGGATAAGAACGCGCTGCGGTCGGCGCTGGCGTACGACGTGGCGGGCGACGAGTGGGCGCCGCTCCCCGACATGGCGCGGGAGCGGGACGAGCCGCGCGGCGTGGTCCTGCGGGGGGGGAGGTTCTGCGTGGTGGGCGGGTACGCCACGGACGCGCAGGGCCGGTTCGGCCGCTCGGCCGAGGCCTTCGACCCGGCCGCGCGAGCGTGGGGCCCGCTGGACGAGGACGCGCTCGAGGAGCCCACGTGTCCCAGGACGTGCGCCGCGGACGCCTCGGGGAGGATGTACGTGGTGCGGGCGCCGGAGGGAAGGGGAGGACACGTGGCGGTGCGGGAGGGGGACGCGTGGAGGGTTGCGGCGGAGGTCCCCGAGGAGGCGCGGGTGGTGGGGGCGGTGGCGGCGGCGGGGGAGGGGAGAGTGGTGGTGGTGGGGTCGGGGCCCGGGCCCCACGGCGGGGGACTCTTCGCGTGCGTGTTGGAGGAGGAGGAGAAACAGAGCAGAGAGGGTGAAGCGAAGGGCGCCACGTGGACGAAGATGGAGGCCCCGAAGGAATTCTCCGGACACATCCAGGACGCTTGCTGTGTTGTCATCTGATCCGCAAATCTAAAATTTGGCTTAGATTTTGCATCTTCTTTTTTTCATTTTTGCCCATAATCTCAGAGGTTTTGGTTTTACCGCGTGTATATAATATAATATCATCATGAAATCAAGAGTTATCCTGCTGGTACAGTGTAATTAGTAGCATTGAAACGAGCTTTGTTATCCCACTCATGCAGGATGAGAAAAAATTTTCTTTTACTTATAATTTTTTGGCTGAGGGTGATTAAGATCTGAAAGTGTGATCGGTTTATAAATAACGAACAAACTAGTAATAATAATTAAATTTAAATATTTTAAACTGGTAATTTGGATCCAACGAGTTATTACTGTTAGCGAGTCGGATCGTTATATTTAGTATCAGAACTTGATAATCAGCTTTCGGCGTGAGATAGATCTCACAATCTTTGGTGAATCTGACGGACACACTAATAATAATAATTAGTTTCAAATATTTTGGGCCGATAATTTAAATTCAACGAGTTATTATTGTCAAAATGTCGGATCGTTATAAAGTGGCTAATTGCTCCACGGGATGTAGGATGCTTATGCTTCACTTGAAACTGTTGCAGGCACGCAAAGAACTCCAGGACATGGTAACATAAAGTAAATAATATCGCAATAGTACTTCCTAAAAGGAGTATTATATTAAAAAAATTTGAACTTTTTTTTTTCTTTCTAGAGCTAACGATAAAGCCCTTCGGGCTTCTGCCGCTGTTGAATTTTAAAAATTTATTTATAATTTAAATATATATTTTTTGTCTACAAAACACTCTACGTGAGGTCACCGTAAGTTAATAACTAGAAGTTTCATTTCCCTAATTAAAAGATTGAAATAAATATACGCCCGTAACTCTTTGTAATGTAGGCATGGGATTGCTATTATTCTCTTTAGACTGAAAATGTGTCCTAACATTCGTTATTTTTTACTGACCGTCACTAACGGCGCAAGTGGCAAAGGACTTGATAGTTGATATCCGAGGTCCCAAGTTCGAATTCTAGTTGATTCATATTTCCAGCTAAATTTATTTTAAAAAAAATTAAACGAAACGGGTAGCGTGTTATCTTTCTCTCAAAAAAAAAAAAAACATTCGTTACTTGTTATCTACGTTTTGTAAACGGAAAAGTACTTTATCATTAATTACACACTTACCGGACCATTTATTAATCCACTTGCAGTTATTTGGGGCACACAATTTTGATATCAACCCCGTGCTTCAAGTTGAAGAAATTGGAGGTCAACGTTGCTCTCATTTCTTATGATAAATAAATGGATAACGTGACACTCAAATCACTGGACTATGATCTGTTGTCTTTGTATTTGCGTAAGCTGGGAATTATTAAATTACTATTAGAAAGTCAAATTTCATTTGTAATGCTTGTTTCCTTTTGCCCATTCAACGGATTTGATTGCTTGTGACAACAGTGTATATTATGTTTTGAAATCTATGTTAAGAGATTAATGTGTTTCTTATGTAGACAAAAGATTCAATTTTGATCTTTATTAGTTGGCCTACAACTTTAACTTTAGGGTTAATTAGGCCACCACACGTTACCTTATAGTTGAAGCCCACTTATGGAGCATTTCCTTGTTCATTTGGTTGCACCAAGCGGGGCTTAGAATTTAAGGTTCAAATCCGAAATCTAATTTATATTTTCAGCTAGGTTCATTTTTTTTTTAAATGGAATGAAACCAATAACATTCTCTCACAAAAATAAAATAAAACTTGGAGCCACGTGGAACATATAGTAGTACACTGCATTAAGCAATGATTCCCTTATAAATCAAACATTAAGCTCTTTCTATTTATCAACTGTGTATGTATTCTGAATGTAACTACATGTTCTATTTATCTACTATTATTCATTCCCATCTATCTATAAAGCAACAATTCGAGCAACAAAGTCATGACAACTATGTTTCCTGATAAGGACTCGAATGTTGACTTAATGGTTAGAGTGATACTAAAATTATGATGGGTAATACTTGGGAAATAAACAAAAAAGAAAAAAAGAAAAAAGAGAGAGCTTCTAATTGGATAGGGTATACAGTTTTATTCTTAGAAGATATGAATTTGAACCAATTCATATCCATTTTCAAAGAGAGCATGCAAAAGAAGGCGAGGGATATGAGCTTTATCGACAATGGCGGGTCATAGACTCATACCGAGCGAAAGCTACGCATTTGGATATGCAATTTCAATCTTTTTTTTGATATGTCAACTTCATTGCAGTTTGGATATTTAGTAGCCAAAAACATATACCTTGTTCACTTTTTCAACAAAAATAAAAAAGAGACTTTGTTTACTTCTCAAATAAAAAAATAAAGAAAAACCAATAAAATTTTGTTCTTTCAAGCGGTGAAAAGATAACATTCGTTGCTGATAATGACACAACATTAAAATTATTATTGATACACGAAGTACATCAAGTCTGAAAAATCTAAAATGAGCAAAGCTTTGTGAGGATTAGATATAATAATTCACACACGTTTTTTCTTAGAATTTACTACGCATGGCCAAGGCAAAACAAAACTTGTGTTTCTTCATATAGGTTATTGACGAAAATCTAAAGATTAAGAAACTTATAATTAAATAAAGTTCGATTGTCCGGATAATTAATGACGGTTGCGCTAAAAGGCCAGCTCCCTATTGGTTACCTCAACTTCTCTTCTCTTTTTTTTTTTTTTTTTTTTGACAAAAGACCAACAAAAAAGCAAAAAAAGAAAACAAAATTACATAGCCCTTTCACCCCAGTAGAGAGACAACAAAGTTTTAAAATAGCGCTTGTTGTAGCTGACCTTATAAGTTGGAATTAGTTGTCCTTCGTCGAACTATTAGTTTTAATCCCTATCGTCCATTGAATTAAAACCTTTTCTGACTAGAAATTTGTCTCCTTTTCAAAGTTGTTTGATATTTGAGATCGAAAATCTAGCTAGATGACAGGAAGAAAGCTTTTACGATTTGGATATACTTTATTCATTCGATTAAAAATATAAAATAATAATTTTTCTAGAACAAGAATATTTTAAGTTAAAAAAGTGTAAATTAATTTGGTAATGAACTGAGGTCTTGTTTGAATATCCGAATAACTTGTACAAGAATTTTCCAGCGTGATTGTAAGGAAAGAGTTTAACTTTTGCTCCATGAAAAATCTTAGTATCCGTAAATTAGTAAGATGCATATTTCACTTATCTTATTCTGAAAACATAATTATAAAACTAATAAAATAATTCAATTTTAGATATATATATATATAATTAACAAATGAGTTTTTTTGAGTATCCAGAATTAACTGATAATAGTTTTTGAGTATTTAGAGTTATCTTATAATAATATCTTCTATAAAAGAACTCTTCTGACCCGGATAAAGGCATCCGACACCGCGTGCCTGATGACACAGACTGCGAGGAAAATATCCTATAACCCCCCCTCTCCTCCAAATAAACCCGAAGTAAATCCATTACTAACACATGCTAATTCCCTTATTAAGATAAACGAATAGCGAATCCACACAAGATAAAGTATGTTTTCCGCCGCCTCCATTTCTATCTCATCCCAAAAACATGACCAAGTCTAAGCCTTTGAGAGTTTTGATAAATAAACAAGTCGAGAGGGAAAGAAAAAAAAAAAAAAAAAAAAAAAAAAAAAAAAAAAAAAAAAGGAAAACAAAGATAATGGAGTGATGTGATAAATTAAAAAAAGCTTGTTCAGACGGATGGATATCTTGCTCGGCACATCTCTGAAAAACTCATCTAAGGCCTGTTTGGATGCACGTACATCTTATTTCCGCAAACCCTATTTTGTTTGAATGCATAGCATGCCACGGCCTTTAATTCACTTTCTCGAAACATGATAAATTACCACATAAATTATCCTCGAAATCATGATTATGCATCAAGGACCTTACAACGGACTAGAATCAAATCACAAAATTTCCACGTTCTGTTCCGATATTAGTACAGATATTCTTGTATATCCCGCTTTCTTCCCATAAAAGAGGACTCTTGGTGTTTCAAGTCAAATTAAACATTGTAGAAGATGCCATTCAATTCCATTACTACGGCGACCTAGGTGAACATCATACGTTAAGTATAACGTAGTTAAAAATAAGTGAAAACATAAAAGAGTAGAAATTTACCATAAATCTAACAAGCTAATAGTTCAGCTCAGGTTAACTAAAATTGTAATGTAACATCCACAGGTTTCCGACAGAACAGAACTAACAAGTGCGAGCAACATGTCATTCTACACTGTTCATACAAAAAAGGCCAGAAAAGGCCTAGAAAATATCCAAAGGAAACCAAAGCACAGGTCATCTACACTGACAACATATAGTTTTATTCTAAAATCCAACAAAAACGAACAAAGAGATATCAAACTCACCATCAGGGAAAATAAAAGCGATTAGCTTACCTTACCGGCTGTTGATTATAGTGGTTCTTCTCTTTCTTCTTAGCAGCAGCAAGCCTCGCACTCCTTGCAGCAGCTTCTGCCGCAGCAGCTTTTGCTGCTGAATCCGTATCCTTGTTTGACTTCTTCTTCTTCATCGATGCCACTTTCTTTATCCGCTCTTTCATGTCAGCCGCAGCGGCGTCCTCCTCAGGCTCAACACCTGTTGCCTCCTCAGGGCTTTTATTAATCTCCGCACCATCGGACTGTTCTTGGGCCTCCTTCGCTTCCTTTGACGATTTTTCTTTCTTAGCCTTCTTCTTCTTTGCACTCTTGCTTTCGTCCTTTTTATCCCCATCATCAATTTGCTCTACTGGTTTTGTCTCGGCTGCAAAAATTGCACGATTAAAATGCTAAAGTTTTGCTTGCAATATTGCACATTTACTGACAGTCAGGAATACAAAATAGGGTAAATTGCACCACAGATCCCTTAGTCTCATCTTTGCATTCCGTTAGTCTTACCCATTTCATTAATTTCCTTGGTTAAATTAAACAATCATCTATTTATATACGAGGAATCCCACACAAAAAAAAAAAAATGCTAAAACGATAGTTTGATGCATATACATGGATAATTTTTTCCCATTTACTCTACAAATTTAATCAGAAGGTTAAGATTGCAAGAAAATTCAAAGGTTAGTAACCATGACATAATTCCTCGAAAAGGAAAGGACCCTATCAGAACAATTGAAACATTGGAGAACAAACAAATGAAGGGGTTGAGGACCCCGATGCAATTTACCCTGAATAATAGTATCCCAAGACAAATAAGCCCCTCTAGAAGTGGGACTAGTATAGCCGTTGGTTGCTAATCAAGGCACTATTCATTAATAATATATATTGCAAAAAGAATATAACTCTTACCATTTCCTTCTTTTAAAGTAGCATTCTTATCATTAGTAGAAATCCCCAGCTCAGCCAAAACAGCATCCAACTCCGCCAACCCCTTTTTCTTCAGCTCCTTCTTCGATAGCTGCCTCTCTGTATCCTTAACCAGCAGAGGAGCAGGGGCAAGCTTACTCACTTCTTGTTCGGCTGGGACAGCAACTTCAGCTTCATGCTCAGGTTCCTCCTCGGCATCATCATCACCCACATCAATTTCAAGACCATCATCTTCACTTTCACTTTCCTGCAGCATGTATTGTGAAAATTGGATTATATATGCCGAAAACATATGGTCAACATTAAAATTGATTTGAAGGTTAATATGAGAGAAAATTAACTAATCCTTGTCACAATGGACTAAAACATATACGTCTACTCTTCTTCAGATAGGCGTCAGATAATCATGTTTCCTTGTCTTAACTGACAATATAAATAAGAAGACCAACAAAGCATTACAATCAATATTAGCCTCCCTCACATTATAAAGATTTAGCCCTAGATACAGGCTAATGATTTTAAATTGTTATAGCCTTAGGCCCAGTAGAAAAGCCTAGATATGCACAGGAAAGCTTCAATACTTTGTAAGTTAATTGGACAACGACAATATACAAGAAGAATGAATTCTAGTTTAGCAACTAAAAGTAAATTTTAGGAATATCACACATGAATACATGATGCAGATAACTTATATTCTACCTTGAAGTTGTCAAATGCACGTAGGTTTCATCTTATAATAGAAAAGTCTAACTAGCAGCCCCAGTCCGGGGCATCATCCATAGCAAGGTTTGGGACCAAGAATATATAAAGCCAATTTGAATCAATTCCTAGACTTGGCGACAAGTTAAACATCTACTGATACCAATAGATGCAGTTCTCAATTGAGAAATTGCGTTGGAAACCCTAGCCCAAAAAACTTATAGCAGACAGCTAAATGCAAGGGACTTCCAAATCAACTTTTCAATGAAAGAAGAAGGAATAAAAGCAGAAACCAAGAAGAATGGTTTAAGTAGAAAGGAGAAAGAGAGGGGGGTGTTTGGGGGGGGGGGGGGGTGTTGTGTGGGAGGGAGGAGCGGGGAAGAGGAGTAGAAGGGGTGAGAATGCCTTGTAGGTGAAAAAAACAGGAAACTACTAAGCTGAACCATCGCCCGAAAGCCCAATCAAAATTATTGAAAACCTAGAGAACTACCACCAATCGCCAGATATAGTTATTTTTCAATAGAAAAGCAGGAGTCCAAATGGAAAAGGCAGCAACACGCAAAAGCTGATAAATCTCCAGTGTTTAAATTCAAAACAGAACAAAAAAGGGTCAGCAACACAGAACAAGTAGGGGGGCAAAAACAACGGGTAATAACAACACATTAGGGCTAGCAACAGTAAATAGCAACAGCCATAGTTTTAAAAGGCCCAGGCACATCAAGGTGCAAGGTCTCCTAAAGCTTAGTTGCGCAGCTGAGGAAAATAGGGCACACATTTACGTTAGAACAATAAAATACTCATTAATAAAACTATGTTGCCAGTAGGCACTAACAAATTGCAAATAAGCTTCAATAAAATAACATAGTTTTTAAAATTGAATTACCACAATTAAAATAACGTAAACATAGGTCCTAGAATAGTTGCATTACTACAAGGAAGAACCGTGTTAATCAAAAGCAAGAAAAATAACAAAAAAGAATGCACTCTTATGTTGTGTAAATTATAACCAAGAACGACTCTCCTTAATTTTATAAAAAGGCATAATTATTGAATATTTAGATCTAAAATAATCAAATGTTGATATGAAGGAACAAGTATATAGCTTAAAAAAATAAACAACACGCGTAAAGCTTCGTCACTAATTGCTACATTCCATATAAGAACACACATTAGCACGAATCCTTGCGTCCAGAGTAACTAGTGACAACAACATCAGCAAGTAGTTTATCAAGTGATAAGTTTATAACCAGGGAAAGCTCAATGCTGACGTGGTACCCTCATCAAAACGAGGAAAATTACGGCAAAAATGTTCAACAGGCATTGTTGACATGAATTTTTTTCATTTAACAACAAATGCAAGGCACAGATACGCAATAAGTCCACAGTTCACTTATTAGTGTTCTCACGAACACATATAGCTACAAATGAGCAACACACATACGAGATGCGTACAATACTGAAAAAAATATGAGATAATCACAGCATTACAAAGTAAAATTGAGAGAGAGAGAGAGAGAGAGAGAGAGAGAGAGAGAGAGAGAGACCTCCTCTACGACCGCCGCAGCGTCGTTGCTCTCTTGGTGGTCTGAGGAGCCCCAAACCGGCTTCGGCGGGTCGGTGGTGGCGTAGTAGTCGTCGTCGTCGTCGACATCCGCCCACGAGGTGACGTTCAGCGGCGCCGGGGCCCAGAACACCTGCTTCTCCGGCTCCTTCGTCGGGGTCTTCGACGAGCCCTTGCTCTTGGACGAATCCTTATCCGACTTCTTCTTCTTCTTCAGGGATTCGAGCGCCGCGTACACGTTCGTGGTCCCGATCTTCAGGGGGCCATTGTCCCTCCTGCTTCCACCCCCGACCATCTCCTTCACGATCCAGCTAGGGTTTCCAACGACGCAGAACAAGTATACGGATCTATCAACACCGAGGTTTCCGAATCCTCTGTATGAATTCGCCGATCGAGATTGTGGATTTGAGCTCGATTGGTCCTTCGAAAGGAGATTATATTGTAAGATTACACGAAAAGAAAAATAATCGTACAAAATCGTCGGTTCTGCGAAAAATTCCAGATCAAAACAAGGAGGGACAATCGAGTTATGTACGAGAGAGAGAGATCTCGAGCAGGAACGTGTTATGAGGAAATGGATCGAGAGATAATTAGGGTTTCGAAAGCTTGGGATTGAGGGAAGGAGATCGGATTAGGGTTTCGAAGCGCACGGGAGGGGAGGGAGTGGGACGAAGAAGCAGGCGATGGCGATGGCGATGGCGAGGAGCGAGCGCGAGACGAGATTAGGGTATCAGATAACGTCAGTGGCTAAACACGAGACACCATCGATTTCTTTTAGCCAGGCCAAACCAAACAAAAAACAAACAAATGTAAATCGAGAAACAGAGCCAGGGAGGGGAAAGGTTTGTACGATGCTACTTAAAATGTCCACGTGGCATGAGCACGAATATCGGGCCGAATATGAGGCAGATCTTCTCAATGCCCGGTCCAGGACACGTTTTGGGCCGTAAAAGAGATACGTTTCCCAAGTATGAATCGGCCCAAAACTTGGGCCCGTTTAGTTTTAAGTTTTGCTTTACGCTGTTGGGTTTTAAGGAGTTGGGATAAAACATATAAAAATATGCTTCTCTATTTTTCAAACAAATTAACAAGTTCTGTGCAAATATTATTTTCACTTTCTCTCCTCTCGTAACAAGGTCTGATCTACAATCTCAAATGGAACCTAAGTCGAAGATTACCGGATTAAGAGAAAAGGCAAACTCAACTTTTACTTCATCTATTTATTTGTATGAAGTAATTATTTCTTTTTACTCTCCTAACATGTAAAATGCCGTGCTTATTTCAGATAATTCGAACACGAATAAAATTTAAATTTTATGATAAAATTTGATTTTTTTTTTCTTTTTAATGGTTTGGACCTAGACCCGAGTATTCAGATGAAAATTACAGGGACCAGATTATTATGGGCCGAAAGGTCTTACCAAATCAGGCCGTAATGCTCAGCTGGGCCAGGGATAGCTTAATAGGCCGGACGAGCTCCATCAGCCCATTAAGCACAAACCATAGGCCCACCACAAATACGCCAAAAGCCCACAATGAACAGTAACTCAGAGTTGGAAGGAATCTAAGGCTTTTGACTAAACAGTTTCTAGAAGCTTCATATCAAGTAGTAAATTTAAAGTGAAATAAGGGAGATCATAATTTTTCAAAGATAAAAAAAACTATGTGTACGCTTATATCTAGGTAGGGGTGCAAATGAGCCGAACACGAACGAGCGCGGTCTTGCTCGTTTTCGGTTCGTATTAGATTCGAGTCGAATTTGAGTCGGCTCGAATTAATTTCGAGCTAAAATTTGACATGTTCGAGTTCGGCTCGAAATAAATTTCGAGCCGAATTCGAGTCGACTCGAAATAGCTTTTTTTTCTTATTTTTTTCTTTTTCGAGCTAGTTACGAGCCATGTTCGAATTTAGCTCGAAATTGTTTGATTCCGAGCTGGCTCGTTTATAGATCGAATTTTTTTTTTCTTCTTTATTTTTATTTTTAATTTTAAAATATTTATGAATATTTGCTAATATTACACTATATAATTTAACCATAATTATCATTATAACTACAATCCAAATAAAATACCAATCCTCAAAATTACAATCAATATACAAATAAAACTACAATTAATATAATTATAATTTATAAGCAACACACTTGCTCGAAATAACATTTTTAATTTATGTAATAGATTTTTTTTAAAGTATTCTCTTCTCCTTGACTTAGTGCTCCACATGCCACATATTTTATATTTTATATTTTTCATTAACTATATATATATATATATATATATATATATATATATATATATATATATAGAATGAGGCTACTATACTATCTATAGTACCGGGGCTCCGGTACTATAGTTGCTTTTTCAATTTTAGGGTGTTCAAATCAACGATCCACACCGTTGAAACTGATCTAGGGTATGTGAAGTTTTTAGGAATAAAATTTTAGTTTTTTTCGATATCGTTTACTTAGTAAATAAATCATGTCAAAATGAACGGTGGAAATTGAATAATCCTTAAAATTTGAGTATAGGAGTTTCGAATTCAAGATCAAGGATGTTGACTTTCATCTATGTAGTTTAAAGTATTTTCTATCAAAATTTGAATAAATTTAGATTCTTCTCCACCGTTAAACTACAAACTCGCCATAATAACCATTGAAATTTGACAATTTTGAAACGGTTTGATCACAAAGTAAACTACGTCGAAAAATTATAAAATTTTATTTCTAAGAACTTCAAATATCCTAGATCAGTTTTAACGGTGTGGATCGTTGATTTCAACACCCTGAGATCGAAAAAGCGACTATAGTACCGGAGCCCCGGTACTATAGATAGTATAGGAGACCGGCTCTATATATATATATATATTCGAACTATTTCGAGCCGAACACGAACGAGCTGAGGCTTGCTCGTGTTCGGTTTGAAATTATTTTCGAGCGAAAAAATTTAGCTCGTTTTATATTTGAAATTAATTTCGAACGAGTTATTTTCGAGCCTATTTCGAATCTAACACGAGCTGGTTCGCGAGCGGCGAGCCAGACTTGCAGCCCTATATCTAGGTATACATCTTACACTCTACTCGTCCTAAAATTTATAAATTCTTTTGAGTTTTTATAATTTATACACTCTATATGTTACATGCAGCGAGTATTTTTTTTTTTTGTTGAGAGAAAGGTAGCACGCTACCCGCTTCGTTTATTTTTTTTTAGAAATAAACTCAGCTGAAAATATAAATCAACTAGAATTCGAACTCGGGACCTCGGATACCAACTACCAAATCCTTTGCCACTTGCGTTAGGGACGGTCGGTATGCAGCGAGTATTACTCTTCTTCTAAATATGGTTACCGCGTAAGGACGATGGAGAGTGTTCAAAAGGACTAGGGGAAGAGGCATGTTGTGACCTCAAAAGATTCAAAGGGCCCATGTAACATGTGAGAAGAAAGGGGTTGGGAGTGTTCAACAAGAATAATACTGTACAGCTAATTTCGAGGGAGACATCTGAACCACCATCCCACTAACCCTAAATCATCTCAAATCAAGATCATGTCTTAAATTCTGAATACAGATCATTACTTATGATGCAACGTTTAAGTTATTTAGTTCTGAAAATACATATTTTTCCAAATTTAATTCCTAGACGCAAAGTGACAATAAGAATTGACACTGTTAAAAACTATGTTATCTGTTATATAATAAACATTATTATCAAGAAAATGATACAATAAACATACATATCTTCTAAGACTCACCATGTTAGAGTTTTTGGAGAAAGGAACACTTTTAGATTGCCATTACTTTGTAAGAAACAGATATTGTCAAACACCCTGAAAGATCATTCTCCCAATGACTGGTAATAATGGTGAAATAAGTTCAATTATTTTCGGTCGATTATTCGTCGCTTCATCTAATTTTGGGGTTTAGATCTTAATATGTTGGGAAATCGATATGGTCCTAACATTATTATAGTCGAAACTAAGTCAAGCTCGGTCCACTCCAAGTTAGATTATATTTGGATTGGTATCAAACCATGCAATGTGAGAACTACTAGCTAGTGTGCCTCTTTTACAACCACAAAAGAAAATGTCTTTTGATGAAGGCCTTTTCTATTATAACAACTATATATTCTACCAAGTCACAACATCCTCTAATCTAATGAAAAAATAATTAGTACCCTCCAATTGCACGGAGAAATTGAATTGGTTCGATATGGATTCTAAATCAGATACTAAAAATAAAAAAGTACACAACACATAATATTTTGCTGTGCTATTTTTTTAACATAAAATTATCATATTGTTACCAACCGTCACTACTGCAAGTGTCAAAAGATTTGATAATTGGTACCTCAAGTTTCAACTTCGAAGTCTAGTTGCTTTATATTTTCAGCTATGTCTATTTCTAAAAAAAATAGTCGAAGCGAGTAGTATGCTATCTTTTTTTCAAAAAAAATTATCGTACTAATTCCAAAAAATTTGTTAGAAGACTTAATGTCTCCTTTGTGTGACCTATTCAACCAAATAAGGTCTAAAATAACGACCCCCGAGTCATTCCTTGCATATATTTCCTTTATTTTGACCCCAAAAAAAAAGGAAAAAAAGTCTTTGGTTGCTTTTCCCACCTCACTTTCCATTCACTTCTATCACAATACGCGGATTTGTACGGTGGGGCCATGTTTACTGCGTTGAAGCTTCTCATTTCCTCTGCATTAATTCCCCCAAAAATGGTTCCGTGTGAGGCTTCTATGCGCGAGATATATATATATATATATATATATATATATATATATATACACGCACACGTGAGATATTGAATATTGTACATAAGTATTTATGTGAAAATACTGAATATCACAAGCATTATATACATGAGCACAACACTTTGTATACACCTATAATATGGTTATAAATCTTACACCTTAAGCTCGATCTCAATAGCTTAGATATTTTTTGACCAGTTTTATTAACTTTTTCTTAGTGAATAGTCAAAATAGATTTTTAAATTGTGGATATAATAATAAGGTGTAAATATACGCCGTATAATAAAGTATAGAAATAATATTTTTTTAATATAGATACTCGTTATTTAATTAATTCGCCATCCCACGGGTGCATCATTGAACCAACTTTTTTGTCCGTTTTTTAGAGAAATACCTTTTTGCCCGGTTACTCGGGAGATGGATGAGGCCGTGATGTCACGGCCAACTCAAATTTGGTTATTTAATAAATAAAAAAATAAGTAGATAAATACACATCAAATAATTAGCATATATTTGTGTTCTTATTGCATTTTCATTAAAGTTATACATATGTAATTAATTATGTAGATGTAATTGAAGGCACCAAATTATTGGCCTTTCTTTATTGAGCTAATTAGTGCAATAATAGTAGTAAACATTTTCCCCTTTTTTATTGAAGAAGAAAAAGAGTTTATTTGCGAACTAAAACCGCGTGCCTTCAATTGCGTTTGATTTAAGAAAACTATAAAAATAACATTTAAATACCGACAACAATGTAACTACTACTAGAAGATAAAAATATTCAACTAAATAAACTCAAAATTCCATACACTAATTAAACATATCTGGTTATGTTATTTGAGGATACATTTACACTAATTTGCACTCCCCATGCATATATGCGCTACCTCTTAATTTGGACCTCTCATATACGTATAAGTGGAGTCCACATCTAAGTTGCAATCCATCACTTTGCTTTTGATCTCATTACTTGTCACTCTATTGCATTATTGAATAGTTTAAATTTAATTAGTGCAGGTTCCTATCAATGAACATGGATAAAGAAAGAGAAGTTTCGAGGGAACTCGTACGCAAAGTAGTTGTCGCGGGCGTTGGCGTGTAGAGAAGCAAACATCTTAATCTACAGTCGATCGACACGCGTAACTATAGTAACTATATAATAATCATGATTATGATTATTAAGACACTGTTTTATATGTCTAATGAGTCCGAGTGGGAAACAACTATCGTTTACGAACACTGTTCTCCCGTACAAATTTATCCTTGGTATGTATATTTGGTATGTTAATATTGAGATGAGCTTAAAAAAGTTTAACTTGTACTTCAATCTATGACTCTAATGAGTTGAATAGGATCAAGTATAGGAAATGGAGGAGTGGAAGCGAATGATATTTAATGGATCAAAAAAATTGGGTGGTGTAACATATATTTATATAAAATTTGAAACATCTACTTCGCCATTTTTGTTAATTTTATTTGATGTGCACGCATAGGATTATAAATTGATTTGGAAGGTAATTAGTGAACGGCTCGTTTAGTAGATGAGATGAACCATCAACCGGAAAAAAACCAACGTCGCTTGAGATGCATATATATATGCCTAACTTTTTAATACGCCAATAATGTCGCATGCATGGCTAAATCAAATCTAAAAGAGGTCAAGTGTCAAATTCAAACTAGGTGTTAATGTAAAGTAGAATTAGAACAAATCGATGATTAATTAGATACAGCTCACGTACCAATGATGTTCACCTCACTTGATGGTTAGTATCCGATATTCCAAGTTCGAAGATTAAATTTGTATCAATCTTGATCGATGGAGTTTACTATAATTAATACTGCAAAACATTTTATTGATAGATTCGATACAATTAAATTTGATCAAAGTTAATTTAACATGAGAAAAGTAATCATATTAAAAGCAATTTTGATTAATTAAAGTCGTCCGTTTGTAATTATGCATTACCTTTTACATCCCCATGAGCAATGCAAACGCCCATACAATGAAAAACGTTCTGCATATATACGCACTGCACAACTCAGATAAAATTTTAGGTGTTTTGTTTCTCAAACATATTCATTTAAGATTAGCTCTTGCTGGTTTTTTTTTTTTTTTTTAATAATTACTTTTGTCTTAACCTTTGCCCAAAGAACCTGTTACTCGCCGCACTTCAAGCTAACCTAGTACTTCTAATACTCCAAAGAATTGAGGATCAAATTCAATTCTGAATATATATATATATATATATATATATATATATATATATATATATATATATATATATATATATATATATATATATATATATATATAGTTCGGCTACTATACTATTAATAGCACGAAACACTTGGTGCTATCAAATTTTCCGCCGTTGGATCTATCCCTTTGATCATTTTCACCCGTTAGATCATACTATTCAACCAACCACCCACTCAACCCTAGAGGGCCCACATCATCCGAAAACTTGGTAGCACTAATGACTTGGTGCTATTAATAGTATATTAGCCTAGTTCTATATATATATATATATATATAGTCCGGCTACTATGCTATCAATAGCACCAAGCACTTGGTGCTACCAAGTTTTCTTCCGTTAGATCTACCTCTTTGACCATTTCCACCCGTTAGATCATACTATTCAACCAACCACCCACTCAACCCTAGGGGCCCACATCATCCTAACCACATATCCCTTAATCCAATGGCCGAAAACCTAATAGCACCAATGACTTGGTGCTATTAATAGTATAGTAGCATAGTTATATATATATAGTTGGGCTAAAATACTCTTAAGAATACGGAGCCCTCCGTACTCCCACGTCGTTTTCGATGTTGGGACTTCCGAATTGACGATCGGTTCCGTTAGACTTGATTTAGAGTATTTGAAATACCTAAAAAATAAGTTTCGTAATTTTTCGATATCATTTGCCCTGTGATCGAAAGGGCTCAAAATCAACAATTTCAATAGTCGTGGTGAGCCGTTTGCAAGTTTAACGGTGTAGAAATATCCAAATCACGTGAAAATTTGATTGAAAATTTTTTATACTATATAAAACAAGATCAATATCTTTGATCCAAAATTTTAGAGTCATATTATCACATTTTGTGAGATTTTTATTTTCAGCCATTGATTTTGAGCTCTTTCGATCATCAGGCAAATGATATCGAAAAATCGAGAAACTAATTTTCTAGGTACTTCAAATACTCTAGATCAAGTCTAACGGAGCCAATCATCAATTCAGAAGTCCCAATATCGAAAACGACGTGGGAGTACGGAGGGCTTCGTACTCTTAATTAAAAGTATACTAGCACAACTATATATATATATATATATATATATATATATATATATATATATATATATATATATATATATATATATATAGTCCGGCTACTATGCTATTGATAGCATCAAACACTTGGTGCTACCAAGTTTTCTACCGTTAGATCTTCTCCCTTGATCATTTTCATCCGTTAGATTATACTATTCAACCAACCACCCAGTTAACCCTTCGGGGCCCACATCATCCTAGCCACACATTTTTTAATCTAAGGGCTAAAAGCTTAATAGCACCAATGGCTTGGTGCTATTAATAGTATAGTAGCCTAGTTCTATATATATATATATATATATATATATATATATAAGGACTACTGTGCTATTAAGAGTACAGCAGTTCTTATACTCCTAAGTTTCTAATCACCCATCAAGTTTGATGGGTGGCTAGCATGAGAGAGAGAAGAGATGTTCGAGAGAAATTTAAGAAGAGAAAAAATTGAGACACCAAATTTCTTCTCAATTTTTTTTCTCTCTCTCATTCTAATCACCCATAAAATTTGATGAATGATTAGAAATTTAGGAGTGTAAGAACTATTGTGCTCTTAATAGCATAATAATCCTGCTCTATATATCCGCATGTATATTTCAAATTCTCCTCATTTAAAACCTCTTCTTTTAAAAATATAAAAACCACTGTATTAAGCAATAATTGTTAGCACTTGGTACATATAATAGGTGGCGTTTATAATTTATTTGTAAAGTTTTTCTTTAAAAAAAATAGATGTTAAAGAAAGAAAAAGTATCGTACGACACGATGGCGGCTAAATTGCATGCAATAATTAACGACGCACACCTAACTCCTCCATATTTGACGTGGACCTCTATATGATTGTGTATGAATGTATTATTATACATGCAATGGCCCACTTAATGTATAACATCTCCACAGAATCCCGCGTTCATTGGACCGTCAAATGGTTGCGTGTGAGAGAGCATTGTTTCAATTAATTAATTCGTCTCAAACTAATATGAGCAATGTTAGATATGCATCCTTAAACAAGGAGTATATTTTATACCCCATTTATTCAAGGGCTCTCATTTTTTACTTGTTTTATAAATTTTTTATTTTTACTACAACTCGATTTGATTTTTGTAAATTCTAGAATAGGCGGGTTGCAAAATACACCTATAAGTAGTTGAGTGTAATTAACTTGGCCATGGTATACCATTTCATCTTTGGAGAGGTTCATTTAAAATAAGACATGTGCAAACCATGAGAAGTGGATAATTGGATAATATGTTTCTGTTCTCATCTAAGCATCCATTGTTAAAGTACATTAATTGTCTTTAAGATTCGGTCCCCAGATCAGGTACTAATTAACTACTAAAATACTAATTATATTCCCCAGAGGGGGCGACATTAATTCAACTTGCATCAAGCAATTCACGACACAAAAATATTACCCAAGCCGAACACAAAGTTAATGAGAGAATTGCAGAGGTATGAGTAAATATGAGAAATTACTTTGTTGTTCTAGAAACTTAAACTAATAAATAACTTGTGATCCTTCTCACAAACTTAACCACTTAAGAGCAGATCTTCGCATCTAGCGTACCATGAGTTATGTATCTTCTATTTATTAATGAAAACAAATGATATTGATCCAAGTAGGTATTGCCCGATCGGGTAAGTAGCGGTCACATTTGAACAATTGAATACAAAAATATGAAACACCAATCTCTAGCGGCTTAAATTTTTAGAAATAGACAATAGTTTCATATTATCTCCCGTAGCATTAAAGTAGTATATATATATATATATTGCATAATATATTGTGCAGTTAGTGGTTGTATTCAACCGACAGTTATGTAACATATACTGTTTAAATTATGAACTACAAATAAACTCCAAAGGCATTTCTCCAACATATTCTAAACCTTGCAACAACACAAAGGCTTGTGCATTTTATTATAATTAGATCCTTTGTCCTGGATCCAATTCTTAAATTAGACAAAAATTATGTTTCTTAGAAACTACTACAGGTAACCAGCTTGAAAACCCCAATTTTTTTTTTTTTTTTTTTTGAGAAAAAGGTAGCAAGCTACCTGCTTCATTCATTAGGAAAATGAATTAGGCTTACATAATGGAAGCAGCCGGGGCCTCCGAAACGAAACGGGATACAAAAGAAAGACAAGAAAGAAAATATTAAAAAACTAAAAGACTAAATAACGACCGAAAAAAGGGGGACGTCTATCAGTGAAGCAAACGCCAGTCAGCCATCAAGAGTCTAACTCGTTCCAGAGCACGGGTAGAATTCGGCACCTTTTCTCGGAAGAGAATGTCATTTCTCTCAGTCCAAACGACCCACCAAATGGCAGAAAGAAAAGTTAAGGAAAGAAATCTCTTCAGTTCGTTTATTAGACTGTAAGATCTTATCCAAAGGTCTCTCGCCTCCTCTACAGGCTCCATCAAGGTATCTGGTCCATCCACGCGAATGAGTAAAAATCGAACGAACACGCAGGTGCTCATAAGGTGATCACAACTTTCCATGCTAGTGGCACAGAAAACGCAGAGTTGCTCGGCGAGCCATCCGCGTCTGTCGGCGGTCGGGATTCTTTTTTGCAGGAGCAGCCATAAGAAGATTTTAAACTTGCACGGAATTTTGAGTTTCCAGATGAATTGCCTCGTAACATCCCGCAAACCGGAATCGGTGAGGAACTGGTAAAGGGATTTGACAGAAAATAGTTGGTTTGAGGACCATCGCCATTTAACCGAGTCCTGCATGTAGCTTGGTCGAATGGGCCGCAACATGTCCTTTAGAAGCGTCCAATGTCTGCGACAGGCCTCAGACTGGGGGCCCGAAGCACCCCGGCAAATGTAGCGCCACCGCCATCCATTCTGGTTCCAGCACTGTGCCACTCTGACTCCTTTATTTCTGACATGATCAAAGATGTCCGGGAAGAGAGTGCGTAAAGGAATTTCGCTGATCCAGATGTCTAACCACATCCTGATTTCGTTGCCACCTCCTAGCTCGTAGCTAACGCCACATTTGAATATGTCTCGACAGGACAGCACTCCTCGCCACCACTGTGAGTAGGGAGCAAAAGTTTCGCCCTCATGTAAAGGCCTGCGTCTAATATAATAAAGAGTTCTAACTAGCTTGTTCCAAGGCCCCCCCAATGATGTCTCATTAAAAAAACGCCACCACCATTTGGTTAGTAAGGCTAAGTTCATCGATTTCATCTCCTTTACTCCTAACCCTCATTCTCTCTTGCTTTTGCAAATTGATTTCCAGCTTACAAGGCAAGCCCCCCCAATGATTTTGGTGCCGCCTTTCCAGAAGAAGGCCCTCCGTAGAGCTTCAATTCGTTGCAATACCCACTGAGGGGCTTTGAAGACAGAGAGATAAAGGAGTGGCAGATTAGTGAGGACAGAGTTAACCAGGATGAGCCTTCCTCCTTGGGAAAGGAGCTTTGCCTTCCATCCTTCTATTCTCGTGTTGATACGATTGATGACAATAGACCAATCCTCTTTTCGCAAAATTTTATCGTAAAGTGGGAGACCCAAGTAGCGGAAAGGTAGCTTCCCTACTGCACAACCCAGAGTAATCGCTAGTTTTGCCGCTTTGTGGGGGTTAGGTCCCAAGTAATATAGCTCAGACTTGTCCATGTTGATCTTTAGACCGGAAGCCCATTCGAAGATTTTCCATAGAAATCGCAAATTTCTCAAATTGTGTTTCCTAGGTTCACAGAAGAAGATTGTGTCGTCAGCGTATTGAATGAGTGCAGTTTGGCACTCGGGAGATGGACCAATTCCATGAAAGAGATTATTCCTTATGGCAGAGTCGGTCATTCTTGCCAAACAATTTATGTTTGCTGAGGGAGCGGATGGGATAGGCCCATCACGGGTTAGTTACAATGTTGTGTCCGTAGATTTAATATACACCCTATCATTTTACACGGATCAAAATAGTTATATGAACAAATTTAAGTTCAATTGCTTACTTTTTAACTAACTTAAGTAGTTGAGTGTAGTTAATTGGGATCTTATCCAAGAGAAAGGAAACATGAGATCAATAAGAAAATAAAATGGAGTGATCTAGCAAATAAGAAAAGGAAAAGTATTTGGCTGTCGATCCTTCTAGCAATTGATTAAGTTTTGGTTTTGAATTAATGGTTTTTGAACTCGTATCATATAAAATTAATTTGTTTAAAAACTTAAATTGCCAAACAATGATACTAATTTGTCAACGCATCATTAAATGAGTTGAAAAATATCTGAATAATTTCTCCAATTAGATGATAGCACGTACATTTGTACCCCTTTTTTTTTTTTTTAAGGGATCATAAGTTGCTCAATAAGTATGGAAAAAAGTTTTTAATAAGAATAAAATAATGTCACCGACCGTTTCTAGCGCAAGTGGCAAAGGGCTTGATGGTTGGTATTCGAGGTCCCGAGTTTGAATTCTATAGCTAAATTTATTCCTAAATGAAATAAACGAAGCGGATAGCGTGCTACCTTTCTCTCTCAAAAAAAAAAAATAATAATAATAAAATAATGTCGGTGAGATATACCAATGCACGCCATCCATGCAGATCCTAGTCATCACATAGCTTGACCCGCACTAAAGAGACTCGCACGATTGAGTCTTACCCCAATATTTATTTATCACTTGAGAAAGGAAATTGAAAATTTCCTTACGGATGCGCGTGGTACGTACCTAAAATACTCATTTGCATAATTAACTACTTTAACAAGGTAAGTAATTAAGGGTCGACCTTTTCCAAGTGAGCTAGACCTAATGAACGCTAGCTATTTTACCCCATCAATCTCAACAAAAAGAACTGGTAAGAGAGATTCATCAAAATTCGTGCCAATTGCGTTTTATAATTAAATAATCAGCTTGTGATATATTGTGATTAATTTGTATTTCCTAACTGATATCGATGTAGCCCTCAGTTGTACTGTGACATATATAGTGAATTATATTTCTGTTCGAATTGTATCTACCAACTGAGCTGCTGCTCGGCAGTAATGTACCTCGTAATCAGTTGTCACCTACCCGTCAAGTTTAAATACTAACTACGGAATATGCAACCTTTTATAATTAACTCACACTAACTAACAAACTAAATAGCACACACGTATACCTGTACTAAAACGAATCAAATATTAATATTTATTTCCCACAAAAGAAAAAAAAAGAAAAAAAAGAAAAAAGAGCCAGTAGAGTGGGTCACACCTCTAGCCAGAGTTGTTGGGATGTGGAGCTCACCGTTACCAAAGCTATTGCTCAAAATTTAGACCCGGTTAGGTTTAAACACGCCTCCGCATTCCTTGCGTGTTAACCTTAGCAACTTGACCCTTTCTTTATTCTACGAGTATGTGAAGGCAATATTTTTTTAAAAAATAAATAAATTATAAAAAAACACCCGAGCTATGAAATACCCACAACAAGTCCATTAGCTTATAAAAATCCCAACACTCCCTTCTCTCCCTTATTAGTATAAGCTAGAAAACAAAAGGGGAAAAGTGCGGAGGGGGTCAACAGAGGCATTCTATCGAACACTCGGTTGGCGCTTGGCCTCTCGCGAGCATGAGCGCCATCGCCGTGACCCGGGTGGCGCAGTCGGTGGTGGCGCCGGCGGAGCCGACCCCGACCGGACCGCTCCGGCTCTCGTGGCTGGACCGGTACCCGACCCAGCGGGCGCTGATCGAGTCGCTGCACGTGTTCAAAGAGGGCGGCCCCGACCCGGTCCGGGTGATCCGGGTCGCCCTCGCCAAGGCGCTGGTCTACTACTACCCGCTCGCCGGCCGGCTCGCCGAGCCGGAGGAGGGGGAGCTCCGGGTGGAGTGCACGGGGGAGGGGGTCTGGTTCATCGAGGCCTCGGCCAGCTGCAGCTTGGAGGACGTCGACCACTTGGAGCACCCGCTGATGATCCCCAAGGACGAGCTGCTGCCCCATCCCCAACCCAAATTGGACCCCGCCGTGGAGGAAGCCCTAATCCTCCTCGTCCAGGTACGCAAATCTCCGAGCACCACCACCACCACCACCATAGCTACTAGCTACTAGCTACTAGCTACCTAGATCTATCCCCCACACAAAAACACGCGCTAATTGGTACTTGATCGATTGGAAATATACATATACATATATTCATGATGTGAAGGTGACGAGGTTTACCTGCGGGGGTGTGGTGATCGGGTTCCGGTTCAGCCACGCGGTGGCGGACGGGCCGGGGGCGGCGCAGTTCATGGGGGCGGTGGGGGAGGCGGCGCGCGGGGCGGCGCGGCCGTCGGTGGAGCCGGCGTGGTGCCGCGACGCGATCCCGGAGCCGCGCGGGCTGGCCCCGGGCCCGCTGCCGAGCCCGTCCGGGGTGCGGCTGGAGTACCTGGCCATGGACATCTCCGCGGAGTACATCGCCCACTTCAAGACCCAGTTCCTGGAGCACACGGGCCAGCGCTGCTCGGCGTTCGAGGTGCTGGTCGCGAAGGCGTGGCAGAGCCGCACCCGCGCGGTGGGGCTGCCCGCGGAGGCGGAGATCCACCTCTGCTTCGCCATGAACGCGCGGCCGCTGCTGGGGCAGGAGCTGCCCCAGAGCGGGGGCTTCTACGGCAACTGCTACTACATCATGCGCGTCTCCTCCACGAGCGGCAGGGTCGCGGGCGCCTCGATCGTCGAGATCGTGCGCCTGATCAAGGAGGGCAAGAAGCGGCTCCCGCTCGAGTTCGCGCGCTGGGCGGCGGGCGACGTCGCGGGTCGGGGCGGGGACCCGTACCAGATCACCTCCGACTACCGCAACCTCCTCGTCTCCGATTGGACGCGGCTCGGCTTCGCCGAGGTCGACTACGGCTGGGGCCCGCCCGTCCACGTGGTGCCGTTGACCAACCTCGACTACATCGCCACGTGCATACTCGTCAAGCCCTCGGCGCATAAGCCCGGCGCACGCCTCATCACCCAGTGCGTTACGCCCGAGAACCTCACTTCCTTCCACGACGCCATGTTGAACTTGGATTAGTTAATTAATTAATTAAAACCTCCGATATAATAATTTCTTCTTTTTTTTTCAGAAAACAAATTTTTTTTTTGTTTTCCTCCAATTTTTTAAAATATTTTTTGAAGTGGATTCCAGAAGGGAATTAAAGTCATACATACGGAATAAACTAAGAAGGGAGGAATGTGCATCGTTTTGGTGGCGTTTTTAGTTGTGGGATTGGTATAGATTCCCTCGTATACTTTGTTTTCATTTTTTTTGTATTTGTTGTTTTTTTTTTTGGGGGGGGGGGGGGAGGGGGGAGTTGGGATGATATTATTTTATTGGTATTGTTATTGGATCGACGATGGGCTATCTCTTGGTGGGATGTAATATAATTATTATGAATTAATTGTTTTCCAGCTGTATTTCTCTTCTCTCTCTCTCTCTCTCGTACATGAATTATGAATTATGAATTATGAATTATTATTTGTTAGTTACAGTTGCTGGAATAGAAATAGAAAAAGTTGAAGTACGCACGCATTTATTAACCATGTGATTAATTGTTCCTTTAGTAGACGCTGATTATTTGTTAACAGCTTATAATTACATTCTTAATTTTTGGTCAAATAAATGGTTGTTGGCATGACAACTATCTTCGGCATTTAAAAAACAAAAGGGAAAGGGAGACCAAATCGGTGACAATGATATGGGAACCGAACGAACGGTAACGACGCGAAAGTCGACGCGGATCACGTGAACGCGAGCCTTACGACAAAATACACTATGGCGTTAGTTGTAGCCAACTCTATATTATCATTTTGATTATTCAATTTTGCTTGCTCTCGTATTTTACTGAAAAAAATAAAGCTACGTATATATGTATATACGAGGAAAATACAATATCTTATAATTAAGAAGTTAGGGGATTGAGCTTCTTCAACTTCTAAATTAATATAAACTGGATGCATGGGTCGAATTCCGACCAAGACCAAGGCCATTATTACAAGGTCTCGAGATAAAAATATTTGAGTACATGTTGGAATTTGGATTTAAGATGACCATTAATTGGTAATGAGATATATACCAACTACTCCGCGATATGTTCTCTGCATGATTAATGGTAGGACTAAAGCATTAGTTAAAGTAAACCTTCTTTTCAACCTCTCACGTCAAAATGGAGAAAATTGTAACTCACTTTCCGAGTCTGAGGTTTTTATTTTTATTTTTTTATCTGGATTTCCTAGTAGGATCCTCAGGTTCCCTAAATGATAGGATTTTCACTTAAAAGTAATTTCGTGCGAAATTACATTGATCATATATAGCCGTAATAAAATTATAATAGTGTTCCGAAAAGCTCTGCTCAAATTTTATAAAAAGAATGACACCAAAAAAAAAAGAAAAAAAAGAAAGAGATTTTCTTAATTACGTGGATTCTGCGTGGAGTTGAATCCTCCAATCAAAAGTATACTTGAAAATAATTGAAGGAAACAAATGAATATATCTTTGTTTAATTGGGAAAAAAATGTCAAATATTTATAAATTCTATTCATGCCGCGATTTATAGGCAGTAATTTCCCCTCATCTAGATGGTCGCTAACTCCACTGTGGTTGCCACGTCCATTATTTTTTTTCTCCCGCTTCCATTTTGAGTTCCTAATTTAAAAAATGAGAAATTTTTTTAAGAAAAAAAAAAAAAACCATGGTTGGTAGAGTAAGTTCTCTCTTTTCCTCTCTTTTTTGGTCGTAGTATTATTTTGGAGTAATTAATTATCATAACAAATTAGATGTAGCCAAAATTACA
Organism: Puya raimondii; assembly: GCA_016920855.1. NCBI lineage: Eukaryota > Viridiplantae > Streptophyta > Magnoliopsida > Poales > Bromeliaceae > Puya > Puya raimondii. The sequence goes on along the minus strand of JABWPP010000050.1, from coordinate 195,411,785 downwards.
AGAACAAAATATTATAGCAAATGAATTGACAAAATGCGGTAAATTAATATGATGCAACTATGGAACAATGTAGAGCGCAGAGTTACGTACGAGTATTAAAACTAAAAGACTCAATTTAAAATGGAAACAAAATTGTTAAAAGAACAATTAATTAAGCGATTAACAAAATAGGCAAAGAAGGAGATCAAATAATTAACATTAACAGTTGACAACTCAGCATTAATTGTTAGTTTATGCATTGCACGACTCTTGACGCAGCGTGACACAATGAGAAAATGATAGACACACTACAGTGAACGAGATTAACGTATGAACTAACATTAAATATCCAATGTTGACCATGTCCGAGAACTCTCTTTAGTAGTTGACATTGACATGTTCTATAGCGTATGTATTTACAATGGATCGAGAAGGTGATAATTAATGAGAGCAATTCCTAAGATTGCGAACCACTATGCTTTGACTAATTATAATCTTCTGCCACGTCAGCTGTGATTAGGATTTTAGTGGCCTTTGATCGTGTCAATTTGTATTTTACTTCAAGCCTCGTGGGTGACTTTTTGACCCACGAAGCCTCAGGAAAAGGAGTTTTGAAAATTTTTGAATAACTTATTTGGCATGATTTTTTTTTTTTCGTTATTATTGAAGGCAAAGAGTTTAAGTTTTATTCTTAAAAAAAATATCATTAATAATTTGGTAAATAAGACATTTTACCAACAAAATGATTTATCTTATTTCCAGAATTTGACTGGAAAGTGGAATATATTATTCCATGCTACACGTTTGATCATAATTTTCATTTACTAAATAATACAACTGGTTGAGTACATCAAAGGTATATCCAGAATAAAATATTCATGTATTCAAATAGAATTTTCGGTAACATTTGGTTCAGAAATAAATTGTTCTTATGTATTCCTGATATAAATGATTTATGGAGTAAATAGGAAATAGACTAATTTTATGCTTAGATGAGTATTTGAATTGTTTTCATGCATAAGGAAAATAGCGTTTGAATTATTGGACTGGAATAGTGGGGGAGTAAGAGCTTATTCGCCATCTTATACCTGAACCAAATACTACACTAGTATATTAGTGTAAGATTTGCATCCTAAGCTCCCAAAGATTAGAATTTACTTCCTTGTTTTATTAACTTTCTTATTCACCGAAAGCCCCAACAAAATTTTAAAATTCTTAAATATTAGGATATAAAATTTACATTCTAATATAGAGTGTACAAGTCACATTTTTCTTTGCAAAATCACATAGCAAGGAGGGCCAGCTGATATGAGCCATTTGGTCATAATCTATATCAATCTTAAAGCAAAAAAAAAACACTCTGACAATTTATGTTCGCCCTACGATTGTTTTTAATTCTAAATTTTTTGTTGGTTTTTCCTCGTCGAGTCCTTTATAGGGAGTTCCTCCTTGTTCATCTCTTTTAGAGGTAAATTCCAACAGAAATGTGAAGCAACTATATGTCGAATTTGAAACTTCAAGTACTAATCATCAAAGCATTAGCCAACTGCAGAAAAGGTATTTAGATTTTGAAAAAGTTATTATATGATTTCGTGGCGATAGTAGTGTACTAGTGTTTAAGATTAGAATGGGCCGATTGGGCCAACAAAGCTTCACTAACCCAACTAAGAGTAAATAGGCCGATTCTCCGTAATGTCGACACAGTATGAGACGAATTGTGAAACCCAAATCATTCAAGGTTAGGCTCGAACTCGAAATGGGTCTAAGCCCAAGCAATCCCTCCTATGATAGCATACCAAATTGCGTCTAAGCCCATTTTACTTTTGGGCTTTCGATAGAGGAGACAAACCCACAAATTTTGGGGCTTTTCCTTTGGAGGTGTTTGAATTGATGTAATTATAATTCGACCGCACATCAAATTTATAATAAGCAAAAGATTAAGCCATGAGCTCAATTCCTTAAAAGAAAATTTACCTCCAAATGATCTGAAGTTGTCTTTTGTGAAAAGATTTAAGATTTGGCCTATGACACGGCGAAATTTTTTTCAGTGTAATAAACTTGATGTTGATTCTTGTTACCTCCCAAGATTAATCCTACAAAGGCCATCATTTGTTCTAATTTTTTTTTAATTCATCAGCCCATCATGGCAACCAAAGTTTGCGGCCTTTATCTGCTGTATCTACTCTTTTAGAAATAAAATTACAATTTTAATCTGCACAATTTGCTTTGCAATTCGATATACGGATAGCACAAAAGAAAAAGAAAAGAAAGGAAAAAAAAGACAATAAACAGTAACAAGAAATCAGGGGAAAAGTAGTTCAGACAATTATAAGTTGTTACTCTAAATTATATATTGAAAATTTGCTATTATTTTTTTAACAAAAATCAATTTATCGCTTCTTTCCTAGAATATTTTGCGTAAACGCAAAGGGTTGTTCGTCACAACTTCTTTTGTATGATATAGCCAATAATTACGAAAGTAAAATGTCGGTTGCGCATATCTTTATTGCCATGTAATCTGCTATCACTGATTTTTAGCATTATAGCTCTTGAATCAGAGATTCTCGTGCCTTGCAACATGGTGTGGTCCTAAGTCAGGCCAAACACGCCCTAAACATACTCGAGAAGTAGTGAGCTGTTTGGCTCCACATATTTCTGTCATGCACCAAAATGATTCACACGTTTTACTACATCTTAAATATAACAAATTACTATCGATCGAAGGCCAATCCACTCGGAGGGTAAAATTCTACTGTGAGATCATTACTATATATATAGATTTTGTTAGTTTTAATATTTAAAACTATGATTTAAATTTTAATTTCAGCCTATGGGCTTCCTGAGCAGCCCACTCTCTATGGGCCTTGCTTGGGAGCCCGTGCTGAGATTTTTACATGTGAGGTTTAGTCCCATAGTGAAAACCAAAGGCTTGTTACTCCTATATATATACTCTTTTACTCCTAGTTATTTACTTGGGAGAAAATGAGAGTTATGCCCTCGACTAAAAACACACACGCACGGCACGAGCACGAGCCGGGTCGGGTGGGCGGTCGGCGCGTGTGTGAACCTGGTTTACTTGCATTTTTTATTTTTTGGGATTTATTATTTAAACCTTATGATTACCTGGTAAGGGACTAAATCTGGATCTTGTCCAGATTTGGTCCATGGTCAACGGCTTGCCCGAGATTGAGCCGTTGGACCTTACCTATATAAGAGGGGGAGAGGGTGCGGGAGCAGTTCAGCTTGATCAGTGAGCTGAGATTTCATCCTCTTCCTCCTCTACTACTACACTGAGCTTTCATTTTTGCTGGATCTCTGAGAGCTACCTGGGTTTGTTTTTGCGCCACCTTGGAGACGTGCCGACGGGGTGGCGGTGGTCGTTGTATCGCTAGGAGTGATTGCCGGAAGCCTCACACGTGGAGGGGCAATCTCGCTTCTAGGACAGTGCTCTCGCACGTCTCGACTCACATGCCTCATCTATTCTCTACATCTCTATAGTATTATTAAATTTTGCTTGCGGTTTTCAAAAACTGAAGTTTAATTATTTTTTGTTTGAAATTATTTAAAAGGATATTTTACTAAAAATTTTAGGAAGGAAATTCTACATACATATTTTAATCTGCACAATTTGCTTTGCAATTCGATATACTGATAGTACAAAAGAAAAGAAAAGAAACAGTAGCAAGAAATCAGGGGAAAAGTAGTGCAGACAATTGTAAGTTGTTGCTCTAAATTATATATTGAAAACTTGCTGTTCTTAAAAAAAAAAAAAATCAATTTAATGCTTTTTTCCTTGAATATTTTGCAAAAACACAAAGGGTTGTTCTTCTTAACTTCTTTTGTATGATGTAACCAATAAGTGCAAAAGTGGAATGTATTGCCCATATCTTTATTGCCCTGTAATCTGCTACCGTTGATTTTAGCATTATAGCTCTTGAATCAGAAATTCTCATACCTTGCAACATCGTGTGGTCTTAAATCAGGCCAAACAAGTCCTAAACTTACTCAAGAAGTAGTGAGCTGTTTGGCTCCGCATGTTTCTGTCATGCACCAAAATGATTTACACGTTTTACTGCATCTTAAATGTAACAAATTACTATCGATCGAAGGCCAATCCACTCGGAGGGTAAAATTCTACTGTGAGATCATTACTATATATATAAATATGGCTTTGCTCAATTCTATGCAATTTGCCTATCAATAAAACAAGCAAACTCATAACCACTTTTACTTGCACGCCTACACACTTAACTGCATTGAATTATCTAGCTTTTGTTCAACGAAAAAAGAAAAAAAAAAAAGAAGTTTAGGTCATGATCCTTACCAAACGCTTTATTAACGCTCTCCAATTAAAAACCTATCCAAACAGGTGCTTAGTCCTAACTACCGCGAGAGAAATTGCAGAGAAATTGCATAGAAGACAAAAGGCGTCAACTATCAACTAACATAAAAGATATACTATACAAAATTTTTACATACCACATTTCTTTCTCTCTTTTGAGAGAAAGACGTTGAGATCTCTCCTATTAGCAGTACATTTCAACTTCTTCGACCCAAAATTTGGCTAATTAATCTTAATTAGCCATTAATCCACTTGTTAAGCTCATCCTCGGCTTTTTCAGGCGCAATTGTGAATTGCCCCCTCTTCAACCTCTTACTTGCGCAGCAGCTCCTTTTTCATGTCCCGGGCCGGGCTCGACCGGAAATTCATAACGGGCCGGACCCGATATAGCTCAGTCGGAGAGATCGTGGGCGTGCCAGCAGAGTAGCATCGACACGCACCGGCCGAGTATGTAGAACCGCGTCTTCTGCTGCTTAACCATCGTGTAGCACCGCCGGCGCAGGCCCGACTTCTGCGACGGCCGCGACCGCGAAGAGTAGTAATAAGAAGAAACAGAAGAAGCCATAGCTTTGTATGGTATATGAGGAGAGAGAGGAGTGAATTGAATGAATGTGAACTACAATGAATTGGAGTATGATTTGGAGTATGATTTGGAGAATTGTGGAGAGGAGCCAAGGTGTTAAATAGGCTCATTGGAGCGGGGGTGGGGGTGGTCCACGTGAGAGCGATGTCTCGTTATATTAAACCTGCCTTGTTCCTCTTAAATGACCATTTTGCCCCCGCCTCTTGCCCCCAATGGAAAGCAAGGAACAAATCCTAGTCCTAATCTTTTTTTAGTTAGCTATTAATTAAATATTAGCTAAATTGTAGGGGGCTCTTAGGCTAATTGCAATCCACTTCATAATTTTTAATGTATAAATGCAACAGTAATGACGTGCTCTCAACTAAAGTCTTGTCTTTTCTCGGTGGAGTGTTCCTAAAAGTGTTATTTATATAAAATTGTTTGGATAAGCATCATTACTTTTTTTTTGTCAAACTATTAGTACAATTTTTATTTATATATAGGCTCTTTTCTAGAATATAAAACCGTTTGAATTTTCTACAACTATATAAGTTGCTAAAGAATGTGAAATATTTATTTTTTTAAAAAAAATTAAATTACGAGTGAATGGTATTTTTAATATATGGCGGGACTCGAATTATTAAAGTAGATGACGAATTTAATCTGATCGCCATTTATTGACTGAATTTCAACAAATTCAACACATTTAATTAATTCCTAATAAACATATATTTGCTTATAATTTTCAAATATTTACTTTTTTAAAAAAAAAAAAATCTATTGAAGATGGTTGCAGATGTAAGCAAAAGCAGGAACTACATCAAAACAAACAAGTATAATGGGCAAGTGGACAAACAAGAGAAGAGGAACCAAAACATGAGTCGGATCCAATAAAACCATGACTCAGATCCAATAAGCATGCACTCATCATGATATCATCCCGTAGCCAAATCTTAAAAAGCAGGGGCATTTGTGTAATTTCACTACGGAAGACCAAAAAAAGAGTCAAAGGTGGGCCGGGCCCAAATGTTCTCGCCACGAAGCAGAGGCGACAAAATAGCGGGCCGTGCGTGGGGCCCACACGGGCCCACATGCGGTTTCCCCCTTCTCTCCCTCCTCTCCGGCACACCACGTGTAGTCCTTATCCCCTCTTCTCCTCTCTCTATCCCCACGTTTCGTTGCCGACTTTTAGGTAGGGGTGAAAATGGGCACAGATATTCTAGACTTTGCCCGAATCCGAATTCGAATTGAACGGATTTAACAGCCGCTAAGTAAGAATTATTTAGATCATGGATGTTAAAAAATATATAAATATGATTGATTCAGATTTGAATATATTTTTTATCAACCCGAATCTGAATTCGAGCATAATTCTATTTGATTTTATAATACATAATATATAAAATTTAATTATATTTAGCTTTCAATATAATATATTTCTAAAAATTTGTAAAAAAGAAGTGATTGCTTTTGAATTTGGACTTTCCGATTCAGTTTCGAATTTCAGACTTTTTGTGTTGGATTCAAATTTGATTATGAATTCTTATAATCCGACGATCGGGTTAGAGTTCAAATTTAAATTTAGATTTCAATACACAGATTTGACTTTAAATTTTTTAAAAAATTCGCTCTGAAAACCGATCCGACCCGATATGGGGGAGATGAGGACTCGGACTCGGACTCGACTTCTCCCCCGTAATACCCACTACCCTCCAATCCCCTCGAGACAACGACATCCAGTGGACCCCATCACCCTCCTTCAATTGCCTTGTCCGTATCCAAACTACTCCGCCTATTATCCCACTTATAACAAAAATAATAATAATAATAATAAATTAGATAAAAATAAAAAATAAAATTATAATTAAAGGTCGGTATAAAATATAAATTATGATCTTTTTTAATAAGTGCACATGGTAAAGAATTTAATGATTGGTACATAAATTTTTAAGCTCAAAATTTAATTTTTTTCATATTTTCAGCTAAATTTATATTAAATATATATATATATATTCTCTTTTCATGGGATAGCATAACTTATCTACGTAAAAAATATATTTTTTATTACAATTTTTTATCGTACGTACATAGTTTACTATTTCTGTAATTCCAGACATACCTAAGTCTAAGTAGCTAATTCATGGTCTTGCAACAACTGTTGTTACGTAACTATCCGATTATATGATTGTCGTAACTTAGGTAAATGCGATCCGATGATCGTTCTGGCCGGCTCTCAACTTGTAAAACCGAACCGAATCAAACTGGGAATGTAATAAATTTAGTCGGTTTGATTAGGTAATGCATTTTGAGTTGGAATTGATTCTTGTGTGTTTGATTAATGTCCAAGTTGCCTTATTCTAGTTAATTACAAATTACCCCACCTTTGACAATGGAGTGATGATGACATAATCAAAAGGACATGAACAAAACATAGTGCGGACGTGATGAGCTGTTCGGTCTCCATAATTTCCTAATAATCCAATGAATACACCATTATTTTATTGTACGCGACTATTTGATACATCGAGGGGACAAGGGTTAGAGAACAATCCACGAAGAAATAGCCGTTGAGACCAATTTTCAATTTTATTTAAAAAAAAAGAAACTGGGCGAAATCCGTAATTAGGTTAAGTATAATTAATTGCCTTCATGTTTGTCTTGTAATAGTTGAGATGTTACAGGAACATTAGAGAGACAACACAACAGCGTAGCACGTGAACGTGCATGTGATCCTGATGATATATGGAGTGATGATATATAAATGTATTATTATTATTGGATGGGGTTTTTTTATTGATTCAATGATTGAAGCGTGGTGTGTTTTGTGATAAGGTTAGTGAACCAAATAGTACCATGCATGAATTTAGGACGCCTCATATGATTTTGAGACTCATCTAATACTTGTAGATAAACATATTTGACACAAAAGCATATAAAATATACTTATATGTAATATAATATTACGTACGAAAAAAATAAAATAATTTTATTGTACTTTCTGACAATATCTTATACGAATTTTTTGCAATTTCAAACAATGTTTTAGTCCATGTCTTGAACTTGTTTGGATTTATCAAGGAAAGGATCAGCTTATCTCGTACAGGGTATTTATATAGTAAAATTAATTAATTGTCACGATTTTTTTTTCTTTTTTCTACCTTGTCTTATGTGGTACGTAGAATAGGTACGTACGTAATAGTGGGCCCTAGTTTCTGGAAGATTTATTAAAGAATATAACAAGGATGGGATGTAGAACTTTGCTTGTTATGCTCTACTTAAGTTACGTGTGATATTGTCCTTGTTGCACCATTAGGTCAAAATTAGTGGCTATTTTTTTTATAAAAAAAAGAGTAGTTATTTCGCCTCTAGTTGCATGCCACTCCAGTAAAACATTAGGTAAGTACGAAATCTAATATCCTATTATAACAAAAAGCTAAAAATAAGATTAAGAACTCAGATCAAAAGCTCTAAATTCGAAACTTCTGTTTCTCCACGAAAAAAAAAATTATTAAACATAAGATGTTATTATTTCCATCCAAGAAAAAGGGAAAAAAAAATAAATCAAAACCAAGCAAAAAGAGAAAAAAAAAAATCAGATTTTTATGTTGCACAACAATCACAAGTGTATTTTTGACAACTCGTGCCTCTCCACCAACTTAGTAATTTCCGAGCAGGTGCAGTCGAAAAAGCGAAGGAGCATAGATACGAAGAACACAAACTGAGACCACTCATTTCCCCCAATCCAATCATGTGGCGCACCCACACGTGTGAATGTGTCATTTGAGCGTGCCAAAGAGGCCCGAGATAGCGAACCTTCTATCTATTGCAATATACGCGACAAGGACACGAATGGAATTCAAAGCATGTGCATCGATGCGTTTTCTCCTTTTTCTCTTTTTTTTTTTTTTTTTTCTTTGTGAAGAATTTGATTCGTACCCTCAGATTCTCTCCTTCGCTATCCTCTGCCGTCCGGCTGCTGGGATTTGTCCCTTTTATTATTCGTCTCGCATTCCAGTGGCAAAGCAGGATTTGGACCGAAATCGATCCGGGTTGGTGGAGATTCTGTTCCAATCCGTTCAGAATGGAATTATAAGTGGGAGTCAAAAATGAGATTTTATCTGTTAAGAAATGAAGCAGGAGGCAGAGGGACCCCTTCATTTTTTTTTGACTCGCTTAGATTTTATCAAAATCTGTTAAAAATTCGCTCTCGTCCTTTCCTGTTATTGTCCTAAATGGAGTGATAAGTTGAGACAAAAAATACGATAAAAAATTCAACCCATTCTGCATCTGCCCCTATCCACCAAAAAAACAGGACGGAAGATGGAGGTTCTTCCACTCCCGGATCTGTCCGGTTTGCATCCCTATTTAGACTTCTCAGAGTGATCTTGCATAGACCTGACCAAAAATGGACCGACCTGCTCGACCCTGCATAGTGTTTTGCAGGTGGATCATGCCATGCTTGAGCTTTCCTTTTTCGTTTATGGTTTTAGTATGGATTGGAGTTTTGTTAGCCGAGCCGGCCCGGCTCGATTTGTTTGGCCTGGGCTTGGGACTGAAAATCCACAGATTAATTGTGGACAAATCACATGGGCTCTTGGGCTGGAAACTGTGGTAAAAAATGTTACTTTAAGAACAGCAATAAATGTTCATGAAAATAACTTATTATTATGCTAATAATAATAGGAAGCAGTCAGTTTTTGAAGCAGTGTCATAAGAAATCAATAATAATTCAAGGCTTTATCCTACTTCTATTGCAGGGAAATGAATTAAGTCAGATAGATGATGTGCGTACGTGTTACTCCCTTCACAAGCATTCTCACGACACACTAGCAACTCTGATAAATGGATCGCAACAAAACACGTACTACTGCAAAATTATGTAGCGAAATGCTCAAATTTAAAGATCAAGGACTGAAATGTACAATTCCTGTCCTAACAATCTACAATCCATTGTTTCTGAGCAATACAACGGATAACTAGCAAATGTTACATCTCTACAAAGAAGTATAGAGTTAACTTGAGCGAGAAATGAAGGTTTTAGACCTGGGATGAAAGATCACCATATGCGAATGTAGGTCCAGAAGGCCTGGCCCAGCCTATCTTTAATTTGTTGGCCTGTAATTGTCATGGGCTGTTATTTGTCGGTAGAAGAGTAAGTGGTCCGGGCCAGACTAGTACGTATAGAAATTATTCTTATTGTCGTGTCCTTGGCACGGAAGCCCAACTGGGAGTGCGACGAATCCGCCGCACGAACAGAGTCTCTGTACATGTAAAGCAGAGTCGTGGTGCTCCCGGTTGGGCTTGGATGCTGGGACACCACACTTACCGCTATAAAATTTATGACTGACTCACACTTGCCATATAACAGTTCAAGACCCCCACGATTGGCAGCAATGTGTAGGGTCATCGCATTGCAATTTCTGTAAACTTCTTCTTCAAATATAATTTATTTATTTTTTTTATTTTTTTTTACTTTTATATACTTTTGAAAGTTGACAGGCTAGTAAAAGAAAAAAAGAGAGAATACAGAGAATTCAAAAGCGACATTTCTTTCGTTGACCCGGCACGACCCTAACCCGTACCGGACTCAGGCTTCTGAATTTGTACGAATTTTTCAACTGTTACCGAAACCGGATACGAATCAATCGAAATTGACGAAATTTTCAAAAAAAATTCTACTTGTACACCCCATCAGAAATATACAAGTTACACTCCACCCATCCAATGGATGGGGTGTTAACTATCAGTCACATGACTGGTGCACACATACCCTACCCATTGGATGGATGGGATGTAGAATATACATTCCTGATGGGGTGTACTTGTATCATTGCTCGGAATGAGACAGGTGGCGTATCAAGAGCCGCATATTTTACGTGGTGGCGTATCAAGAGCCGCATATTTTACGTGGTATCGCCACGTGGATGGCCCACCTTTAAATGTCCCTGTAACTTACCAACGGAGACTCTATAACCAACGTGGAAAGGCGAATCTTTTTTATTTCTATATTACCACAAGGGCACCATACTCCAAAAGGAGTCGTGTTATATGAGTTACACTTGTGTGGCCCGTGGGCTTTAGCTAAAAAAAAAGAAAAAAGAAAGAAAAAGTTACTCGTCTAGCAACCAAACTATGCCAAGTTTAGAATCAGTCTCTAATTTAAAATTACAAAAAATAAAATAAAATGTAATAAAGAAAATAATAAAAATACTCGTCAAAAATTAAAATGTAAACTATATCTTTGTGTTCCACAAAAATATGAAGTATTTGTTCAAATATCAATTATGAAGAGTCCTCTGCAAACCATGTGTTTCAGAAAAGCGGAGTTGTCACTAAATATGTATATTTTTCATCCCCTTTTTGACTTGGTTTTACAAGACAAAGCTGTACTACACCACTTTAGTAGTCAACCAAATGTATTTTAAAAAAATCGGTCTCTATGAAATATATCTACACTTTTGAAAGCTGATAAATTTCAAACAAAATAGTGATCTTAAAACAATTTTTTCTACACAATTAATTAATCTAGTTGATGGGTGATTGATGGGTGATTGTTATATGACTCTATCAAATTTAAACCAACGTACGAAATGAGAGGCAAGTGTGAAAAAAGAAAGAAAGAGCAAGTGTGAAAAAAGAAAGAAAGAGAAAAACTATTTTTTTTTTTTTAGAGAGATAGGTAGCACGCTACCCGCTTCGTTTATTTTTTTTAGAAATAAACTTAACTAGAAATGTGAATCAACTAGGATTCGAACTAGGGACCTCGGGTACCAATCACCAAGCCCTTTGCCACTTGCGCTAGGGACGGTCGGTGAAAGAGAGAAACTGTTAAAATTAAAATAAAGACACTTGAGCCCCACCACTTTGACATACTACAAACATCCAAAAAACAAAAAAAGAACACAGTTTCTCTACTTAAATACAAACCCAAATATGAACGCTTCAAGCCGGGTCAAATCAAACTTAAATTGGTGGTAACGATTCAATAGTTTTTGGCTTGAATTAGGTGGAATAATGGACTCTCGTTATCTAGGAACATGTCCAAATTTTAATGGTTTTAAATTGACATCTCAGGCTTGTAATGATTTTACGTAAAGTTTAATTAATAAAAAATAGTCATCCCACTAAATTCTAGCCGCATATTGTTTCTATTTTCTGAATAAAGTCCGACTTGGAGGCCATAGTCAAAATTATGTTGCTTATTCAACCATCCGAATTTTAGTCAATTTGTCGCCTCTGACCTTGGATTCTCCACAATAATTAATTAGATGCATTTATACATCTTCAAAATAGACCACTACTTCAGTTATTTGGGCTTCTAAATCTCCTATTTGACTTTAAATTTTTTTTTTGAGAGAAATGTAGCACGCTACCTGCTTCGTTTATTTCGTATAGAAATAAACTTGGCTGGAAATATGAATCAACTAGGATTCAAACTCGGGACCTCGGATACCAACCATCAAGTCCTTTGCCACTTGCGCTAGGGACGGTCGGTATTTGATTTTAAATTTAGGTGTAATATTGTTTAATAGAGTAGAATTTGAATGAGATTATTAAGAGATGCTTAAATATACTATTAATCAGAAGCACTATATTGTAGCTTTCATTTTTTATGCAAAGAATTTTATTTATTTTTCAACTGTAGCATAAAGCCTTTATTTTAAATTATTAAATACTAAATTTCTGTTGTTGCTAAAAGTAAAAGTAGAAGCAGATGCAAATAAGCTCACGCTAAAAATAAAAAAAGGTCCGATGAATGATCTGATAAAAAAAAAATTATATAATTTTTACACATTTTAGTTCAGACTTTCTGTGCATTGCTGCGAATTAGGTGACCGGTGAAGGTGTGGGACGAGATTTGCAGTGCAAGTTGACACACTCATGTAGCTTTTTTCCTTTCATTTTTGTATCTCTTTGTTTTTATTTTGCCTTTTTTTTTTTTTTTGCTTCTCGAGGTCGGGTTGCCTCACTAATGAAGTTTAGTTATGTTCCTAATAAATGAAGGGGATAGCGGGATATCTTTCTCTCTCTATAAAAACCGAAAAACAAAATCCGAATGCAGTAGGGTAAATGTTTGGGCCGTGGTCCGGCCCATTATCTAATCCAACGACATTTTTGGGTTAACGGAAAATCCATGACTTTGACCGTTTCCGTCCACGTGGCAAAATCTGCGTCTTCACTTTTGACGGTCAGGGCCTGCGGCAGTCAGCGCGAGCACGCAGTATTTAACTCCTCCAAAACGCTTTCCGTCCAATCAAATCAAATAGAGGGCATTTCCGTCATTTCATCCTTCAGGAGAGCGAGTTTTTTTTTTTTTTTTTTTTTTTAAGTGCCAGTTGGAAACCAGAGAAGGGCGGTATAAATACCACCCTTAAAATAACTACTCCGCATTGCTCGCGATTCCCGAACGAGCCTTTCCATTTTGCAGCTCTCTCTCTCTCTCTCTCTCTCTCTCTCTCTCTCCCCTTCCTCTCACCTCTCCCCCTCTTCCTCCTCGCGGCGTAAAGGGGGAGGCGAAGCCCTAATTCGTGGGAACGAAGAGAAGAGGAGGAAGAGATCTTCGGATTTGTATGAGCTCCTTGATCTCCTCTCTCGACGCGTAATCTCTCTCCTCTCATCTCATCTCCCCCAATCGAAGGTTCGAATGCGATATATGTTTCCGTTTTCTCTGCTTTCGATTGCATTCGATCTCGATTTCATACTGTTTTCTTTCGTTTACTGTTGCGTTTGATGTTCCAGGAATTGATCTTAACCTTTTTGGATTAATGCTGTATTGTTATGCGAATTTTGTAGCTTTATTTATTTTTTTCCATTTTTTTATGGTTTTTAGGGATGGAGTGTTTCTATGGTGTAGGAATTGGAGCCCGAGATTGACTCCATGTATTTGTTCTTTTCTATAATTTGAACAAAAAAACGGTTGCTTTTGCAGGCTAATGGGTGTCTTCTTCTTAAATTTAGTAAAATAGATTCTATTATAAGGAAGTTTCCAGCAATACAGATCCACTGGGACGACGTTGGCTATTTTTGTGGATTGCATTACTCGCAATCATGCTGATTATTTGTAGCTTTTGTAATTTTTACGGCAAATCATCTAATTTTGCATTTTGATTTTTTGACCATTTTAGCTTCTATAATCTGATGGCTCAGCTTTAAAAAATTCTGCTTTTTGAAAAAGAATTGGAATACGATTATGAGTTGATGACATCTGGAAGTGTCCAATTAAACTTTTCCATTACAATAATGTATAGAAGTCTCTATTAAGACCTTTCTTTTGTTCTTCTATAATACCAGCTGATAGCCCCATACTCCAATCATGGCTGCTTCAATCGCTGCCTCGGCCTTCTTCCCCAACTCATCGTCCTCAGCCACATCTGCAAAAGCTTCAAAGAATACCATCGGCGATGGCCCTGAAAATTTGGACGTCCGCGGCATCGTGGCCAAACCCAACAACTCGCTTTCGGCGGCCATGCAGGTTAAGGCCCAGGCCCAGACCATTCCGAAGATTAATGGCACGCAAGTAGGCCTTAAAAAAGGAGTACAGAAGTGCGAGGAAGAAGCCGCTTCTTCAGCCCCGAGAACATTCTACAACCAGCTTCCGGACTGGAGCATGCTCCTTGCAGCCATCACCACCATTTTCTTGGCGGCTGAGAAGCAGTGGACGCTTCTGGATTGGAAGCCAAAGCGGCCTGACATGCTTGCTGATGCATTCAGCTTTGGGAGGATTGTCCAGGATGGTCTTGTTTTCAGACAGAATTTTCCTATCAGGTCGTACGAGATCGGGGCCGATCAAACGGCTTCTATAGAGACATTAATGAATCATTTGCAGGTTAAGTTGGAATTTCCTTTTCAATATGTCAACACTTTTTGAGAATTATTACTGATCGCATGAATTGGTTTTTATTTAGCAGGAAACGGCACTTAACCATGTGAGAAGCGCCGGACTCCTGGGAGACGGTTTTGGTGCTACACCAGAGATGAGTAAAAGAAACTTGATCTGGGTTGTCACTAAAATGCAGGTCCTAGTTGAACGCTATCCATCCTGGTATGCTCCTCAGAAAAATAAAATGCTTTACTTTAATTTGTCTTAAACTTCTAGCTATTTGCTTCCTTCAGGTGATATTTAATATGCTTTTGTAGGCCCGTGCTTAAACAAGTAGTCTTTTGATTTTCTTTGTACTCGGTTTTCTTCTTTGTCCTGTGCTTAAGATGTATCTGATCATTGACTATCTTCTTGACCATGTGCTTTGGATATGTAACTCTAATTAGTACTCTAGAAGTGCGCTAATAGTGGGGAAAAAAAAATCTATTTTGGAGACAAACTAATTAATCACATGTTATCCGGATTGCTTAATTGGTTTTGTTTCTCACGTTATCTCAGCTTATTTCTTTATCTTGATGCTACTTATTGTGGCAGTTTTTTCTTTTTTGTCTGCCTTTTCTCTACACACATGGGCAAGGATAGTTGTATAATTGTCTATTTACAGATGAATAGTCCTTCTCTTATTGTTGTTCCAGGTTTAACTTCCGTGTCTCTCTTGATTTGTATGGCCTCGTGTATTTTGACTTTTTATGGCATCTATGGCTGATAACTGAAAAATGGGTGAAAAATGAAAATGAGATGCTTATATTTTTGTCCGTTTGGGAGCTAAATAAATCGAAAGCCACTTCTGTCTGGTCGAGTTCTGCTCTTTTGATCATTTGTTGTTCACATTGGTTTTAAATCCCATCTCACTTTCTTAACTTAGCCTAATTCCGACATTGCTTGCGGTACAAACTCCATTGCTGTAATGGACTAAAGATCTAATTGCTTCCTGTAGAGCTTATAGTTATTCGGTCTAATTTCTTGAGTAAGAAAATGTTTGTTCTATTATTTCTTAGCTACTAGGAACGAATTAACAATGAAGATACGGTTCTCCTGCCCTGTGTTATTGAGATGGTATTTTTTTCAGGGGAGATATTGTTAATGTAGAGACATGGGTTGGTCCGTCTGGAAAAAATGGGATGTTTCGAGATTGGCATGTTCGCGACTTCAAGTCAGGCCAAACAATCTTGAGAGCTACGAGGTTGGCATTTATGTCTCTTTTATTGACATTGGTACATCATTTGCCATAATTTTTATGTGTTGGAAGATTATTATTATTTTTTTTTCAAATTTCTTTCGCAGCTATTATGCCATAATCTCTATAAAAATATTAAAATAAAATCTACATTTAATCCCCTTGGTTATGAGACCTTTAGTGCTTAACCCCCTCCTTTCACATTTTCCTTTCAGGACTGTTTTAGAAAATATTAAAATGAGATCAAAAGGCCCCTTATTCCTGTTTTAATTTGGTATTTACTAACAATTTTTAAAAACTTTCGGTGAAGGAGTGGTTTAGCGGTAACGGTCTATACATTGAGGGGACTAAACATAGCTTTTAAATTTTTTTAGCGGTGCAGAGTGCAAATCAGGTTTTGTTTTCACAGGAATTTCTGTATTTTAGGCTTGTTTCTTTCTGCTGCATGATTGTATTTCTTTCCACTCCATTGCTTAGCTCTGAACTCCACTTGCAGCGTGTGGGTGATGATGAACAAGCTGACGAGGAAACTTGCGAAAATGCCAGAAGAGGTTAGGGCTGAAATAGGGCCATATTTTATGGAGCGCTCTGCTATCTTGGAGGCGGATAGTGCAAAACTGCCAAAGCTTGGACAAAAGCGTGATACTAATGATGCTGCACGTTATGTTCAAAAGGGTTTGACTGTAAGACCGTTTAGATCTTTTACCTTTTCCCCTATTTCTTCTGAAATCTTCTCATGTTAAAATGTATAATTATTGAACTTAATACATTAACTCCAACAGCCTCGATGGGGTGATCTGGATGTTAATCAGCACGTGAACAATGTCAAATATATTGGCTGGATTCTTGAGGTATTGTTTTTTCTTTCGTTTGTTTAGTATTTCCCAAATTTCTCTATACCTTCTTTTGGGATACTGTTGTGTTTGGTGTTAGCCAAATGATCTATATTTTTGGACATTTGACCTATATTTATCTATCTTACAATGCCCGTAAATAGCCTACTGAAATTCTTGTTCTTATTCTTCTTCTTTTTTTTCCTGGGTGCATCATAATTATGCTTGTTATTATTGATTATTTTTCTCCCTCATAAATGATCATGAATTTGCAACACCTTGGCCCATTTAGAGAGAAATTTTCTATAA
Source organism: Puya raimondii (assembly GCA_016920855.1). NCBI lineage: Eukaryota > Viridiplantae > Streptophyta > Magnoliopsida > Poales > Bromeliaceae > Puya > Puya raimondii. The sequence continues at coordinate 195,394,703 of JABWPP010000050.1, read as the reverse complement.
TTACTCACTCTTCTCACAGCCTCTTGAATGAACATGGATGTGCCCACCACCAGCCTGTATTACTTTATAAATTGAATCCATATGAGATGTTCCTTTCCTATGTATGGGTGGCAAATGGTTTGGAACACATGGTTTCAGAGCCCACAGAATATATTTGTGTTCACGTTGGTGCTTCACATTCCTTTGCTAGCTTTGCTGTCTCTTTCAACTCGTGTAATATACTAAACATTTTAAATGTTTGTTCTATGCAAATCTTCATTTATCTTTCGGCAATTAGTTGTGTTAGGCCGGCCAACCTGATTGCCAATTTGGCTCCAGAATTTTGTGCGCATTTTAGGGACACAATTTATGAGAATTTTCCAAGTACTACTATCATGACTAAATTTGGGCCATTCGCATGAGAATAACAAACCCCTTCCAAATTTTGAATTTTGCAACTATGACCAACCATTTCAGTTTTTGCAGTTTTAAACTAAAATATGTTGCATCAACCAGAATTACCCTGACTGGAACTCCAGTACACAGATTTATTTGCAGATATGGCAGGGGCATTTCTGCATGTAAGAGAAAATTTTGTTGGAAGATTCGAAAATTAGAAAAAGTGCCTAAAGTTGCATAATCAGAAAAACGAAAACTGGGTTGAAAATAGACCAAACTTTATTCTCATTTTTAATAATTTGCAGAGTGCCCCAATATCGATCTTGGAAAAACATGAGCTCGCCGGCATGACCTTGGAATACAGGAGGGAATGCGGACGAGACTCTGTGCTGCAGTCCCTAACCACCGTCTCCTCCGCTGAGTGTGCTGAGAATTTTTCGGAAGCTCCTATTCAGTGCGAGCATCTGCTTCAGTTGGAGTCTGGCGAGGACATTGTGAAGGCGCGGACAATGTGGCGGCCGAAACGGGCACTCGGTGACGGAAACATGGGCACTATTTCAGCTGAGTGCATAAAAACTATCTAGAGAGAGAGAGAGAGAGAGAGAGAGAGAGAGAGAGAGACTGCTTCATTCTGTTCTCAATGCGGGGCGGAGTGGGATGTTTGAGAGAGGAAGTATTCTTGTCTATGTTCTGTAAGTACCAAGTTTGTCTTTGTAGAGAGAAGAGGGTTGGAGAGGGGGAATCATATTGCTGGTGTGCCAGTTTTCTCTTCTTTTTATTTTTCCCTTTTTTCCTAATTTCTTTTCTTTTTCCCTCGTCTCCGTGCCCTGATATGTTCTTGGGATTCTGCTAGATACCTGATATGTGTATAAGTATTTAAGTAACTGGTGGTGATGCCTAAATTTTGTGTCCATATATTGGCATTGAAGTGATTAGTCATGTTGTTGAACTTTGTTCATACATTGAAGGTGACTAAATTTTATCATAAAAAGCCAGCTAAAATAATGGTTTTTTTTTTTTTTTTTTTTTTCCCCCTTCTTGGTTTTGTTAATTTCAGGCTTTGAGCCTGATGTTGATCATGTTAGGCCCAATTATGTCCCGACCCACCCAACTGGGCCTTAACTCAAAGTTACCAAACTCGGTCGAACCGGCAACTAACGCAATTCTCAAATTTAAAATTCGGGTCTAACTTGGGCTCGTGCCCAAACCCATCCGGAGACCCACTTGCTTCTTTAACAACGTAATCTTTGACTAACTAAACAGCACCGAGTGATATCTCGTTATAATCTTGTTTAGTCGCGCTCAAGCTTATCAAACGTTACGTTAGCAGGCTTTTTTACCGACAAAGAAGTAGGTTTGTTGTTTTATTTAATAATAAAATTAAATAATAGCTTTCCTTTTTCTGGGGGGGGGGGGGTAAATATTAAAATCCCTTCTCTTCATAGCTTTTGCCTTTCGCAAAGCTCTCATCCTCTGATAAGGGCTTGTCCACTGTTGACCCCAAAATATGATACGTACGTGGTGCCACCCCTCTCTTTATGCCTACCATCTCTTGTTTATGATGATTTGATTTTACAATAATAGCCCTCTCCTCATTTTGTTTTTGTTTTTGGTTGAGATAAATCGAGGACAAAGTTAAAATCTTATGAAAAATCAGAAATCTTTTTAGAACATGTGATATTGTCTAAGATCTAGATTCAAAACATATATAGCATGCTCATACAAATTTTTGTCCAGATATTAATATAGTCGCATCGTTTTTGAAAAAGTATTATTTTTATTAGGTCCACTTAGTTGGGCTTCAGTAATAATTTTTTTGTCTCCAGAATCAGAAAAGCTATTAACTGGAGAGAAAAAAAAGAGGAAATTACAAAACAAATAAATCAACAAAAATAGGTTAGTGCTAAACTTCTAATTACTCACATTTATTACTATTTTATTTTTTTGGGGAAATCCTTATTAAAGCATGCTTAACTTAGTAAGAAGACAAATTAGGAACAGGGGAAGGGCAATTGGGTAATTACGGGGAAGACCCTCAAATCCCGGTTGGAGATCGCGCGGGCTATAGTGGCTGCGGCACGTAAACCGCGTGCCCCGGGCAACCGAAGGAAACCGACACGTGTCGTCGAAAGTGGGGGCTGTAGGGCAGCAACAGGTCGCCGACAAACCAACACCGTCACATGTCCCCCACCCCCCCCACTTTTTGTGCTCGCCACTCGAAACGCCTTCCCACTTTGTTCCCCCTCCCCCACCACCCACCCCACCCCCCCTTTCTCATTTGCACCCTTTTTAGCATCTTACACCAGGGCGGCGCGTGGTTAAATATAATTACAAATATAATATAATTAAAGATGTATGGAGTTAAAAATAGGTAAGTTTATTTTTTACTTAAAGTTACTCTCTCCAACTGCTGCAGTTAAAACTGTGACAAATTTGGGCGTAGATTCAACTGCTGCAATTGAGCCTCCTCTTATAATTTCTACTGCATTAATTGGAGTTAAATATATATATAACGAAACACTGAATTTATATTTATATATATAGTTACAATTATAGTATAGTTACAACTGCGTGCAACTAAACGGCTCCTATTATTCTGTGTTGGAGGTTATGCGTGTTTATTTAAATTACTAATCTCGTATACATAAGATAAGAATATAATTAATGCAGGGTTGAAATTAAGCAAAGCGCTTAGAAATATTGTGGAGCATTGAGACATTGTCGAATTCGCGGAGCTCTGACCGCTCATCACGCATCAGACGGTCGCTGTCCGTCTAGCACGCACGGAGGCTTCCAGTAGAAGACTCGCACAGAAAAGGCGGGAAGGGGACAGCTCCAACCGGCACGTGGGCCCCGCCACTAGATAATAATAGGTGGAAAGACCCACACGAACGGGGAAGCGGGGATCATAATATCGAGGACACGTGTCCGCATGTGGGTGGTGGGAGGCATACAAAGCTCCGACCACGGGCGACCGCATCTTGCTATAAGGAGGCGAAAGCGACAACCGGGGCGGGGCGAGCTCGCCGAAGACGAAGAACGAGTCCTCGCCATTCTCGGAGCGAACCAAACCCTAATTTCCCTCAAAAAAAAAAAAACCCTAATTTCCCTAACCCTAACCCTCGCACGCGAGAGAGAGAGAGAGAGGGAGGAGGAGGAGATCGGAGAGATGTCGATCGAGACGGAGCGGAGCTCGACGGAGTCGGAGGTCTCGGGCCTCGACTACGAGGAGACGGCGTTGACCCTCGGGCTCCCCGGCGGCGCCAGAGCCGCCGGATCCGACCCGGAGCGGAAGCGCGGCTTCTCCCAGACCGTAGATCTGGCCCTTGCCACCTCCCGGAATGATCCACGCGGCGGCGGCAGCGGCGGCGGCGGCGGAGGATCCTCCGGCGACCCCTCCGATGAGTCCCTGGATCGCGAGGTCTCCCGCTCCGAGAAGCCCCCCGCTCCCAAGTAAGCTCTCGAATCCGTTCCCTCCATGGCTAGATTTGAGCTTTTCGTGGTTAGATCGGTGTTGATCGCGGCGATCCTTGTGGATTTTGCGCAGGGCGAGGGTGGTGGGGTGGCCCCCGGTGAGGTCGTACCGGAAGAACGCGCTGAAGAGCTGCACCTTCGTGAAGGTGGCGGTGGACGGGGCGCCGTACCTCCGGAAGGTGGATTTGGAGGTGTACGGAGGGTACGAGCAGCTGCTGAGCGCGTTGCAGGAGATGTTCTCGTGCTTCACTATTCGTATGGATCTCACCATCTTCTTCTTTTTTGTGTTCGATTAGTTTTAGGAACGTTTGATCTCGTATTGTTGTGGCTGTTGATGATCTGAGGGGTTTTGATGGATCGGGGTTTCAGGTAATTATCCGAATGAGGAGAGAAAGTTGGTGGATCCTGTGAACGGGACAGAGTATGTGCCGACGTATGAGGACAAGGACGGCGACTGGATGCTCGTCGGAGATGTGCCGTGGAAGTAAGCTTTCTGTGGATAAAACAGTTGATTATAAATAATTGTGTTCTCTTCTGTTCTATTAATTCTGAACCTAGGAACAAAAAATTCTACCTTTCCATATTTGTGTATTTCTCATTTTGTGCACTTTTATTGCATCACAACTTGTTATATCTGATCTGTTTATGTTGACCTACCCTGGGATGTAACTTAGTTGTGGTTGATCCTTATTGGGGACTAATTTAGATATAACGATTTGGCGTTTTTCGATGTTTTTGCATTTAGTGTCTGACGTCTAAACCTCAAATCAGGAAACCTGGAACTGTGATTTCAGTGTTGGGATTCTCCATATGTTATTATAGATCTCGGGATGATTTGTTGTTTTCTGTAATATCTCTGAATTTGGATTAGTTTCAATTGGAGGAGGAGGAACAGGGAATCTAGAAGTACTGTTTTGCTGAATCAAACTGTTCTGTCTATATTGTTTCTGAATTGAAAACAATTCCTTGTGAGTACTCGTTTGTAAAATACCTTCCTCGACAGCATTAGGGCTCACCTGTTCCATGATATCATATGTACAGCTTCTCGGATATGACAGGATATTTACTTGGATGAGATAATTATATTCATACTGTTTATTTTCTATTTGTAGGTCTAATATATGCTAGTATAAAACTATTGTCTGATTTTTCAGGCATATTGACATATTAGGATTAAGGATCAAAGGATACATGTTCCTTCTTCTTGTACTTTCCTCTCTGTCTCAGATGTGAAGCTCTGTGATATGTTTCATCAATTTCCTCCCAACCAAGATAATGTAACAGTATGCCTAATTTAGTGTCCGGAAGGACTTTGAATGGAAACTTTGAATGGAAATGACTACATTGGCGACTATTTATAGTTGTATTATATATGCCATATATGTCCTCCATTTATTTACAAGTTACTTGACGAGTCCTTTCTATTTTATGGTTACTGCTATAATCTTTATTACTCATGTTCCGTTGGTTTGTTGAGGGTCACTAACTTGGGTCTGTACACTCTCTGACTCTAATGCATATCACTTAATAAATTTATCGAATCCAAAGATACCAGCAAATTAAACAGCTCTGAGCACTTTAATGTGCAGAATTATCTAAAACTGCTGCTATTTGTTTTCCGTATCTTGTATTACCACCACCATATCTTTGACATGAGCTCCCATAGTAAAACTACTGAGCTGGATCTGACCTGGTCTTCTCACATGCAGAATGTTTGTGGAGTCCTGCAAGCGTATTCGTCTAATGAAAAGCTCTGAGGCCATCAACCTAGGTAAAAAACCCCATAAATCAACTATTGTAATAATGAGCTTGTATGTTGGTTATCTGCAATTACTTAAGTATTAATAACAGTTCTGATTTCATCTGATTCATTCATTTTCTTGTGGTGGATGCAGCACCAAGAGCCCCTCGTTGATGAACGCTACTTTGATCCTTGATTGAGAATTACTTATCCAAGAGTGAAACCTTTTATCAAAGGAGCCGGGATCGCAATTAGGCCCGAGTTCTTCATGTGAGATAAAACCGTGTGCAGGCATCGACTTCTCTTTGAGTTGATCAGAAAAGGGAGGTCCTAGTTATTACAATTAGTCGCTGTTTTACGTAAAGTATACTTTAGAAAACGGAAGATAAATTTATATATACGTTAGCAGTTTGCCTCCTTATTAATAAGATCAAACGTACAGAAATGCCAAACTATATAGTAGCTGTAAGGATTTGTGTCGCCCTGTTGTTTATGCAGTGGGCGGAGAGGCCTCTGGCCCTTTTGTTTGATACAATATTTTCTCCAGTGAAGTGATGGTTTTATTCCGAGTCTTAGTTGATTCTCTTCAAGATGATGTCAACAGATGCTGGTGTTGTTATCACACTGCTTTTGTGTTGTTGTGTTTATCTCGTGTTAATTACTTGATATCAGGCAACCTATATGCATTCTCTGTATGCGGCCTTGGGTATTAAAGCAGGGAGAAAAATAAGCCAAGCCCTGTCTTAACAAACTTTTTCTGATCTCTAGTTGCACTGTGAATCGGCAAGTATTTGATATCGCTTGGTGCGTATTTTTTGCAAGGTTCTAATGCTCGAGGATTAATCTCATCTCGCGCAGAACCTTCAGATGTTATTGCATGTTAAACTTCTCTGTATACCATGGCAATTCCAAAGAATTAAAGATGCCCTTGCTATTTGTTTGCTCATTATGATGATGCACACTATTTCTCCTACGGTGGTAATCTACAAGGTTTAATCTAGTTAAAACCGCAATCTCGCTAAAACCGTAATTTCACACTTTGTTGAATTAAAAGCCTCTGGAGTCTTGCCAACTAATAAAGGCTATGAACCTCTATTTCCTGCTCACTCACAAGACTCTCGGTGGATTTGGATTTCCGCGTCAGTTCTAACGTGAATTTAGTGAGAGGTTTAACACTTTATTGCTTTAAACAAAAACGTGATCCAAATTTTAACCATCAAAAACTCTGGACAAACTTGTCAACAGGTTGAGAATCATCTGGGCCTTTAACTTATCAAGATTGTTCGAGGTTCTGCGCCGTGCCTTAAAACCCCACCTTTGCAGTGCTGTTCACGAACTCCAGAGGCTGAATTGATGGCTTGCTTGATGCATGCCACACTTTTTCGCAAGCTGTCCCGTGCCGAAAGTGTTGTATGTATGCTACGTGGAGGTCTGAATGATAAACGAGTCAGAGTTCTAATGTGACATGTGAATTGAACATGAGATATAAGTTGTTATCTTAGTTGCACTTGGATTGGAAACCGCTACAAGTCGTAATCTAAGCAAAACTAACTTTTTTTTCCTAACCTGCATGTACCATTGCTCTACGCCATTAGCTTGGTAGCGGAACAGAGTTTTTGTGGTTGAGATAAATATCCTTTCTAGTACTTGTCTTGTATACTGTTGATTATGCACAGCGAAGTTTGTAAATTGTAGAGCATATTTTGCAAATTTTTCATGTAATTAAATGAAATCATATTATTATTCATACAGCCTCCATTGTTGGTTGAAATCCTACGAGCTCTAGATTTGTGCCAGTTGTGAAAGGAATCTTTTAAGCTCCAAAATAGAGGTTTGTTTTTTTTTTCTTTTTCTTTAATGTGATTTGTTGTACAAAATCAGACGAAAATTCTGATTAGTTTAGAATGTTGATTAAAGTCCTATAATTGCTCTAGCTTTAAATATGCGTCAATTGTGAGAATACCTGGCTAGAAATGGTTTGCGTCTTTTATAACATAATTGCAGGAAAAATTAACTATTTTGGTTTATACTCGCATCATTCGTTATAAGTTTATATGTGTTTGATTGTAAAATTGTATGATTTAACTAATACAGTAAGTATTTTTATGCCACAAGAAGAAAAAAAATAAATAAAGGAGCTCATAGGAGACACTCTCATGCTAATATGCTATGCTATCGATTTCATCTATTTTTTTTTTTTAAAAAGAAAAGAAAATCATCTATTATTTTAATTTCTAAAACTAAAAAAGTGTTTTTTAAATATAAAAAGGAAACAAAATTATTTGGGTGGTCCACAGCAGTAAAAATTTCTCTAAAATCTACGTAACCTTCCTCCCTATCAAACTCCGTCCACTTTCGCGATTCCACGTTAAAAAAACGACAGCTTATGACAAAGTCACGGACCAAACAATTTGATCACTCCCGGGGGGGCGGAATCAACGGCCCAGATCTGATCCGGGGCCCTTCGTCTCGGCGCACGTTAGAGCCGGCCCCTCCACCTCCGCCACTTCCCTTTCTTTTTTCCTGTGGTCCCTGTAAACTCGAGTTCCCGGAGGAGGAAAACGAGCGGAGGGAACTCATCCCCCACCCCCCCACCTCGCGATCTCCTCCTCCGATCTCATGGACGCGTCGATCGATCTCCGCGGAGGCGGTTGCGGCAGCTCCTAGATCTCCCCCTCCTCTCCGAAATCGCCTTTTCGGGGCTTCGGGCGCCTCAGATCCGTGTTTTCCCGTGGATTCGAGGAAAACGAGAGGGATTAGGGTTCGTCGCCATTGCTGATGCCTAGATCGGTAATCTCATCTTGTTGATCTCTCTGTTGTTGATGTTCTTATAAAAGGTTTAGAAATCGCCCCCTTTTAGATCTCCGAGACGATCTAGGTATCATCGGCTATTTCCCCGATCGTGCAAGGAGAATGTGGATTTGGTATTAGAGTAGGGTTCCGCTCGGTTCGTCCACAATGTGGAAGCAGATCCTCGGGAAATTGCCGAGGAAATCCTCAAAATCCGAAATTGCTCCAAATTCCCCGCCGCCGAATCCCGGAAACAATAATAACTCTAGTTGGAATCCGATCCAACAAACGGCGAATGGGAATGGGCACTCGGGCAAAGCAGTTATTGGTGTTGAGCCTCATACTTCATTTAAAGATGTTTCAACCACTGAAAAGCAGGCCCTTTTCATAAACAAGTTGGATCTGTGTTGCGTCGTTTTCGACTTCTCCGATCGGAACAAGGACGACGCAGAGAAGGACTCAAAGCGACAGGCTTTAATTGAGCTCGTTGAGTACTTGAGCACGGAGAATCCCCAGTTTACTGAGCCGATGATTGCTGCGATCTGTAGGATGTTTGCCGCTAACTTGTTTAGAGTTTTCCCCCCGAATTGTCGGTCTAATGTGTCCGGTGGTGGTGAGGGCGAGGAAGATGAGCCGGTTTTCGACCCTGCGTGGTATCATTTGCAGGTCATCTACGATCTACTTCTTAGATTTGTAACTTCCTCATCTGTTGATGTCAAAATTGCGAAGAAATATGTGGATAGTTTATTTATCCTGAGATTTCTCGAGCTCTTTGATTCGGAGGATCCTAGAGAAAGGGACTGCGCGAAAACAATCTTGCATAGGATATATGGGAAATTCATGGTTCACCGGCATTTCATCCGTAAAGCAGTGAGCAATATTTTCTATAGGTTTGTGTTCGAAACGGAACGTCATAATGGGATTGCGGAACTGTTAGAGGTTTTCGGGAGTGTGATTAGTGGATTTGCTCAACCACTTAAAGAGGAGCATAAGATCTTTCTTGTGAAAGCGCTGATTCCTCTTCATAAGCCGAAAAAGGTCGGAGTTTATCTCCCTCAGTTAACATACTGCATTACTCAGTTCATAGCGAAAGAGCCAAAGTTGTCGAGTAATGTGATCAGGGGCTTGTTAAAGTATTGGCCAGTGACTAACAGTCAGAAGGAGATGATGTTCTTAGGGGAGTTGGAGGAAGTTCTTGAAGCAACAAACATGGTAGAATTCCAGAAATGCATGGTTCCTTTGTTTCGACGTATCAGTCATTGCCTTAATAGCTCCCATTTTCAGGTAACTTTTCTCATCATGAAAGTTGGCCTCTTGTTTGCTTTTCTTCTGTTGGGTGAACTAAAGTGGCTCAATGATTCTCTCTGGTTATTTTGTCATTGACACTTATACATGGTTTCTGCTTAGTTGTTTCCCCACCATTTTGTTGCTGCTTTTCCTCTTTGTGTGATAGACTTTATTTTCTGTTAATTAAGGGCGCATTGGGTATCGTTGATGCTCTTTCTGTTTCTCCTCGAGTTCTATGCGGTTTGAGTTCTATTATTGTTATTGTTCGTTACATTGTGGACCGATCCTTTTGAAAAGCAATTAAGAAGGGAAAAAAGTTACGACTATGTATATATATTTATTCTGTCAAAGAATCTCAGATATGTAGAATTTGCAGACAGTCGACAATAGCAAAATTAAGCAAGACCATTTCCAAGTGCCCTTTTGTTGTGTAAAAGTTGATAAAAACAATACCGAACGTCCAAGTGAGTCAACAGAGACTTTGACTGCCTAGGAGTCTTTTATTGGTTACTCTGAGCTACTACAGGTAATCATCATTTTTCTTGTAAGAGAGTTGTGTTTACATAGTCAGGAACTTTGCTTCATGTACATTTTTAATGATATTTTAAACTACCGTGTCGTATTTCAGAAGTCTGTATTGTCAAGCTATCTGCCTGTATGGTTTCACTTTAATTATCATATTATGCTTTTCTATTCTAGTTCTGTTGCTTTGTGTTTCAATTACATGTTGTTTATCCTTGTGAATTGACAACTTTGAATTATGAGAAGTTGTTACGTGCTTATGCTGGAATCATGATTTACATACTTTCAGGCCTTTCCCTCATCTGTTCAGAAAATATATGAATCAGGATATATCCATCTCACCATGTTATGTTACCTATTTTTGTAGTTGATAATATTAGTCCTATACTCCGAAGCTCAAGTTATTCCTAAACTCCGAAGCTCAAGTTGGTTTTCTATCTTTCTTTGTGAAGTTCAATATTGTTAACTCTCAGCTATTTGGTTGCACATACTTGGAGGTGTTCCTCAGCAACCTGCATCTGATTTAGTTATTCGGATCAGTCATTTGTGTTGCCGTTAGATACCCAATCTGGTCTATGCTCCTCCATTCATCTTGCTAATCATTTACTACTGTGTTGCTTGAGAAATTCAATGTCTCTAAAAAAAGGTGCTTTTTTCAGGTTGCGGAGAGGGCCCTATTCTTGTGCAACAATGAGCACTTGATCAATCTAATTTCACAAAACCGGCAAGTTATCCTGCCCCTCATTTACCCAGCATTGGAGAGGAACACCAGGTGGCACTGGAACCAGTCAGTTCTGAATGTCACCAAGAATGTGCGCAAAATGTTCATCGAAATGGACGAGAGCCTTCTTTTGGCTTGTCAGAGCAACTTCCAAGAGGAAGAGGAGAAGAGAGCTGCATCCGAAGAGCGACGAAGGCGTATCTGGGAGCGGCTTGAGAGCACAGCTGCTTTTCAGCCAGTGACTGGAGATGCGGGATTTATTGTGCCACCGATGACAGCTCCTCTCGTAGCTCCCACTTCAACATAGCTGAGGTATTTCTCCTATTCGTTGCTATTCTTACTAGTTGGTGAGAGAAGTTTCCTGCTTCTCTAGGAATGTTCCGGACAATCAATATAACTTGTTTAAGCCTCTTCGACAAAGTTTTTGTAAGTAATAGTTGGTGCTGTGAGGCCAGGGGATATATGGTTTTCAATTGTGTTTTAAGTAATGGAGTTTCTTTGAACCAAGGCTTCATATTTTATAGCAAGAATGTGAAGAAGTGAAATCCAGAGGACGGGCTGATGAATGATAAATTGCAGCTTTTGTATAATATTGTGATTGCCGTGCGTAATTGAAGAGATAATGGATGCTTGTGAAGAACTTTGTCCCTGTTTTTTTGCCTATTGAACATGTTACTTTTAATACCATTTAGCTCGAAGCTTTTCTATGGGCATATATTTCGCTTTGAGTTGCCTTTAAAATACAAACTTCCGCATGTTTCTGGTTCATGTGACTGACTGTTCATAACCTGCTGTGAAAATGTAGCTTCATCCTTTTCGGTATCAGCATCTACTTAGTTTGTATTATTACTGTACTTCAGAAGGGGAAAAACAAGAGCTAGCCTAAATCTATGTAAAATAATTAATGCTATCGAGATTATTTGATGAATTAGAGAACTTTTACAGGTGTGGTATTTCCTTAACAGGGAGGGAATTGGAGTCCTCCACAAGTGGGTAAAGACATAGAATACCAACTGTTTGTTGCCACATGCGTTGAGAACTTGTTAAACATCTACATCAATGGATGAGGTTCTCATACCTCCAGGTAGAGAGCTTCACAGAATTAAGTGCTTTCTAAGCTAGCTGTGTGAAAAGCACTATAAAATCTTCATTAAAGAAAACACAATAATTTTCCGTCACCAACGGGAGTAGAAGCTTCAAAAGAAAGCCCATGAGATCATTCACAAACAAAGAGTAGAAGTTTCAAAAGAAAACCCGTGAGAATATTTTGGCTATTCGCCGTGTTTCATGCACACTTTATGAGAAGGGCACGATCGCACTTCCTCTTTTGTAAGTCTTTGAGAGCTTCAATATCATCAATTACGACAAATCAACAGAGACACTTCCTTCTGGATAGAAGAGGGGAAAAAAAAATGAATATTTTGTTGAATTGTTCCTTAGTTTGACACCAAACTCTACATCATCTTCGAAAACTTGGGCCGGCAAAATAGACCCAAAGTTTTAAAAAAGAAAAAAAGAAAAAAGAGGAAATATTCTACACTTCAAACCAACGTTTAACTAAAGACTCGCTCTCGATAATATCTTTAATTTGGTGGTGACACCAAACCTACCAAGGATCTTATTTTCCTTCTAGCGAAGTGGACCAAAAGGTTCCTTGTCAAAATCAAATTTTGAATTGGGGAAATTTTTTTCACCGCAATCTTAATCTTTGGCTTTGTTCATAAGTTGGCATCATCTTCATTGAGATCAACACCATGTGCTACTTGTTCTTGTTGGATTTGTTCGAGAAAGGATTAATTTTTTAAATCAAATGTACAACATAGTCAAAAGCTACAAAATATGTCATTATCTATTAATGTATTTATAATTGAGAATTCTCTTCTCGGTCTAGTATGTTGATCAAATATATATATATTTTTTTCTCTCTATTTATTTGCATATATTATCTCATGGATTAACCCATTGAGGGGATCTTTTCGAATTAAGACCGGAGGGGGCTTAGAATTGGTTCTGATGTTATATATATAAAAAATAAATATGATGGAAAACAATCAATAAATAGCTTATACTATACTTCAAGAAGAGACTTCGAGGGTGGTTGTCATTTTCATATATTTAAAGTACGCAGTTGAAATAAGTGACCAAGTATGGAGGTGGAGATGAGATGGTGGATTCTATAATCATCAAACTTTATCTGCTTGCTTAATTAACTATTATGAATGATTACTTTGTTTGATGCTGTTTAGCTTAATAATGTAGTTGGTCACCTTCTACGCTCTCCACCGACGGATATGAGAAGATCAAACAAAGCTTATTTCATTTGTTTTGTTACACCAAACTATAGATTCGATTTTCTTTTTTTAGCTAAGTTTAGTTCTAGTTGATTCAATTTCTAGCTAAGTTTATTTCTAAAAAAATAAACGAAGTGGATAGCGTGCTACCTTTCTCTCTCAAAAAAAAAAAAAATAAAGAATTTAGGAAAAGGCCAAAAATGCTTTTTCTCAATGTAACCTAAAATATCCTCTCTTTGATGTGGGAAATTGGGTTTTATTTCTTGGTATTATAAACTTGACCCTAAACCCGCTACAGTTTCCGATTCCAATTAATGCCGCGGACCACATATTATTTGATCCGAATCCAACGGTGGATATCATATTCCTGCACTTGATGGACCACATTGCTGGTGCTTGGTGGAGCATCGTTTCCCATCACCGCATGGTGAGCTTGTGCGTCCAGCAAAATCGGAGCCATTATATGGATCCGGATTCTATGTTGTTGAGCTTGGATCCAAATGGGCTGGATCCGAAGTGCATGTAGTGTCGAGTTTCACTCCTAACAATCCGTCAAACACTGTGGATCGGATTCGGATTCGGATCCAAATTAGTCACTAGTGACCCCCCGCCGTGTATCATGTGTTTACAGGCGGTGAGCGTACCAGATAATTATTAGATTATTGGGCGTGATTGAGGGGTCCGAACTCCGAAGACGACTTGGAAGAAGAACAAATGGGTAAAATAGACGAGGCATCTCATTCAGATTCACACATGTGACATGATCCGGCCACGTTTTATGCTGAGATATATTTATTTATTAAGAATAATAATTTGCTTTAAAAATAATTTGCCATTAAATATTAAAAAAATTAAAAAATTAAAAGTATAAAGAGAGGAGTGAGTGTAACGTTCCGACCTGCTAGCAATAATAAATGATGTGAGATTCTAGAGGTGACTCTTAGGATTCAAGAGATGGTGATTCCGACTGATATTTGGCTCTGAAACTAATTATAACAGTCTGAACTGCTAACAATAATAATTCTGTTAGGTTTAAAATACATACTTAAAATGCTTAAATTCAGTTATTATTATTAGGATGCGAGCCTCATATATTTCAATCAAAATAATTTTTTTATTTGATTGAGACAATTAGGGCGTTACCGAAAGAGAGAGACTTCATGTGGAAGTAATTAAAAGCGTTGATCAAATTCCAACAATACACAGCTCTTTCTCTATCTCTCTCTCTCTCTCTCTCTCTCTATATATATATATATAAACAAACATATAAGAGGAGGCCGCTTCATCTTCTATCTCTATCTCATCCGTTTACGCTGTGGAAAGAAGAAGAAGAAGAAGAAGAAGAAGAAGAAGAAGAAGAAGCAGAAGCAGAAGCAGTAGAGATCGAAGATGTATAACCCACCGAGCGCGCAGGAGATGTCCTACTTCGAGCACGTGCAGAAGCGCCACGAGGAGAAGGGTTGCCTCTACGCTTGGTAATTTATTTTTTCATTTATTTATACTCTCTAATTAATCTCTCCCTAATAGATCTCTACTTAATTTCTCAAGTGCTCGCTTAAAACTTTGTGGATTTATTTATTGCAATAGTATTTGGACTTTCTCACAACTCACAAGGAGATATCCCCTTCTTCTTCTTCTTCTTCTTCTTCTTCTTCTTTGTGTGTGTGTGTGATTAAATATATTTTTAGATCGGTTTCTTATCGGATCAATATTTTAGTTAACATGATTTAGGAGTTAATTCTGAATTTTCTTTTCGTGAGCGGAAATGTTAAATATATTTCTCGGTCTATTTCCTACATATATTTCGCATTTTGGGTAACATGCGAACTTGTTATGGTTACTATTCTGATTAATGCGATCACTATACAAATTATCTAGAGTTTTGTGAGGATTATAGTTTTTTTTTTCGTCTTTTTCAATAAGATGAATATTTTGGCGAGATGGTATTGAGTAGATCGTCCTAAATTTAAACCTACCACTTTGGCATCTAATTAATAAAATTGTTTTTTTACTTATTTAATTCAAAATTGATATCTTGATCTAACATATCTCCAAACTGGTTTTCAAACATATATAATATAATAAGATATTAAAATACTATCATCTAACTCTTCCGTGAGATAGAGTTAAAGGAGATTCTCTACATGCATGGTGTTCCTTTTTTTTATTTTTTATTTTTTTATTTAAGTGGTGCCTTTTCCCTTAAGGCTTAAAAATTATTTTTTTCTGAAAAATACTTACACTTTGAAATATTTTTCCTTTTTATTTCATAATGAAAGTTTTCTCTTCTGTTTTCTGCATAAATTTATAGTATTTCTTCTTACTGTTATTCAATGTATCAATTCTAATTATGTATTTAATTTGTGTTTTCTAGCTAACTTTGCAAAAGCAAACTTGTTCTCTTCTTGTTGGTGAAAAAAAAACTCTTCTTTTAATTTCTTGGTGTTTTTTGTGTGTTTAGTAGACATAACACATGAACTTAAAATTAAACGGTAGAGTTTGTTTTTCAAAACATAGAAATAAAAATAAAAAGCGGATAAGTTAAGAAGGATTTAAATTTATGATCTTCTATGCTAAGAACCAAACTCTAAAGCTTAATAACCCACACATTTTTTTTAATGATTTTTTTAATTTACAACAATATTCTCGTGAAGCTATACTCATCTCATCCATGGCAGCACCTTTTTCACTTTTTTTTTTTAAAAAACAATAATTATCTAATTTTGGTTTTCTTTTACCGTGAACCAAACACCCAAAGCATCCTTATCACTTGAATCGTGCCGTGGTACTTTAGGATGTGTAGATAGTATGTTATCTGATTCGTTTATTTTTAGAAATAAATTTAATTGAAAATGTGAAGTGATTAAGATTCGAACTTGAGACATCAAATATCAATCATCAAATTTTTTTGTCACCTGCTGCGTTGTTATGGACGATTGGTGTGGTGGTTGGAATTATTGGATACATTTAATGAAGCAATGTGATGCTGGGGTGGATCTAGCTGCCCATGCCTTCATTACGAACACAGGTCATTTTCATTCTTTAGGCGTGATAGTCGACATTGTCCCTCATGCCGTAATTTTGCATATAAATAACAATTTTTTTGTACCAATACTAATAAGCAATACTATCTCTGCACTCCTGATGTAGATACAAGTTTTAGACTATAGTCTTTAAAAAGTCTAGATTTATTCTCTCGTCTTATCAATTTTTTATATACTATATTTTTTTTAAAAAATTTTAAATTCGACAGTCGCAAGGTGTTAAATGTATACCTTGTAATAGCGTGTACAAGTAGCATTTTTCATACTAATAAATCAAAACAAGATGGTGCTTCAAACCAAGGTAGACTTTTGCTTATACGCCTTTTATCACTATAATTTTTTTAAAATTTATCCTTTAATACCCAAAATATCTTTTTAAATTTTAATCCCATTAGTAAATCTTGGAGAGAATGGAGATATTTGGAGAAATTTTTTAAAATCAACAAGGGGTATTTTGGTTATCCAAGAATAAATAGGAAATTATAAAAAAATTTCAGGGCACATTAGATATTATCTCTAAAATTAAGATATTTGTCAAATAAAAAGTATACAAATTTTAGCTGAAATAGAGGCAGAGATGAGCATCTGTACCTCAAAAGCAAATTAGTTGACTGAAAAAGTACTTTTGCAGAATTTCCAACCAAGAAGAACTGGTTCTTAGTAGTAGTAAAATAATGTGATTTTGTTTCTTTGATTTAGTATGATGAATTGTAGAACTAACTGTATACTTAACTCTTATCTGAAATTTATGATTTCTTGTTATTCTACTAATAAATTGATATATTCAAACTTTTGCAGTTTATTTGCACTGTGTTGCTGCTTCTGCTGCTTCGAGACCTGCGAATGCTGCCTCGATTGCCTCTGCTGCTGCTGCAACTAAACATGTCGTTCGATTAGAAAAGTACATTCTTCTTAGCGAGAATAAAATATGTAATTAACTACTTTGGATATATTGCGTTGTTATGTTCTTCGTTTTATATATGGGAATGCTCATGAACTCTGCTTGAGCTCATGAGTTTCATGTTTGAACCCATAATTTGTTTGATTGCGGTGACAGTGGTAGTATTAAATGGCTTTTTATATTATTATGCAGTATTAATTAATCTTGTCACTCTCTTCTGCATATGCTATTCATAAGCTTCGCAAAAATAAATTGTTTTGAGTAAAGGTAGTTTTTTCTTTAGCTAATATTTTTTAACAAGTGGACTTACAGAGCTGTTCTCCCCTGGTAAGACGGCACCGGTGGACTTTGGTGACTGGAGGGGATTATTCAACACAAGACGCTTAACCGCGCAAAACGTTGCTCAACTGTCCACTCCTTTTAGTGTACATGAAATTAAGCTAGCGGTATTCCAACGTGGGAGAGATAAGGCTCCAGGCCCAGATGGATTCCCCTTGAGCTTTTACCAAACTTTTTGGGAGACCCTCAAGGTGGACATAATGAACTTATTTCACGAGATGTTTGAGGGTAAATTGTCGACTGGCCCTATCGACTACGCTTACATCTGCCTCGTTCACAAGAAAGAAGGGGCTTCAAAGGCTAACGATTTTCGACCTATAAGCCTCCTAAATGGGATCCAGAAGATTATCGCAAAGGTTTTGGCCAACCGACTAGAGTCGGTCATGAACGAATTGATCTCCCCCTCTCAAACGGCTTTCTTAAAAGGAAGAAATATCACCGATGCTTACGTCGCAGCCCGGGAGGTATTTGCATGGGGATGTAAGAGGGGGATCGAATGTGTCGGCGTAAAATTAGATTTTGAAAAAGCTTACGATAGGATTTACTGGTCGTTCCTCTTTAGAGTCCTGGATTGGTGGGGGTTCGACAAAAAGTGGTGCGACTGGATAAAACTTTGTGTGTGTTATGGAAAAGTGGCTATCTTAGCGGCGAGCCTACCAAATGGATAAAAACTAAACGGGGGGTAAGATAGGGTGACCCTCTATCCCCTTTTCTATTCCTTTTAGTGGCAGAGTGCCTCGCCCGTATGACAAACAAAGCAGTTGCAAATAACTTTATTAAAGGTCTTGGACCCTCCGACGAAAGTAAGATTGCTCTAATCTTCGACGAAAGTAAGATTGCTCTAATCCAATTCGCAGATGACACGTTCGTGTTCTGTGAGGCTAAGAAAAGTTTAATGAGAAATCTAAAGCATATTTGGAATCTATTTGAATGGGCATCGGGACTGAAGGTCAATAGGGAGAAGTCTGAACTTTTCTATATGGGTCAGGTGGCAAGTAAAGCATCGAGACTTGCTAATCTACTTGCTTGCAGAGTCGGCACTCTCCCTACCAAGTACTTAGGTCTACCTTTATCCGTCAGACCGCCCTCTAAGGAGGACCGGAGAGGGATTATACTTAAAATCCAAAGAAAAATTGACGGATGGCAGACTAAACTCCTCTCGAGAGGTGGTAGACTAATACTGGTGAATTCAGTGCTAACCAACCTCCCTTTATACTTTTGGTCAGTATTCAAGGCACCCAAATGGGTGATCAAGCGCATCGAGGCACTACGCAGGGATTTTTTCTGAAAGGGACATACAGACACCATTGGAAGAGGATGTCTGGTAGCATGGAAGAACGTATGTAGGCGTAAGATTGAAGGCGGACTTGGCATCTTGGATTTAGCCATTATGAACCAAGCTCTACTTGCGAAGTGGTGGTGGAAATTTTTTACAGGGCCGCAGTTACAGTGGAACAAGATCATTCACGCCTTATTCTATCGTAAAAGAATATCGTTGAGGGAGGGGCGTTTCTTTATACCCACCTCAAACTGGTGGAAGAGTATCCTAAGTATCCGAAAAATCTACAGATGGGGAGCTTCGTATAAACTAGGAAACGGTCGGAACATCAATTTGTGGTCGGATCGTTGGTGTGGGGAAGTCACACTGCAAACACTATTTTCGAAAGTGTACGAGATGGTAGCAATTAAAAACATCAAAATTTGTGACTGTTTGACGACTGATGGCTGGAAGTGGAACATGATCTTAAGAAGTAACAGCGTTAACGGCGATGGAGAGGAGCCGAACTCCTCAGCTTTCAAAGCAAAGCTTTCCGAATTTAAATTGGAGTCAGGTCCAGACATTGCGCTTTGGCGATGGAGCCTGGATAATCGTTTTTCAGTGAAATCGACTTACTCGATGCTGATCGATGGGGGTGTGAGGGACTACAGAGCTAACAGAATATGGAAACTCGCTATACCCTTGAAAGTAAAAGTATTTTTTTGGCTCGTACTCAAGAAGAGGACCCCTACTTTTGATAACTTGAAGAGGAGAAGATGGACCGGAACACAACTTGTATGCTATGTGGGGTCGACGAGGAGACGGTCGACCACTTATTCGCACAGTGCATCTTTTCTAGATTCTTGGTGGTGAAGACCTTGGAGGGTGTCCAACTCAGGGACCTGAAAAAAGATATGACTTTGGTCTGGGATAAATGGACGACAAGGAGTAGATTGCAACCATTGCGATGTAGTCTTATCAACCTAATAGCCTGCTAGTGGATAACTTGGGAGACGAGAAATGACGCCATCTTTAGGAAGGGTCTATCGGTTCCACTCAGAGTAGTCTGTAAAACCAAGCAGCTCAGGAGACTGTGGGACCAAATCCTACCAGCCAATCAGCATTAGACTCTCTGTCTCTCTCTCTGTCTCTCTCTCTCTCTCTCTCCTCTTTTTTTTTTTTCCTTTTTCTTTTTTTTTCGTCGTCGCCACTTTGTAAGCCTAAAGTTGCCTCACCCCTGTAGCCTAATTCATCAATTCAATGAATAAAGCGGGTAGCGTGCTACCCTTCTCTCAAAAAAATATTTTTTAACAAGTGATTGCTTTGTTTTCTGTATTCCAAGAAGCAGCAAACCAGCAGCTTACAGATGTTTGGAATACACTATTTTGTATGTTCATTCATGATATGTCTAGTACTAAAGCAATAAGCACTTCTTTCACAGAAGAGAGAGAGAGAGAGAGAGAGAGAGAGTCTATTGACCTTATTATAGCCATATTTTGACTGTAATCCTACAATTTTATCATAAGAAAAAGGCATAATAATTTACTAGTTTATCACCTTTTTTTATTATTATTAAAATTCAAAAGAGATCTCTTAAATCCTAAGGAATAGAAGTACAATACTTGGATTAAAGATTATAGGATTGTAAATTTAGCATTTCTCATGTAGAAATTAACATGACAGAGACGTGATTGTGCGTTGCATTGACAAGAACAATAACAAGGAGCAATGATACTCATACACCCCAAAGGGAGTGTATGTAATACACTCCATCCATTTTAGGGTGGAGACTTCTTCACTAACCATATCGATGTGACTAGTAAAATTTCTCCCAGCCTAGATGCATAGAATGTATATCATACATCTTCTTTGAGGATGTACAAGTAGTATTTTTCATAACGAAGACATGCTAGTAACAATAGAGAGATATATGGGACGTTGTCTTGTCCATTAAATATTTGTGACGAAGATTACAAGATGTGGCACTAACAAGAGAGATATATATTGAAATTTGTTTAACCCAATAAATACCCAGAATGGGAAACCAATTCCAACCACAATCTGACAGAAAATAACTAATATATTACCTTTATGTCAACAACTTCATTTGGCAGCAACAGAAACAAGCCACGCATATCTTATGTATACGTACGCATTTGGTATATGCATTACCAACGTATGATCATTATATAATTTTATTTGAAGACTGAGTGAAAATGATAATACAAAATGCTTTTTCTAGAATAAATAGTCATCAATCAGTTGATTGATTGGAATTGAATTGTGAACGACTTATCATTAATCCCTAAAATATATACTTAACGAATTTCACATTACATCCTCAAAATTGATTTGTTGTGTTAATATTAAAGCATTTTAATAAGTTCTGTGTCTTTTAATTTAGTATTAAATCAAAATAAATATTGAGCAATTTTTTAACAATTGATGGAGCCATTTTTTCAATGCATGGCCAGAACTCTTAGGTTGCAGAATTCATATATAGGAAGCGCCTGGTGTGCCGTGTGAATTTAGTAATTCGGAGCCAAAAGTCGGTGCCGAAGCAACCCGAATTGCCGACTACTACTAGTTGGACTTGGATCCAATTACTTGGGCCTTCGGGGCGATGGTGAAGCCCATTTGTAAGTACGTTCGGTTCGGCCACATATTTTCTCCGGTCCATTGGACCGGTCTAGTTGGGCCCGGCCCAGTTAGGTTCGGTCCGGACCAACTCGGCCCGGTCCACTAACATCTTGCGACTCTGTAGGAGCTCGCTCGCTCCTTCCTTTTCTCCCCTTTCTCATTCCTTACTTTTCTCCTCGGTGAAAGCTCCTCTCTCTCTCTCTCTTCCTTAATCTTTTTTTTTGAGGAAAAAAAAGTATAGATGATGAAGTAGCACTTCGAGGAAGAAACCCTAATCGAGGTACTTCTGTTATCTCGCGTTTTAATCCATTTATATCGATTTGATTTCGTGTTCCTAAGTAGGTCTAGGGTTTGGGCCAAATCCATCTGATGTTCTTCAATTCCTTTTCCGTTGAATTGGGGCTAGTTTCATTTCCAAAGAGTGAGAAATGTTACATATTGTTGGTTTCTCGGTTTGGAATATTAGAAAAATGCGAACTTTCTCATTTTTTTCCTACTTGTTCATGCCCATTTGCAATTTGGGATGTGTAAAAATGCCCTTTTGATCAGATTATACAGTTGGGTTTTGTACAAAAAGCATATATATATAGTAGAATTTTCATGCCATACCATTTTATGTTTTAAATTTTTTGGTTTTTGGTTTTTTTTGGTGTTATTCTGTGTTATTCTCTTAGGAAATGGAAGAAGAAGCTCAATCTGATTCAGAAGTACCACTGGAGAAAGATACTGAAGCTGTTTCCAAAGAAGATGTGCATGCCGAGAACAGTACGCGTGAGCTTAATGGAGATCAGAAGCCGGCCGATGTAGATGAGCGAGTCCCACATGTAGGAATGGTCTTCAAAACCTTCGAAGAGATCTACGACTTCTACAACCAGTATGCTCGCCGTACAGGGTTTGGTACAAAAATACGTCGGTCTTGGTACAGCCACGAAGATGGGCAGTGTAATAAAGTCACCTTCACTTGCTGTAAGGAGGGTAAGAGAGTATACAAGAATTCGGAGCGATGCAGCTCTTATAGATTAAGGCTTTCGGCCCGGACCGATTGCCAAGCAAAGATTAAGGTGCAAAAGTATGCTGACGGTTTGTTTCATTTGACCGAAGTTGTTCTCGATCACAACCACCCCGTGAATCCGGCAATGTCAAAGTACTTCCGCTCCCATAAGGATGTAAACAATGGAGCGAAGAGGCAACCTGTTATTCGTGCAAAGGGACAAAGAGAGGTCGGGTTAGGTGAGAAAGAGAACGAGAATGAGATTTCTTTTGGGGCGAAATCGTCTTTTTTTGGTCGTGAGGATGTCGAAGCTCTTCAGCAGTTTCTGGTTCGGATGCAGAGCATGAACACTAACTTCTTTCATCTTATGGATTTCGATTCCGAGGGTCGGATTAAGAGTGTGTTTTGGGCTGACGGGAAATCAAAGGCGGATTATCCGTACTTTAATGACGTGATTACATTAGATACAACTTATTTGATGGGTAATTATGAGACTCCTTTGGTGTCATTTGTCGGAGTAAACCATCACGGTCACTTAGTCTTGCTAGGTTGTGGGCTAGTTTCGGCTAGAAACGCGGCGACCTATAAGTGGTTATTTAAGACTTGGCTATTGTGCATGGGAGAAAATCCTCCTAATTCTGTTATTACGGACCATTGTAAGGCTATACAAGAGGCAGTTGAAGAGATCTTTCCAGAAGCTCGCCACCGCCTATGCCTATGGAGTGTAATGAAAAATATACAAGAGTTTTTGGGAGGGCATCCGGAATACAAAGCAATAAAAGGAATGATGAAGAAAGCAGCGTATGACTCGTTACATGTTAATGAATTTGAAGAGATATGGAGAAACATGATTGAGAACTATGGACTTCAGGAGAACGAATGGCTGAACTCTCTATATGAAAATAAAGATAGATGGGTTCCGGCTTTTGTGAAAGACTCATTTTGGGCGGGCATGTCTACCACTCAACATAAGGAGAGCATGAATTCCTTTTTTGATGGTTATCTTTTCCCTAAGACATCTATAAAGCAATTTCTTTGCAAGTATGAGACAGCTCTGCAAAACAAGTACGAAAAGGATGTCCAAGCAGATCTTGACTCGTTCCGCAAGACTCCACCACAATTAATATCAAAATTTTACATGGAAGACCAATTACGCAAGGTTTATACAGTTGATATGTTTAAAAGGTTTCAAGAAGAAGTAAAGGCTATATTGTACTGCATCCCTTCGCTGTTATGTGTAGATGGGTCGACCTCTACGTTTGAAGTTAAAGAACCCATACAAATGAAAGATGGTAGCGTAATCGAGAACAAGAAATATGAAGTTATATACAATACAAGTGAAATTGATGTACAGTGTATATGTTGCTCTTTCCAAATGAGGGGAATTTTATGCAGACATGCATTATCAGTGCTTAATTTTGTAGAGGTGTATGAAATTCCGCCTCAATACATTCTTGAACGTTGGCGAAAGGACTATAAACACATCAAAGTTTTGCCTTCTTCTAATGATGGGGTAGCTAATGGTCCTCTGGAGCGCTATGATAGTATATATAAGAATTGCCTTAAACTTGCTCAGCTTGGGGCGATATCCGACGACAGCTATGATGTTGCAATGAAAGTATTGAGTGAGGCAATGGAGGAGCTTATTTCGAGTGGTTGCGCAACTAATGATACACAACCGAGGACCTATTTTATTAATGGCAATAGAAATCTACGAGATGAAAATGATGATATACTTGGCCAGCTGCAAGGGAGGCGTAAAAGTCAACCATTTAAAAAGAGGAAGGAATCCTTGGCAGAAAAGATCGTTAAAACAAGCAAGAAAAAGGTATTGAACTTACTTTTTCTAATTCAGTGCAATAGTTCTTTTGGTTAATTTCATGTTTTCCTAGTAGTATAATTTATTTAAAATGATGTATTATTGACAGATTTCTCATAGCTACTTAATTTCTTTGAAATGATGTATTATTAACAGATTTCTCAAAGGAAATCAACTGCTACTACTCAAAGTGATATGCTCAGGATTGCCCCAAGTACACCACAATTTGACACTCATTTCTGGCCTCAAGAAAGCCTCAGCCTCACGGTTCGTACCTATTGCTTAAATGTGCCCAGTGTAATTGCGCCGTCTCCTTATGGTTGCTTTTATATTGATTATTTGGTAAGATCTATGTTTCTTGTAGGAACCAGTTAATCCCACTAACTTGTCGATTGGCGGCCAATTTGGAATGACAATGAACCACCATCATGTACTTGAGAATCAATCAGGGATTCGCTGGAGCTTTCCACAAATGTTCCAAGTTTGTATTTTGGATATTCTTCGACCAAAACCATACACTCTTACCATGAGTGACAAATATCTTAATTATGTGATTTATTATAGTAAAATAAGATAATTATTATATTTATATGCAGCAAGCACCAGAGGGTCCTGCAGGCCCATGGGCTGGATAAAATGGGCGTCAGATTAGCGAATGCGACCCAAGGTATTGAAAGATACCCTCTGGTTACTCTTGGTATGTTTACAACAAGAGATGATGAATTTAAGAAAGTATAGAAACACTGGACAATTAAATATTTTGTTGTTTTATATTTTTAGTCTTAACCATGTCGGATTTGGTCTATTTCTGGTTTATCGTAGAGTCGAATTCTACCCCTCCAACCTAATAAATCCCCACAATTTTGTTTTGAACTTGATGCAGATGTCTTTAGGTTCAGCTATGATCCCTGCGCAAGACGACTGCATCTTTTTTGGCAGTTGGATTACTGATAGCGCAAGAGAAATTTGTATTGGGATATCAGCCATTTGTATTTATGCCATTTTCCTTTAAAGTGGCAATGTGAAATCATTTTGTAAAAATGTTGTACAGTTAATTAAGTTTTCGTTGAAAGAACCTCATAGAATGTCCATGTGGTCTCAGCAAAGCTTTTTCATGCATTCAGTTACTCCTTCATTTGGGCTGATTCTTTAATTTGAGTGTAGCATTGTGTATATATCTATGATGATTCAGATTATGTTGATTAAATATAACAAGAAAGATAGTTAGCTAGCACATCTCAATTATGTTGATTAAATAAATAGTAGTAAACTGAAGAATACAGAAAAATTCAACAGCACATCTCATTTAGAAGCTCAACGTTTTTGGCAAGCCCAGAAAATGACAGGCAGCAGACATTCGCAATAAAAAGTTAGCTAGCGCGACTTACAAGGGTCCTACAGAAAAAAAAAAAAATAGTGATTTTAATACAGCATTTGTTACACCTCTACATACTACAGGTTAAGCGGTATATTGAGATCAGAATCTTTTTCTGGCCCTTCCCCTCCCCCTTCCTCTTCCTCTTCCCCTTCCTCTGAAATTTGTTCTTTCGTCGGCCCCCTCTTCGGCTGCGCCAAAGCTGAACATGCTCATCCTTATGTGCTCCGCCTCTGAATTCTCCACCCCTCCCTGTAAACAATTCAGATATTTTGTTAGCACAACCATAGAAGTTTCTGATGTTAAGACTCTGGAAGAAAATTTTAATACATAATCCCTCAAGATGCACATATTTATGTATACCTCTAAAATCTAATTTTATCTATATAACCTCAAGATAGGTTATGTATGTTCGCTCTTGTCGAATGGAATGCTAGAATTTTGATGTTAGAAATCTAATGACTCTTCCAACTCCACACTTTGCACAAATACTATTTAGATGCTGAGATTTGCTTTAGCATATCCATGTAAATATGCACATCTCGCGACATATATGTGCAAACCTCCCTTTCATTGTATTGCATAGTAAGTTAGGAAACGAAACCAACATGAAAGTCTTCTAAATCCAATTGCTTCTGCAACTGTCTAGCGAGCTCTTCATCGCGGCTAATATCTTGGATGTTGCCAGATGCTAAGGGCTTCAACTCGAAGCCTTTTCTCTTTTCCCATTCTTCCAGAGTGAAAACCTGAGTCTCTTCTTGCCTGCCTTTGCCTGTATACCTGTGACCCCTATAGGACTTGTCCTCATAGGTACTCTGGTTCATTTTCTGTAGAAGCTTTCTCGCAGCAGCTTGGTTTTGAACAGGAACAGCTTCACTGACTACAAAATATATATAAAGAAATAAACCCAACCAATGATAGCAAGCGAGGCCTTGGCATCCTAAGTTTATAATAGGCAGCATGAAAGATAAGGGATGTAGAAAAACCTTCTTTTGGTCTAGCCTCTGCATGTTTATCTTCGACCTTATTCATCACAGAATCTGTTTTAAGGTCACCTGCCGCCTTCTCTTCTTTGCTCTCGTTAGAATTCCGACTCTCGTCAACCAACTGATAGTCCTGACTTCTTTCCACCTTTCTAACATCAGAATCTGCACTTCAATGAAAGAACTTTTAAAGCAGCTCAACAACATAGTCACAAATAGGAGATAGAATTGTCTGAAGAAACTATCGATGTTGAAATTGGAAAGGAAAAGGAAAATAAGTATCTACTTTACTGTTATAATAGGACTAATTGTATTTATATTTTTCAAGGAAATTGCATAAACTCTTATCTGCCTTATATGTGCCTAATGCTATGTACCTGAAACACTAAGAAAACCCTTCCAGATTTCTATGTCTGGAAATGTCGTGTATCTTTATTTTAATATAGAAATTGAGTGTCCTATGAAGGAAAAAAAGAGAGTATAAACATGATTGATTACCACGAATCCGCTGTTGTTGAGAAGCCTTGTACGGATGCACATCAATCTGTAGCTTCTCAAATGAAGGTGGACCGACACCATCATCATTGTTAGATAGCCTCTGGGACAAGCGTGAGAAGACTGAATACTTTTGACTCATCTGCCATTCTTCGTAGAGAAATTGGACAAGGCCTCCCAATACAGTCACAACTTTAGGATTTAAAAGCAATATGCCGCTGTGTATTGGAATCTTTTTCTCCAAACGGACCTACAACAAGTTATATGATACAAAAGAAAAAAAGAAAAGATTATCATGAGCTATTCTTCACGAAATACCAGTAGAAAAAGTGAAAGCCAAACTATTTAGGATTATCACAAACAGACACTATCTAATAAATTCGCACATTCGTATCATTATTCACAATTATCGAATAGCTACTCTCAATCTCATAAAACGGAAGTCCAACTCTGCAATACTTCCAGAAAAATTGACCATTCTAGTATCATAATTACAATACTTAAATGGCTTTTTATCTCAATTTTTGACTTAACAGACATAGACAATACTAAACCACCAATGTTGCAGGGTAATGAAACTGAATCTTGCTAGCAATATAAAAAAGAGGGTAACTTCCTTGTCTAAGTCTCCTAAATTTTCACATTATTATTGGACCAAATACATTAGGAAAAGTTGTATAAATGAATGAGGCTATAAGATGATCATATTTATATGCAATAGTAAACAATCAAACTCGGTTTCGCGAACCATTTATGCTATGAAAACTCTAGAAATCAGCAAACCTTAGTGCCGGGAATTATCTCTTCGGTGATAGATGGAATGGGAGCATACTCTATTGCAGTTACTTCCGCGTGCCCGTCGGTGAGACGGAATCGAAGAAGGCGACGCTGACGATTTAAGTCTCTGAATGAAGCATCAATACTGCTTTGGTATATATCCCTCACAGAAACTAGCTGCACAATGTGGAAACTTCACTTAGATTACCACTAGATAATAGATAAATAAATAAAGCCATTGCTTAATACTGTAAATAAAAGTGAACAGAATCAAAACTATTGTAATGATATCGAAAGAATCACATAACGAAAACTTTTAATTCTTATTCTAAAGAAAATTAAGAAAAAGGAGGGAAATTTATCGAAGGGGGTTTGCTGCTCAGCACCTGTAAAATCAAAGGGCCTTGAATATGGCTTGATTTTTTGAGAGAGGAAGGGTCGGGGAGCGATCTCCCCCCGAAGGACCTCAAATCCATGTTCAAGAGCTCCGATTCGATCGAATCCACCGCCATGGATGAGGGCGAGGAGGAGGGCGACGGCGACGAAGACGAAGAAGGGGACACGTGGGTGCGAATGAGAGCTCGGATCTCGTCGAGGTCTCGGAATCGCCATCCCCGCGAGGCTAGGGTTTCCAACACCTTCTCCTCCTCCAGAGAATCCATCGCGCTCTAATTTTTTTTTTTTTAGCTTCGTTCGTTGCGATTTGGGAAAAAGTCTTGTAGAAAGATGCAAATTACCACGAGCAGCTCGTAAGGCCCAAGTAGGATTAGTAATGGGCTCGGCTTGGGCTTATAGTCATCCTAGACGGCCCATTGGGCCGCGATGTATTGTTGTTGTTTTGTGTGGATCATACTCATCCCATAGCACTTACTGAATTTATATAATTTGTTAGAAAAATATCAAAATGCGAGCGTTAGCACTTAGCAGAGGAATTCCAGACTTCTCATGAATAGGAATGCAAATGGATCTGGGTTGGTGGGGCTCCCGCCCCGATCCGTCCTGAATGGGACGGCAAGTGAAAACAAAAAATATATAAAAATATAACCCATCCTGAATCCGCACCGATCCGCCAAATAAATGAAGCAGGAGGCGGGAGACCATTTTCTTCCTTCGATCCGTCAAAAATCCATCAAAAATTCGCTCCCGCCCCCATCCGCTCCGAATGGGGCGGTAAGTGGGAGCCAAAAATAAAATGAAAAATAACTCGTCCTGAATCCGCCCCGTTTGCATCCCTACTCATGAAGGCGAGCAGCACCGAGGGCAGCTGAACTAAATCCTAAACAGCCAACCGAAAGCCGCCGCTAAACTAAATCCAGCCAACCGAAAGCCGCCGCGTCGCCTTCGAAGTGCATCAAGACCGTTGCCGGTGAGCGCAAGTGAGAGTGGGCGGGCGACAGCAAATGCACAAATGCAGACACGTGCAGGCAACATAATTGAAAGATACAAGGGGGAAAAAATTGCAGTCAAAACATTGCTTGGTAACTATTCCGATCGTACCGATGGACAAAACTCTTTAACTTAAAGTTCGTCTAGCAGCTTAGGAAGAAGCACTTTGAAGACATACAGATGCAGTTCTTTCTCCTTGTCATCTTTCAACTTTAACGTAGGATTTGCGGCTCAAATAACTAAAACATGTTTAGAGCTAACCAACCAACAAAAGACAAATAAAAAAGATGGACAAAAAATACATGCTCCTGTTGATAGAGCTCAAACAGATCCAGCTTGACGCAGAGGTCCACTACACCGATAGGTTTAGGCCTTATCAAACCTGGCAGAGTCCTCCCATAATTCTCCTACTGTCTTCATCTCTTCCGACGCAATTCTTCCTATCCGTCACGTGGAATGAACATCTCAACCTGGACTTTGGGGGTAAAAAAAGATGAAGAGAACCAATATAATAATCTGAAGAAAAATTGATTCCTACATCTTTTATTCTGTTCATCAGTGAATAATTTGAAAGGACTTCAAAAATCAACATAAGCTTTATTCGATTCGAAAACTAGGTGCTATTTTCATCCCAGTGCTCTTACACAGTATAATGTGCCGATTTACTTTGATCTATACAATACTCATGAATCAAGAACTTACAGCAATCGTAAGATGCATGCATCCTATACCTGTTTTCTCAATGATAAACAGAAGTTCTATTCGTACTAGCTCTAAATATTGGGAATTTGGTAAATGCAAGTTTGGCCCAGCTACTGAAACAACTTCTCCCCACAAAAAATAGAAGCTACAGGGCCCCCAAAGCAGAAATCTAATTTGAAGCTTATGCTTCAGCTGCAGGAAGCTGTTGCAAAGATTTTAATCCAAAAGCTTTTAGTGTTTCTTCGAACAGCTCTCCTCAAATATCACTTTTGAAGAAGCTCCAACTAAGCCAAAGGCCCAAAGCAAAACTAATTTTAATTTCTCAACTTGGGTAATACCCTTTTTTTTTTTTTAAGAGAGACTTTGCGGTAGAAGTTACCTTTCGATCAAAAATAGCTGAGTTCAGAGTGATTTAGCTTGCTAGCATCTCATGCCACAGGAATTTTCGGCTCCCCAAGATTGACAAAAGCCTCAGCACGCATCATCCGTGATGTGACTGCATGCCACGATACGAGATGGTCGATAAAGTTGATTGCATATGTTCTTTTATCATCCTGTTTGAAAAACATTTAGAAACAGGAATCCCAATATCAACAACTGAAAGATTTTTCTTTCTGAAAGATTTCATTTCAAAGACAGAATTTCAATCTGATAATCAAGAATTGATCAGAAGAAGGGGCTTCATAGTACCTTGTAGTCTAGGTAATATGCATGCTGTGATTGTTAAAAGAGGACACAAAACAGAATTATTAGAATCAGTCACACCAAGGCGAAATTAAAAAGAAAAAAGAAAAAGGAAAAACACCCGATTTCTTACCTCCCACATGTCGAGACAGATGATTGGCTGCGAGAAAAAGATTTATAGAAAGTTATCATAAAAGTAAATATAAGAACAAGAAAGCTTAATTAATTAAGCAGAAGCCTCGCATACAATATCACCCCAAACAAGCGGACAGATGGCATTTGATGTTCTAACTACCGAAAGCCTTCTCTCGTTAGTCTTCACTGAAACACAAAAATGCAATAAATGCTGAGACTTGAAAGAAAAGAAGCAAATATCTCGAAGAAATGATAGAAATTCCAATAGCGCAATGTCGATCTAAAAGCAGGATTTCCTTTTTCTTTCGCTTGCACATTTTCATTTTTTTTCGGTTTTTAAAACAAAGTAAACTAGGCTATTTGGCTCTGCTAAATCGGGGTATCTATTAAAACATTTTTATTGAGAAGAGGGATATAGGTATAAATTAACAGCTCGATTAGTTATCAGTCATTAAAATTTACCGGAACCACATTTCTGCAAGCTAAAAGGTGTGCAGAGCTATTAAATTTAATGAAATTTCGGTCAAACTTAACCAAATCCCCAATTTAACTACCAGAAACGATTCAATCAAAACGGGACATCAATCAGAAAATAAAACAAAGTTGGGGATTCTATTTCGTAAGGACCGACAGTTCAGGGGGTCTCAATATATTTTTACCTATAAGTAATATGTATATAATCTGATACCAATTATCTATATGCCGTCAAGAGAAAAAAGCATGACTTACGGATGAGCCACACCCAGCCAGAACCAAATAGCGTCATAGCGGAGTGGACAAACTCATCTCTAAAATTAACAAATGAGCCAAAATCTTTTTCAATCTGCTGCAGAAGACCTCCGCAAGGCAAGTTCCCGCCATCTGGTTGCATCGATTCCCAGAAAAAGTCATGGTTCCAAACCTGTAGAATCCACATGATGCCAGATATCATAAAGTAATAGTCTGGCTAGAACTCCAAGGACCTGCCAGGCCAAGCTGGAGATTTTGCAGAAGTGCATTTTAAAATAAGCTATTTAATTACTCCGCCAATCTGGATTTCTAGTTTTTCCTCTTTCCAGATGGTGGATAAAAGCACCGGTTAATATCTTCTGCCAAATGCCAGACAACTATTTTTTGGAACAGAAAAGTTGTTCAAGAAGCCAGGCGAAGCATGCACTCAGGATGAAAAAGCAAAAGCGTCGTCCCGAGAACAAATTATAGGAAAGACAAATCTTATCTAAAAACATCTATAGCTGACTGTGGTTGAATTAAAGCGCAATCAAAGCTGATCAACCACTAGTGCTTAATAATTACAAGTGCAAAGGAAGCTGCAATAACCTGAGCAGCATTATTGAACTCCGGTAATGGGTTGCCATTGTTATATGTTACTTTAATCAGTTCCTCCATTGTATAGCCATATAATGGGCTGTTCGTGAGCTGCTTATTTAAACTATCTACATAGCGTCGATGATGTTCACCCCAGTGTAGTTCTAGAGTCCTCTTGCTCATGTATGGCTCCAAAGCGTCCTAAGTTATACATACAATACAAAACACAATAAGGACAGACAAAAAAAGGATTTTTTTTTTTTTGGACCGAAAAATATAAGTGAGAGAGTTGGCAAAATAGGAGAAAAACACTTACAAGCTTATACGGAGGCGTCGTAAGGCCGTAATAGGCCAGAACTTCGGAAGCTCTTCGAGAATAAGAAAGCTTTTTTTTCTGCAATAGGCATTTTGTTTAGAGATTGCGCATGCCCGTAACTCACGAAGCAGATGTAAATATGCTAGCAAAAGAGATTGAAAGGAATCCGCAGGTCAAATGCAACCAAGTAGCTGCATTTTTGCAAATTGTCTCACTCCGTAACACAAATAATTTTGCGATTTGCGACCACTTAGGGTCATTAATCTGAACTATGTAATGCAAATACAATTCCTATAAAAGAAAAGTTTATTCGATTGACTGGAAAAGGGCATACAACGTTGATTACCAGCTTCTGCATGAACAATTAAACTTACCAAAAGATTAAAAAAAAAAAAAAAAAACTCAAAAACACCAATTAAACTCAAAACCGAGTAAGGGTTGTAAGAAAAGAAAAAGAGAAAGCTCCTCTTACCGTGTGAGACTTGGGGATTTTCATGGGCGACGATCGGAGGAGGAGGACTCCATTAGAGGGTTGGAAAGGAATTTGGTAGCCGCAGCAAGAGCTCGGAGAAGGAGATAGCAGAAGCTGAAACCCCATCTCTTCCCCAAAACCCCTCACGGTTTTTTCACTCGCTTTATTTTCGATCCATGTAGGTTTCGGGTCGGGTTTTATGCTCGACCCGAATCCTGTACTGAATTTGGGGAGAGGTTATCAATTTTTTTTTGAGAGAAAGTGAGAGGTTATCAATTAGTAGTAACTAGTAAGGTCCTTAATACATTTTTTATATCAGTTTTACAAAGAATAATATATAAATAGTTATTTGTTTAGTTAGTTTTAAATAATAATCTTTTTGAAACGTTAGTCAAGATTTAAATAGTTTAAATTATACTCGAGAGGAGAAGGAAAAAATAAAAATCGTGCCGGGCTACATGCCGGTCCGACAAACACGGCCCAAAACGGTGAAGCCGTGGGCGGGCCGAACCGGTGCGGTTCGGCCCATGGGCTTTTCTGGGTGCACTCGCTGTCCTTGGGATCCGAAGCCGTAATGCAATGGCAACGTACGCGAAACCTCCGGCGAGAAATTCGGCGACGACTTTACAACCTTGTGCCGACAATTAGCAAATCGAGGTCAAACATGGCGGCGTCCTCCAATCCCAGTGAGGAGAGTAGTAGTCTTTTTTTTTTAAAAAAATTTAATTTTTTGGGTGGCTGGTAAAATAAAAATATCTCAATTTCACCTTTTTAACCTTTTTTTTTTACATTATTATTACGTATACAGTGGGGATATGTATATCTACATGCACAAGAGGAGGAGAGCGGCGAAGGGGTCAATACTTGATATATAAAAAAAAAAAGAAGGGTGTCGCAATTTAGTTAGTAAGAGGAGGAGGGGGAGTTGTTGTGTACGGACGCAGTGGGGTTTTTTAATCTATGCGATTGGTCGGAGGAGGAGTTTGGTGGAGTGCGTTCGCGATCTCCTCTTTGTTTACTCTCTCGATTAGGTGTGGGTTGTGTGAGACTTTTGCACCACTCCAACAAATTAGGGCTTAAAAAACCAACAAAAAAAAACTATTTTTGACCACCTTTTTTATCTCAATTTCGCTCCTTTGGATCTCTAATTCTACTTATTTGGTACCAGGGGGAGGTGTTGTGGGAGGGGAAGGGAGATGGGGAGCTACGCGAAGCTCGCGAAGAGGGCGCTGGAGACGGACATGCCCGTTATGGTGCAGGTGATCTGGTCTTTTTTTGTTTCTTCTCATTTTGATCCAGTTTAATTTTCTCTTTACGGTTTGATTTGTGGTCCATTTGCTTTGGTCTCTGTTAGTTTTTTTCTTATGAATTTTGGTTCTTCTGTTTTTGTGTTGTTTAGATACAAGAGTTGGTCCGTGGAGCTAAAGATGTCATGTCTCTAGCACAGGTAAGGGCATTAGATGGTGCCTCTCATGAGCTACCGTTTTAGGTTGCGAATTATTGCTTGATGGTGTAAATTTGAATTTAACCCAATTGTACAAACATAGTCGCAAAACTTTAGTTCTTGTAGTTTCGGAGTATCTGATAAAGCATTAAACTGAAGCCCGGAGTTATCTGTTTCGGAATGATCCGATAGGTTATCTATGTTAGTTTTGTTGGTGCAATCATGCTTTACAGTGAAGGAGTTTGTGAAGTTTCGCATAGTGCTTAGAATAGTATAAGAAAAGCCGGAATTTTGGTACCTGTGCTTGTTCTCTTAGACGAGATAGGGCTGTAATTAAGTTTTCTCTATAAGAATTGTTGAATATAAGATAAATACAATGAAGATCCTTGTTCAACTGCATGTTCCTGTGTTCAAAGTGATTAAATTGACCTGGAACGGAACTTCAAACTTCTATATATTTTGATGCAGGGAGTAGTTTATTGGCAACCGCCTGATCAGGCTCTGAACAAGGTGAAAGAAATTGTATGGGACCCTTCAACCAGCCGTTATGGTGGTGATGAGGGTCTTCTAGAACTCAGGGAGGCTTTGATAGAGAAGGTATTCTTTGGAATTTTATAACTCATTTATTCGAGTACTACATCAAAGTACCCTCTGTTTTGTTGAACTCATGAGATCTTATTCTGTAGCTCCTTAATTTATCTCTAATAGTGATAATTTCTTATTGAGGCATATGCAATAAGTTTTTTTTGCTGATACCTGAAGGTTGTCACATTGGTTAACAAGGCCTGATTAATGATAGCTTGTGTTTGGTCGGTTGAAAGTAAAGACCTGATGCATGCTGTCTCTTAATTAGTTTGGTGATGTACATGCTAGACTAGGTAGTTGATATCTTATCTTCGTTAAGGAAATAGAAAAACACAGAGAGAGTTTGAGTTGCTAGCTTTCACTGATTTTATGGGGAATTCTGAGGAGAAAGCTTGAGGGAAGAACCCTACTGGGTTTTGATCAATTTATTTAATGTTTAATGAATGTAAAACTGCAACTTTGGGTGTTCATTCCACAGTTACATAGACAGGAAACTTCTTTATTGCTATCATGTAATCAACAATTTGATGTAGGTGCTAAAACTGATGACTGATTTCGACTTAAAAGTTTTTTCCTCTTAATTTTATATCCTGTCTGCAGTTACGGCGGGAAAACAAGTTAACCAAGTCTTCCGTCATGGTCACAGCTGGTGCAAATCAGGTAACTGTCGTTCTATTACGACTACTTTTGGAACCATGTAATCAGGCACTAACTTGCTGACCGTGTATGAATACCTTTGTTTCTTACTAGTTCTTGTTTGACTTATTGTATAGAATAAAAGTGTTGTCTATTTCCCATACATGTGGTTAAAATTTACTGGTGTTTTGTCTTAAAATATTACATTTTTGTACCCTTTTGGCTTTAGTTGCCAAGTTTACAGTCTTTGAAACTTGCAAAAGAAATCTAAACATCTGTTATAACATTGAGAACTTATTTACTAGTGAGGTTTTTTTTCTTTTTTGTTGGAAGCCGTGTCAAGAGCCAAACAGGCTACAGACTGAGTTCAGTCCAACCATAATATTTTTTGTTGGCAAGTTCTAATTATGGTTATTGTAGGGACTGGAATGTTGAATTTGACTTACAAATCAGCCTAGTCATAGTTTTGCTATTAAATTTTTGAACAAGTTACTTGTGAGGTTTGGCCTTCGTCGCTTTTATTGTTTTTGCTTGCATTTGTTTTGTCTACTCCTGCTTCTTGTATACTCTGCATTTTTTAGTGTATTGTATTGTGATCGTTACTTCTATCATTCTTAATTATCGCGAATGTTTTCGTCAGTTGAATATATTGCGTTGGACGAATGAAACCTTGGCGAGTTTGCAACACACACTCTTTCCTTTCCTTATATGTCTTTGATATAAAGTAGCTTTATGTTCACAGGGATTTGTAAATCTTGTCCTTACACTTTGTGATGCTGGGGACTCTGTTGTGATGTTTGCACCATATTACTTCAATGCATACATGTCATTCCAGATGACAGGCATCAAGAACATTCTGGTGGGTCCTAGTGATCCCAAAACACTCCAGCCAGACGTGGGTAAGATACTTTTATTTATTAATTCATTTATTATTTATCTGATCTTTTTGTTGGTTGAGAGAAGGGCAAGACATCTGTATTGGTGTTAGGGGGGCTAGGGAATTTATATTTTGGCCCAGCATTGTGTCTATAATGACTCATTTGTTTCTCGTAGGTTTAAAACATTCAACTTCGTCTTATTGAAAGATAAAAGAAATTCCTTTTTTCCCTATTCAAACAGTTTCTCGTACTTTGTCGTGATTAAGCATGTTTTTTCTCAAAAAGATGTAAGATTTTATTCATGTCTCTGATATTTCAGAGTGGCTGGAGGAAACCCTCTCAGGAAAAGACAACAAACCAGTTCCCAAGCTTGTTACTGTTGTAAATCCAGGAAACCCTTCTGGGGCCTATATCCCAGAACCTATCCTCCTGGTCTCTCTCTCTCTCTCTCTCTCTCTCTCTCTCTCCCCCTCTCTGTCTCGCTCTGTCCGTGCACACTATTGGTAAATTTCCCCTGATATCATGCTTCTGTTATTCTTCCAGAAAATTTCAGATCTTTGTAGAAATGCCGGTGCGTGGCTTGTTGTAGACAATACTTACGAGTAAGTGCATGCTTTGATGGTTTAAAATTTTGGATCATTTTAAGCACTACTTATGAATAATGGTATGTTCTTTGCTTCTTAATTGACAATTGACATATACCGCATATCTATTCATTTTGAAGAGGAATATTTAGTAACATGATGTTAGCAACAACTAGGTTTGGATGTATAGTGCATTCCATACATTACCTGACTTGAATGGGAAGAGTTCATCCTGAATTAATAAAGAAGAGTTGTTTTATGTTACCGAGCTTTTATTAGATGGTTCTATATTGACTTCTACTAGATGTTTATGTTTTAGATGGTTCTCTATGTTGACTTCTCTATGTTTATGTTATGTTCATGTTATGACATGAAATTATAAACTCTCATGCTGGTTCAAATTAGTTAGGCTGTTGTGGACTTTTGAGCATTTTGTCATGAATTAATAAACAAACCGATGGTTGGTGCTTTCTGATTGCAGTTTTGCTGTCCATATCTAAGTATCCGCATAACGTTGCTGTACACATAACATGTCTTATCTATCTCACATATTCTTTATGTGCATTTCCAGGTACTTCATGTATGATGGATTGAAGCATACTTGTATAGAGGGTGATCACATTCTCAATCTCTTCTCCTTCTCTAAGGCCTACGGAATGATGGGATGGCGTGTGGGATATGTAAGTTGGCAGAATTTTATTGTTTTCCCCTTCTTGTGTGAATTTGAAATTGCTATAACTATTGAAGGTTCTGAAATGAATGTGCCATTGAGTGCATTGTTATTTAGGAAGCAAATCTCCTGTTGCTGTTAGGTATAGGTTAGCAATTCACGGCACCTTTGTAAAATATCTTACTTAAGCTAGCATTTGCAGATTGCATATCCAACTGAAGTGCCGGGCCTTGCCGAACAGCTCCTCAAAGTCCAAGACAACATACCCATCTGCGCCTCCATCATAGGCCAGCGTCTAGCCCTCTACTCCTTAGAGGTGGGGCCCGAGTGGATTCGCGAGAGGGTCCAAAACCTTGTGAAGAACCGCGAGTTGCTTATGAAGGCTCTGGCCCCACTGGGGGAGGGGGCTGTGAAGGGCGGAGAGGGGGCCATCTACCTCTGGGCAAAGCTTCCGGATAAATACTCCGACGATTTCGAGGTCGTGAGATGGCTAGTGAATAGACATGGCGTGGTTGTGATTCCTGGGAGCGCGAGTGGAGGGCGAGGATTCATTCGTATATCTTTTGGAGGTCTGAAAGAGGAGAATTGCGAGCTGGCGGCTGAAAGACTAAGGAAGGGTTTAGAGGAGTTGGTGAGTAAAGGGATGGTGCAGTGATTAACTGCTGATAACTGATAAAAAGTGTTGATGAATCAATTCAATTTCTCGATTTACTAATGGATTTGAAAGAAAAATAAGTCGGCTTTCTGGAATGGTAATTGATTTGCTTTTCTCCCTTGAACATAGAAAAGATTTAGTGGGAAAACCAGTCTCCATTTATGATCAAGCTTCATTAATTTAGCTTGATCATGTTGTCCTTTGAATAGCCTAAAAGGTAATAAGATAGTTACAATATCATGATGCATTTTCTTTCTTTTTTTTTCTCTAGATGTATTAAATAGAAGATAACATTCTTAGAGTTTCCGTTGTTTTCTTAACGTTAAACAAGTTCAAATGTATACCGATCGGATGATCCTTGTATGCTATCCTTCAATTCATATGCTTACATTGATTGATTTTAGATTTGTATTGGATCTCAAAAGTTCAGAGCTTTTTTGTGCTCACATGGTAATTACTTTCGAGGAGCTGTTGCTACTTGTTTTGGCTTTTTGAGATAAAGCCTGTAGGCTCCAATACAAACACCTTTTTAAGCGTGAATTGATCCAGTGTTCGCGAGCTCGGGGCCAACTTATGGAGAGAAAGAGAATGAAACTTCTAGAATCTGTTTCCAGAATCCTGCTCTTACAATTCTATGTAACTGGATTATTATTGGGTGATTGCGTTTTTACTTTTATGACGAGTTTGTGACAGCTGGGAGACACTTGCTCACACAATTTGGGCCTTTTATCAACTTTTCTGGTGGCACTTTTTTGTTCCTCTTTCGTGTGACTCTTTTGTTTGAGGTGTGAACTACGTGCAGAAATTTCGGCTTTTTACCTCCTGAGTATAACCATTGTTGGTTTAAATGGACCAGTATCTTATCCTGTGACGGGAGGCCATGTTCGGGCCGAGTCATATTCGAAATGGCAGGAGACTGGATGGGCCGAGTCATGTTCGAAGTGATGTGAGGCTGGTGGGGTCGAGTCACAATCGAGACCCGTGGGCGCTGTATCTGTACGCTTTAAGTGAATTGGTTGCGTATTTCTAACAGCTCGAGCTTTTTGGATTAATGGTTAGCGCCAACGATCTGACAAGAAACTCTGGTGTTGCTGATTGTTCTACAAGGTTGGCATTGGCAACTTGAATTACTTTGTTTCATGAGGGCTCTCCCTCCCTCTCTCTTACGGAAACTATCTGTTTTTCAGTAACGATTTAAGCTACCAGAGAATGGGACTTCAATACATTATCCTCAATAATATCTCAACTTCAAAATTTACGACGAAAGGACGGGAGTATTGTGGAGTTGCCATTTGTCGCGATGATATGCAAGACTAGTTGAATCTAGGTTTTCTACCATAGTACATGCATGATTAATGGCTCTATATCCACTTACGTGGAATCTAACACTAGTTCTTTCCACAGCCGTTTCTTTTTGTGATATAAATAGTCTCCAAAGAAGAAGAAGAATTAAATACTGCACATGGATTGCTCACAATGCGGCATCATGTGGATGTGGGTCATTGACTCATTTAGGGAGCAATTACCTAAGTAGCTAGCCTCCAAAATGAGTGTCTCAATTATTACAATAAGCTACACGTCAAAATCGCATAGACTTTATCCCGAAGATGAGTCATTCAGACTATATTTCTCAACTATTTGTTATAAAGCCGGGATTTCGGATAATACGATCGGTTAGTTGGTTAGTAATGAACCACGAATTAATTTAGACACTGTACTGTTTGATATTTTTCTCGGTATGTACTTTTAGTATTTGAAATCCAAATTGATGTCCTAGGTTCAACATTGATTCAAATACTAATATATAGTACTTTGATTTAGATACCAATGTTCTGTTCATAACCGTTTACATACTTATAAAGTAGGTTAAGAAGCAGATCGGTTTACGCACAAATGCTCATGAGAAAATCAACACTCACGGACCCAACTTAAACCTAATTAGTGAGTCCCCTAGCTGTATTGTAATATGGCTGGCATGTCCAGCTACTTAAGTGGACAGCTAATTAGCTAAAAAAGAAAAGCACTTGAAGGTAGAGTCACAAAACACTATACCTAACCTGGAGAAATAAGTCTTGGGGAAGATGCCATTGCATTTAAACCTAAAGGAGAGCACATAAATGCTAGCACGAAAAAGATGGTGGGTGGGGAAGTCCTTTAATTTAATGCACCAGTTTAAACCCAAAATGAATGTTACATTCATTTGGATGAGCTCCTTTGTTAGGTGAGTCTCTTTATTTAGGTCAAATGCTTAGCTAAGAGGTTTTAATCTTATCAAAACTTACTACGACATATGAAAATAGAATCTGAATGGCGAAAACATATGGTTAAGGGATTTATCTAACCCGCACAACATTCAAAGGAACCAATTACTTTGGCACGCATTCTACTTCCGTCTACACCCGAGAATGGGCAAGCTCTTTCTTTTTAGAGTTTAAAAAGTTTAATTTAACTTTCTCTATCATAGTAAAATATTTAGAATTTTGTTTTGCTAAGTTCTAATTTTTTTTTTTGAGCAGTGGTTCAAGAGGATTTGGAGAGCAGGTAACATCATGTCCTTTTAAATGGAATCCTCTGATTCAAGCGAATAAGTGCTTATAATAGTATCAAAACTTGTGATTTATGATAATGAGCTACTGAGGAAACAGATAAATTGCTTAGTATAAATACATCATGATCATATCAATGAAAGCCGTATCTAGTAGGGAGATTGACATTGTCATAGTATAAGATTTCTATACATATCCGTATGCGTATGTATGTGCGTAGATATGTACTTATGTACCCAACAGTACAAGCCGGTTTCCATGAAAATTTGTATAGCAGATGACTTGGCATAACGAAGTAGGTTTTTTTTTTTTTTTTTTTTTGAGAGAAAGGTAGCACGCTACCCGCTTCGTTTATTTCTTTTGAGAATAAACTTAGCTGGAAATGTGAATCAACTAGAATTCGAACTCAGGACCTCAGGTACCGACCACCAAGCCGTTTGCCACTTGCGCTAGGGACGGTCAGTGGCATAACGAAGTAGGTAAGTATACAGAATTTGCCTTCCAATTCTCAACCAAAATTGGAGACTCCGACAAAACTTTGGGAGAATGGTATATTTCTTATCAACATGCATATTGATGGAAACACTCAATGATAGCCAGCTACCTTGACATAATCAATATCTTTTTTACTACAAAACTTGTGTTCAAGTGATCATGATCATAAAATGCTAGTGCGGCGTAAGTTTTGTTGTAAATATAAATAAATAAATAAATAAATAAATATATATATATATATATATATATATATATATATATATATATATATATATATATGCTGTCCAGTGAACCATACTGTACTGTGTCAGAGACACATCCAAGGTACTGTTTCATGAAATGAACCATCTAGTCCTTAATTTATACAAATGTTATTTGTCGGAAAAAAACAAAAGAGCCAAAAATTCCAGAAATATCAAGAGTTGCCAAGCTTAGCATACACAGAAGCACGTTCACAGCTTCGATCAAACCATGAAGCCTATATTGCAAAGCAACATACACTTTAAAGATCTCTATGTTGGGCCATCGTTGCAACTAAATTCACGCAGCGTAAGTCAAGCTATCGCAACTGAGTAGAAATTAGTTCATGTTTGTTCCGGCTTTTGGAGAAGCTTTTCTACTCCGGAAAAGCAACAACCAAGAATTTACATAGCAAACAGAGGTAAAGTTTGCTATACAAAAAGTAAGCTGAAAATAAGCTTCTGGGTCTTCAATAAACCACAAGCGGCACTAATTATAAGCTTTTGCTTTTTTGCATTGAAGTTGATATCCTGTGACAATGATAGGGGACCAACAAATTAAGTGGTGGATGAAGAATTACAGGTTTGTACTGTAAAAATCTGCTAGAAATGGCTTTTGAGGCTCATATATAGCCTGTTTGGCCTAGCTTCTGAAAAAGTGATTTCTGTAGAAGTGATTTTGGTTTAGAAAAGTGATTTTGGTGAAAAGATGTAGAGCGTTTGGCTGAGTTTAGATAAAAGTGATTTTTCTAAAGTGATTTTCTAAAGCTGTTTGGCAAATTTTTTTTGATGTTTGCATATATTAATATTTTTACTCAATTTTATTTTAAAATAATTTAAAACTTGAATTTAAATTAAAAGTATAATTCTTAAATTTCAAATTCGGACAAAAATAAAATTTAAAATTTAAAATTTAAAAATTACAATTTTTAAATCTAAATTTAAATTTTGAAAATTTAAAATTAAAACTTGTAATTTTAAATTTTAAATTTTAAATTTTAAATTTAAGTTTTGAAATTTGAAATGTTAAAATTTAAATTTTATCTTAAATTTAAAATGTAAAATTTTGAATTTTAAAATTTAAAAATTGAGATTCGAAATTTAAAATTTAAAAAAATTTACTTTTAAATTTGAAAAGTTCAAATTTAAAAATTCAAATATGAATTTAAAATTTCAAAATTTAAATTTAAAGTTAAATTTATACTTTGAATCTAAAAGAGAAATAAAAATTTGAAGTTTGAGTCCAAAAGCAGAATCAGTTTTGGAGAAGCAGTTTTTTTCTGCTTCTGATTCTGGAACTTTCAAAATCAGTTTTCTGATTCTGAAAAGCAGAATCAGATTTTCCAACTGACGTTGCCAAACGCTCTACTGAACTCAGAAGTGATTCTGGACTCAGAATCACTTCTGAAAAGCTAGGCCAAACACCCCCATAATATTGGTTATCACTGGGCTTTTGAGGCTCATAGAAATTGGCTTTGTGTAGCTAGGCTGTAGAGCAGTATTTATGGTTTCTCCTTTTGCAGGTAAGAGAGGCCACAATTGTACCCACCACTGGTACCAGAAGATGAATAATTCAGTTACTAGTGGCATGGCCATGTGATCCCTCAGGATAAGTATAGTAATGGTCCCATCTTGCTTTGTGGCTTCCATTGTGATCATATATTGTGGAGAGAGACAGTGAGAGAGAGATGACAGAAGAAGGTTCGCACATGTTAAAATTTAAATGCGAGAATAGTTTCACACAGAATAATTACCAAAGAAGTAATTAAAAGACTGATATATACTATTTTGGTAGTTATATAATGTAAAGACCTTATATCTGCGTACGTGTATTTTTTTGGGTCTATCAGAATGTTATTCTTATGGGCCGTAGATGTATTGATATAATATGGAGACTTTTAATTGATTTATGCACATAGTCTAAAATGTTGTACAAGTTTGCTAGTACCTCAGACAGAATTGAAAAACCCTTTTGCGAGGATGCAAAGCATTTCTCTTCGTATCATTATTTGCTAGAAATGTGAGCTTTCTTGATCTCACACAAAACGGCTTTTTGATAAAAGTTAGGTGTACTGGCCTCATTGGCTCATAACTATATATACCAGCATCGTACGGCTGAAGTTTTTTTTTTTTGAGAAAAAGGTAGCGTGCTACCCGCTTCATTCAATAAGAATATGAATTAAGCTACATAAGTGAGGCAACGAGGGCCTCGGAAAAAAAAAACGATAAACAGCAGACAAAAGGAAAAAATCAAAACCAGAAATAAGGATAAGAACTACAGATTACGACTAATGATACATCGCCGTCTTCAGCTGCTACAGTGATCTTTCCAAAGCACTCTTAAATTACGGATTTCGCTTAGGGTACGGTCTATATTGTTTTTCAAATTTCGGAATATTCTACTATTTCTCTCCAGCCACACGAGCCACCAGACCACAGTAACCGTCAGAAGACTTTCCTCCTTTTCGTAGTATCCGTCTGCATTCGACAAGTTTCCCAAAGGTCTCCTATCGTCATGTTACTTAGTATTGCATCAGAATTAGGTAGTAGATGAAAAAGCAAGTACGGCTGAAGTTTTGATGTCTAATTTTGGAGTCTTGAGTAGTTTGTCAAAAG
Organism: Puya raimondii; assembly: GCA_016920855.1. Classification (NCBI taxonomy): domain Eukaryota; kingdom Viridiplantae; phylum Streptophyta; class Magnoliopsida; order Poales; family Bromeliaceae; genus Puya; species Puya raimondii. Next base: position 195,350,529 of record JABWPP010000050.1, on the reverse strand, counting down.
CAGGTCCGCGAAAGCTGCACTTATTGCATGGAGACATGAAATTTAAAAAATATGAAGAGTAGATAGGAATACTAGAGAAACAGGTTGGTACTAACTTAATGCTAGCTAGTGATATGATTTTACAATTTTTCGTGTGGTTTTGAGATGAACATTTTTTATGCTTTTACAGTGATCCAATATAGCAACATAATAAACCTAAGATTTTTAGACAGTCCTATTTTAACTCTTGCTCCCAGTAATGACGTCGACAAAGTAAAGTTTTACGTCAATGAAATGTAACCGGAAATGCAACATTGTTCTAGTCCTGCCTACTTCAACAGCAGGGCGAGCTGAAAATGAAGTCGGTGGCGGGGCTCGGAGTTCGCCGATTTGCTATTCGGCGCCGAATCATCTTCTGACGCCGAATTTATCCCACGGACAAATGACCTCATCAGATGCGCGGAGGTCGCATGGATGGACGGTCCAGATCTCACCCGATCCTTTTTTCACCCCACACGGCTACACCCCGATTTCACGCATAACGTTTCTTAAATAAGACGTTCCCCGCCATTAATAACCTCACTTTAAAATCCCAACCACCCAACGGTCTTAAAGTCTCTAAACCCCGCCATTTTTCCTTCCTAAACTTTTTTTACTCTCTCTCTCTCTCTCTCTCCCCCCTCCCTTTTCGCGTTTCAGCAAGTAACGAAACGCGAGAGAGAGAGAGAGAGGAGACGAAGAGAGAGAGAGAGAGAGAGAGAGAGAGAGAGAGAGAGAGAGAGAAGAGAGGCAATAAATGCTCGCTCCGAGTTGGTGGATCCAACCCCAACCCTATGCTCCTCCCTCTTTTAAGACCCCCTCCTCCTCTCTCCACCACCCCCACTCCCACCCCTTCGAGCGACGAGGGTTAGGGTTAGGGTTACGATGTGGGCGCCCACGGAGCCGGCGTTCTCGAGGTCGAGCTCGTACCGCGAATGCGGCGGCGTGGAGGAGGAGGAGGAGGAGGCGCTCCGGAGGGCGGCGATCGAGCGCCTCCCCACCTTCGCCCGCGTCCGCCGCGGCCTCCTCCGCCGCGGCGACGACCACCCTAGCGCCTTCTCCGAGGTCGACGTCGCCGCGCTCAGCTCGGAGGACCGCACCGCACTCGTCGACCGCCTCCTCAGCGACTCCGGTGATGCCGGGCAGTTCTTCAGCCGGATCCGGCGGAGATTTGATGCGTGAGATTTAATTTCTCCTCTTTCTCATTCTCAAATTTTGTTTGTAGCAACTGAAAACGCTAATGCAGCTTGTTTTAGAAATAGTAGGGAAAAAAAAAGATAACTGGATTTTAGTGTAAAATTCCCCCCTTTTTTCGTAATTATTATCTAATTGAAGTCTCACTATATGACTGATGCTTTGTTATGCAGAGTGAACCTTGAATTTCCCAAGATTGAAGTAAGGTTTCAGGATCTGAAAGTAGGTGCTTATGTTCATGTTGGGAGCAGAGCATTGCCGACGATCCCCAACTTCATATGTAACATGACTGAGGTAGGTTTGCATCACTATAGTTTGTAGCTTACCAGTGTATGGGATTACAACATGCTTGATGTATGAGTTGTCTACTTTGTGTTCGATTACTTTTCATGGGGTTGTTAGAAGAGAAAATCTTCTGTTAGATAATCCTACAGAAACTTTGAGGTAACTGTGATTAAATGACAGCAAATTTCCAAGTTTGGACTTACTCTAATGGATATTCAGTTGTTTTCACAAGGCTTTTCTGAGATACCTGAGAATCTTCCCAGGCAGAAGAATCAAACTGCCAATATTGGACAATGTCAGTGGGATTATCCGGCCCTCTAGGTATGATCACAGCGCTATTCTGATACTTTCCCTCATGATCTTTCTTTGCTCCTCATTAGATGAATTTGGCACTTGCTACAGACTGACGCTGCTTTTGGGTCCTCCAAGTTCTGGAAAGACAACCCTGCTTTTGGCTCTTGCAGGGCGGCTCGGTTCTGGTCTGCAGGTAGGGGATAGTTGTTTGTTTTGATCTGGCTGAAAATTGAAGTTTCTGACATCTTCTAAGTAACGTAATCAAATTTAGAAGAAGTTTCCTTGATCCTTTTATGAAGGAAACTTTGCCCTGCTATCGATTCAACTATTTACCTACTGTTTGCTATCTACCATGATGAATGTGAATGTAATGCTACATGACATTTTACAATTCTAAGCCTTTAAGGTCTTCTCCATATAGTTATACTAATATTGCTTTTGTTTGAGAGCTTTCAACCAACACACTACATGCCCAAACATCTCTCTTGCTTTTCTCTTATATTCCTCTTGCTCTATTGTTGGTAGCATGATTTGTTTGTTCGGGATGTGAGATCTGCATAGTTCCTTTCCACTGCTATATTTTCTTTCTCTACATCTATATAAGAGACATAATGTTATGGTTGTACCTTTTTTCTTGTGAATGCAATATTATGTGTTTCTTGTTTTAGCTTGGTTTTGCTTGATTTTCACTGTATCATTTTCTGTAGATGTCAGGGAACATTACCTATAACGGGCACAGTCTGAAGGAATTTGTTCCTCAGAGAACATCTGCCTATGTAAGTCAGCAGGACTGGCATGCTTCAGAGATGACAGTCAGAGAAAGTCTAGAATTTGCGGGACGTTCTCAGGGTGTTGGAATAAAATATGGTTAGTTGATATATCTTGATATTCTGGCTATGTATCATTCAAACTATAAATTTCTCTTGCTAAATGATTATTTTTTGTATGTATCAACATGCAGATATGCTTACGGAGCTACTGAGAAGAGAAAAGAATGCAGGGATAAAACCTGATGAGGATCTCGATATATTTATGAAGGTTTTTTTTTTTTCCCCCTTACAGGCATAATCAAGATTAGTGTCTTAAAGTCTGCCAAAATAATGGAGCTTTCTTTTCTCAGGCATTGGCTTTAGAAGGCAAGCAGACAAATCTTGTAGCAGAGTATATAATGAAGGTATATGATCATATGCTTGATCATGCATTTAGATGACTTCTTTATTCTTTAAGTTCTCTAAACTGCTAAGTTTCACCTAGCCAAGATTTTAGGGCTGGATATCTGTGCCGATACCCGTGTTGGAGATGAGATGATCAAAGGGATCTCAGGAGGGCAGAAAAAGCGCCTTACCACAGGTGAATTGCCGTTCCTTATGTACATTTGCACCATTTTCCAACTTTCCCTCTTCGGCCTTTCCATTGAAATCCATGAATACTAGTAAGGGCTCTATGGTTTGATTTCTCAAATGATTAGTTACATGTCTTGTTCTGTCAGGTGAATTACTAGTTGGACCTGCTAGAGTGTTATTTATGGATGAGATCTCAACTGGTCTTGACAGTTCAACTACTTATCACATAATAAAGTATCTAAAACATTCTACGCAAGCACTTGATGGGACCACAATTATATCTTTGCTGCAACCAGCTCCGGAAACTTATGAACTATTTGATGATGTAATTCTCATATCTGAAGGCCAGATTGTTTATCAGGGACCTCGTGATGCTGCAGTAGATTATTTTGCTGGCATGGGATTCAGGTGCCCAGAACGTAAAAATGTGGCTGATTTTTTGCAAGAAGTAAGCCATCAGATAGTGCTATTTTGTCATTAGGCAATTGGCAAGTTCTCCATAGTCCACTGTAGGGGCTTTTACATATATATATATATATATATCCCAGCAAAATCATGCATCTACAAATATATACCCCTTGAGAATGCAGTTTCTTACAACAAATACTCTTATCTTGAATTTTGGGTAGTCGTCCTATTTACTTGGGGGAAGGGTTTTCGGAGGTCATATCTGAAATTTCAGATTTTGTGGGGATATATATGTACATATGTAAAATTTACCTCTTTGGTGTATTTTTTAACTTTTGCATGTCCTGCCCCTTGAATTGCAGGTTACATCTAAGAAGGACCAGCAACAGTACTGGTATCTATATGACTATCCATACCAGTTTATACCTGTATCTAAATTCACTGATGCTTTCAAAGCATTCCATGTCGGCAAGAAATTGTCAGAAGAATTGGCTGTTCCATATAACAAAGAAAATAACCATCCTGCTGCGCTTTCAACTTCTAGCTATGGTGTAAATAGATTCGAGCTTCTGAAGGCCAACTTCAACTGGCAGCTTTTGTTGATGAAACGGAATTCATTTGTCTATGTCTTTAAGTTCATTCAGGTACTGATGATCAGAATTATTAACAAATGAAATGAATTTTCCTAACCATTTATTCTATCAATAATATTTTATAAATATCTTTGATGATATACGAATAAGCTAAACCTACTGTAGCAAAGTAATACGTGACAAGGAGCATGAGTCTTCTCAAAAGGCCAGATCAGATTATGTTTGATACTTTTTTTTAAAAAATTTACTACTTCGGTACTTCTTGCTCTGTCGTTTCGCTAAATTTTGTATCAGGACAAAAATACCCTCCATGAGTATGTCATTCTAATGTGGTCATGAGATTCTGGATTCCTTGATATTACTTTTTTAGGCTTTAGGTCTGTAAGTTTTGGAAGAAAACAAAACATTATCCAGATATTTTAATCAGGTTCTGATATGGAGCTTTGAATTGGTATTTTTAGCTTTGGGTATAAACATCTTGTATATGGTAGTTTCCATGCTTCATCAATTAGATATTTTGAATTGATCTAATGTAGCCGCTGCTGCTTTGTTTGCAGCTTCTGCTTGTTGCTCTTATCACAATGACGGTGTTCTATCGATCAACAATGCACCGTGAGACAGTGGATGATGGGATTGTCTATCTTGCGGCACTATATTTTGCAATATTAATGATCCTATTCAATGGCTTCACTGAAGTTTCATTGTTAATTACAAAGCTTCCTGTGCTTTACAAACACAGGGACTTGCACTTCTATCCACCCTGGACCTACACACTTCCTTCTTGGCTTCTAAGTGTTCCAACTTCAGTAATAGAATCAGCGATGTGGGTGATTGTTACTTATTATGTTATTGGCTATGATCCACAAATTAAGAGGTATTGGCTCGATCTGTTTATATATGCACTTTATGGTTAGAGGCTGCATTTTGATTGGCCTTTATATATATGTCCCTGCAAAATCTGAATTTTATATGTGCCCCATGTAAGTCTGCCCTTTTCTAATCTAGGAAGTCATCCATTAAATGGGTAAGGCTGGGCTTTTATAGGTAAAAGCATTTTAAAGGGTGGATTTTGTAAGCAGAAGGGTAAATGTTTAAGATATTTAAGTTTTTTAATTGTGCATATGAATTCCAAGATGTTGCAGAGACGTATTATGTAGATATCCTTTGCACTAAAAAATCTCATGTATATTTGTTCATCTGCAGATTCCTTGCCCAATTCCTGCTGCTTTTCTTTTTGCACCAAATGTCTTTGGCTCTTTTCCGGGTGATAGCATCTTTGGGTCGAAATATGATAGTTGCTAACACCTTTGGATCGTTTGCAATGTTGGTTGTCATGATTCTTGGAGGGTTTATCATTTCCAGAGGTTGGAACTTTCTCCAAGACCTCTTCTTTTGGGTCCTTTTCTTTGATTGTGACTGGATGTTATTTCTTCTAATGGAACTTTTTGTTGAACTATAACAGATAGTATACCAGTCTGGTGGATCTGGGGATATTGGATCTCTCCACTAATGTATGCCCAAAATGCTATTTCAATAAACGAATTCCTAGGGCATTCTTGGGACAAGGTAATGCACATGTGTGAACAAGTTGTCAGTACATAGTATCTCTCAGTGTCATCTGCTTTTGCTTTTTAACCACTAAAGCTCTATGTTCTTGAAATAGATTTGCATCTATTACCATGTCAATTTTGTTATTAGTAAGAAGGCATAATAATTGTTCTATCTGCTAGTGGACATCTATTTTAAGCTTGTAGAATTTAGATCTGATCTTATCTGTTCTAACTATATTCTAGTGGCAGAGTTCTTACTGATAAAAAAAATTGTTTTTTAATTACATTCTTTATATTCTCGTATTAGGTGCAAAAAATTTTAGTTGTTGCACTTTTGCATCATAACAATGTGCTATTATTTCCTATTATTGCAGAAAGTTGGAAAGAATGGCGTTCCATTAGGTGTAGTAGTACTGAAGAGCTACGGTTTATTTTCAGAAAGTTATTGGTACTGGATTGGCGTAGGTGCCTTGTTTGCTTACACAGTCATACTCAATATCCTATTCACCTTGTTCCTGACTTATCTTAACCGTAAGCTCTATCCGTCCTGTGCCAATGCATTTCATGCTTGATATTAACTTAAGGCTAATTTTCTTTTGGTTAAATTTAATTAGCACTTGGAAGGCAACAAGCTGTTGTTTCAAAAGATGAAATTCGACAGAGAGATCAAAGGAGAAAAAGGGAGAGAATTGCTGTCGAGCTAAGATCCTATTTGCGCTCAGACTCACTTACAGGTCTGTTGAACTATCCCGACTGAGTAGTATAGCTATTTACTTCCTTTGCTTTGTCTCATACTTGGTTTTGAACTACCTTAACTAACTTTCTGATAAATAGCTTCTCTTCTTTTCCTCAGGAACAAATTTGAAGGAGAAGAAGGGCATGGTTTTACCTTTTCAACCTCTTTCCATGTGCTTTCAGGACATTAATTACTATGTGGATGTGCCTGTGGTAAGTTTATGCTGCTACATGTCCTACTTTTGCTGTCTGGTAAAATTATATATTTATTCATTCTTATCCAGTTTTGCTAGCAGGAACTGAAAAAGCAAGGGATAGTGGAGGATCAACTACAACTACTAGTGAATGTAACTGGGGCATTTAGACCTGGAGTACTTACTGCACTCGTTGGGGTTAGTGGTGCTGGTAAAACTACCCTTATGGATGTTTTAGCTGGTCGAAAGACTGGAGGACTCATAGAAGGAAGCATCATGATCTCTGGCTATCCTAAAAACCAAGAAACTTTTGCTAGGATTTCTGGTTATTGCGAGCAAAATGATGTGCATTCTCCATGTGTGACAGTTATTGAAGCACTACTTTTCTCTGCCTGGCTTAGGTTGCCTTCTCATGTTGACTTAGAGACTCGAAGGGTAATGCTTTAACTATACTGTACAGTGTTGTGCTCGTTTCTAAACTTAATTAATAAGTTTTTCACATACATATTTCTGCAGAATCATTTATCTACATAAATACCACTGGAAACCCTGATTCATCATATATATCCCTGAAAAAGTGCTGTTTTCACAAAAATAACTTCACCTTTGTGCAGTCGTCTAAATCATAGGGCCGGAAGTTGGCTTTGTATTAGAAAACTGCCCAACAGGGATTTTGTAAGCTCAGGGGTACCTCCTGCAGAAATTAAGTTTTTGAAAAGCATCTATGAAAGTGCAGATTTTGCAAGCGTAGCTCTAATCGTCGTGATACTTTTACTATTCTTTTTTGTTGTCTCATGGAACACTTTTTCTTTGCAGATTTTTGTAGAGGAGGTGATGGAACTTGTTGAGCTCAATAGATTAAGCGGTGCCCTTGTTGGCTTACCAGGGGTGAATGGTTTGTCCACAGAACAACGGAAAAGGTTGACCATAGCTGTAGAGCTAGTAGCAAATCCTTCCATTGTGTTCATGGATGAACCTACATCAGGATTGGATGCCAGATCTGCAGCCATCGTGATGAGAACTGTGAGAAATATAGTTAATACCGGGCGGACCATTGTCTGCACGATTCATCAACCAAGCATAGACATTTTTGAATCTTTTGATGAGGTTGTTCTCTTTCTTTACCTATTACACAGTTTGTCAGTATTGAAGTTGCTTTATATTATTAGGTTGTTTCTGACTCTAATATTAGAACTGTATATTACTTGGCACCTGCATTTTTTTTGAGTGAGCATCATTGTTCCTTCTTTATAAATAACCCCACTGGTTGCATGTTCTTAAGTTCAATTTTCTTCCTTAAATTATATTCTAATCAACCAGCATGCTGATTATAAGAATATATGACAGTTTAGGTATCATGTATGACATACTAACATTATGTAGTGATGTTATACTAACATGTCTGGCATGCCGGAATGTCCCAATTGTCCCTGATTACTTGCACATTCTGTACATGTTCAGCTCTTGTTTATGAAGCGTGGTGGAGAACTTATATATGCTGGTCCTTTAGGACCAAAGTCTCGCAAGCTAATTGATTTCTTTGAGGTACGTTATCTGCCATGCACTTGTTAATCATTCAAATTATTTAAAAAATTACCACTTTGACTCAGTTTTGTTAACTTTTCATCCATAGGCAATTCCTGGAGTGCCCAAGATTAAGGATGGGTATAACCCTGCTGCATGGATGCTCGAGGTGACTAGTCCTATAATGGAAAATCGTCTTGGTGTGGATTTTGCAGATTACTATCGACAATCCAAGTTATTCCGGTATAATATTATTATGTTGTTTGTTTATTACTTAGGGCTTCGCAACCTTTCTTGTCATTTTGACTCTGTCAATCTATATTTCTCCAGCCAAAACAGAGAAATGGTTGAAAATTTAAGCAAACCAAACAGCGATTCGAAAGAGCTTAGTTTTCCAACCAAGTATGCACAGCCGTTGTTTTCCCAGTATCTTGCTTGCCTGTGGAAGCAGAACTTGTCATATTGGAGGAATCCTCAATATACAGCAGTTCGTTTCTTTTATACAGTTGTCATTTCCCTGATGTTTGGTACAATCTGCTGGCAATTCGGTTCAAAAAGGTATACTTCTCTCAGAGCGCTTGTATAAAAGCATTCATCTTCCTCGATCTAAATTGTTGGTTAGAGAATAATTGCGTTTATAAGATGTACATTATTACGTAAATTCTGTTATTTGATTTGGTTGGTTGAATGTCAAGATCATCGAAAAAACATGGAGGTACTGGGGTTAGCTATTCGCAAATTATCACAGCTACCCAATATATCTTGTGTAGGTTTAAAATATTTTTGCTAAACACCGTGTAGTTTTAAAACTGAAAATAACCACTGGCATGGGATTAAGCAAATGGCTGATATTGGCAGAGAAGCAACAATAAATTAGAGAGTCGGAGGAATTTTTCTCCTTAAAGAACAATAAAACCTTTCTTAAACTAATGAAATATTATTCTCTTCATTTTATGTTTCATTCGGTTATTTACAAAACACTTACTGTTCTGAAATCGACAGGGAGACCCAACAAGATATCTTCAATGCCATGGGATCAATGTATGCTGCTGTCTTGTTCGTCGGAATTACAAATGCTACTGCCGTTCAGCCTGTGGTTTCCATTGAAAGATTCGTCTCTTATAGAGAGAGGGCGGCCGGGATGTATTCAGCTTTTCCATTTGCATTAGCTCAGGTCTGATCCATCAAGAACTCACATTTCCAACATTGTAATGGCTCAATAACCTAATTATGAGTTTACAACATCTTTTTTTTTTGGGGGCAGGTTTGTGTCGAGTTCCCATATGTACTGGTACAAACCCTAATCTATGGCACCATATTCTACAGTTTGGGCTCATTTGAGTGGACGATGACCAAGTTCTTGTGGTACATCTTCTTTATGTATTTCACATTGCTGTACTTCACCTTTTTTGGCATGATGACGATAGCAATTACTCCAAACCAGAGTGTTGCACCGATAATTGCTGCTCCATTCTACACACTCTGGAATCTCTTTAGTGGATTTTTGATCGTACGGAAGGTAAGAGAGCGAACTTACACATGTATTATCATTCTTTATTATCGTTTTGGTTGCGTTGCTCTTATCCTCTTGTTCCAATTAGTGCCTTAAAAGAACATGATCCCTCTGCTAGCAGTTCCTGTTGTCAAGATTCTTTCAGGAAACTTCTATATTTTCAGGCTCTTTTAGCCATTTAATTAGGTTGGCCTCCTCGCCTACCAGTTGCCTTGGCTAACTGCTCGATACGAATATAGAGAGAGGCTATCAAACTAAGGGGCTGTTTGTACGCATGAATATCTTGCTCTACTTGATCTCTATGTTTTGCGCAAGTTAACCCTTGGTGCAAATCTGGATTACTCATTTTATTGTTGTCTCTTTTTTTTTTTAATCTGTGCATATTCATCAGGCTGCTGATTTCCTTAGAAAACCACTTTTCTTTGCTCCACTAAAAATCTGCCCAAAAAAAGTTTTCTTTTTTTCTCTCAAAAAAAAAAAAAAAAAAATCTTTTTTGGTGTTCTAAATTGCCTTAACCGTTCAACATTATGGTATGTGCTTGTCTTGCATCTCACAGCTATTGTTTCTATAGCTGTTCCTTTTGACTTCAGGTAGAAAAATTTATGCAACTTGTTTTTGCTCATTGCAGAGGATACCTGGTTGGTGGAGATGGTATTACTGGGCCGATCCAATATCATGGACTCTGTATGGGCTTCTCACCTCCCAATTTGGCGACATCAAGAAGCCCATGAAGCTTTCGGACAGCACTCATTCGGTAAACGTAAGTACTTTCCTGAGGGTTCACTTTGGATATCGGCATGAATTCTTAGGCTTTGTTGCAATTATGGTGGTTGGTTTCCCTGTAATTTTTGCTATGGTGTTCGCCCTAGCAATCAAGTTCCTCAACTTCCAAAGAAGATGAGAGAAAGAGAGAAAGGCGAAGAGTTCGAATACAATTTGGACCTTCATTGCTAATAATCCTCCATTAGTAATTGAATATTGGACAAAAAAGTACGAAGGAAATGTATAGCAGCCATATTATTCGTACAAGGAAAATATTCTTGGTTTTCTTTTTTTAAGGATCCTGGTGAATGAATTAAACTAGCCTTTAAACTTCAAGTTAATTGGTAGGAGTACCACAGGCTAGTTGCTTGTTTAATATCACTTTTTATAGTTACTGGGTTGTTTTATATATTCAGAGAAAAATTTGTAGTATGGTTCATGCGAACCAGAAGGAGCACGTGTAACGCTGTTACTGCTTTCTCTTGGAATTAGCAACTGTGCATCCCATATGGTTTCTGAAAAATATTCTTTGTTTTACTGTTAATGAATAGTCTCGTCGGCCGATCCAAAAGATATATATTCTCCTTCTCAAATTAACCTACTTTTCCATGCATCCTCTCAATCTCAAAGAGTTACTACGTACATTTCCTCGATTCGTTACGTACGTATGTTAAGTTTTATGATCTCTATTGCAGTACCTCAAAAGATCTTTTGGGTTGTTTTGTTTCATTTTGTGGTAGAATATGTATTTGCACGCATATGCGCGCTTCTGGAGTTCTAAATCTACAGCTAACATCTCACACCCATCCAAACTAGGAACATAGTATACGTCCAAATTGTGTGTATTATCCACAAGCTGTTTTGGTTAGGCAACATGAAACGTATTCCACTTGACCACATGACTTGGAAAAAGATATTAGAGAACTCAGTGTGGAACACGTGGAGTATGATGTATATATAGATGACTTGACCACATGCCTTAGCATTTATCCACAGAAAATTTGCCTAGTAACCTATATATAATCATGTTCTTGTCATTCTTCTACAGATCATCATAGTATTAAACCACTTCCCATATTTCTGGATTAATAAAAACATATATATATGTATAACAATTAACTCCACTACATTCTAAATAGTAAGGTATATTCTTGTGGCAATAATTGACTCAATGATGAGCTCACTACGTACAAGCAGAATCCCAACTTAATAAGCTATCTTATATAGCAATGCCACTTTGGCTAATTTCTTTGTCACAATAGGATTAAACAAACTCTCCACTTTCCATTAGATGACAACACATGATACAAGAGAAAAAACCAAGTCCCCCACATAATGCCACTCCTCCTTTTAACAATTCCACTAAGAGGGGGGGCCCTCTCTGTGAAGATTCTAGAGAAGTTTCACCATTTCCAAAGAGGTAACTGAGGAGAGGAATTGGACAAGGCAAAAGGCCAGGGGTGTTTTTTGTCCATGCTATGTGTAGGTGGGGTATCATACATCATATATAAATATATATATAGTGTGGGTTTGTGATGCAAGGGGTTAAGAGAATCAGTTATCCAATTAAATGGCTCATCCTATGGATGGTTTAGGGGATTAAGGACAAGACAAGGGCACATGGCAATGGAGTGTGCATTGCCTCTCCTCTCTATTGGTAGATTTTATTTTATTTTTTTCTTTTTTAACCTCTCTAAACATGGAGACTGTTGAAGACTCCCAAAGTGTTCTCATCGATCCTTTTCTTTTTTCGGTAGAAAAAAAAAAGAGCTCTTAAAATTATATTTTTCTTTTCTGATCTAAAACCTTAGTTCTTAAAGTTTGTTATGGAAGACAAATTAAGTTGTTCCATTATCCTATCTCATCTACAGGGGGAAAAAAAAACAAAAAAAAACCACACATTAATGTGATGTTAGCTAATTACTTCAATAATGATGGTGACATTGTGTCTTTTTTCTGACTTTAGACTTATATATACGTGGACTTAATTGTTATAAAGGATATATTTTAGAGGCAAATTCTTAAAACTAAGACTCTGATCAGTATGTGATTGTTGAAATCGTAGTTAATACCCCCCCCCCCCCCCCCCCCCCCCCCCACCAAAAAAAAAACCCTTCGATCTCTTTTAACCTTGTCTTTTCTTTTTCTTTAATTCACTCAAGTTGTTCCTCCTCTTGTCAGGTATTCACTGTTTCTTCCTTTGTCTACAAGTCCAACACTACAATCCAACACTCTCACTTTAAGAACGCCAGTGGATGTCAATTAATACCAACCTTCACATATTTTGTCACCATGCACCCCATCTCCTCATGCTTATTCCTCCCCACCTGCCATAAGTATATACTTCCATTAGTGCCAATTTGATACATGCATGATAGGGATATATATATATATATATATATAAAGGTACAGATCCATCTAAATTTGCTCTAATGAAAAGGGTATGTGTGTACAGTAATGGAAAAAAAGGCTAGGTTTAGTCATGTGCAACACACATGCATGGATAGGCAACTTGCAATTTCCTTTGTTGGTTGTCATGTGCCTGTTCTCTTCCTCTTGGTCATGTAGTCCATATACTGAACTCCTCACATGGTGAGCCTCCACTAAAGTGATCATCAAATGAAGTGATAATTATACATATTTATCTCATGCATTCTTTTGTCTTCATGTTTATTATGGGCTACTCCTTAATTCTAAGCTTGACTAAGGCTTGACTTACTATATATCCAACAAGCTGGTTTTTAGCTAGCTTGTGACAACCTGTATGGCTTAAGCTTAACTTACTTTATTTGGCAACGTAGTTGGAATATATATATATATATACATACATGAGTGCATTATGCAGCTTAGCTTTTTTGATTCAGGTGAAGTAAATACTATAAATGAATTGGAACATAAATACTTTATTTGGTTATCTAGTACTAGCTAGGAGTGGGTGGTGGGTGAATGGATGTGAAATTGTGAATATTGTATCAGGGCATGGAGGTGAATAGAGAAGTTTGGATCGCATGTGGTAAATGCGATAAGAGAGAGAGAGAGAGAGAGAGAGAGAGAGAGAGAGAGAGAGAGAGAGAGAGAGAGAGAGAGAGAGAGAGAGAGGGGTTAATTGTTTGATGTGTAAGTGTCAGAGTCTAGTGGTCCTTTTACTGATTGATCTAATGTATCATCCAATGCATGCATGTAAGGCTAGAGTCTAGTGCGAACTGCGTTATAAAAAAAACCAAGCTGTACGTAGTACATTATGCCCTTAGAAGTGCAGAGTATGCTGCAGATTTGGATGATCAATCAATCATGATTAGAAATATTTTCTGTTCATAGTTGGAAGAAAATTCGGAAAAATATTCTTTTCATATATTTTCTTGGACTTTTCAGCCAATTAATCAAAATGCAAGACATAATGCCTTAAATTACAAAGTTAATTTCTACATTTACTAGCGATTGGAGAGGATTATACTACCTACCCAAAATGGATTTATATTTTCTATTTTCATTTAATAGGAACTTTTGAGACTTCTCCACTCTCAGCTACTTAAATTCTATTTCTATTAAGAAACAAGAGAACCTTTTATATAATTTTTTTTTAAAAAAAAACAAGAGAAATAAATGAAGGGCTTGATGGTTGGTACTTGAGGTCTCAAGTTCGAAGTCTAATTACAGCCGGTAGCATGCTATTTTTCTCTCTCAAAAAAAAAAAGAGAAAGTAAAAAAGAAACAGTTACTACATCTAAAATTATCACGGTACTACCAGAAGAAATAGGTCTCCAAATTTGAATTGTACTTGGATCGTAAGGACGTACGTATTCATGCATGGACACCTACATATATGCTTGATTAAAGGAAAAACCTCTGAAAATCAAAGTTAAAGGGTAATTGGAATTTGATTGTAGAAAATCAAGCTTCTAAATCTCCCTAAAACGTTTCTTTTTAAAAAAAAAAAAATGTCTAAATTTATTTGACGGACTAATTAGTACTCATTTGGCCCAACTTCTATGCGCCAAACAAGTTACGATCATAAATAATTAATGAGCACTAAACAACACGCAAAATAAGGGAGGCCGAGCGGGCGCTTAACCTATAATAAAAGCTCACGCATCGACACTCACGTGCATCACGCATGCAATTGGTGGCTTATCATTAATCCTCTCAATTAAAGACATGCATTACGACAAACCTTTTCTTTTCTCACCACAGCAGAGCAACTACGTCTCTCACGTCTCAACCATGGAATCACTCCACGCAACGGTTCAATGTAACGCTGCGGGCCCCGCGCGTCAGTGAGACAGCCGTACGTGAGATATATAATTCTATAACGCGTCGACGTGGCGGGCTCTCGCTGTGTCCACTTTTAGTTCCACGTCACCATCCCATATGGTTTTATTTGGAAAAATAGATGAATGCGGGAATAAGTTAAGAAAATCTAAATTTGAAATCAGATAAAAGAAAGAAAGTGTTAATATTTTTCTTCATCAAACAAAAATAAAAATATAAAAAAAAAAATGGATTTCTCAGGATTTTCACAACACCCGATCAATATCCGCACCGTCACATTGCTTGTGCTGCGGTACAATGTACACGCCACTTTGTGTACTCCCCCGACCCCCCTCTCCCACGATGCACGACCGTTTCTTTCTAACTGAACATTCTCCTCTCCTATTTATCCCACATATTTTGTCCTATATACTTTTAATTAATTACCCACTCCGCCTCTCCCCCACTAATTAAATTCGATTCAATTAATAATAATTTAAGTAGTGGCTACTCCCCAGTCCACATAATCCCCGTCTATATAAACAAACACCCAATATCTCATTCCCCACAACCGTCTTATTACTTCATCTTCTTCTTCTTCTTCTTCTTCTTATCCTCGCTCTCGCTCTCGCTCTCCTATTCCCTACACGCTCGGGCACCAACCCAAAATAAAAATGCCTGCTCTTTCGCAATCCCCGCACCACTTCGACCTGGGCTCGGCCCGCCACGTCCCGGAGTCGCACTTGTGGTCCGATTCGGCCGACCACCCGGTGGCCGGCCCGACCGACGACGCGGTGCCCGTCGTCGACTTGACGGCCGGGGACGCCGCGGAGGTGGTGGGCCGGGCCTGCGAGGAGTGGGGGGTGTTCCAGGCCACGGGCCACGGCGTGCCGGCCCAGCTCCTCGACCGCGTGGAGGCCCAAATCCGCCGCCTCTTCGCCCTCCCGGCCCACGACAAGCTCAGGGCCGCGCGGTCCCCGGATAACGTCTCCGGCTACGGCCTCGTCCCCATCTCCTCCTTCTTCTCCAAGCTGATGTGGTCCGAGGGCTTCACCATCGCCGGCTCCCCCCTCGACCACGCCCGCAAGCTCTGGCCCCACGACCACTGCTCCTTCTGGTACGCTCCCCATGCATGCACACGTGCATGCTTCCCTCCCAATAATAATAATAATATTTGAATGTACTTGACGAGTCAGTATTTTACTATACAACAGTAAAAATAAATAACCCAGTACTCCAGTATTATTATTTTAAATAACATATTTATTTACTTAGTAAATTTTTTTTATGCAGCGACGTAATTGAGGAATACAACAAGGTAACGAGGGATCTAGCCGGGAGGCTACTGCGGCTGATGCTGCTCTCCCTGGGCCTCACCGAAGAGGACGTCAATTGGGCCGGGCCAACGGGGGAGTTCGGTGATATGAGCACTGTTATTCAGCTCAACTCGTACCCGGCCTGCCCCGACCCAGACCGGGCCATGGGCCTCGCCGCGCACACCGACTCGAGCCTCTTCACCATCCTCTTCCAGAACCGCATTAGCGGGCTCCAAGTCCTCCGGCCGACGGGCCGTGCCGGGCCGGCCCACTGGGTCACGGTCCGACCGATCCCCGGAGCTTTCGTCGTGAACGTCGGGGATCTGCTCCACATCCTGTCCAACGGCCGGTTCAAGAGCGTCGTCCACCGGGCCGTCGTGAACCGGACGGCCCACCGGGTGTCGGCCGGATTCTTCTGCGGCCCGCCGCATAATATTAAGGTGGCGCCGCTGGAGAAGCTTATGGAGCCCACTAAGGGCCCGGCTTACCGGGCCGTGACGTGGCACGAGTATTTGGGCCTGAGGAGGAAGCTCTTCGACAAGGCGCTACAATCGATAAAGATATCCGAGGAGAAGTGGGAGGATCACAGTAACAACAACAACAACAACAACAACACCAACAACAACACCAACAGCAGCAAAGCTTCCTCTGTAATCACTTGTGTTTAAGGTTTTTGTATTTGAAAGGACTATAGGATTGAATATGGAACGGAATTATAAGATGGACTGAAGATTGATTGACACCGGTAAATACTAGGTAGAGAGAGAGAGAGAGAGAGGGGAGATATTATTGCCTGAACCTTGTCCACCGTGGGCCGGTATTCTTTTTAAATGCAGTTTTAGGAGCCTCTGACCTGGTACAAGTCTCATCCTCATTTAGAAAAAAGTCTAAAATGTGGCCGTTGCACCATATTACCCATCATAGTGGTTTTTAAAAAAATAATATTATTATACTTTTTTTCTCAAATAATTAAAATAATTTGATCAGTTGAAACATATATGATATATGATGCCACTGTTACATAGAAAACCGTCACTGAAGGATGTGATCTAAAATACCAAAATAAATCAGCTCTAATTCACACAGTACCTCCAGTGTACATAGAAATTTTAGCCCGGTACAAGAGATAAAACTTTGGTAAGTTATACAAATCATATTAAAAATTTGAAGATCTATTTTTCATACAAAAAACAGTTGCTTTCTTGTAACCCTTAAGTTCTCGCAGTTTTTTTAATTTATATAGCGTTGTAGAGGTTGCAAACTACATCAAGCAAAGTTATACTTAGATCTTAAGCCCTTTAACATGAAGAACTATGGACTGGCTCTAGACTGATGTGGTGGAGCGTGTCCAAACAATAATGTACGGAGAGGTTGGGCTAGGGGCGGCAACAAAAAGCTAGCCCAATAATCACTTGTTGATTGTAATACCAGTACAACCCTCTCAATCAATAATCAATATTTATTTTTACTAGTTTTATCATTCCCTTCTTTTCAAATAAATTATGCGAAATAGAATTATACTTCTTAAATTAAAGGTTGTAAATTTACAACTTTTTTAGATTGTAGATTTAAAATTTTTCGGTGATAAAAGGACTGTATCAAATCGAAATGAGAGAGAGGCGGGGGTGGGGACGTAAGTAAAGGGCCGAATGCGGACAAGACGTCGTTGTCGGTACGTTGTCTTTGTTTGCGGAATAAAATAAGGGGAGGGGGTGGGGACGAGATTTGAAGGGATATCGCGTTTGAAATCGGGTGCAAATGGGACAGCAGAAGCGACGGTTCACCCATGGTCCCAGATCACCATACAACAACGATTCTCTTCCCATCGGAAGGAGACAACAAATAAATGGTTTTCGAAATAAAAATAACATTTTATGTTTTTTCCTCTCTTCTTAAACCATTCGACAAACAAAAAAGAATCCAAGGAAAAGGGAAAAAAAAGATATTTATGGACGAGTATAATTAAGAACATGCATGGAGCATAACCACGCATTTACTTCTCTTCTTTCTAAAAACACATGGGCTGAAGTACTAGCTACCAGTTAGATATATCTACATATATTTTTTGAATAAATCAAAAAAACATATCGAATAAAATATTTATACATCCAAACAAAATTTATAAAATATTTGGTAGAATAAAGACAGAATAGAGGGGTAATTATTTTAATTTTTTTTTTTTGAGAGAAAGGTAGCATGTTACCCACTTAGTTTATTTAAAAAAAATAAACTTAGCTGAAAATATAAATCAACTAGGATTCAAACTTGGAATCTCAGATACCAACCACCAAGCCCTTTGCCACTTGTACTAGGGAAAATCAGTAATAGTGGGGTAAACTACTGTTATTCCATCATCATTCTTCAACCAAATAGTATCTTATAAAATTAGGCTACTATACTATTAATAGTACCAAGCACTTGGTGCTATTAGATTTTCGGCCCTTGGATGAAGAGATGTGCGGTTAGGATGATAGTGATATACTAGGGTTGAGTAGATGGTTGGTTGAATAATATAACCTAACGGGTAGAAATAGTCAAAGTGGTAGATCTAATGGCGAAAAATTTGATAGCAGTAAACACTAAATACTATCGATAATATAGTAGCCGGACTCATATCTTAAAAATCGAGGGAGATGAATGATTGCATAGTTTCAAAGCCTAGTCCTCGTCCTTTTCAAACTTCTTTAGCTACATACAAGGCACTAAATAGTTAGACACTAATAATGCCATATGTATGTGTAAGACTGATATTGGGGAATCATAATGTGATAATACCATAAATATGAAGGTGGTGCAGAGTCGCAATAATTCATGTATGATGGATGATTAGGGCCGGGTTGGAGCGAAAGTAACAACATGTTGGAGAGTGATGGGATGGGTTTCAGGGGGCTACGTGGGACTTTCGGATGCCTTTTTGTCTTGCGCCTGTCCTGGAACTGTGCGACTCACAAAAGAGACCTCCTACACTCTGGCCCACCAAAAAAAAAAAAAAAAAAAAACTCCACCTTGTAGTGAGTTGTGGGGCCCCGCTTGTTAATCAAGATGTTTGATTAATTTCTTAAGCCCACAGTTTCATTTTAATTATTATTTTTACACCCAATTAGCTTGTTACGAGGTGCAGTACTGCAATTTGGATACACGGTGTGCGCTGCTGGAGAATAAGTTAGAATTTTATATCAACCTTTTAGCGCAACAAAAGTTTTATGCCCCTAAAGCCTAGTTGCTCAACTCATTTATTCTAGCTAACTTTATTTCTCTAATAAATAAAGTAGATAGTGTGCTATTTTTTTTAAAAAAAACAAAACAGAAGTTTTATGCCTTTTTCTTCGGCAAACATTAGTGTGTGAGACGGTGGCAATTGAAACTAGAAGAAGAAATAAAAAAAACAAAACAGAAGTTTTATGCCTTTTTCTTCGGCAAACATTAGTGTGTGAGACGGTGGCAATTGAAACTAGAAGAAGAAAATATTTTCAATAACCACTTTCTCTTTGAAGTAGTTAATTCGGTAGAAGCTAAAAAGTGCAAAACTTAGAAGTTCATATTTTAGAAGACATAAATAATGGTTGCTTATTTCAATTTTTTTTTTTCTTTTTTGATGTGAGCAGGGATTAATCCCCATGCATGTTATTAGAGAATTTCAACCTAGATCTTCTTATATATGAAAAAACACTTGGAGATTTCATTTATTGGTCAAAATGCTTGCTCTCTCAGTGCAGGAGAGAGTATGCAAGAGCATGAAAGGAAAAATGGTGGGTGGTGGCAAACCATCATATCTTAGACCAGAAATTATTAAAAGGTGAAGGATATCCTTCCTACGTAAGAGATGCGGAAAGAATTGATATCTCATATCACTGCACATCAAAAGAAATAAGAATGCAAAATTTGTGTCTGCTAATTGTCGATCTCTCACTCTCATGGTACTGCGCATAGCAATCCTTTTGGATTTGATCATACATGGATAACCATTTGGACTCACCGAGGGCCAAAATCAAAAGTTGATTGCTATATCTAATCCAATGGACGGTAGTGTGCGCGCAAGGACGTGCTATCCACCATCCAATTCCCCATCAAACAATTGACATGCTTTTAAGAACAGCCGAAAGCAAAAGTAAAATGTCTATCAAATTAAAAAAAAAGTCACTGATCGTACTTAGCAAAGCTGGCTAATTAAGAATTTGGTAGTTGATACCCGAAGATCCAAATTCGAAACCTAATTACTTTACATTTCTATCCGTTTCTTTTTAATGTACATAAGTAATTAGAAAAATTCAATAACAGCAATTAAATAGACGATAAGAATCAATTAATAGCTTGTACTGTATTGAGCTTTAGATTCTACTGATTTGCCAGCTAACCTCTGACACACTCGGCGGCTCCAAATAGTTGCAATCAGGGATACAGAACAGACACTATTATGAAAAAAAAAAAAAAATGCTTCATGTGTCTCAAATATATTTCCTAGTATTTCTGGTAAAATCAGTTTTGTATGCAAGATAATTTATAATTAGTCCGGCTTTTCGTATGCATGATAATTTATATTTTTTAGCAGTTGTTTTGTGTACAAAAATTGATCTACTAATTATATTTTGTGTAAATTCTGAAATATATAAAGTATTAGTTTATCCAAATCTAAGTTGAGTGGCTTAATAGGATAGGAGTAGACGAATTAGTAGAAAAGTTATTAGTTTAGAAGTTGTATCTAGATACAATTCACCCCCCACTGTGAATACAAATCATTGAGAATATGACAGAGGAAAAGACAAAAATATGGAAAGAAACCGATTATCAAAGCGCACCTTACTAGTGAAAGATATGAACAAGACCAAGCTCCTAATGTAGCACTTTTTCTATATTCCTTTTGCTGTACAGACATATATATAATTCATTAAGAAAGCTGTTGCATAATGGTTGAAAATTTTGACAACGATTAAGACTAGGTTCTGTAGATCTTAGATGATATGCTATTTAAAACAAGCCAAATTAACAAACTGGAAAAAAAATTATAGGAGGAGGCAGTTATGCATAGTATGGAGCCTTCACAAAAAGAAAATAACATGATAACATTAGAAATTGTAATTTAAAATAAGATGTTGTCGAAAAAATATAAAATTTTATCTCTACGAACTTCAAATGCCTAAATTAATTTTAATGGTATGGATTGTTGATTTGAGCACTCTAAGATTAAAAATAATACTATAATACCGGAGTACTCGTACTATGGATAGTATGATATATATGTAAGTTAAAATAAAAAGTAGTTTGTAAAGAAGTAGTTTGTTCAATATATTGTTAGGGTTTTTTAAAATTTTCAATTTAATATTCAGAAAAAATTGTATTTGAATATCGTGGTTTCGAGAGCTGATAGTTGTTCTTTTGGTGTCAATAAATTTAATAAAAAATAAATTAGAAAAAATTACTTTTTTAATTTTTGTGATAAAAAATATATAAAATAGAAAAAAAATGAAAGTTAAAAAAATAAAATAAAATAAAATAAAGTAACAAATTAAAACTGGAAAGTGAGTCCACTGGGTCACTTCCCAGTTATTATGTTTTTTTAAAAAATTATAAATGATAACAAAAAAAATAGAGCAAAAAGAGTCAAAAATAAAAACTTGATAAGGGAGCCCATCGGCTCCCTTCCCAAGATGTGTTGTTATTTTTTTAATACAATGAGAACAAAAAAAAAAGTAAAAAAATAAATCTAAAATATATAAAAAATAAAAATAATAAAAAGTAATAAAAAATAAACCTGAGAAGGGACAAATTGTTGTTTCTTGAAAAGTATATATATATATATATATATATATATATAGGCTAGGGCTACTATACTCTTATGAGTATTAATTCCTTTGTACTCATAAATTTTTGGCCGTTGGATGAAGGGATATGTGGTTAGGATGATAGTGGTCCCTTAGGGTTGAGTGGGTAGTTGGTTGAATAGTATGATCTAACGGGTGGAAATGGTCAAAGGGGTAAATCTAACGGCAAAAAATTTATGGGTACAAAGAGGTCTATACTCATAAGAATATAGTAGCCGAACTCTCTCTCTCTCTCTCTCTCTCTCTATATATATATATAGAGTCCGGCCGGTATACTATCGGTAGCACAGAGGCCTCCGTGCTACCAAGTTGTTTTCAATGATGTGGCTTCCAAATCGACGATCGGCTCCGTTAGACTTGATCTACACTATTAAAAATATTTGGAAACTAAATTTCATAATTTTTCGACATCATTTCGCTAGTGATCAAAATGTCTCAAAATTGACAATTTTAATGGTCGATGTGATGCGTTTGTAAATTTAACGGTGTAAAACAATCCAAATCTGATGAAATTTTTATAGAATTTTTTTTCACTATTTAGACTAAGATCAGTACCTCTAATCTTAAATTCAAGTCTTTTATTATCATTTTTAATAATATTTTTATTTTCAGCCGTTCATTTTTAGACGATTCGTTTAATAGGTAAATGATGTCGAAAATTTATGGAATTTAGTTTTCAAATACTTTCAATAGTGTTGATCAAATCTAACGGAGCCGATCGTCGATTTGGAAGCCGCATCATTGAAAACAACTTGGTAGTACGGAGGCCTCCGTGCTACCGATAGTATAGCAGCAGCCTAACTCTCTCTCTCTCTCTCTCTCTATATATATATATATAATTTATTTGATTGTTTTGAGAAGTTTTACAACTTTTAGCGAAAAACCTAAAGCAAAACTGAAAACTGCTGAAACATTTCATTTTGGCGAAAAACTGATTTCGAAACTGAAATTGAGGTCTTGAGCAATGTTATAATTGGTAGGAGCTCAAGGTGTAGCAACTGTCTTAGGTGCTGTATGGATTGAAAACACTCATGAATAAGGACAAGGAATTAAATCCTGGCCTAGGACTTTTGGGCCCTTGCATCAGCGCGAGTTAGTAGTTCCAACTCATCCATTGACAACAGAAACTTTAAAATATATTCTTCCCACATTTGCCAAAGTATTATTATCTTTTACTCTCATACTACCTGTGGAGGGCAATATGTTGTGTGGGAATGATGACAGGGGCACCTATTTCATGTTTTTACCTGCATACGAAATGAGGCCCTCAAGAAATTTTACGTGTGATTTGGAAGCGGGAAAGAGTTTGAAGGCAACTCCGTTCATTGTTTGCTTCAGAACCCAATTTGATCTAGCTTTTGGACCAACTTCTATACTTTAAGTTGTACCTAGGCATTTGGCAAACAAAAGTGGAAAGCTTTCGCTATGCTGCGAAACTGAAATGAATTTTTCGGTCGCAAAATTAAGCTGGATCATATAGCTGTTTGGTTGGTATTTTCGTAGAAATCTGTTTGTGCTTTTTCGAGCATCTCTGCTCAAATAAGTTTCTCATAGAAGCTCCAACCCGGGTGACATCATTGGTCGCCAAAATTAATATGTAACAATTTATTCTCTATCCTGCTTTGAATGGCTTCTTTCTTGGTTTCCTTTTTGATGGTTTTTGTTACTAATTTGGTTGTTTAGCAGGTGAAAATTAGATCCTTCGATGCGTCTTCCGAGCGTGAAAGAGCTCATAAAATTGTGAGATTGCATGAGCTTATCCCTATTGTACGGTCTGGGAGTTGGGCTGATATGGGATTCCGGCAGTTGTTTGTTGTGACAACTTCATGCAGGATTATGGGCTAAGGAATTTCTGTGATGAACCCAATGCTTTCTATGGGGTAAGTTCTTCAGCATGATAAAATGAAATTCGCATGTAGCAGTTTACTGAAATTCATCATTGAAGATGAGGATCTTCCTATGGAGATCGAGAGGGTTGGCATTCTTGCAGACTTATTACTGCTTTTGTTTCGGAGGCTTGCTCTCTCAACTGCTCTCTTGCATCCGGTACTACTGCATTGGCTGCGCTTGTCCTCGGAAGGTACGCGGTAAGCCTAATTCCACAAACTTAGTTCTGTATAATTGTTACTATTTACTCATAATGCAGGTGAGTGATTTTCAGGTGGTGTTTGGAGTTTAGTGTGTTCTATCTCGCCCCTATTTTTGGCATAGATAAATAAGAAGCCCTGCGTTTAGCTTGCTTTTTAGCCTATATTAGCCTGTTCTGAGTTTTTTTTAAAAATTAATAGCTGAAGTATCGTATGGGCCATCCAACTGTGTCTGAGTACCCCAAAATGACTTACTTTTGGGCGTTCAATACAGATTTTAGTCCATGAAGTTTGACCTTGAGTTCAATTTTGGCCTCGTAGTTTTACTTGTAATGATGTAATCCTAAAAGTTTGTTCTGCGTGACAACTAAATTCTTCTATTGGTCTATCATCTGAAAATCGTGCCATGTCAGCATTGCCGTAAGATTGTGCTTTGTTGAAACTGCAACCGTAAGGACCAAAAAAAGAAAACCAGGAACGGTTCAAATTTCGGGGACTAGATTGTTAAAATTGAAACCATGAGATTGGAATCAAACTACATAGAGCAAACTGTTTTCAATTGAAACTCTTTTAAGGATGAAAATGGAAGTCCGGTCACACTTTGACTAAACTTGTAACAACCCTTTTTTTTTTTCTTCATTCAATTTTGCAGCTCTCGTAGTGGCGAATGCCGGTGACCGCCGTGCCATCCTCTGCCGCAAGGGGAAGGCCATCGAGATGTCACGGGAACACAAGCCAGCCTGTAGCAAAGAAAAGAAATGCACTGAAGCTTCTGGTGGATACGCGTATGACGGCTACCTGAATGGCCAGGTGAACCTTTCTTGCGCGATTGGTGATTGGCACATGGAAGGCCTCAAGAGGACCGAGTTCTTAATATGTGTTGCGACGACATGTTGGACGCCTTCAGGAGCCAGAATGCTGTGGACTGTGCACGCACAATGACCCAGTCATATGCTGTAAAGAGCTTGTCACAGAAGCGGTTAAGAGGAAGAGCGGAGATAACTTGGGGGCTCAGGGGGCTGCAGAGCTTGTTGGATAGTTTGGGTAACTGAAGTAGGAAGGGTGATTGTAGGGTTTAATCAGGTGACTTTTCTTTGTTAGTGTTGATGATGTTGTGTTTCTATGTTTAGGTGTTCAGCTGCCATCTCTCAGCTTTCCTAGTTTCTTGCTGAGATGGTGTTGAGTATATAACTCAGAAAGATATATATATATGTATATCTCCCAAATTCTAACATACGCGCGCGCCATAGAGGTTCCTACTTTTGCTATTACAGTCAATAAACCATTTCTGATAATAAAACAAAAGTTTCGGTTAAGTTTCAAATTTTTACCGAAATCAAAGTTTAACGGAAACGATCGAGTTCGGTTATTCAACTCTGGCTCTCAAGATGTAGCATCTCTGCTTGGTAATCATCTTTGCATGGTAAAGACCGTGCTTTCCTATCTCAATCATCTGACTTAGCATCTCTGCTTCTCACTTAAATACATCTTAATACCAGGTTTGACCTATGCCAAAAAAAGGAAACTTTTTATAAAATTGCTATTTCGCCCTCCCCAAAAAATTAAAATTGGGAGATGTGGAATAGCTACCATGCACGGACATGGAAAAAGACATGCAAAAAATAAGTTTTGCCAAACTATCAATACCTACGTGCACGTGCCTGCAGCCTTAGGCTTAGTATTATCCCTGCTGCGCCCCGTCTATTGTATTACTAAATCCCATAATAGGTACTTGGGGGGATTATGTAGACAGTGAGGTCAACCAGCATACTATTCAAAGTAAATAATAAATAAAACCAAGAAGTGTGAAGCTTATCAAATTTCATTAGCAGAAGAGTTATCAAATGACTTAAATAAAAATAAAATTAAATATTAGACAATAAAATTAAAATGTATCATAGTTCAAGTAAAATTAATATATTCATTTGTATAGAATTTTTTTTTATAAAAATAGTCATTACACGAAACACTGCTTCTACTTAGACAACACAGTGGTAACAAGCTAGCAGAATTAGAAACTAGTATGCCCAACCTCCTATCAACACAGATGACAATAAAATCAAGCTTTTACAGCACATCTAACACTCTAAAAAAACAACACCTTCATCCATTTTTACCTGCTTTATAAATTGAAAGCTGACTGTATCTTCCGGTCAATATAACATCAACTTAAAAATTTGCCCTGGGGCTTTTCTCATGAATAACAGAACTAGGAAAGGTTTATGCTTTTTCACAGATGACGAAATTATGAAAACCTCCAAAACTGTAGGCAACAGAGGAGGCAAATATACACAACTTAAGAGTTGGCATATGCAGTACCTGCTTGAAATAGTTGAAGTCGCAGATTTTAGCCATGCTTCAACAGCAGGTCAAAATTGTTAAAGTCGCCAATTTTACCTGTACTTCAACAGCAGGTCCTTCTGGAATGCTATCCAATTGCACCAACTAAAATCAACACCTTGACATAATCTTCACCAAGAACTAATCTCCCTGGCTTTGAAATCTGCCCATCTCGAACTTCACTCTTTTCATTTCCTGCTGTTTGATGCATAGCAGGTTGGTTTAACTAATATAATAGTATCAAATTCTGCAGCACCACCAAGCACTTCACTCGAACCTGTGCCTACTCAACCCTCTCTACGTACGGACACCGCATGAAATCATCTGATCTTTCTGAAACAATCAGGCATATTGTATCATCCGATAAAAACCTTACTTGGCTACCCACTACCAACTACGACCTTAATGCAGTCTTAGTGTTAGTCATTTTCATGTATTCAAACTATAGCTGCGTGCCACTGATGAGATTACATTAAAATTAACAAAGAGTTTTCAAAGTAATTTTCTAAGCTGAAGCTTATGATTTGATATTTATAACCCACGATGAAAATGACAAACTATAAATACCTGGGGTCTCACAATCTCTCCCCTTTAATCTTAGACTCACAAGTACCAGGCGATGTGAGACGTCTCGCTAGCCTTGTCATTCCGACCATGGCTTAGCCAAGACTCATCTCACACTTCCGGCTGGTAATTGGCTCTGATACCAACTGTGATGCTCTAACTTTCTAGGGGGTCATCCATCCTAGGACTATTCCCGTCCTAGCACGCTTAACTCTCTCAACCTGGCCCAGGTTGAGAGAGTTAAGCGTGCTAGGACGGGAGTAGTCCTAGAATGGGTGACCCCCTGGGAAGTTGAGGCTACTATACTATCTATAGTACCGGGCTCCGGTACTATAGTTGCTTTTTCGATCTTAGGGTGTTCAAATCAACGATCCACACCGTTGAAACTGATCTAGGGTATGTGAAGTTTTTAGGAATAAAATTTTAGTTTTTTTCGATATCGTTTACTTAGTAAATAAATCATGTCAAAATGAACGGTGGAAATTGAATAATCCTTAAAATTTGAGTATAGGAGTTTCGAATTCAAGATCAAGGATGTTGACTTTTATCTATGTAGTTTAAAGTATTTTCTATCAAAATTTGAATAAATTTAGATTCTTCTCCACCGTTAAACTACAAACTCGCCATAATAACCATTAAAATTTGACAATTTTGAAACGGTTTGATCACAAAGTAAACTACGTCGAAAAATTATAAAATTTTATTTCTAAGAACTTCAAATATCCTAGATCAGTTTCAACGGTGTGGATCGTTGATTTGAACACCCTGAGATCGAAAAAGCGACTATAGTACCGGAGCCCCGGTACTATAGATAGTATAGGAGACTAACTCTATATATATATATATATATATATATATATATATATATATATATATATATATATATATATATATATATATATATATATATTTTATTTGTAATATATATTATAAATATATGTTTGTAATAAATATTTGTAATATAATATATTACAAATATAAATAAATAAATAATATTGTTTATATCTCATGAATGGATAGGTATGTCAGTTGGTTATTCAAACGTTTTTAAGTATATGCTTAAATGCCAAGAACAAATATTGCTCCGGAACTTTCAACTAAATACATAACAAATTTTTTCCAATTGAAAAAAGAGCACCGTATATCAATGTGAATACTAATCTCCATCAATAAGAATAAAATTATTATTCTTAAGCATATAAATATATATTATGTATAGTTCAATATTAAAATAAAATAAAATAAAATACCTAATAATAGGGTAACCAACTAAGAAACAAATGCCGCAAGCACCAATCCTATATATTATTTTATTTTACAAATAAAATAAAAGATTTAATAGAGGCAAAATAAATTTATAAATTTATTTTTTTAATTAGTAAAAAAAATAATGGCTATAATTGGCTTGTTTAGGAGACGAGGCAATTAATATACCAAAATATTATTTTGCTCCTATCAAATTTACTGCGGAAGTATCATTACTTTCATAAATATTTTTATAAAAAAATTTAGAATTTTACGATATCTTTTGTTGACTATAGAACACTGGGTTAATTTTTTGTATATTTCATCGATAAAAAAAGGTACGATCTTATATCCCACATCATAAGGTCGATGGTTAACCACAAAAATAACCAAATTTAACAGAAAAAATTAAAAAATTATAACCAAACAACTATATTTCTAAAATTTTATGAATTTTCCTTGCAAATGCCTTTGTTATTAACTATTATTATTAACTATTGTTAGTAATCAAGAGGTTAACCCAAGTTGAATAATGGTTACACATTAATCGGCTTTTAATATAACAAGTTTGTTCTTAGGTATAGATCTTACATACTAGGTTTTCTATAGGTAAGATTAATTCATTAGTCTTACTTTTTTTTAAAACTAAAACTCCAAAGTTATTTTTAAACCTTAGGATGCAATGGTGTTAGATGTACACCCCAATAAAGTGGAATTTTTCTTGTTCTTAACTATTGTTGAAAAATGAAAAAACGTACCAAAAAATTTGTAAAATTATGGAAATGCTAACTTGTTTTTTGAATACATATTTTTTTTTCTCATGTATGTGGCAGATATAAATCTAAGTACTTGCTGGAGGAATGGTATGCCCCCACCTCCAAGTTGTGTGACCAAATGTACATTTTGTTTCTTTTGTGATGTTATAATATTGAATTTTTTCTTTCGTTATCTATGTCCAATAATTTCTTAGGCGATACTGAAATCGCTACTCAAGGACAATTGTAATAAGGGTTAATTGCATACAGGTCCCCGCAAACATAACGAATTACAGATATATCCCTTCAAAGTTCAACTTTCATTAGTTATCCCTGCAAAAGTCCTAATGTATGCAGAAATGTCCCTACCGTTAGGATTCGTTAGTGAAATTTAGTTAACCACAGTTAAAATGCCTAACCATGGTTACTTAATAAGGTGAATTGATAATTTTGTCCTTCTTCCTCTTCCTCTTTCTCTTCCTATTTTGCTTGTCGACGTGGCCCCATCTCGCCGGAGAGGTGGAACTCGGCTATCGGAGAGAGCGGAGCGGAGGTCGGAGTGGTCGTCGTCGCCCCCGCCGGTGAGGGAGGAGATCGCGACGGGCGATCGCCTCCGCCGCCTCCTTCTTCTTCTTCTTCGTATCCAGCTTTTGCAGGAACATATTTGTGAAGGTAAAAATATCATTTCACGAGCCTGATGTTAAAAAATAAACAGTTCTCTAACGGTAACAAACCAGAGGAATATTTCTGCATACATTAGGATTTTTGTAGGAATAACTTATGAAAATTAAACTTTGTAGGGATGTATCTGCAATTCACTATGTTTGCTGGAACCTGTATGCAATTAACCCTTGTAATAAAGTCAATAATTTATGATCTATGTATTAATTATTTGTAAATATATTACAAATACATTACAAATATATGTTTGTAATAAAATAAATAAATAAATATTTGCTTTATATTCCTTGAATAGATAGGTATGCCAGCCGGTTATTCCACCATTTTTCAGTATATTTTTAAATGCTAATAAGTTATTCCCGCTTTCGCTACTTGGATTACTTTTCAGACGACTATTCTTCTAATTTGATGAATGATTTCAACTGCTGCACCTATTACAAGAACATAACAACAACTTATAATATAACAAAATAGAATATTAAAATATAAAATACTGTAGCTTCTTTCAAAAAATATAATATAAAGTTATCTTTATTTTTTTTTTGAAAAATCTTGTACTTACAATATACATGCTTCCTTCTCTCACCAATGTAATTCTTTTTTTGGTGTTACAATATATCTATATCCTTCTTTTATATATATGTGACAAATATAAATCTAAGTTTGCTGGAGAAAGGCCCCACCTCTAAATCGCATGACTTATTATTTTATAATATTATATTATTGTATCACTTTGTTGGAGAAAGGGATGCCCCACTTCTAAGTCGGGTGACTTATTCTTTTTATAATATTATATTAAAGCTAGCTGGTATAAGCCTGGAACTGCTGTTTCACCTTTTTTCTGGAACAAACTTGTTCCCAAATGGGAATAAGCTTAATTAAAATCTAAATTTAATTTTAATTGTGATATTAAATTAATAATTAATCTAATTAATATATTTAAATCGTTATCTATTGCTTAATAATAAAATAATTAATTTATTTATTATTTATAATTAATTAGCTAATTAGAAATTAATAATTTAATGTGTTTATCCATAAACTAATATTTATATTGATCGACCATTAATATTTTTACTAATCTAATGTGAGACCCCAGATAGTCCTATATATAAGATATAATAGGCCTAAACTCTTAACCCGGCTTAAGCATTTTGGGCGGTGGCTAGGCCCAAGAGGTTGAGAGAGTTAAGCGTGCTAGGACGGGAGTAGTCCTAGGATGGGTGACCCCTGGGAAGTTGGGGCGTCGCAGTTGGTATCAGAGCCAATTACCAACCGAAAGTGTGAGATGAGTCTCGACTGAGCCGGATTATACAGCGGAGCCAATTACCAGCCGGAAGTGTGAGATGAGTCTCGACTGAGCCGAATTATACAGCGGAGAGAGCGAGACTCTCATGCTGTTGACTGTTGTGGGTGGAGCTAGTGAGACGAGTCTCACATCGCCTGGTACTTGTGAGTCTGAGCCTAACGAGGACGTCAGGACTTAAAGGGGGGGGGAGATTGTGAGACCCCAGGTAGTCATATATATAAGATGTAATAGGGCTAAATTCTTAACCCGACTTAAGCATTTTGGGCCGTGGCTAGGCCCAAGAGGTTGAGAGAGTTAAGCGTGCTAGGACGGAAGTAATCCTAGAATGGGTGACCCCCTGGGGCGTCACATCTAATTAATTTCTTTACTAAATATCTAACTAAAATAATTTACTAACTAATTAAAAAACTAATTTTTTTTTATAATTAATTAATTTATTAATTTATAGCTAATAAACTTATTAATTTATTGTTAATTAATTAGATAAAATATTTTTAATTTAAAATTGTACTCTTATTCCCCATGTTCCAATTTAATCATCTAAATACTATTTATCTTATTTTCATGAACAATCCAATTTTTATCCAAATGCAAAATTGGTCTAGTTCCTACTTATACCTGAACGTATACCTATCCTGTAATAAGAAAGTTCTTACCTATACTCGAACCAAACACAGCCGGAGAGACTGTCACACACACGAAAATGCTACACTTACAAATAACTCCTACTTTTATAAAATTTAAAATATAATAATTAGATTTTTTTAATCAATAAATACGACCATATAAGTAATTAAGTTTGTAAAATATTATAAAATTTATTTATTATAAGAATATACTATATGTACATCTATATATAAATACAAGTCTTGCATCCTTTGCATTATAAAATTTGCAAAAATTTAAATAGATTTTAGTTCAAATAATATTGATAAGATTAAACAAAAGATAATTTTTTGAATAAATGAGTATATATTTTATACCTAATCTATGAGTATCGAAATAGCTTATGCATACGGACATAACAAATCTAGGGTCCAGATTTACCGTATAAATGCATAGCGACTGTAACAACGATGCGCCAATCTCTAGAGGGCATCTCACATTCCGCATACATGGTCGCATCCTCCGCCTAACTCCCGCCGAAACCCCCACGTTGTACATTAATGACGGTGTAACTTCCGCTGTGTGGATCGTGTAAACAACAGCGATAAGAACAAGTAACTTCTCGAAACGTGTTATAATTGAAAATCATTCGCCACGTGGAGCGGTGTAAGAGGAGGTACAAGTGTCCTCTGTTTCACTCCCTCCTAATCATCAGAGCCTTAACCCGATCTATGTTTCAATCAATCAAGACCCATCATACTTTAACTGCGTAATTAAGCCAATAATTAATAGTTAATTAATAATTATTAACTAATAATTAATACCGCACTTCTCCTTCCCTCTATATCCAAGCCACTGTTCACACTAGAGCAGAGTTTTTTTGCCACCCTAGAAACCCTAGGGGGGGAGAGAGAGAGAGAGAAAGCGAAGCGAGCTTCGTCGCGGCGGGGCCTTTGCGTGCGCGACGAAGAAGACGTGCACTCGAAGCGATTCTTCGTGTTGGGTTTCGGTGGGGGCGGAGCGGGGAAGCGCTTCTTCGACTTCTGCGGCGGTTTTCACTCTTTGTTGTTCTCTATCGCGCCCGCACAAGATTCGGTTTCTACGGTTCTCACGCTGTCGATCTATCGCCGATCTTTAGGGTTTTCGTAGTTGGTGGTACGCAATCTTTTTTATTTTTGGTTGGAGTGGTGAATTGGTAGGGTTTGGGGATGTGAATTGGGGAGAAATGGAGGAGGGGAGCGTGAAATGTGGAGAGAATGGGAATGGGAGGCCGCCGAATCCGCTTGCCGGTAGTTTCCGGCAGACGCCGTGCAAGCCAACGCTTGTTCGCCATAGTTCTTTTGTGAGTACTCCTTACATTTCTCTTCGATATTTTATTTTTTGCTCTTGGAGTTTGGAGGTTTTGTAGTTTACGTTTCAAATTTCACCATATATTGTGTTTGTGGTGTTTTACAGTAGATCGTTTGTTCAAGATCATTCCTTTGTTTCACTTTGTGTTGATTTTGTTGCTGAATTATGCTTCAAGTTCAGTTTTTTTGTACTCTGTTTCGCGTGTGGGTCATTCATCTGGCTAGATTTAATTGTCATGATATCATTTGTTTATGCTTTATACTTTATTTGCTGTTCAGTCTAGTTGTTGACGGGGAATACGTGCTTGCTTGTGGATACTGTGAAGCATTTTACTTTTATTTGACAACAAAATGAAATTTACATGAAAAGTCACCATTATGTTATGTAAGATATTAGTTATAAAGATGTAAGAAGTAAGAGAGTTCAATTTTATCACTATGGGATATTTTTTATTTAATGTATTATAACCCCCCTCCTCTATACAATTAGTATTGTTGAAGTGTGGAATTGTATCTGCTTTTTAGTTCAGTTTTGAGGATTTAGACGAGCAAAAAAATTTCTTAACACATAATTTTTGAAGTATGCTGCAAGTGTTGTATATGATAAATTATCAAATGATACACATCTAGTATATTATAAGTCTCTACCTTTTATGGCAATCTCTCCAGCTGCTTAAGTTATAATGCTCTCTTTAAACTATGCTTCTCTCATAAATAGATTGTGCTTTTTAACGGTTATGAATTATGGCTGCAACTGATTTGAGTCATGGCTGAAACTCTAAAACTAAAACTAAGGTCTCACACCTATCCGAACTGAAACCCTCCAGTTTCAGCTACACAGAGTCCAAAGATGGTTTTTAGGAATGTTGATCCAATTTAAACCGAAACTAGCTTTTATGATCTAATTTTATTAATTTATGAATTTTCTATATTATTTCATTTATCGTTGTTTGATACCTTTAATATATGACAATACCTTTAATATATGGCAATATAAAGAATGTTTTTTTAAACGGTACCATAAATATCACTTTGATATGTCGGAATGTTGGGTAGTTAAGTTTTATTTTGAGTCTTTAAATTCTTTGTATATATTTGATTGTTTTGAGAAGTTTTACAACCTTAAGAAAATGACCCAAAGTAAAATTGAAGACCGTCAAAACTGCCGAACCGTTTCATTTTGGCAAAGAACCGATGCGAAACTGAAACCGAGTTCTTGAACCATGTTACATTGTTACAGTAGGTAGGAGCTCAAAGCAGCAACTGTCTTAGGTGTTGTAGGGATTGAATACGCTCATCAAGGACAAGGATCTAAGTCCTGGCCTAGGACTTTTGGGCCCTTGCATGATGCCTGAGCTAGTAGTTCCAACTTGTTCCTTGACAATAGATACTTAAATATCTATACTTCCCTTTTTAGCTGCAGTTTTATTATCTCTTACTTTTTTACTACAAGTGGAGGGCAATGTGTTTTGTAGGAATGATGACAGGGACATGTATTTCATGTTTATCTGCATATGAAATGAGACCATAGGAAATTCTACCCATGACCGTGTTTTTGTAACATACTAACATCGTACTTTGCTTTAGAGTCCTATTTGGTTTGACTTTTGGACCAGCTTCTCTACTTCAAGTAGTAGTTAGGTATTTGACAAACAAAAAAAATCAAAGCTTTTACTATGATGTGAAGCTGAAATTAATTTTTGGGCCCCAAAAGCAGGAATCATGCAGCTGTTTGGTAGGTGTTTTTGTGGAAATCTGTTTGTGCTTCTTCGAGCACCTCTACTCAAATAAGTTTTTCACAGAAGCTCCAACCTGGGTCAAACTGGCCCTACATTTGATATCATTGGTTACCAAATTCATATGTAGCAGTTTATCTTTATCCCGCTTTGGATGGCTTCTTTCTTGGCTTCCTCCATGATGGTTTGTTGTTACCAATTTGGTTGTTTAGCAGGTGAAGATGAGATCAGTTGATGTGTCTTCCGAGCCTGAAAAGAGCTCAGAAAATTGTGAAACTGAGTTTATCCCTATTGTACGCTCTGGAGGTTGGGCTGATATAGGATTCCGGCAGAGTATGGAGGATGTGTTTGTTTGTTGTGACAACTTCATGCAGGATTATGGGCTAAAGAACTTCTGTGATGGACCTCATGCTTTCTATGGGGTATGCTCTTCAGCATGATAAAATGGCAATACATGTCTGTAGATTGATATGCTAGGAAAATTATCGCTGCAAATTTGTCTTTTTACATATATGCCTCTGTAAAATCTAAATTTTCATACAAACCCCAAGAAACTGTACTCCCCCCCAACCCCTCCCCCTCCCCCCCCAAACACAAAACCTTACCTTAAGATGGGTAGTTCTGCCATTCATGGGGTGGGATCTCTTTCTTTTGGTTAACTTATAGATGCATGTTTTACTAAGTTCAATGTCTACAAATGTTTCTTTTATAGGTGTTTGATGGGCACGGTGGAAAGCATGCTGCTGACTACGCTTGTAGCAATATACCGAAATTCATCATTGAAGATGTGGGTTTTCCTATGGAGATCGAGAGGGTGGTTTCCTCGGCATTCTTGCAGACTGATACTGCTTTTGCAGAGGCTTGCTCTCTCAACTGCTCTCTTGCATCTGGTACTACTGCATTGGCTGCCCTTGTCATTGGAAGGTAGGCCTAATTCTACAAACTTAGTTGTGTTAATAGTGTTACTATTGCTCTTTACTCATGAAACACCGAGTGATTTTCAGGTGGTCTTTGGCGTTTGGTGTGTTCTATCTCACCCCTGTATTTGGCATAAGCTAAATAAGAAGCCTTGTGCGTAGCTTGTTTTTTAGCCAATTGTCTGAGTTTTAAGCTAGAAAAGACCGAGCTATCTATTATATTGTTCACTTCAGTGATCTTTTCTAGCTTATTTGTGGTCATTCATTTGTTTTTAACTTTGATTAATAACTGAAGTATCATGTGGGCTTTCCAACTGTGTCTGAGTACCCCAAAATGACTTATTCTACCTTAATTCTGGGGGCATTAGCTATTTACTTTTTTCCTGCGTCAAATATAGATTTTAGTCCGTGAAGTTTGACCTTGTTTTCAATTTTGTCCTCATAGTTTTAATTGTAATGATGTAGTCCTAAAAGTTTGTTCTGCATCATAACTAAATTGTTCTATTGGTCTATTATCTGAAATTGTGCCACGTCAGTACAATCATAAGATCTTGCTTTGTTGAAACTGCAACTCTAAGTACGAAACAGAAACCGAGTTCAAATTTTCGGGACTAGATTGTTAAAATTGAAAACTATTGAAGTCAAACTACATGGAGCAAATTGTTTTAATTGAAACTCTTTAAGGATGAAAATGAAGTCCGCTAAACCCTTTGACTAAACTTGTAGCAACCCTCTTTTTTCTTCATTCGATTTTCTAGGTCTCTCGTAGTGGCGAATGCCGGTGACTGCCGTGCTGTCCTCTGCCGCAAGGGCAAGGCCATCGAGATGTCGCGGGACCACAAGCCAGCCTGTAGCAAAGAAAAGAAACGCATTGAAACTTCTGGTGGGTACGTGTATGATGGCTACCTGAATGGCCAGCTGAATGTGGCCCGAGCAATTGGTGATTGGCACATGGAAGGCCTCAAGGAATCCAACGGCCTTGGGCCCCTGAGTGCAGAGCCCGAGGTAATGGAGGTTAAGCTCATGGAAGAGGACGAGTTCTTAATAATGGGCTGTGATGGCATTTGGGACGTCTTCAGGAGCCAGAATGCTGTGGACTTTGCACGCAGGAAGCTACAAGAGCACAATGACCCAGTTGTATGCTGTAAAGAGCTTGTCGCAGAAGCACTTAAGAGGAAGAGCGGAGATAACTTGGCAGTGGTTGTGGTGTGCTTCCACTTGCGGCCACCACCACCTTTGACTGCACCGAGGCCCAGGGTGCAGAGGAGCATATCTGCTGAGGGGCTTAGGGAGCTGCAGAGCTTCTTGGATAGTTTGGGTAACTAAAGTAGGAAGGAGGATTCTGGGGTTTAATTAGGTGGCTTTTCTTTGTTAGTCTTGATGATGTTGTGTTTCTAGGTTTAGGGGTTTAGCTGCTATCTCTTTGCCTTTTCTAGTTTTCTTGCTGAGATGGTGTTGAGTAACTCAGAGAGAGGTATCTGCCAAATTGTAACATATGCGGCCGTAGAGGTTCCTTCTTTTGCTATCACAATCAAATATTGCATTGGATTTTAAGTGGTGCTTTCCTTTACCAGTTCTTAAAAATAAATTACTCTAATTCGTGTTCATGAAGCAGCAACCAAACTCTTCTGATGTAGCTGTAATCTTTGATATGGATGACTGCGGCATCTACGAGTGTATAGACTGGGGCGTGTTGCATGTCAGTGTACTGCGAGTTGTACAACTGATGCAATGGTTGTGATTTGTGAACGGCAATCACGCTGAAATGCTAGCATCGAGTATCTGACTGGCCTTGGCGTAACTTCTCGAAGAGTTTCTCTGCTCCATGAAGCGAGGTGTTAGGCAACTAAAAAGCACCTCTAAAAAATTTCTCGGCTCCGAGAGGCTAGGTGTTAGGCAACTAAAATGTCTGGTACCTTGGTCAGTTGGTCGTGGTTGGAATTGAGTATTCAGATATCAAAAATTGTCTTGCGGGGGGGAGGTGACGTTGAAAAGTTATTTGCTCTTCAGAATGCTTTAAATCGAATGCTTCATTTTAAAGGACACTAGTGTGGATCGTAAGCGCTAACCAACTATCCTAAAAGCACGTGCTGATAGGAAGGACGTATTCATCGCATTTAAAGGCTCAGCCATAGCGCGCGCGGGCTTCGACCTGACTCAACCCACCTGGATGTTGGGTCTATTGTTGGGCCTCTTGCCGTTGGGTCTCTTGTGGATCACACCCCCACTCAACTTAGTAGGCTCATTCAACTCAACTTATTTGTCTCATTGACCTATTGTCACGGGGCAGGAAGTTGGACCTATTTTAGCCCAATAATAAATAGCCAACAATCCCCCCCAACACCTGCACCGTTAATGCAGCATGTGGGAATCGAACCCGCGCCACTGGCTCTGATACCACTTGTGGATCGTAAGCGCTAACCAACTATCTCAAAAGCACGTGCTGATAGGAAGGGCGCACCCATCGCACTTAAGGGCTCAGCCATAGCGCGCGCGGGCTTCGACCTGACTCAACCCATCTGGACGTTGGGTCTATTGTTGGGCCTCTTGCCATTGGGTCTCTTGTGGATCACACCCCCACTCAACTTATTAAGCTCACCCAACTCAACTTATTTGTCTCATTGGTCTATTATCACGGGGCATGAAGTTGGACCTATTTTAGCCCAATAATAAATAGCCAACAACTAGTTGCTTCGAGTAATACTCTTTTTGACCGCTCAAAAGGCCGTCTCTGCGGAGGCTGTAACCTTCGTCCTTCTTCCTCCCTCCATCGCCCATCCTGTGAATACATCATCATCATCTTCTTCTTCTCTCTCCTCCTCTTATGCTACACATATATCAAAATGAATCCCTACTTTCCTTGCTTTGATCCATCATGTTCCTTGCTCTGTGAGCAATGCTGCGACCTTTTCTTCTTCTCAGGTATATCTCGAGTTCCACATATGTTTTGTTTTCGATGCCTGTTGTTGGATTAAATAGCAATATCTTTGCAATTTCAAACTGTTCTTTTAGTAATCTATATGCGCATACTGTGATTCAAAGTTGTTGTTGCTGTCTTTTTTTCTTTTTTCTTTTTCTTTCCTTTCAAATTTATGGTACTGTCTTGTGCGCATATGCTTTTAATCGATGTTCCTCTTAGAAGCAACAAATATGAAAAGTAGAGGTTGATCTATTTTTTCCTAATGGAGGTGGCTATTTATTTTCACCTCTTTAAAGCAATCCGAAGAAGCCTATGGCGCTCACCACATAGTAAGACCTCCCAATACATTGTGTTTTTGCTTTTAGGAGACTCAGTAGTCACATATTCCTGTCTTTTAAGGAAAATGGAGATGTTTATTACGGTATATCTCGTAAAAAGTTTTGATGCTTCCACCATATCTGGAGCGAGCCCCTTGGTTTTTCGCCCAATCTTCATGAATTTGAAATGAAGATCTCCAATGCACCCATTTAGTCATAATGAAACTCAAGTGTATTTGGTTCTTTCCCATGAGCATTGTAAGAAACTACATTGCCCATTTTTTGGGAACTCAGAAGCCTCCATAAGAGTCTTAGCCCTAACTAATGCAATTCTCCATTCTTAATAGCCGTTAAAAATGCTTAATTACTATACAAGAAAGGAAATCACTAACCACTGCAATAACCAATCCAAACATACTATTAAAAAAAAAAAAAAATTAGAGTACAAAAACTTACTAACTCCTAAAACAACATATTAAAAAGCATCGGACTAAAGAAAGTTGGGAATCAAAAGTTTTAATTAGGATTGCTATGATTAAGCAAGCAATCTCTTTTTGCTTATGGTCTTAAGTTTATTATGACAGAGTGACCCACTGGCACTGAGAACCCTCATCTCTTCTGGAAGTTCAGCACCTTAATTCCAAACGCAAAAACAACGGCAAAGAGCACCGAGAACCCAACCATCGCAGCAGCAACTGCTCCCAAGAAGTCATGTTTGTATCCAAAATAGCTCCTTAGAAATTCCTTTACTGTTTCGCCACTGTCCATGATGTCCTCCACATCTCCAAACTGTGAAGCCAATAGGCCATATAGTGTCCAAGATACTGGGCATGCCCAAAAATACCATCTCCACCATACGGGTAAACTCTGCAACCAATTTAGATAACATTCAGTGCCTTAACTTGATAGGAAATAGAATAGACTGTCGGTGGAGTTGAACTTACAGGGCGAGGAATCACGAAGCTTGCAAAGATGTTCCATATTGCATAAAATGCAGTGGAAACTATTGAAGCGATTTGTGCGTTAGGCGTCAATGCCACTGCCATCATCCCATAGTACGTGAAGTACAGAAGTGTGAAGAACATGAAGAAAATGTACCAAAGGAACTTTGCAGCTGTCCAGTCAAACTTTATCATGCTGTACACCATGACACTGTATAGAACTGACTGGACCAACGTATACGGTATCTCAATTGCAACCTGAATACAATGGAATCAAGTTGAACAGTGAAATAGGGTAAGGCGGCTGGTAATCTTTGCCTAGCATTAGGAAGGAAAATTAGTTTAAAGGTGAAAGGAGAATCCTTTTACTGGAACACCATATATTCATAGGGCCTTCTATACTTACATATATCCCTGCAATTCATTTTTACCCCTCAAAAGTGTAGTTTCTTGTAAAAATACCTTAAGTTGGGGGATCATCCAATTCATCAGGGAAGTTGGTTTTGTATCAGGAAAATTGCTTTAAAGAGGATCATTTCTATATGTTCAGCGGTATAAATGTAAGAAACTAAGTTTTTTAAAAAGGCATATATGAAAATTCAGATTTTGCAGGGTTATATAGGTAAGATTATTTTGAAGGGATACACACACACACACACACACACACATTTACATGTTAATATCTATTTTCTGTGATAGAAATCTGACAATATGCTCACCTGTGCATATGCATATGGTAAAGCAGAATACATTCCTGCAGCCCTTTCTCTGTAAAATACACTCCTTTCTACATCCACAACAGGCTGTACAGTTTGAGCATTTTGAACCCCCATGAACATAACTGCTGCATATATCGAACCCATGGCATTGAATAACTCCTGTTGAGTTCTCCTGTATATTTCACCACATGCAAGTACTATATAGTTATATTTAAGTAGTGGAAGCTACTTCCTCTGAAATCAAGACAGGGGGGTGATTTTTTA
This sequence comes from Puya raimondii, assembly GCA_016920855.1. Taxonomy (NCBI): domain Eukaryota; kingdom Viridiplantae; phylum Streptophyta; class Magnoliopsida; order Poales; family Bromeliaceae; genus Puya; species Puya raimondii. The sequence continues at coordinate 195,309,982 of JABWPP010000050.1, read as the reverse complement.
ATATAGCAGAGATAGACTAGGAACATACGTCTTAGAACCAAGCCGCCAGAAAATTGTCCCAAATAATAGGGCAATAAATATCGTGAAGACGAAGCGTATGGCGTTATATGATGGGTTGCGCCAATATGAGTTATATTGTTTCCAGAAGCAAGCAATGCATTGAGTAAGGAAGCTCTGTGAATATTGTGTAGGGAAGTAAAGGTCCTTTGAACCTGGCGGAGGTTTGCTGAGTTCGGCAATCAATGTTTTGTTTCTCCTGGAAGATTTAAAATAATTTTATTTGATGTAAAATCTCAATCAGTCGGTGAAAATAGTCATGTATAAACATACCTGTATAGATCTGAGTTCTTGTATAGTTCAGCAAAATTAACCCCCAAGACTTCTTCTTGTGCTATGGTTGTGACTTCCAACATCCACGTTGCTGGATTATAACCATCTTTTATTTTTTGAACTCCAGGAACACCCTGATAACGAAATACATGGGGAGGAAAAGCCCTAATAATGTTAGTCTAAGTGACGAGAACTATAGTTCTTATTTTTTCTGGTCATCTTTCTCAGCATTACCTCAAAGTACTCAATTAGATAACAGGAGTTGCGTCCAAGAGGGCCTACATATATTTCCTCTCCCCCTCTTTTCATAAGGAAGAGCTGCATCTCAGGTAGAAAAATATTAGCACATCATTTGGTGAGAAGATCTTGCTAAATAGTTAGTTATCAAGAGGGCATCCTATTTTAATATGTAAACATTATCCATCCTTATCAGAATTAAATTTTCTTCTACCTTACGCCTTTTCTTACCTCATCAAATGCCTCAAAGATGTCAATGCTGGGTTGGTGAATTGTGCAGACAACTGTTCTTCCGGTGTCTACCGTGTTTCTAACTGTTCTCATCACTATTGCTGCTGCCCTAGCATCTAAACCTGAAGTAGGCTCATCCATGAATATAATTGAAGGATTTGCTACAAGCTCAACAGCAATTGTCAGTCTCTTCCTTTGTTCAGTTGAAAGTCCGTTCACACCAGGCAAACCAACTAATGCTCCACGCAGTGTCGTCAGCTCAACTAGTTCCATAACCTCTTCAATGAACATCTAAAAACCATCATATCAGCTTCTAAGAGGTTAAGCACAGAACTTAGTTATACATTGATATATCAATACAACATGATACAATTTAAACATTCAGTTTCTCAAATTATGGTACATTTATATGCAAGACATACATGGTTGGTTAATGATGAGTTGCCTGTGGCATTTTATAGTTTTGATTGTACAGAATCATGACAGTTACAAAAGTTGATTTCATTGAGATTGTTTGTGTGTTGTTATTATTGCATATGCGGTGGAAATCTGCACGCCTCAGAATTAACAATTATGAAGTTTTATATTTTGATACACGAATGATTAAATTATATTTACCTGCTGAAAACGATGTGCAGGAGTAAGTTATATTTGTTCATAACATGTAGGACCGTAAGATCACTAGATCAGTAAAAATTAGTACCAAGTACCAACCTTTCTTGTTTTGGAGTCTACATCACTTGGTAATCGAAGCCACGCAGAATAGACGAGGGACTCGTAGACTGTCACGTTGGGCGAGTGTATGTCATTCTGCTCGCAGTATCCCGATATCCTCGCAAAAGTTTCTTGTTTTTTTGGATAGCCAGATATAGTAATATTCCCCTCTATATATCCCCCGGTTTTTCTTCCCGCCAGTACATCCATTAGAGTTGTCTTACCCGCTCCACTTACGCCCATTAGTGCAGTAAGAACACCGGGCCTGAACGCTCCACTTACACTCTTGAGAAGGAGTAACCTGTTTTCTGTAACCCCTTGAGCTTTCATTTCCTGCAAATCAGGTGCAGCAATTATTTATGGTTCCTTCTTTGGCCAATTTGAAGAAGCTTTCACATATATATTCTTCCAAATTATCTGCATACCTATGTACCCTTGTAATAACCCAATTTTTTGTGACTGTTGAAAATGCAGCTTCTTACCAACATGGCAACATGCCCTTTATCTTAAGTTGGGGAGCCTTCCAATACATTGGGTGACAGAGTCAATTTTGGAATTGCGCCGTTATGTGTGTAAGAAATCAAGTTCTTGAAGGAAAAGAATGAAAGTTTGGATTTTTTCAGGGATATAGATTCTTTTTTCTTTTTCTTTTTTGAGAAAAAGGTAGCATGCTACCTGCTTCATTCAATAAGAAAATAAATTTAGCTACAAAATACGGAGGCAGCTAAGGCCTCAATAAGACAAGAAAGACACGCACACACACATACACAAAAAGTAACTTGACACCTCCCTACAGTTAAGTTAACCTATAATTCATGGATATAGATTCAATTGATACTTTTGTAGGTATATGTATGTGAAGATCTCTAATTTAAATGAGAAAGGCTTGAATAGTAGTTACATTAACCTATAATTCATGGAAGCTAAGGTATACCTGTGGCATATCGACGGAGTACTTGACATTCTCAAAGGTTATTGAAAGTGGAGCGAAAGGAAGCACCATGCCCTTCTTTTTATTTGCACGAGGCTCGTTGTCATTGTCAATTTCAGTAGTTCTCCTCATCTCATTGCTGCTTTCTGCAGTCATGCAGATTTACCAAGTCATGCTATAGTCATAGTGCTGGCAGGTAACTGTTCTTTGGAACTAGTTGTGTTTGCCAACATGTAACAATTTAGATCAAGTCATTTAACAATAATAACGTTTAACCAAATAGAACCATTTGCACTTCCTAATTACAAATGAACTTGGCCTTGACAACTGGTTTTGTCTAAGTAGAATAATCTCGTGCTTCGCACTAACTTACATAGGTCAACTATTTTTGCCAATAGTTTCTCGAAATCACTTTGTATCATACTGTATCTTAATTTGGAATATACATGTCGTATTATCATAATGCATTAGGGATGGATATTCGACATTCTTACCTTGTTGGGAGAGTTCAACATCACCTACTCTAGTTTCTTGTTTCTCCTTCAATGCCTCCATAGAAACGACCATCTGGCCTTTCCCAATTGCTGCATAATAAAAAGAAAACATTAAAGTAAACCCTTGGATGTTATTTTAGGAATATATGGCTGTGTGGGTGTAAACTCTCACGGTCAAGAAAGGTTAGTGCAGCTATATAAAAGATATTGAAAACCACGATAAATCCAAGCAGCCCTGCCACACCAATCCAAAACCATTTTGCTTGAGCAAATATACCACGCGACTCTAGAACTTGGACTCCCAAGAAATCCATGCTGGTAGTTGTATTAACAACCTGGATTTAGTAACAAGTATAGCATTAGAGGATCTATGTGTAACATATTCCATTTACTTTGAGAGATATAAACTTACATGTCTCCATTTACTGCCTAGGAACTCATTTACAGCTATTGCGTTCTGTGCGTACATTAAGGGTGAAGACCAATAACCCCATTTCCACCACTTCCTGATATCCTCTTCAGAGATTGAAGCAAAAACAAAACAAAAAAGTCATGTATATTACATTTTTGCCATAACTTTTCTTGAGAAGGGACGAGGCCGTCGTTGCCTCACCCCTGTAGCCTAGTTCATTTTTCTAATGAATGAAGCGGGTAGCGTGCTACCTATTTTCCAAAAAATATAAAACTTTTCTTAAGAAGGGTCTAGGGGTGAAAAACGGGGCCGGGCGGTCTATGGGCCGACCTGGCCCAGCATTGCTGCAGGTTGTGTTGGGCCATATCTAGTTGGCCCACAGCTAGGCCCGACACAGCCCGCAACAAAGGTGCAAACCATGCTGGGCCAAGGCTTACTGGCCCGTAGCTTGGAACCTCTTGGCCTGCATTCGGATGCCGGCCGTGCCGGGCCACAGGGCCGGGTGCGGCCTGTGGCGGCTCAGTCCATTTAGGACTAGGCCCAAGGGCCGACACGACCTCTTTATCTAATTTTTTTTGTTTTTTAAATTTATTCTTTCAAATATTAATTTAAAATAATCAAATTTTATTTTTTTAAATTCATCTAAAAATTATTTATTCAATTAAAAAACTATAAAATTAGTGGTAAAAATTTTAAAAATAAAATTTAAATAAAAAAATAGTGTAAAGGGCCGGCCTGTGGCCCGGCATGGCCCGACCCAGTGTGGGTTGTGGGTTGTGGGCTGTGCTAGGCCATGGTCCAATGAAAGGCAGCCCGTCCCGGCCCGACACAGATTCGAATTTAGGCCAGGCCGGGCCACCTTGTGGCATGATTTGGCTCGAAAAAATCTCGTCACGGCCCAAATTACACCCCTAGAAGGGCCTAATGTAAAAGATATTGAAGTTGAAGCTTCATTGATAGGAAGTGCATGTATTCGGAAAATGAATGTCATACTTCTTGATATGACGAAACCACCAAGCACTACGAGCACCATTTCAGCGAAAGAGCCAAAGGTGTTTGCCACAACCATATCTCTACCACATGCTGCTAGGAGCCTGAATAGACCCGAAGCCATTTGGCTAACCAGTGAAAATAGAAAGAACTGTCTAAACATCCTGCAGGCAAAAGATATTTTTGGTTACTTTGATATTTTTGGGTATTACGACTGGAGATTGAAATACCAATATTTACCTTTTGGCACTTGGGTCAAAGCCAATAACATAGTACGTCAAGACAACATAGAGACCGCATTCCACAAATGATATGGGGATCTTCAGTATCCATGTTGGCAGTGCATAAGCCCATGCTGGGAAGAAAAGGAGATCTCTTTGTTTGTAGAAGACTGGAAGCTTCTTAGTGCTCAATGGCAGTTCTGACATCCCATTAAACGTATGCGTAATGAGTCCGATAAACAAAGCACCCATGTATATTAGCCCATCACTTACTGAACGATGGTGCATCTTGGTTCGGAAGAATACAGTCATTGCAATGGAGGCAATTAGTGTGAGCTGAAAGAAGCAGACAACAAGCAGAGGTCATAAATTGTGGAACTTTTTGGGGGTGAAGTGTATTTAGTTAGGCCCTGTAGTATCCTGATATTGTGACTTAGTCCCTGAACTTTCTCATATATATATATATCAGTTTCATCTCTGGCCACTAAAAAGAAAAAAAATCTAACATGTGATGTTTTCCTATAAAGTGATCTTTTTGACCCTGTTCCAAGTAAAAGCCTTGTTTTAGAAGAAGCGATATATGGTTAATTAACTGGAGAAAGTTTGGGGACTAGATGTTTCAGTGAAAAGTTGAGGGACTAAGCCACAGTATCAGGTTAGTACCGAGTCTGGACATTTTATGTAATGCTAAGAACTTGATCATCGCCCAAGTCTAATAAATAGTACCTGGAACAGTTTGAAGATGTAGACGAAAGAGTTTCTCTTCATCAACAAATACTCCCTAGCAAAGCAAGCTTTCAACAATTCCTTCTTTGCTATGCCATACTTAGAAGTTGTCAAAGCAGCGGGGTGGTTCTTGCTCTTGTCAAAAGGGGTGGAGAGTTCCTCTCCCGACCTACGTCCCACATGGAATGACTGAAATGCATCTGAGAATTCTTTGACAGGAACGAAGCGGTATGGCTCATCTCTTCGTGCCCAATACTGTTGCTGATCTTTTCTCGATGTAACCTATTGATCGGAATGTTTTTGGTGGTTATGTATTCTACAGGTGAAATGTGAAGTTTGCTTAGGGCCTGTTTGGCCTAGCTTCTGAAACAAGAAGCTTTGAGAACCAGGTGTTTGGCTAACAAAATGCCGGAAGCTTGCTATGTTGGGGAGCTGAAATGAGCTTTTGCCCAAAGCAGATGCTCCAATATGTAGCTTCTGCTTCTACACACTAATGAAAAAGCTACCCGTGCTTCTTTTAACAGCTCCACTGGAAAAACATTTTTGGAGTAGCTTCATGGTCAGTGATAATCACTTCAGTAGACAATCAAGATGTTAAACTGCTTACTTCTTGCAGGAAGTCGGCAACGCCTTTCCTCTCAGGGCATCTAAAGCCCATGGATTCGAAAAACTCAAGAACATGTGTGCGGGGGCCTTGATATACAATCTGCCCTTCTGAGAGTAGAATTATGTCATCGAAAAGCTCATAAGTCTCAGGTGCTGGCTGAAGCAAAGCTATCAATGTGGTCCCACCTAGGATGTGGTTTGACTGTCTTAATGAGTTGACTATCTGGTAAGTTGTAGAACTATCCAAGCCTGTCGATATCTCATCCATGAACAAAACCCTAGATGGTCCAACAAGCATTTCACCTGTTCCAGTAAATTTTTAACTGATTAGCAAATGAAATGGTATGTTTCTTTAACAAGGATAATCTCAAGCATTTTGTTCCTCTTGCTGTAGAACATTATACCTGTTGTTACTCTCTTTTTTTGTCCTCCAGAGATTCCTCTCAACATTGCATCCCCTACCATGGTATCAGCACAAACATCTAATCCTAATATCTGCAGTTTAACAGGTCAAAAATCAGATGCAAATTCTATGGTTTCTACTGCAGTGATAAGAGATCTTTAGGTAGATTTTCACCCAATGAAATTGTTCTCACCCTATGAATAAACTCTTAATCATAGTTTCATTTAGTTTTTTGTCTATGGATCAGCTAGTTTTGAGGGAAGAGAACGATGACAACAAGGAATTAAAAGAAAAAAAAAAATCATTCTGAAGTATCGTATTGGGTGTAACATGCCTATCTTCATACTTTATACCTTCAGAATATAGTCTGTGACAACTCCTTCTTGTCCACCCAGGGATGCTGCCTGCAGAAAGTGTGAAAGCAACAAAAGTGAACTTACATCCAAATAACTGACAATTGCATAATAGTATGTTGGAACTGCAGCTATGTATAGATGTCGATTGGATCATCTGGATTTCTTTGATCTTGATTTATATATTAGGTTGCACGTGATATATATCTATATATATATATATAGTTGAGCTAGTATACTATTGATAATGAAGGAACAGTGTGTTTATCATCAACTTTCAAGCCCTTGGATAAATGCTAGTATAACCACCCTATAGTGAACCCTAGGCATCCAAAGCGTAAAAAGTTGGTAGTAAACACTACTACTTAACTTATCAATAGTATTCCAGCCTTATTCTATATATATATATATATATATATATATATGTATGGATGGAATGTGTGATTTATTGTTCTTCTTTTCACCTTCATAAAGATGTCAATATCAGGATCGGGCTTGATGTTTGCTGCCTTCTCTCTTCTTGCTAGCTCAGTCAACATATCTGAATTTATCACATTTAGGTCCAAAAGACAGAAAACATGCCTTAGGTTCAAGCTCTAATCCCATTATTGAAACTTAAAATTAGCATCTCCCTGTTTTAATTGAACTCACCATAGCGGGTTCCAACCCCCTGGCATCTTGCTGAGAAGGCCAATGTTTCTCTGACAGTCATTTCTCCTATATGCAGATCATGCTGGCTTATATATGCTGAGGTTCTTTGCGGAACAAACTCATTCATCAAATGTCCATTGTAAGTAACTCTTCCAGAAACCTGGTTTTACTTGAGAGTCAAGAAGGTCATCCTTTGGAGTAGTAAATTTTTTAGGGCCTTTCATATGTATTTATTTTCAGCAAAATTATCTATTTATCCCTGTAAATGTAGATTTTCATGTATACCACTTGAAAATGCAATTTCTTACGAAATAAGCTTTAGCTGGGGGATCATCCAATTCAAAGAGGAAATTAGTCTTGTACTATCAAAATGTTTTTGAAGAGGGGCAATTTCTTAGGTACACTGGTATATGTAAGAAAATAAATTTTTGAAGGGTATAATATAAAATTCAGTGTTTGGAAGGAAATATAAAATATATGTACATAAATATATAAGTGTATATTTATTAATATCTTTTTTTTATTCACCTTAAATAGTGTTTGGATGGTTTGATTGGAATAGCAAGGATAAGAATAATGAAAGTTTTAAAATAATAATATTTTATCTAATTAATTAGTACAAAATATTAATTAAGTAATAATTCAACTTATTTAATCTACAAAATTAATTATGAATATTGCTAAAAAATCCTTAATATTAATTAATAAATTAATTGGTAATTAATAATTTAATTAATCACGAATAATTTAATAAATTAATAAATAAATTAGTTAATAATAGTCAGATAAATAATTAAGAAAATAATTAAATTACTCAAAATATTAATTAATTAATCAATATGAGTATTAGTTATTGACTAAGTATACTAAATAAGTAATTATTTAATTAGCAATTTAATTAAAATAATGAATTAATTACTCAAATAATTAATTAAATATTTATTAGAGTAATAAATTAAGTAGTTAATTACTCATCTAGTTAATTAGTAAATAAATTAATATATAAAATATTAATTAAATAATATTTTATTATAAATCTAGCTTGGATATTTTATTATTTTATTATTAATTAAATATATTATGTGCATATAATTTATATTTAACTAAATTTATAATCTTAATTAAGTACGGTATTAAGCTTGGAATAACGCTATTACGTCAAAATGGTGGAATATTTAATTCAAACTATTCTGGAATAACCGAGAATAGTAAAATTTGACCGGGATAAAATATTTCGGTCAAAAACCATTCCGTTTGCCGGAATAGCAGGTAAAGTTATCCCCGCTTAACCCCCAACCAAACAGGGCACGGTACAGAGACTACTAATGCACGGTACAAAGGCTGACCTTTAGCTCCGAAGGAAGTTTTCCTGCTAAAGCCAACAGTAAGGTAGTTTTTCCAGATCCTGGAGGGCCTAAGAGCAAGGTCATTCTGAAAGATATATTAAGTTAGAATAGCTTAGTAGAAAAAATAATATCCATTTGTGAATCATTTTGCAATCATGTGCTACTTCATTCATTTCCTTCACCTGCTTGGCTTGATAATCCCACTGATATTATGTAGGATGGTAGTCGGTATCTTTCTACTCGGTAGAATATAAAGGTAGTTGAGGAACTCCTTTAAGAGAGGGAAAAAAAAATGGTCAACACCAAACTCCGCTTTCTAGGCTATTTATTCATGAATGCAATTCACACCATATATAACTTTTTTTATTACCTCAACTTTATTAAGGAAGAAGTTCAGAATTGTAGGCATGCCTCTGTTCCCAACATAAGCTTCTGCATTGATTTCCAAATTCTCGAATCGCACTTCTATTGTTGGATTTTCAATCCCAACCCTGAAAGACCAATCAAATAGGAATAGACTGCATATATGATCAAATGATACCTATAAATATAGGGTAAATTGCAGAGGTCCTGAAGCTTTTAATGTAGCTTCAGTTCGGCTTCAACCTTTGAAAATTGTTGTAGTTGGGTCCCAGACCTTTATATTTTGTTGCAATCATATCCTTGATTAAATTTTTTATCAAATCGGACAGAAATTACTATGTAATGGTCATTTAACTGTGGCACCAATGATTTTGGTCTTATCTTTTGGTGATTACATGTTGTTCATCCAATTCAACTAGGACCCTAAGAAATGATCAAAAATTGCAATGAATGTGAAGGTTAGGAACGGAATTGTAATAGTTGAAAGCAAGGATTTAAGTGCCTATCGGCACGGACCGTATCTACCGTGCCAACAAAATACCGGCACGATACATACCCCTTGCCGATGGCACAGCTCAAAACTCTCTATTTTTTAAATTAGTAAATAATTTTCTCAATAAAGTTCAAAAGATGTGATAAAAAGACATAATAAATAGTTAGAATATTTTGTTGTTACAGAAAATAAATATTTCATGCTATTATGTGTCGGCACACATGAATTTTTTTTTACCACCACGCATCGGCACGGCCCGGCACGCACCGTGCCACGGCACTTAAAGCTTTGGTTGAAAGTATGGGGACCTAACTGAAAGCTCTTAAAAAGGAAACTGAAGAGACTTACCGATCTAATCGGTTCTTGAGTTTCATCAAGAATCTCTCATTATCATCATCTGCTGTTCCTACGAGCCGCTCCACCAGCTTCTTCCTTTCATGGAAACCTAGGGTCTCGATCTCGACTGCCTCTCTCTCACCTCTGGACCCTTTCAGTATCCCTTTCCTGATACGGTTATAAGTGGGCAGCTTCTCAAGAGCTGCCCATTTAAGTGCTTCTTCATCATCCTCCTCTCTCGATGACCGTGAGAAGTCTCTCATGCTGCCTTCATTCCATGCAGAGCCGCTCCGTTGTAATCCCGCAACTATGTTGCCTCTTATCGTTTCCATTTCACCCGTCAAAACTTAGCTCACCGCAGTGTTTTTTGTGTCTCAAGCTTGAGTTTGCCTACATAGCCGGTAAAACTGAGAGAGTTTATTAGTTTTGAGGACTAAAATCCTGGAGAAACTAAATAACAGAAAATGTCGACAATATGCTGGTCTTACTAGAGAAATCCGAAATCCCACGTTATGGATGGTTGGGAGATGCTTAAGCTATAGGATGGGAATAAATACTAGGAGATCAGCTGTTTGAACGCTTTGGAATTAAAACGTGACTTCCGGTGTATATTTTCTGCCTGAAAAGGACAGTTCTTATAGCGATTGGAATTCTAATATTGCAAAAGATTGATGTGAACCGTTTAAAATTTTCAGTCAGCGGTATATATCCACAATAAAAAAGGATGAGTAACCCGGAAAGAACAGCTATAAAAGACAAATGAGCACTTTTCCTGCTAGAACATGACTAATGAGAGGAAGAATTCTTACCCTCTGGATCAAAAACTCAGGCTTTATGAGATATTGGCTTTTTGCTTGTGCTCTTTGCTATACCGAACAAGAATAATAAGAGTTTTTTAAAAGACGTGTTGAGGCCACAATTTGAATTGAATAATGGGTGAACTAGAAGAAGTACGTTAGTCATGGTACAGAATTGGACTCGCTCCTACAAATTCTAGAGGTATGTCCTTGTACAGATCTCTGTAAACTGTTGGGATCAGATTCTGATGAGCTTCAATGCTTTTTCCCTATTTACCGACCATCTTTGATTTATCAAGCAGTTCGTGTGAACGCTGACTATTTTAAAGCTTAATCTGCTAGAGAACACATTTAGTATTATCTACAATTATGAGTTTGTTTTTTTTTTTTTCTCCAATACAATAGTAGATTTAGTTTGATGAGCTTGGTCTTTTAAGTTTTGTATGTTTTGTATTGCATTATTATTATTATTTCAGCAAATATGTGTCGATTTGTGTCTTAGCAGAAAATTAAATCTTTTTGTCAATGCAGTTGATGGAAAAGCTCAATTTTTCGCATTTGCATTGTATGGCTGATTTAAGCTCAACTTTTGTCATTCGTTCATCCAGGTTTTGATTCTTATCGTGTGGTGTGGTAATAAGATCGTAAGCCGCCCGAAAAATGTGGCCATGCCTGAAAAATGTGGCTGGGCATTTGTCCTATCAAGGTGGTTATATCATCTTCTCAGACATAATAGCAGACGACTCTATGTAACAAGGTACATTGTTGATAAAATGGCACGCTTTCCCCTTTCATTTATTACAAATGTTAAACGTGGAAATTAATGAGGTGGATTAAAGTACGGCCGATGCGCACTTTGACTTTGACGTTGATTTGAGATTGCAATTTGTCTACCTGGCTTAATTTTTCACCGGCAATTACTTATAACAAGGTGGTTACAGCGGACTCCTCTAATGCAATAAGGTACACTCTTGAAAAAATGGCTCGCATTTCCCTTTCATTTATCCCAAAAGTTAAATGTGGAAATTAATGGTGGATTGATGCACGGCCGTTGTAAGCTCTCGTTTGAGCTTGAGTTGAGATTGCAATTTCTCTACCAGGCTTAATTTTCACCGGCTTTTACTTCTAAATTGCCCGAACTGATGCCTCAGAGTCTTACTATTGCTATTTGGGACCTTCGGGTTAAATTAACTAGGAAACTTCAAAATAGGACCTTTTCACGTTGGCAACTTCTGGTTCTACTTGTATCTGAGGCTATTCTTGTTTTTGTTTTTTTTTCTTTGGAGAGAAAGGTAGCAGCAGGCTACTTGTTTTGTTTATTTTTTTAAGAAATAAACTTAACTAGAAATGTGAAGTAATTAGGCAACGAATTTAGGATCTCAAATATCAATCATCAAATCCTTAAATTACCACTTGCGCTAGGAATGGTTAGTTTTTATGCTGCTATTTTGGTTTTTTTGAGAAGTATCTTTAGAATACAGGATTAATCGGGCGTTTTATCTTGCTCGAGTTGGATATGATCTAAACTTCATTTTAAATTGTTAGAATTTGGGGTTTGAACGTGGTTCTAGTCGGGTTTAGATCAAAATCAAACTCGAAACACGCTCCAATCCCGATCAAATCTAAATTCTAACCAAGAACTGATAGGGAAAAGCCAGCTAGCTAGCAAACTAAGACTGCCCAAGTGATACAAACTAAATCACACAGCACTGATATGAAAATGCGATATACCATAAGCGTCGCTGTTGAAGTCTATCCAATTATCTTACGTAACTAATGGTCCATTTCTGGGAATATTAGCCATCTCACTCCTTGGTTGTGATTAAAACTTCCATTCTATTTTTCTTCTACTTGTTGCAGTTGGAAATTAACTATTCAATCCGTGATTATTGTTCAAGAATCAAGCAGGGGAAGTGCAGATTTCCTAGATGCCTAGAGAATATAGATAAATGAAGAAACGGTTAGTCCTTTTTCTAAAAGTGTAGACGTAATATTGTACTCGGTCAAGAAAGTGTAATTGCTCCATAGCCAACCCATTAAATGTCCTAATTCACACCCACAAGTGTGAGATAACCCTTAACCATTAATAAGGAATCTAATTTTGAACTAAACAATCCTCATCGCCAGGTACATTAATGTTGAACTCATTTTATAGTCAACATCTACTCCGTTAGGTCGGGAGGAGGGGTGTAATGCGGCCCTTGCTGGGCCGACACGGCTCACATTTATCCAGACGAAGTCAGGCCGATGGCCGGCTCGGCAACACATGGCTTGAAATCCGGACTGCGTTGTGTCAGACTTCGGACCTTTGGTTCAGCATGGCCTCCCGGCCCACACAGTATGAGCTGGCCTGTATCGGGTCGGATCTCGTACCGGCCCATTATATTTTTTAAATTTTTTCAATTAATTTTCTCGGCTGTGCTGGGCTGGGACGGCCTATGGCCCACCCGGTCCGTTTGACATCCCTTTGTTAGGAGTGACATGAATCATATTCGGCGACATAGGTCGGTAGCAACCCTGGGTTGCCCACATAGGGGATTGGCACGCAATACCATGTCTAAATAAAAAGCCAGTTAGCAGTATTTTTTTTTCTTTTTCCTTTTTTCTTTTTTTTTTTTTTTTTTTTTTGCGTACGCTACGATCTAGCTATCCATTCAAAACTGGATCAATAAGAGTCTATCATCTAATGGCTCTAGTTGATTCCGTCTCATACGGATGGCAGGATCATTTTGTGCGTAGAAAAATTCCAATATGACGTGGATTTGAATTAAATGGAAGGAAATTAATAATGCTAGGAGCCTGACATGACTCGAACTCAGGACCTCCTGCTCTGATACCATGTTAAACAATCGTTGTACTCTAAAAGCTTAAGCTGTTAAAGAACGGATTTTATATATTTTTATATTTAACAAATATATCCTCTGAATTTCGGAGAAAAAACATATCATAATTCATTGTTTATCTTCATCTAAGCCAGTGAAGAATATTTTTGAGATATTGCTTCGAATGTATACATGCAGGTAAAGGTTGCTGTTTATACTGGAACTGTTTATACTGGAAATGTTTCCTGCTGATGATTTTCAATGCGAGACTAGTATTCTTAACAATGGCCGCACACAGTTCGAGAACAAAGTAATGAGCTAAACAGTTGATCCTATCCTATAATGAATGTACTTTAATTTGAGTTAGTATACTTGATAATCGCCAAAATGAGAACCATGGAGAAGCCCACAATATTATAAATGATAATACATCAATAATTAACCTTAAGAACTCAATAGTATTGTATATTTGAGAATACTCATTGAAAGAAACAAGCAGAACACTGATAAAAAAATACAAGTTCAATTCAGAAAAAAACAGACAATAGGATACAAAACAACCCTTATAAAAACCTAGCAAGCTAGAAGGCTTAAACTTTTATTACTTTTCAGATTTTTTTTTCCCCCATTTTTCTGGTAGTTGAGAACATGTAACTTGTCCTGAAAAAAAGAAAAAAAAAAAAAAAAAAAAAAAAAAAAAAAAAAAAAAAAAAAAAAACAAAAATCTGACATCCAGAAAATATAATTGGAAAAAAGATGAAAAATTATCTGATCCTACGAAAGAGAACTTTATCACAAGAGAGAATTGGGTAAAAGAGAATCACTTATTCCGATCTGCAGGGTTGCAGCGAATATAAGAGAACCATTTCAATCTTTTCTTTTCTTTTCTTTTTTTTCTCAAGAGTAATTTCAGAAATTACCAAAATTGCTAATTATAGAATAGTTAGATGCAACACTTCACTGTGTCTTAGTTCGTAAAGTATAGCACTTTGCCGTGCTAATTAATAAAAGTTGCGTTATTATGACAAAACAAAACTAAGATCATAAATTAGTCAAGTGCAATTTTTCAAACAAAGAGATGGTAAAGCGCAAGTAGAGTAAAGCATGCAGAGGCTGATCTAAGTTTGCCATTTAATTTTCTTCATGTTGTATTTTTCATATATCAGTTTATCAATTAAGTACTTAGTTTTTTTTGTGCTTTCATAGACTATTGATATATTGGCATATGTAATATAAAAGGCTTTAGCTTGTTCATATCTGCGGTTCAGAATAAAAAAATGTATGATCACAAATTTTTTATGATCCTGTAGTCTGCGAAATATTTTCTACGTAAAGTATAATCCTTCTGTCTATCCAAGATCAAAATACAGTCGCTAGATGGTCATAGATCTAATAACTCTCATACGTCCTATCTCAAGTTGACAGCAGGTAATTAAAAAAAAATATTCTGTATACTGAGTTGTAGACAATCTGAGCCATAGATTTGAGGGCGAAATCTGTATGTCCATTTTCAATTGTTGTATTTGATTCATGAAACCACGTGTCCTCTGCGGAGCCGTCATGATAAAGCAACGAGGGTTACATACACAGTAGTAATTTTACACAAGAGGATCAAGCCAGTGCTGTTTTCATGTTTTGTATTCTACCGTACGGTCGTCTCAGTTTTCGTATGCCGTGTAACTGTACGGATGTGTAGAGAATGATGGGCTCATTTCTCCCACTGAACTCTGAAAGAGTTTTAATTATCCTGTTCCCAAAGTCCTAATTAAGCACAAAATTCGTTATTATACATAAATTGTTTAACAGAGTCAGGATCTTAAAGTAGTCTAGCATAATAACTAAAATTGAAACTTTCTCAAAATATAGTAACTAAATTAATTTTTAGGAATATATAAAGAATATTTAGTTAACAAAATATAAGGGTCAAAAAAAGTTCGATGATCATGAAGAGATTGTGATATATATTTAGACAATGAAAAGAAAGAAGAGCAAAATGCTTTGGTACTATTTCCTTGTCCTCATTCTCTTTCCATGTCACCATCCAAGCAATGATTCGATTCTTTATTTATATGGAATAAATTTTGAGTAGGTATTCAAATAGAAAACATATATAATCAACATATATACATAGTCGGTTTAAATTCAATAAACCCATATTTGAAACCCTTTTTTTTTGTAAGTGTTCAAGTACAGCTGTATTAATTTCCTATTGAATCCGGTTGCATTAAATATAATCTCAAAAAAGTATTCCACTAATTAAATATATGCGACCTCTGTTATAGGAGATCATCGATCATTTGCCACCTAACCTCTTCATAGAGATTACGTGATTAACTATGCACATGCTTTTTTTCTCTCCTATAGGCCATCTAATTTGTAGGGTTTGAAAACATGTGGCATGCACTACGTTTGACCAATTAGGTGACTAATTAATCCTTAATCTTCTCCACTATGCCATGCCATGCATGCAGAGTTAGCTAGCCACGTACGTGGCGATGGGGAGCGCAGTGGCATTTTCGATAATTTAAGGAGGAGGCAAATTAGGTACCACCTGTGGAAGAAGTGGTTAAGCGGAAGGGGACAAAACCATGATCAAATGATTGGGTGGATTCTCCAAACATAAAATGCCAAAGATAGAAGAGCTAAAAAACGCTTCCTCTTTCTCCACTCTTATTCCCATTAATTTCTTTCTAGCAAAAAGGACACCTCCTATTCTTGGCAACATGGTCAGTAAACATTTCCTCTCTCTCTCTCTCTCTCTCTCTCTCTCTCTCTCTCTCTCTATACCCACCTGATTCATGATGTGTCGTTCAGTAAGTTTTGAGCCAACCAGTAGAGAGAACCCTCTCTACATGCCTCTCTCACACTCTCCTCCTCCTATCCTCCTCCTCTACAAATATGCTTTATGCCAACCATTGTGTTTGTGTGTTGTGTGTGTGTGGATGTGTGTGTGTGTGTGTGTGTGTGTGTGTGTGAGAGAGAGAGAGAGAGAGAGAGAGAGAGAGAGAGAGAGAGAGAGAGAGAGAGAATGGAGGAGGAGAGAGTGGAGATGGTGAAGAGGAGGGGATGCATCAAGGACACTCGAGGGCCATGGATAGTGAGGAGGAGAGGGAGGGGCGGGAAGATGACGGTCTCTTTGCGGAGGCCGACGGAGAGGGAGAGGGAGAACAACCGCGAGAGGGAGAGGCGGCGGCGGATGGTGACTGCACGGATCTTCGCCGGCCTACGAGCCCACGGCAACTATTGCCTCCCCAAGCACGCCGACCAGAATGAGGTTCTCAAAGCACTTTGTGAGGAGGCCGGATGGCACGTAGAGGAGGACGGCACCGTTTACCGCAAGGTAATTATCATCATAGCTTCTTTTATAAACTTTTTTATTTTTTGAGCGAGAGAAAAATTAAGAAAAGTAGTAAGCTATCCACTTTATTCATTTTAATGCTACCTTCTATTCAAGAGTGATATATTTTAAACCAACGATTCAAATCATTTGAACTGATCGGTGGTGGTGCCGTCTGGGTGCCCATCGGCATCGGTCAGTCCATATTGAACTTTAGTTTTCCCAAATGACATATTTATAATTAGAGATGCATTAGAAGTTTTATTAAACTTAATAATAATTTTGTTTTATTTAGAAGCATTACTGCCTTTTTTAGTTGATGGAAATGTTAGTTTTGTTAAAAGTGAATACTTGATTGTCAATGGAATATTTGTTAAGTTGAATTTCTCAATTTAAATAAATATACTAATTTAGATTAAACTTAAATAAAGTTTAGCAAATATCAATCAAATAAAATAAAGTTGAGAGGTACATGATTCAGGGAAGCACTTTTCAATTAGGTTGAGCTTAAAACATGTAAAAGTACCTTTTGCATATTATTTATGTTAAATATACAGTGTTGCATATAGCTTAGAATATATAATGCAAACAATATAGCATTGATGTTTTATTTATTTATTTATTTTTGAAAAAAAGAATTAGGCTTTAAATTTAAAACTTCGGATGCTAACCATCAAATTCTCAACCAATTATGCTAGATACAGTCAGTATGTTTTATTTAATCGACATTATAATATAGCCTTGCGCATTCCAGACAAACTAATAAGAAAGAATATTTCATTTGCTCCTATAGTTTAAATAATTTAAACTTTATAATTCAAATACTACTCTTTGGTCATCTTTTTTTCGCATTTTGGACAAACCTGATAAAAGAATAGGTTTTTCTAGTTAATTCATCTCTAAAAAGTTATTTTGTTAAAATTATACAATCTCGCTAAAACATTTATGTTGTATTTTTCGCTAAAACATTTATGTTGTATTTTTCAACAGACTTCAACTGAAGGGCCAAGCAATACAAATTGCAACTACTTCTATTCAGATTGTCACGCTGAAATAAGAAAGGAGACAGAAGAAGAAGAGTTGTCACTTAATTTGACTCTTTCATTTAAATACATGTAGAAAATATTGTAATGTAATGTAATTTCATTTAAACTTTTATTTACGTATATGTAAGTAAAATAAAATTAGTTATGAGCTTATGTATGAAAAAATATAAATACATAATCATTAAAAGATATGTAATTTTACTATGTTAAAATTAACAAAAATAATATTGTTCAAATTTTCATAATTTATCAATATATTAGAGCATTGGATGTGTCTATCAAAATTGGCCTGTGTTTAATACATGTAAAAATTAACAAAATATGTTGGTAGATGCCCTCCCAACCAAGAAAACGTAAGTGTGTGCCTACAAGTCTCCACAGTTAATTTTTTTTTTTAAAAAAAAATCATACTTTCCAAATTCAAAAGACGAGTACTCGGAATGGTTTCATAGCTCACATCCAAAAGACAGGAGATTAGGAATTTATAATTACCATGCATACTCTCCAAATTAATTCAGTTGAGATATGTAATTTGTTCTCGATCCGGCCTCTTTCAAAGCTATTTTGTGTTTGGACGTTTATATAGAAATTTATACTTAGTGATCACTAGTATACATTAGCCACTATAATAGCAATTATAATATAAATCGATATAGTTGAATTAGCATTAGGAAGAAATTAATTAATTAGAAAAGAAAAACAACAATAGAATATTGAGTCCCAAACCCATTTGAGATGAACTAATTACATGAAACAAATTTATCTTCAACTGATCACTTTAAATTACCTTTCATTTGCTTAACACTAATTCTACAATCAAAAATCGAAATATCTGGTTTAATTTATATTTTCCTTTAAAAATTCATGAATAAAACGGGTCAAGTGCACGTAGTACTGTAGCTCGTTGAGCAGTATGGAGAGGCTATCAAGTATCAACTAGCTCGAGATAGAAAGCTAGCTATTTTTAAGACAAAAAATTAGAAAGCAACTTTAATTAATGGTGAGTATATATATATATATATATATATATATATATATATATATATATATATATATATATATATATAGATATATATTATTCAATCATAGGAAAAGGCAAGTAAATGGTGCGCAAACCATGCCAATATTTCCGATTATGAATTACAAGCACCTGCCCGAGTTGCTACTTACAAACTCCTGTTCCATCTTGTAAGATAAGAGTGTATATATATTTAGAGAAAAGAGAGTGTTGGACTACAAACTTTAATTTTTATTTTTTTTTCTTTTTTTTTAACAAAATAATTAGTTCTTTACTTCCAAAGTTGAATCCTACTGTCAATCGTTGTGATTTAAAACTCGAAGTACTCTTACAACTAAAAGCCTTTTCAGGACAGAAGATATCTAATTATTGTATACATTTTTCACTAAAGCTCATTTTTGTTTGACTGGTTTTCGGCGTACAATATTTTTCACTTAACTTAAACTCAATGCTATTCGGAGAATTAAGTTTTAAACTGGGACAAGCAGGGATCAGGAGAGTATAATTAATTAACATAACAAAAGTCCTTATAGCTAGCCACTAAATACAAACAATTTATAACACCATGCACAATCTCTTTCGCCTTTCTCTCTGGGTTTCTAATCTCCGCAATGTGAACGGAAGACGCACGCCTACCTCCAAAAACCTCAACCTTAAAACTACCCAAAAGTGGAAACAATTGAAGCTTCAGAACTTGAGGGCCACGCCGTCGCCTTCCGCCGCCTTCATCGCCTCTTCCGCCGCCACTCCCTCGTCCTCCTCCTCTTCTGCTGCTCTCTGCTCCCCCTCCTCCTCCTCGTCCTCCTCCTCCTCGATGCTCTCCATCGACCGCTCCCCGCCGCTCCTCATGTCGGACTCGGGGGACCCGCGATGGCCCCCGTAGGCGGTGGGGACGGCGGAGACAGTAGTGGTGGCGGCGCTGCGGTGGAAGGCCGGGTGGATGTGGTGGTGGGGCAGCGGCGCCACTCCGGTGGCGGTCGCGTAGAAGTCCTGCGGCATGGACGCCGTGCAGTAGTGGGCGGGGGCCGGGTGGGCGCCGTAGATGGCGGGACCGGCAGCTGATGTGGCGTACTCCGGTGGGACCCAGATGCCTCCGAGCACCACCAGTTGCGGCGCTGCTGCCGCCGATGCCGGTGGTGCCGGGATCGGCCGCCGAGTGTGGAGCCTATATTTCTGATTAATAGAAAATTTTAAATAAGTTCAAAAACTGTGAACAAATCGTTCTGAAATAACTGAATTAGGAAAAGAATGAATCTTTTATACGTGCTTTTTGGAAAAACCTGAGCGTAATTTTAAATAAATTGAAATAAATTGGCTTCTTACTGACGGGAAATTGAAATAAATTAATTTAGAATTGATGTTATATATATTTGGTAGTAGGGAGGATGCATGAATGGGTAAAATTTAAGTTAAATTAGCTTAAACAGAAGAGTGAAATTAGCTGTAAAGGCTTATTTGTTACCATTGATCAAGATGTGAGATTAGGATGTGAGATTAGGATGGGAGATTGATTAGTTAAGGGGGAAGAGAGAAAGAGAGAGACAAACCTGCAAATGACTTTTCACCTCATCATTGGTCAATCCATCAACCTTCATGAGCTCTCTTATCTGCTTTGGTGTGGCCACTGTTTCCAAAAACATTAAAAAAATAAATAAAATCGAAAGAATCATTTTACTTTACAAAATCTTAATAAATCAAAAGTTATCCATACAATATTTAACAAGTAAAGAAAATTATAAAACCGTGACATAGTAATTAGCTTATATACTATGCCCTAACCTAATAATGTTTGTAACCTAATATATATATACATATATATATATATATATATGCATGTTAATATAATTACCTTGAGAACCACCGAGTATCTGGAGGGCATTAACAAACCGGCGGTGCAAGTCCGGCGACCAGCACCTCCGAGCCTTCCTATGAGTTTGCGGGGGCGGCGCAACCGCAGCTGCCGCCGCCCCCTCGGCGGCGTTCCCTCCTTTCGCTTGCTCCGTTCCCGCGCCTTTTCCTCCGTTCTCTCTCCTCCCTCCGAACCCGCCATTCTCCATCTCCGCAAAGCCGCTCCTCCTCTCCTCCTCCCCCTTGTCCGCCGAAGCGAGAGCCAACTCCGGAAGCCCCCTCGGCGCCGCACCGCCACCGCTTTTTGCCTTCTCCTTGGAGAAAGGGAGGAAAGCGCCGCCGCCGTTCCGCTGCTTGGCGTCGAGCAGCGCCAGCCTAGGGCTGACGTCACCGCCGCCCTTCGGTGCTTGCTGCGGCTTGCTCTCTGCCGGATTGCTCCACAGCTGGGCCGAGACCATCCAGCTGGCCTTCTCGGACGAGGGCCCGTTCGGCGTCTCGAGCCCGTCGACGCTCATCTGCTTGACAGGCATGAATTCTTCGAGAACCGGCCTCGGCCCCTGGCTGCTTTGAAATGCTTCCAATTGTTGTCTGTATGCCTCCACGGCTAAATCAGAGATACATACCCAGTTAAATTACATATATCTGCTTACCAAAATATATTTATATATGTGCATAATTAAGTTGCACCTATTTGATCCAATTTTGCATCTAAAGCATCAATCATAGTGTGCATAAAATACTACGTCTACGTCTACGTCTACGTCTCACTGAATACTTCGGTATGATGTGGTAGAATAAAACCGGTGCTTATGTTTGAGAAAACATTAATTCGAACGATCGAGTAGCTAGCGAGATAATTAAAGTTGATAGATTAATTACCATTGTTGAGGAGCTGCAAACAGAGAGGGAGCTCGCGCTTGAACGCTTCGATCTTAAGCCGCTCCTCTTCGAGGCGGGCGAGGAACTCCTGAATCTTATGTGACTGGTCGGGGTGCTCTCCGACCGGCTTTTGGATTATCGGATAGTTGTTGGGCTTGTAATCCAAGCTAAGATCAGATGGTGAAGCCATAATTAATCAAGTTATGATCGATGCTCTTTCTTTTTGAGTTGGCTAGCTAGCTAGCTAGTTTTCACATGAGAGATCAGATGTAAGTAATTGTGGAGGGGGAGGGGGAATATGGTTGGTTATGTTGTGTGAGTGAGCACACAGGGAGGATCAAGGGGGATCACCCTTCTTTTTAAGTGAGTGAGGGAGGGGGAGGGGGAGGGAGAGGGAGAGGAGAGAATAAAGTGAGAATTTGAGGGGAGGGGGAAAAAAGAAAAGGAGGTGAGATAAAGTAAAGGGATGGTAACTTCTTGCGAAGATCAAAGGCAAATAATAATAATAATAATAATAATAATAATAATAAAAAGCTTAATTAGGGCTCATGAGAAGGGAATCAAGTGTGGGCAGAAGGGTCATGTGCTTATGCCCCTTCCCTGGTCCTTTGTACCTTTGGACACTCCTTCCTTGTACTAATTCATTTCAAAATATTACCACAACCCAAAAAGTACTCTGCCTGTCAGCTTCACCCATTTTACTTCTTTTTATTTGTCCTTATTTGTGTTGGGTATTCTAGCAACCTAAGCTTCTAACCCTATATATATATATATATATATATTGGTCGTATTTACACACAAATAATGCCGACTAATTGATGTAACTCCGAGAAATGACAGATTAGTTTTCTGTAATATTGCTTAATTTCTATCCTCCTTTTACTTCACGGAAGATTTTAGATAGAGCCTATTTGGACTGGTTGAAGCTTTATAAAGAATTGTTGTATTTTGTTTTCAGTAAAATTGCGGCGGCAGCTTTCTATTTAATATTAGAACTATTAAATCGAAGGTTATGCTGTTGAGATTTAGTTGCAGCAAAAGAAGCTTAATTTATATCAATAGCTTATACTATTTGATTGTTGAAATTTATTTTCAACTTCCTAGCGCAACAGAAGCACTAGAAATGTCAATTGCAAATGCTAGACTTTTCTTTCTAGATACAGCGAAAGTGATATAGAAACCAAACAAAAGATGCATTTACTCCAATTTAATATTAAAAATGGTTTATACACAAGATATACCAACGAAAGGATCACATGATGTCTTTTAGCTAGCCCGGAACCCTATTTGCACTTTAAAATTTTAAATAACTATTTAAAAGATGTCCACAGATGCCGAGTTAATAATTTTATCAGGACCATGATTCTTATATGATTAATCAATGAAGCAAATGATAAAGCCATAAAAGCATATACCACACAAAATTCAAGCAAGATATGCAGAGATTCTCTCTCCTCTCACACACAAGGAGCCCCTTTTTTTTTGAAAAAAAAAGGAAAAGAAAAGAAAAGGAAAAGGAAGGTCCTTTCTTTGTTGTCAAAAGGTACACAATGGAACCCTTCACACACACAACACAATTTGCATTCACAGGGAAGGCAAGATAGGGTATCTAATCAAAGCCCCAAAGGATATTAATGTGTTAGGGTTTATCTTAAGTAAAGAATATCTTAAATGGGTGACCAACACACAAACATTGTGCTTTAGATGATCCCCCCCCCCTTGGTTTAAAAAGAACATTAAAGGAGGCAACAGGAGAGCTGGGAATCACCCTTCTGCTACTACTGCTAGCTTTTGGAGGAAGTGGGTAGGAAGCTAAGAAGATTCCTCTAAACATTAGAGAGAGAAAAGAAAGAGTTTTAGAGAGAAAGAAAGAAAGAGAGAGAGAGGGGGAAAAAAGGTAAACATGTCTTGAGAAATCATTAAAGGTAGACCATTTTGAACAAGAACCTAAACTTGAAATTTTTCTATATATATAGTTATTTTAGTTAGTTAATTCAAAAAAACTTTAATAAATTTAATTAATAGTATTACCAGTTATTAGCAGTTAGCTATATAATCCAGATTCATGTGTTGATTAATGATTAAAATAATTTCATTTGATCGAATCACTAATAAATTTAATAAAAATTTTATCATTGTCACCTAATTTTAAGAGCATGCTAGCTAGTACTAATAAAAAGTGAAGTTAAGACGGTCATCTAGAAATAACTGGTAGTTTTTTTTTAGAAAAATATAGCATGCTATTCGGTTCATTAATTTATTTCAAAATTGAATTTAGTTAAAAGCATGAGACAACTAGATTTATTTTTTAACTTAAAATTTTAAATATCAACAATCAAATTTTTTGTCACCTGCGCTGAAATAAAATAGCTGATAGTTGGGGATTCTTCATACATATTATCAACTAGAAGAGTTTAGAGAGAGAGAGAGAGAGAGAGAGAGAGAATGGTTGCATCGAATTCGCTGTGCAATAATGAGGGTTGGGCCCTTTCACCATTCAGCTTCAGGTACAAGGCTCCAACCCATGCCTTTTGTGAGGATTCTCTTCCTCTCTCTCTTTCTCATGTTTCTCTCTCTAAACTCTCTTTCGAGAGGGAGATAGAGAAAGAGAGAGGGTGGGATTCTCCTCGTGACACGTGTCGGTCATATTCTCCCAAATCGTCCTGTTGAATATCCCTTTTGTCTGGTGCGCGGGAAGGGAATATTCCCATCGGGCCATGGAGAATAAGGTGTGTGTTATCCTCTTTTATTCTATTCTTGTGGGATAAGCTTATAGGTTATCTAAAGTAGTGGGATAATTCGGTGCTTAGCAAGTAAAGAACGGCCGTGGGCTTGTGAGGAATCGAAGATGATGCTAAATTGCCAATTAAGATTGTGTGAGAATGGGATGGGACCACCTGTATATTATTATTATTATTATTATTATTATATACATACAATTTGGTTTCTCAATGTATATATATGTATGTATAGGTTGGATTTGGGTTATTGATCAGTTTGTGTCTCGAACCCGAATAGTTACTGTTAAAACCGTGACTTGGTGCAACCACTTGGTCACGGTTAGTCGGAACAAGTCTTGTGTAGCATGAGCAACAAAACTAATTGAATTGCTGCTGATAGTATGGATGCCATTGGTTTCAATTTTGTTATTTGAAATGAAGATTAATTAAGTAAGGTGGTCTTAATTATTTGATCATATATAGGAAGCAAAAAAGGGAAAAACTTGAGATAATAAATTTTCTTTGAATTAGCAAACAATTTTGAAAAAAAGTAACTTTTGAGAGCCAAATTAGGGCTTTAAAAGTTATCTGTAGAAAATGCAGAAATTAATATTAGTTGGTAATTATGTTTCGATTATCTTGTGTTTGTTTTTCCCGCAGAGTTTAAGAATGCAATTAGGACTCTAATTGTTGTTGGAAGTGAAAGGCAAATTGTCATCGCAACACAAGACATATCTATACAAATCTTCAATGAAATCAGAAACTTGGTAGCATAAAGATCTTTTTTTTTTTACATTCTTTTTCTGAGAAAAGAGATTTAAAGAGTTCGTTTTGTGGTTCGCAAGGTAATCTATAGTCAATTGAGCTGTGAAACTTAGTCACACGCGTAGATCAACCAGATATGCCATTTATTCTTCTAATCTAAACTAGACAAAAGATGTCGCACCACGTGCCATAATATTCAACAACTTTATCTTAAAGTTCTTTGATTTACCTTCTTTATTGAATGATGGTTTATGGCAATCAAATGAAAGGTTATTAAGAAAGGAAAGGAACCTGGAATATAAGATTGATGAGAAGTCATTTCCATTCCTTAGCTCCCCACATGGCATCTTCGCAGATGAGCTACTAATGCTGAGAATTTTTAGTGGGGTACAAAGAAGTGCTTCTCGAATTTGCTTAACGGGACTACTTCGACTAAATGTGATTTGATGTCCAAATTAATATAGAAGTGAGATTTCACTGTAGCAGTCTACTTCCAACTATCTTTTTCAATTTTAGTAAAGATGGCAATTAAAGTATACCCTTCACAACTTTAAGACTCGAATGGATTCGTAAGTGCTCCATAGCGCCGTGACTATCCATTAATTTGTTACGTTAATTATGAACAAGGCTAATGAGGCAAAGTTTCAGATTCTTATGTACTAAATCATGATAGGAAACCAGATTTTTTATCTTACGAGCTTAAGATATCCGTTACTACTGTTTATCATAACTTTTTGATAGACCCCCACCTACATTTTAATATGATCACCTTATTATTGTTAATTTTTTATTAGTTACATCGAAATTTATGAGCAACTATCGGTTTTCAGTAATGAGCAACTTTTCGTCAGGTTCTTACTTGCACTTTTTTCTGCTTCTAAGAAGGCGAAGCAGATGTCTAGAAGGACAACTCCGCCGCGAGGGCTAACCAATGTTAGAAAAGTAAGTCCTCAAACCAAGCTTGAAGGTAATTATCGGATTGAATAGATCATTTGTGGTTACATGAACCTCAAACTTTCAAATGTGTAGAAAAAGTTATTCACAATTTTCATTCATAGCTAGCTTTTTCTCTTTGTTTTGTTTTTTTAATTTTGTTTTACATTTTGTTGGCACATTTAATAGTAAGGAGAAATAAGTGCAAAAGCAAGGGGGTAAGGAGGAGGGGAGACCTTGAGGACAATTTGTAAGTATTAAGTAGAACCATTTGAACAGTCAGATTCCTGGTTAGACCCTGCATCAAATGATCATTTTTTCAGTAATAAGGCAGCAAGTATTTTTAGGAGTATCTTTCTACACTTTCCTTACTAGGTTCTAAAAAACAAGAGGGTAGTCCAAGTACCTGGAATAGTTCACTACTGCAGGTTTATCAGTGCCAAACCAAAACCATGATTTTCAAAGCATATAGACTAGAGGAAAGAACCCCAAAAAGCTGGTGATCTATCCCTTGCAAATGGATAAGGTCACAAGTCATTTTAGGAGGGGATCTATGCCCTTGAGCTTTACAAGTTTAAGGACAAGCAAAGTGCTTATTGTAAAGCATCTGAAGAGCTAGGGAATCCCCTTTTACAGGAACTTTATTAGCCAATTAAAGTACCCTGCAGAGACAGCAAGATATCCCCAGATTAGAGTCTTAAAGGTTACAGCAAGAAGATGTACTCACTAGCTAGCTATGTTCATATACTACTTAATGGAAACAATTTAACAATCATATATATGTAGATCAGAAAGAGATGTGATTGATGTAGCTTGTCTTTCTCCTTGGCAATCTCATCTGAACTAGTTGCGTCAACTCGGTTCTATCGTATGAGTTAGGACTGGGTCAAGATCACTTCATTCGCGGGCAGATTGGGTCCGGTAGAACTGATAGGCAATCATGTCTAATAAAATATATAATACTTCGAGTGATTTTGGCCTGTAAGATAAATTGGGGTTAGTTTGGGTTGATCGGGTTCTTGACTCCCTCATGATTTGACCCTTTGGAATAGATTCATTGAAAACGATAGGATTCTGAAAGAATTCTCATGCTCTGTACTCCATAAATTGGACTCTGTAAATAAGTTAATGTACCCACGGACTAAATATGTATCTGGTTTAATTGATCGTTTCTTTCTTTTCTTCTACTTTTTTTTTTTTTTTTCGCCCCTCTCATCGTGACATTGGCGGTAGGCACAGTACGGAATAGGCATAGTGAAGAATGAAAGGTTGGTTTTGAATATGTCCTACATAGTATGCAAACGCCTGAGTGGCTGAGAATGCAAATGGGCCGAACCGAGTTTGAGGCCCATTATGCGAAGCCCTCAGAGCCGGCTCGGCCCTTTTACTGGACTAAACTCAAGAGAGCCCGGACCACCATAGTGGCAAACTAAAGTTATGGCTTTTTCGGCCCGATTTACGGTACACGATAAGTACCAACAAAAGGCTTCTATGGCCCGGCCCAGTGCAATAGTTGATAAATAAGGTGGAAGAGCGCACACTCTACTGGGCTCTCAATTGCGAGATGTAGCTGAATCACAAGAGGCTATTGGGCTGGGCCTCCTTCGACCGCTAATCTAATGATCTTAGTGATGATTCTTATTAGCAGTCCTTCTATGGATTGAGAAAATCTACTGTCTCACACTTGCATCACATCATCAGTAGCAAGTCAATCATATCTCTCTATTTGAGAGAAAAGTAGAACTAAAATATTTTTCGATTAACTATGATGGGACGTATCAATCTAAGGGTATATTGGTTGGGGACGCCACGTCAGCAATATATCCGATCCATTCTAGATTTTTTCCTATGGATGAGCAGCAGGATAGCCACGATTCCACCCCGCAGGGCTTTGTGTAATCTGCGCCCAGTAGTATGGTATGAATTGAGACTACTATAGGTGATGGATGAAGAGAGATATGTGGCATTTGGCATTTGATAAGTTCCATAGATAAGTACTGCTATTGGTACTTTCAAAGATTTTTAAAAAAATAGTTTTTTTTTTCCTTTTTGAGAGAGAGAATGGTAGCATATTACCACTTTGTTTGTTTTTTGTTTACAAGTAAATTTAACAAGACATATTAAGTAATTATACTTCGAAGTTGGGATCTTGGATACTAATCATCAAATTCTTTATCATTTGTGCTAAGAAATGCATTGAAATTAATATACATTTGTCGTGCAATGATTATTTTACATAGTATGACCACTACATCATATAAAAGAGCTAGCCACCGTAGGAGTACCCAGAACATAAATGGTTCACAAACAAAAAGGATTTGAACCTCCGACAAAATATAGAATTGTAACTCTTAGGTGCAAAAGTAAAAGGGAAGTGTACTACGCACGCACGCACGCACGCACAACTCGACCATTTTCCACAAAAATGACAAATTTATTTTTGCATTATGTTTGGAGTCATCAATTTTTTAGTGCTTGTTTATTACAGACTATACATATTTGTAAACCCCATGAACCTCACATGCTTATGAATTTAATTGGTCTCTTATTTTAGTGCGATAGAGAATTCAAACTCAATCAAAAAACTTAAGCTGTTAGGCGGAAATACTTTCTACGGCATATATAGGCATAGATTTTATTTTGTATCTGATATAAGGGTATTGTTCTTATCAATTTGTACATAAAAATAATTATATATTTTCCAGTTTGTATGAAACTTCAACAGCCCATATTGTAGGGGTTCCACCGTTGTTACATTTGGGGTCACCCCATATTATTTTATTATATATGAAAAGCACCAAAGAATAAAGTGAGTGGGCAACCTATTCTGGTAGTCTTTTGTTGGTGTTCAAAGCAATTGCTGTGGAGTAACTGTTGCGATTTGCCTTTTAGTACATCAATGCATGCAGACTCGGTTGATTTCCCAGCTGATTACTAATCCAATATTCCTTGCTATTGCCAGGTCTTACTGGCTTGTTGCAAACATTCTCTCTTTTTCTTTTTTTTTCCCACTCGCACACTACATATTAGTTTTGGTTGACATATATACTCTAAACTATTAATTTCCTATCGAATCAATTGGGTGAATTATGTTCTTTCAAATGCAGTTCTTTAGACCCGAAAGCTTATTTTAGCTTGTTGCAGTAATATGCTTGTTTGCGTAATATTTGACTAGTTAATGCTAGCTATTTAAGGGAGTAGGTAGCTAGGATGTTACACAAGAAATACTATACTATAAATTAATAGTTTGATTGTTCGATTGAGAAGTGGGCATGGGAGACAACATTCTCTTTGGTACCAGTAGGTATATGTAGGATCACATGGAGGCGACTAAGGCACGCATGCCACCATGGTGGGGGGGGCCAAATTAGAGAGGTGAGTGTGACATGACATGCACCATACCATGCATGGTATTGAATAAAACTCCTGTAACCAGTGCAACATACATGCTTATCTATATACTCGTGCTCGGCTTTTATCAATGTAGGGGAGGAAAAAGTGAGTGGTGGAGAGCGAGAGAGGAGAGATTGAGTGGGAGAAGAGAGAAGGGAGAGAAATGGTCCGGCCCGTTCCCTTTTGATCATCACTGACGCTACGGTCGGTCAAAGCACTAGTTGTATACATGCATGCATGGCATTCCCTTTCCATCTCCCCGAGAGAGAGAGAGAGAGAGAAAGAGAGTATTTGCACACTTTAATTTGTACACAGTAATTTTTTCTAGTAAGCTAATATACGAAAGTTGCCGCCGTTGCCATACCATATATGTCCGAGAGAGAGAGAGAGAGAGAGAGAGAGAGAGAGAGAGAGAGAGAGTACTGCACTCTTTTGTAGATAGTAATTTTTACTAATAAGTTTTTTTTTTTTTGAAAGAAAAAGGTGGCAAGTTAATATTCTTTTTGTTTATTTTCATTTATAAATAAATTTAGCTAGAAATATAATCCAACCATCAAAGTCTTAGTCAACTGCATTAGTTACTGTCGGTAATTTTTACTAGTAAGTTGGCATACCAAAGTTGCTGCCATTTAAATAGCCATGTGTGAGATAATCACTCTGGATGATTGACAAAAATGGATTATATTAATTATAGTTTGTTGACAACAAGTAGGCCTTCTCTATACACACACACCTCTTCTGAGGGGAAAAAATGAAAAAGAAAAATATAACTCTTGAGAGATTGACACACTTATTCATGTCAAGACTCCATTATGCTGGATTAGAACTCAGGATTTTATACTCTTTATATAAGAAAAAATCTACTACTTGTATGCTCAAAAGTGTGGTATAAATTTTGCACACAGCCACAAAGAATTTATACATTATTTTTTAATTCTTTTATAATAAAATATGGATAAAATTAGTGTGAAAATATTGTTCTTCGATATATAGAGTGTACATTTTACATCCATTTTTTGGATGCATAGGTAGAAATCAAAAGGCTTTAGCAATTTCTGCTTCAAAAAAAAAAGATTCAGTTTGATAGAAGTTTTTTTTTTTTTTTTTTTTGAGAGAAAGGTAGCACGCTACTCGCTTCGTTTATTTCAAAAAATAAACTTAGTTAGAAATGTGAATCAACTAGGATTCAAACTTGGGACCTCGGGTACCAACCGTCAAGCACTTTGCCACTTGCGCTAAGACGGTCGGTAAGTGTGATAGAAGTTAAATGAACAATAGCCTATACCATAGGCTTATATATGATTCCTCCACATGGATTCGTTGGTTGGGTTGAAGATCCTCAGCCATTTTCACAGTATTCGAATTCCCTGCGTCACTGGTGGAAAGGATGAAGTACAATAGTAGGATTATGATAACAATGATCACTATTTAAGAGAGGCTCCACATCAAAAAGTCTAATATATCACTTATCATGCCTACCGATTGATAACATTCCCCATGTTAGTTGGTGATGTTGGGATGACTAGGTATCCCCAATAAAATGTGTGGTAATATGCAAGAGATTGTATGTGGGGTCTGACTTGCTCACAATCATAACGTATGTAATTCTCCTTTTGGTTCAAAGTCGAATCTCATATCTTGAAAAAAAAAGAATTAATTAATTATTCTAAACAGTAGTTATTAAATTTATAATATATTAATCTATTTTTTTTAAAAAATATTTCTATCACTTTTTTTTTTATTGAGGGTAGTTTTGTTTTGTTTTGTTTTGTATTTGGGAGTCTGTTTTGTTGCTCATCATGACCGATTTTGCACTGCAACACTAAGGGGCTGTTTGGTTGTATGCATTTTCTAAATTTTCATAAAATATGATTGTGTATGTTAACTTAATAAGTTTTAATTAATTATAATTATTAAATTTGATAAAAAAATGAGAGAATAATAATAATTTTTTTTTAAGTTTGATTTATATATTAAAATTAAATATATTGAAAATTTTGAATGTGTCATAAGATGAAGAATTGTTGAAAAATATATAAATATTATATACATCCACTTATTTATTTATAAATAGCAAGTTTAAATGATTAATAAAATTATATAATTATTTATGTATAGAGAAGGTAATCTCACCGTTCTATCTGAAGAGGTAACATGATTCACAAATACAACTATCAGCTTCACATTGCCAAACAGAAGAAATCCAACTGCAACAGTTGCATCTACACAAAATCAAACAAACCATGTGTAATCACAACTGCTGTATTTTTAACTGCATACATCTCCAACTACACTGTATTTGTAATTACATCTAATCAAACGGTCCAAAATTAACTTTTTGATCATACAAATGGAAATCATCAAATACAGGTAGAAAGTAAAATGAATTAAAATATTTTTTAGTTGGATATCGTGTTTTGTTAATGTACTCTGATATATTGTATACATCAATGTCATATCTAGAAGAAGATAATGCATCAGGCATGTACTTGGACTACATCTAATCACAACACATCATGGATTCATGGGGCGTCGAACTCAGCCTCATAAGCCGTCCGATCACCAGTCCCGCCCCCATCAAACGGACGCCGTACCGTCCGATCCACGGCGTACCCTCCCTCCAACCCCAGATCAAAGTAAGCATAATCCCCGCCTCGCGAGCGGGGCCCGCGAAGCGGAAACCCAAATAAAAACCCTTTTCCTCCCCACACCTCCTCTTTCCTCCTCCCCCATCCCCCCACCCCCCACGCCTCATTCCCCTTCTCTCTCTCTCTCTCTCTCTCTCTCTCTCTCTCTGTAGTGTGCGCGTGCTTTCGAGGCCACACATCTGAGACATTCTCTGCACCCAACGCCTCAATCTCCACGCCTCTTTCTCTCACTCTTTCCCTTTTTATCTCTTATAAAAAACATAAAAAAGCTATAGATTATGGAGAGCTCTCTATAGAGAGGGGGAGGAGCTAAGGATGGGAGAGCAGTGAACGTGTAGCTTTAACTACAACGGGTGGATGGGGTCTGAGTTATTTTAATAACTCTTCGAGAAGAGCGTAGAGGAAGAAGAAGAAGTGGGCAAACACTTATTAATCAATTCCAAGCGCACGCTCGCTCGCTCCCTACCTCATCAAAAAGAGCTCCTCTCCTCGAATCCAGAAGAGGCTCCAGTCGATCGACCGAGCTCCCTCTCGCTCTCTCTCTTACTCGTTCTTCTTCATCTCCACTCATCCGAACGACCACCGGGGGTTGCTTCCGATCCGATCCATCGCGCGCGAGGACGAGGTTTGTGATCT
Organism: Puya raimondii; assembly: GCA_016920855.1. NCBI lineage: Eukaryota > Viridiplantae > Streptophyta > Magnoliopsida > Poales > Bromeliaceae > Puya > Puya raimondii. Next base: position 195,277,303 of record JABWPP010000050.1, on the reverse strand, counting down.
TTTTAATTTCGTTCGCCGTTTCTTTTTTTTTTTGAACGATATTTGGTGATTTGTGGAGTTCATCGTTTGGTTGCTTAGGGTTTTTGAACGATTCTCATACACTATAAGTAGGGAAAAAGTTTAATTAGAAACTTCTTATTTCGAGATTGTAGCTTACCCGATCTTCGAGTTCTCTGTGTCCGTTTTGTTCTTCCCGATCGGTCTGCTCCTCGGCAGCGATTTGCTTTCCATTGAAGTTTTAATCCAGCGGGTATTGATTTCATAAGCTCTCTCTTGTTTAGTTTCGAACTCAGATTTGGCTTTAATTGATGGATCTGAGTGGGAGTTCGTCCTCCGATCTGATCTGATCATATCTGCTACATTTTCGTAGAACAGGAGGTGATCAGCTGAGGAACAAAGAATATCCTCTTCGCCTATTTCTCTCTCTCTCTCTCTCTCTCTCTCTCTCTCTCTCTCTCTTTCTCTCTATAGTTAGTAATTAAGAGCTAAAGACAAAGATACGGAGTTTGTGAGCTTCTATGCTACTGTTATGTTAATGGTGGTCGAGTACATAGCATTAAAGGCTGAGAGACCTCTTCTCTTTTCTCTCTCTCTTTCTCTGCTGTTTCCTTTTACTTTCTCTATCTTTTTTGCTCCTTTTATTTTCCCTTTTGATTTTCCTTTTTGCCTTCGCTTTTATTCTCAATCTAAAGAGAGATAGCGAGAGAACAGGCTTTTTTCATGGCTAGGACCCTGTAGCTAGCAAAAGGTTGGTTCAGCGCCTAAACCCCTCACAACTGTTAATAAGATCTCCACTCACTCGTCTCCTCCTCTTTGTATTCATTATATCCTCCTCTACTCCCCCTCTCTCTCTCTCTCTCTCTCTCCTATTCAAAGCCCCTTCGCAGCCTCTCATCATTGCCCTTCCTGTTTTCTAGCTCTCGTCGTTTTCGCCCCTCTCACTCTCTCCTTCTCTCAGTAAACGTGAGTACGCATACGGTTTCCACTACTCAGCCGCGGTAAGCTCACCTCCTCAGTACTGTTTCTCTGCGCATTTGTAGCCGTTTGATTGATACGTCCGTACAGGTCCGTGACCGTTAAGATTCTCGTCTCCGCCCCTAGTTGGTCTAAAGCCTTGCTTAGTATGCTTTGCCGCTTCCCCTTGTTTCGTCTGGAGGAACCGTCGCCCAGCGGAGTTCTCCATCTTGTGATCGTACATTCTACTGCATTTTTCCGAATCTGAAAGCCGACATGTCGTGGCCTCGCCGGGTACCGCCGGTGAGTTCACCACAAATATCAGCTGCACCCGGTTCACGGGCATGGAGTTGCACCGAGTGCACGCATTAATTTCTACCTCTTCTGGGTTGAGGTGTCGCGTGGCAATCGGTTGTAGCGCGTGCTGAGGAGAGGTTGGGCGGGGCCCGGGGTGGCCGATACACGCACGCTTGCTTGTAAGTGGTGGCGTGGTTCGTCAAATGTCATCATCATCTCTCTTCGTATTAGGGTTTCCCCACAACTTTTGCAGTTACCTTTCTATTCTCTCTATGCACACACCACACCACACCCTCTCATCTCATCTCTCTCCCTTATTCGATCTCCTTCTCGGAGTCGTCGTCGTCATCATCATAATCTCTTCTCTAGCGGAGTGTATCGGAAAAGAATATAAATGGGTATGAGTGGATTTTTGCTCTTTCGGGGGCGATCTCTGAGGCGTGAAAGTGACGTTAGCTGCTTTTTACGAATTAAAGCGGCCTCTTTCTTTATTGGCACCCCACCTCCCCACACACACACAAGCACGCCCGCAAAGCTTTCTTTCTAGCGGGCCCCTTTATTGTGTGTGTGCTGTAGCAGTGCATCGCGTTCCACTCTGTCTAGCCCAGCTAGTTCGTGTACCTGTAAGGCTGTGACATCGGTTTGGTCCTAAAATAGCTCGCGGCTGGCCCAAGTAATTTAAGATGAGTGTGACTTAGACTTGTGACTAATCGTCCTTTTTAGCAAAAGTCTAATTAGAGATCAAATAAAATGGCACCCAGCAGGCCCAATTGAAATTAGCCCACCTGATTAAAATCATTATTATTTCTCAGCAGTGCGTTCCGATTTCAGAACGCACCACATACATAGTAGTATTTTGCGGGCCTTGCTAGCCCAGCAGTGCATCCCGATTTCAGATCGCACCACAGAGACAGTAGTATTTTGCGGTAGTGGGCTGCACCGCACTGATATAATAAAAAATAAAAATTTGCGTCCAGAATAGGCCTCTTATGTGATCGCTGACCGCCAAATGGGCCCTGCGCCTTGAGAGAGTCTTAAGCATACCGCCGCCTAGAAGCAGGTTTCGTGCAATGAGCTGTGATCAACTACAGTGAGCCCATTTATTGCTCGCAAATCCCAACTTTGCGTGGGTGCTTTCCTATTATTATGCTTAGGGGGGTTTAATTGACAATGGGTTCATCCCTCTACTAATTAGTTTGGGGTTTCATCTGAGTCCAACCCATTCATGCCGACCAACCGAGATTTGGATGCCATTGCCACGACTAAATCGGGGCTTTTTTGTTTTTGTTTTTTTTGTTTTTCTTTTACAAACAGAGCTTACTAAAATATTACCGACACACTTTCCACAAGCGTCAAATATGTCTGCGCCTCGTCGAAGGTCCAAATGAGGGTATAAGTGGCAGGTAATATTAATTTGGGTCCTGTACCGTATCCAGGGCTACAGTGGTATGTTATATTTATCGGGTTGATGGTGGGGAGAAGCGCGCCTCGTGTCCCGCTCACGGGCGGCGTCCCAGCCGCGGCAGCTGCAGCTGCAGCTGCAGCAGCAGCTGCAGCCCACCCCTTAATGCGCTACTACTATACTATGCTACTACTATTCCCCGCAGAGAGTAATAATGTCAAATTATAATGACATTGACAGTATATTATACTAATGCTACTCCCGCTGGTCCCTACCTCAGCTGTGTCTGTGATATCCCTGCCTCAAGTTCCTGAATGCTCCTCTTTGTCCCATGGTTTTCTAGGAAAGCGCGTCGTTATCCTTGTTATCCCCTCGCTCGCTCCTCCCCCCCCCCCCCCCCCCCCCCCCCCCCCCCCCCCCCCCCCCTTGTCTGCTTACCCACCACTCACTTCGCCCCACTTCCTCCACCCCGCATAACGACACTTCCGCGGTATTATCCCCATCATCTCCTTCCACGCCATTCGAGTATTCGTTCACTTCATCAGTGCTCTCTTGTCGGGATCCCACTTCCCATTTACCCCCTCTTCCCCCACCCTCTATAATTTAATAATAGCAGCCCCTCCACTCCAAAGTGGAGATCTTTCGTACAACCCATGTTTTCTTATTCTAGCCACCTTTGTTTGTTTTCTACTACTTCCATACCTTTTCAACATAGAAGCTTAATAACACCGTTATTATATTATTACATTGTTATTATTATTATTATTATTATTATTATTATTTGCATATGGTTAGAAACAAAAGAGAGAGAACAGCAGGGTAATGGGGTCACCCGAGGTAATCTGTCTGATTCTGCAGTAGCTGTTACTATCTGCTACATACTTCCTCTCATGTATCCTTTTTATTTTTGTTAAAAAAAAAACTACTTAAGCCCACCCGTTCGTCATCTCTTTTTCCTCTTGTCTTGATGTATTGCTATTCCGGCCCAGTCGGATAATGCCGCCCTAGAAGTCAAAATGCGTGCTTTAGATCCGTACCCAACTGTGTTATAGATATCAATGCAACCGCATTACATCTCTGCAGCACTTAATTTAAACTGGTTTCCTTTCTGAGTTTCTGTATGTTACTGCAATAGCCTTCATATCCCCTTCTTTAAAACCTGTTCACTGATAATATATGCCTTCTACTGTTTTTCCTGTGCTAAGGATATAAATGCATAGAAGGGTGGCATGCTTGCCGTGGTAGAGAGAGAAACCGCCTGCTTCCGTCCGTATTCTAGTGAGATGCCTCTCCGGCCGATGGCGAAGGACCCCAAGGGGGAGAAGCATGTGGTCTCCAAGAAGCCGCTTCAGAACACCATGAACCAGCAGAAGCTGGAAAATGAGTTGCCGTTGCAGGAAGCGAAGAAGAATGCGGGGAGGAGGCGGGGAAGAGGAAAAGGGAAAGCGGTTGAGATAGCGGTCAGGCCGGAGGTGGAGATGGGTGTCGATGCTGGCCCTCCTGTCTCGAGTAAAGGTATGGTGTTCCAGCAGCGGCCAGGGTTTGGTCAGGTTGGTACCCGGTGTATTGTGAAGGCCAACCATTTCCTTACCGAATTGCCCGACAAGGATTTGAACCAATACCATGTAAGCCTCAGTCGGTCTACAAATTGATTCTATAGATATTGTGGATCTATGCATGATTATTTTTCTTATCTTGTTCTTCCAGGTCGCAATTACGCCTGAAGTACACTCCCGAAGAATGAATCGTGCTGTTATGGCAGAGCTGGTGAGACTCTACAGGGATACAGAGTTGGGCATGCGGCTCCCTGCTTATGATGGAAGGATGAGTCTATACACAGCTGGCTCTCTGCCTTTCGATTCGAAGGTGTTCACCGTAAAAGTTGCCGAGGAGGACGACGGGACGGGGAATTTTAGGTATGGGATTTGTGCATTTTTGTAGTCATTCCGCTTCTTGCATTTCATTATATAGAGAATTTTACTGACATTCATCTTTCTCGCTTCAAGAGAAAAAGAGTATATGGTGGCTATCAAGTTTGCTGCTCATGCAGACCTTCATCATCTGCGCCAATTTATCGCTGGGAAGCAAGCTGATGCTCCGTATGAAACCCTTCAGGTTCTTGATGTAGTCTTGAGGGAATTATCAAGTCAAAGGTTGCATTTCTGTTTCTTGTTTGCTACTTAGATTCCTAGTTATTTGTGTAGTGTGAGCCCCTAATTGTTATTTAAATGAACTGGCCTTCAGGTATGTATCTATTGGGAGATCTTTCTATTCTCCTGACATACGAAAACCACAGAGGCTGGGTGATGGGTTGCAGTCATGGTGTGGTTTCTACCAGAGCATCAGGCCAACTCAAATGGGCCTCTCTTTGAATATTGGTAAGATATTTTCTGCTTAGATACTAGAATCTCTACTTGTTTAGTTTAAATGTAGCCTCTCTTTACCTTCTGCTTACAATAAATGTTTTTTTTCTTTCTTTTCTCAGACATGTCATCTACGGCTTTCATTGAACCACTCCCTGTGATTGAGTTTGTAGCTCAAATTTTAGGGAAAGATGTAATATCAAGACCACTATCCGATGCTGATAGAATCAAGGTAAAATTAATACCAAATTATATTGCTTCTTTTTTTATAACCTGAGACTGGCATCTGAATGCATGCATATATTCATATGTTACAATTGACATCTAGTATCATTAATCATGGTTTCGTTGTTGATGCTTTATTGACTATCTCAGTTGTTTCTATTATCTGATGTTAATCAGATCAAGAAAGCTCTTCGGGGTGTAAAAGTTGAAGTGACACATAGAGGAAATGTGAGGCGGAAATACCGAATTTCAGGACTGACATCACAACCTACCCGCGAACTGATGTATGATGTGAACTTGCTATATTTTGTTTATATTTCAATTTTCTTTAATTATTACTTTTGTAAGCAAATTCCTTAGTGCGAAACTATCTGCAAATTCTCTTTGCATCATATTTTGTAACATTTCATACAAATGCCTTTGTGAAGGCACCCTCATAATATATTGAACGTTTCCAGTTGATACCATTGAGGGTGATGCTAGCAGCCACATATATAAAAATTAAGAATAGAGCCTTAGATTTGCCTTCCTCTATATACTTGAAGTTCGAGTATATATTATAATCGAATGCATATGCTATATATCTTCATGCTAACCGTCTGAGATTTTAGTGCTCGATTAAAAGTTTCTGTGCAAATCCAATTTAAGTATATCATTGGAAAACTGAATTTCACAGCCATATATCACTAACTTTAGAGCTTGAATTTCTCCTATTGTCACAGATTTCCTGTTGATGATCAGATGAATATGAAATCTGTAGTTGAATACTTCAAAGAAATGTATGGGTTTACGATTCAGTATTCTCATCTTCCTTGTCTTCAAGTGGGAAACCAAAGGAAAGCAAATTATCTGCCAATGGAGGTAATTTTGTTTACTCATATTCTTAGATGTGAGTCTAAATGAAAGAAACTAAACCTAATTTGACATGCTTTTGGCAGGCATGCAAAATTGTTGAGGGTCAGAGATACACAAAGAGATTGAATGAAAAGCAGATAACTTCCTTACTAAAAGTGACATGCCAAAGGCCTAGAGAGCAGGAGATGGATATATTACAGGTCAGTGGTTTTTTATTCTATTTTTTACTTGATAAGAGCCTTTACAGAAATGAACATTTGAAGTCTACTGTTCCCACACTTTTAGAGTAGCTTGGCATTGTAAAAACCTAGGGGAATAGACTGCATTGGAACACATTGTAGCTTCTCATTGACATGTTCATGTTCTCTATCTGCACATGCCAAACAGAGTTGTATCACAGGCTTATCATTAGTCATTGTAAATCCAAATCAGGCTTATAGTAGATATAGTTATGGAAATTCTACTCCCTATGTATGATTAAAAATTTAAAACTTGTATGATGTATGATTAAAAGTCTAAAACAAAATAGGTTGTGGGCTTTTGAATTTATTTAAGTTATATTTAACTTAAACTTTTTTGACACATTGGTTTTCTATCCAACAGTTCTGAGCTCAGGATAAGATACACAGGAGAGCTTCCTGTAAAAGTATTAGTTAGACTATAGTACATGGCAAATATAAACAAAATAGGTTGTGGGCTCTTGAATTTAAAGTGATGCATTCTAGCATATTCAGATGCTAATGTTGTATGAAATCCAGTTAGGAGTGCTTTTGATTCAATTTCTTGATTCCTTGGTGTTAACAATGGAGCTTTTTCAATAAAAAAAAAGAGCCTTTGTATGCTGTTGAACTAAATGCATTTGATCCTGGTGGTGGTTGGCTTTGTGTGGGCCTGTAGCGTGAGTCTTCTAGGTTGATTGGATTCGTTTTCTACGCAAATCTTACAGGTCTCTTGTTAGAAATAGTGAATTGGGCTATTCTGATATATGCTTATTATCCTAGTTGCCAGGCCAGGTTTTACTCTTTACTCTGTTAATATGCCAGGCGAGCTTTTACTATTACTCTGTTAATATGCCTTTTGCTCTCTGAGAGAAAAGAGTCTAAGTTTTTGCTGTCAACATTGACACTAAGAAAGCAAATTCGGAATATCAATTTTTACACAATGACTTGAAAAGCTCATATTGTATTAATTAATATCAGACAGTTCATCAAAATGGGTATGAGCAAGATCCCTATGCAAAAGAATTTGGGATCAACATCAGTGACAAACTTGCTTCAGTGGAAGCACGAGTTCTTCCTGCACCATGGGTAAGTATTCTCTTGTAGTAAATTGATCACTGGATCTTGTAGTAAATTGATCTTGTTTTTATTCTGGTCGAAGCTAATTGCTGAGATTTACATCATTTTACGTGATGTGTTTTGTGAAGCTAAAATACAACGATACTGGAAAAGAGAAGGAGTGTTTGCCTCAGGTTGGTCAATGGAATATGATGAACAAGGTACGAACCCAATTTAAGTTCAACGTAGTTGTTGCACTTATTTGTAGTGCGCTGATGAGGTTCTAAATAAGGCTGGTTCTGACCCTATGTGCATTAAAACATCTTAATGCAGAAAGTGATAAATGGATGTACAGTGAATTACTGGGCTTGTATTAACTTTTCAAGAAGTGTCCAAGAAAGCACTGCTCGGGGGTTTTGCCAGGAGTTAGCACAGATGTGCCAAATATCCGGCATGGTACACTATTTCTAAGACCTCCTTCCACACAACCTAGCTTTTGTACTTATATTTATTATCTTTTCTGCTGCTTGAATAAAATTGCAGTTTATTGCTTGTTTAATTTGTTTTTTTTTGCAGGATTTTAATCGTGAACCTGTTATCCCGATATATTCTGCCAGGCCAGATCAGGTGGAAAAGGCTCTCAAACATGTTTACAATGCAGCACTAAACAAGCTCAAGGGGAAAGAGCTTGAGCTTCTTTTAGCCATCCTTCCCGACAACAATGGTTCTTTATATGGTGCGCAGACTTATTGTTGCATTTAGTCAGCATAAGTCATTATTGTTTTTATATCATCATTTGCTAATTCATGGATAATCAATGCTTTATGTTCCAATGCTGATACTGATTGTTCTACAGGTGATCTGAAGCGAATATGTGAGACAGATTTAGGATTGATATCTCAGTGTTGCTTGACAAAGCATGTTTTCAAGATCAGCAAACAATACTTGGCAAATGTCTCTCTGAAAATCAATGTGAAGGTAATATATCAACTTGTCTTCTCTTCTTTCGACAGAATAATTACAATGGATATCTGAGAGCTGACTTTTGATTCATTTCACCTACTCGCTACCCATATGATTTGTGCAGATGGGAGGTAGAAATACTGTACTTCTAGATGCTATAAGTTGGAGAATTCCCTTGGTCAGTGACATACCAACCATAATATTTGGTGCTGATGTAACTCATCCTGAAACAGGAGAGGATTCTAGTCCATCTATTGCTGCCGTCAGTATAAATATAACATCCTTTTACTTGACATGTTTGATGTATTGATGGTGACCTATACGGCAATCCTTTAATTTATTATCGCTTACAGGTAGTTGCTTCCCAAGACTGGCCTGAAGTTACAAAGTATGCTGGACTAGTATGTGCACAGGCTCATCGGCAAGAACTGATTCAGGATCTGTTCAAGACCTGGCATGACCCTCAGCGGGGGGTAGTTACGGGTGGCATGATCAGGTCTTATTCCACTCCTTTATAGGACAATGCCATTTTTCACTTGTCGGAAAGAAATCGTATATCTAGTTATGAATATACCACAAACCTAGTTGTTGTGGATCATCATAATTAGATCAGATGTTCATTGCCATTGCAGATGATTTCATAATACATTAAAAGAGTAGTAGTATTTCTGAGCTTGCCAAAAATGGCAATGATAGAACCGTCATTGCATAATGAGTAGCAAACTCTGTAATTTGGTTAAGTTCTGTAGGCTTTCAAGTTTGCTTTACTGACATATGCTGATCTGCTTTTTGTTTATCTAACCTTTGCAGGGAGCTTTTAATTTCTTTCAGGAAGGCAACTGGACAGAAGCCATTAAGGATTATATTTTATAGGTTCATCTTCTCTCTCTCTCTCTCTCTCTCTCTCTCTCTCTCTCTCCAGGAAATTACTTAGTTTGACTTGCTTGACAGTTCTTTCTATTCTAAAATATCTAAATTTGACCATGCTGGACTCGTTCTCATTCATTGTGTTTCAACTTCTGCTTCCAGAGATGGTGTAAGTGAGGGTCAGTTCTATCAGGTCCTTCTGTATGAATTAGATGCTATTCGGAAGGTGGGCGTACTTGCACCTTATTGCATAATTGCGTCTCTTAAAATTTTCAGCTCATGAAAACTTGTTTACAGGCTTGTGCATCCTTAGAACCAAATTACCAGCCTCCTGTGACTTTTGTGGTGGTCCAAAAGCGCCACCATACCAGGCTATTTGCAAACAACCACAAAGACAGAAGTAGCACAGACAAGAGCGGAAATATCCTGCCTGGTGATTATGCTTTTTCCATTTTCTAACTTCAACATTCAGTGTATTTCTGGATGGAAAAAAGTGCCTTTTACTCAATAATAACTCCTAGGTCCACCGACCGCCATGTATTAGATGCTTACATGGAATCCTGATTTTTTTTTTTTCAGCCCCTCATTTATATCATACTTCTGTCTCTGAAATTTTGTACTGATCACGAGTTCACTAATTAATTATGCAGGCACTGTTGTTGATTCTAAGATATGTCATCCAACAGAGTTTGACTTCTATCTCTGCAGTCATGCTGGTATCCAGGTATTCTAATGTTTGTGTATATCATCTATTATGAGATCTTGTAGTGTCATTCATTCATCCCATAAAAGCAATGAATCATATGGATTGCTGCTGGTGAAATTGTGAATATGTTCAGGCCATCTAAAATTAAGAAAAAGCTGATATTAGGCCTACTTTGGTAATGTGGTGGCTAAAAGCACGTATTTTGTACTTTGGAAGGTTCAAAATTTTCAAAACGCTTCCAATCTTTTCTTTTTTTATACTATAAAATTGTGGTACCAACCGCCATATGAGAGAAGTGCTTTTAGCCACCAGATTAGCAAACTAGGCCTTATCTTCTAAATTAAAACCTCATTTTTCTCCCAAAATATCTGCAGTTGTCAGATATGAGAAGAATTGACGTTATTTTAGTTATTTTTGTTGATTGTCAACATTTATTAGGATAGCAGCAAAGTACTAGCAGGATCTGCTAGAACGGAAACCTATCATGTAGTAGGTATTATCTACTAAGTATTATTAGAATCTTGAGAACAGGAAACTGGACAATGATATATATATATATATAATCAATAAAAAGCTCATTCAACTATTCTAGTGTGATTTGTCTAATTTTATTGAGCTCTTACTTTTCAGCCGATTTGGTAATATGTAATCTGTTGGGGTTTTGCAGGGTACTAGCCGGCCGGCACATTACCATGTTTTATGGGATGAAAACAATTTTACAGCAGATGAAATGCAGACGCTAACAAATAATCTTTGCTATACGTAAGATCCTCTTTGATTTTTCTCTCATTTTGCATGTTTAGTTGGGTGCTTCTTAATTTGATCTTGCATGGTTACAGATACGCTCGCTGTACGCGGTCTGTGTCTGTTGGTAATTTTCTACTCCTTTCTCCACTGTAATTTTGCTTTTTATATTTCCGAAGAATTCTAAAAAAAGTTTCCTCTTTTCGTCTCACTGCAGTTCCACCAGCATACTATGCTCATCTAGCTGCATTTCGAGCACGCTTTTACATGGAACCGGAGGTTCAACAAGACTCGACATCGAAAGCAACTCGCACGGCAAATGGGCCCTCCGTGAAGCCCTTGCCTGCGCTGAAAGAGAATGTGAAGAGGGTTATGTTCTACTGTTGACCAGGGAGTAGAGAGGGAAAGAGCAAGAGAATAAGTGGCGTGATTTGTAAATCGATGTTGTAGTTATGATGTAGAGGCTCCCCGGTGAGGCTTGCCCGAGGGTCTTAGATGCCTGTACACTAGCTAGGTTAGGTGGGCGGAATCTGAGAGTTGTTTATTAATGTTCCCTTGATGTTCATATTGCTTGTTTTTAATCGTAATCTCGAGGGGACAGTATGGGGGATTGGCGTTATTTCTTCATGTAGAAGCATCTCATTCCCAGTCCTTTCCCTACATAGCTGTTAATATCAAGTAGAATGGATCTACATTCTCACGGCATCTTGGCTGTTCTATCCAGGGTGACCAGGAGTTTGTATTGCATTGTACGTTATAAAGCTTTATCTTATTCTGGAATCGATCTGGCATGCTGAGTTGTCTCTGAGAATCTTTTTTGCTGAGTCAAGTATCCGAATCAGTCAAAACCGGATCCGATATTGTGACCTGAACCAGAAATGTCACCCTTCGTCAGTGTATTGTCATGGGGACCGAGGCCCTCCTCGAACCAGGCCTTTTCTGGCCCATGAACAGGTCTGCCCGGGCTTCTCGGCTATTACTTTTTGTATTTGTAAAATTTTTAACAGATTATTTTGTGAAATAATAAAATATTTATATAGGCTTAAGAATAAATTACTAAAATTATCTTAAAATTGCCAAATTTTTGCAAAATCAAAATTTTAAGGTACTAAATCTATAGTTTAGTAAAATTTGTCCATTTTACTCTAAAAAGAAAGATTTTATTGCGAATGATCTGACAGGGGTCTACCTACCCTTTGAAAGCATTAGTCATTTGTCATTTGGATTTGTTCATTAGTTGCTGTAGCGACCTTAATCCCATTGTGTGTTCACAATCTGATAAACTATAAAGCTGCAGTAAAGGAGGATTCAAAATTTCAAACAGCGCCACATGCGCATCATTGGGTACCTTTTGAAATGATTTAGAGGATCTTAGATCATAGTCAACACGACCCGCCCTTCTCATTCAATTCTCTTTACTGTCCCTCTGACGTGGCACCCCAAAATTTGAAAAACCCAACGTCTCCCTCTCTGACCACTCGACCGTTGCAGCACCTGCCCTAAATCTTCACAGACGCTCTCTCTCATGACCAATCTAACACCTAACTTGTTGTCCCACTCTCACTCTCTTACATACTATTTCCCTTGTATAAACTATTGTATCGAGCTCTCTTAGCCAAGTAGAGTGTAGAGATCAAAAGAGATCAACGGAAAAGCGCAGCGGCGATGGCCACGAAGCTCGCCTTCACGGAAGAGGAGATGACCGTCGACGAAGGCCTCGGCTACCCGAAAGCCTACGCCAAGCTCTGTAGAAACCCCAACATTCTCAACCCTTACAACCACGGGCCCCCTTTCACCTTTCTCCCTTATGTTTTACAGCCACAGGAGGTAATAACTCCCCCTTCGCTCCCTCTATCTTTACCATTTTTTTTTTATACACTATATTGTGAAAAATGGGATCTCAATTGGGTTCTTGTTGGAATAAATATGCTGTATTTATGGTGGGTAGCTCGGATTTCAAGCTTAGAATTTGCAATTTGCAAATTCTACTTGTAGTCTACAAAAACTGATTTGTGATTTTTTTTTTTTTTGCCCGATTCTAGTGCGGGATCTGCGCTATTTACTGTTATAGTTAGTGGAAATCATTGTTCTCTTAGCCATCATTCCTCCAACAATATTCGCAGAGATGGTTTTTTTTTCTTTTTTTTTTCTTTTTTGATAAAAGATAAAATTAGATTTCGCTCTTACAGGCTCTGAGAGCAAAGGACTTGAATCAGATGTTTCCGATCCTCGATCCGGAGGCAGTTCCTTTTGTTAACCCTCGAGGTTACGTCAATCTCCTGTGGAAGCAATTGGATCATCTCGGGTAAGCAGCCTAGTTTGTTTCAACTCCTAAATTCTTCAAAGAGTAAACAATCCCCCCCCAAAAATCGCAATCGAACTGAACTTTTCTTCATTTGTATTCAGGAACGCCGGATTCGATCCCGCGCTCTTTCGAGTAGACCCATACGGCAACGTCCTTTACTTACATGCCGACTCAGCTTCTCCTCTCGCCTGGGACATTGATCACTGGTTCCCCTGCACAAGTAGATCAAATTATTCTCAACTCTCTCATTTGCTTCTTAAACTTTCTTTAGATCGATTTAGTTTTGCCGACTAAAATCGTCGGAATGAACTGTAGGAGGGGGGAAAACAGTTCCTAGCAATTTGAGAATACTTCAATCCCAAGTGTGTAAGAAGAAGAAGAACAAATTGGAGTTCCTCATACCATGGTGGGATCTCCAATTAGGCATATCTGTTAGCCAATTCCTATCCATATTTGCTTCAAGAAACTCAGACTTCAGGTACTTAGGTTTTTATACACACGCCTTCAACTATTGAAAGCCGATGAGGAGCTAAATTTTACTGAGAAATTGACTGATTTATTTTTTGAAATAAGCAGGAATAGAGCTTTTTCTTTCTTATTTTGCGATGGAGGGAACGAGGAGTTGAGCTCCCTGCAGGCGGTCGAGTCTCATGCTTTTCCTCAACACTTCTCTGATGTGAAAAAGCAAGTAGGGCTTGCTCCAGCAGCTATTGTTTCCACAAGAAGCTCTGATGCTTCAGTGCTGAAAACTCTCGATATAAACAGATCTTCGAGGCCCAACAATTATCCATTGATTGGTGAGTGAAAATAAAAAATGCCAACCTTTTTTCTTTATCTAGTGTTAATTACAAATTTGGTTCGTGCAGCTTGACTCAGATTTCCATTTCATCCTCATAGTTTCAGTTGTAATAATTTAGCTTCGGAAGTTCGTTTTGTTTGACAACTAAGTCATTTGTGCCTTATCAGGAACATCCCTTGTCATTTGTGCCAACCTTGAAACTTACAGACAGAAATTAAAACATGGATTAAAGTGAAAATCCAAATCAAACTTCATGGTTAAGATTGAAACTCTAGGGTTGAAATTGCATGCAGTCAAATGTTTGGGCCTAAATTGTTGCGATTGTCATAATCTTTTGGAAGAAAGGAAAGTTGTTAAATTGATATCTGGGGCCTACATTAGTAATTACTTAAATCTTTTCCCTACTTGTAAATTTCACTCACAAAGTTCTAATTTGAAATTGTTTACTGTCTTGTAGCTGCAAGGAAAGTCTCGACTGAAAAGGATGACACGCTTACTATGGCAGTTCAGAGCTACAGGCCAAACATCTCCAAAGAAAATAACAACCCTGATATGGATGTTTATAGTAATAATCCTTACCTATCCATAGTAATGGCCAGAGATTCACTGAGGCAGAGAGAAGAGGCTAAAAAGAAGCAAGCAGAAATGAATGAATTGGAAGGTGAACTCTCGGAATTGAAGCAAAAGAATGATGCAGACCGAATTAATATCCAAGAGTTGGAAGCACTTCTCATCAAAACAAGGCGTCGGGTTGAGAAATGTCGGCGTTTAGCAGAGGCTCAGTCTTCTTATAAGGCTTTACTTGAGAAGATGATCCGCGATGCCATGCACCAGTAAGGCCACTCCTAAAAACCCAGAACTGTCTAAATATCTTGATTAAGTGCCTATTCGGCCTGGCTTTTCTCAGAGCTTTTGCTATGAGAAAAGCTAAAATGAGCTATTCAACCTTGAAAAGCGTAAGTTCAAATTTGAAGCTTTTGCTTCCGCTGCAGCTAAACCTGAGCAAAAGGTCAGCATCCTTGTTAAATTTGGTTGGCTTGGAACTGCCCTAGCCTGGAAATTGTATTTAGATAATATAATCTTGGGCTGATTCAAAATGAATGGGCTGGGCCAGGTCTACCAAAGAAATAGGAAACTTAAGCACGTTTGGGATTTTCAGTCGGCCAGATCGCACTGGCCGTTAGGTGGATCAGGCTAATTTTGCTCAGGCCTTGCTGCATCAGCACTTGTCAGTTGTGTTTTTTGTAGCAGCTTATACTCAATAGTGCTACTCCAAAATGCATCATCCAAGCCAAATAGGCCCTGTGAATGGGAAAAATTGCTAGTCAATAAATTGTTTTATTCTTTGTGGCACTATTTAGGAGTGTTGTCTACAAGGAACAGCTTAGGCTGAACCAGTCTGCAACTAGTGCTCTCATGGCGAGATTAGAGGCCCAGAGAGCGATATGCGATTCCTCGGAGAATGAGCTTCGTCGGAAGTTCAAACTAAGAGATAACATAGAGAAACAAATCAAGCCTTTTTCGGAGCAAGCACGGAAAAGGTCACGCATTGATGATAATCTTATCGAGGAAAGGGATGATGAAAGCATTGAATTGCTGTCCACTAGAAGAATCATGAACCCTCTGAAAAAAGAGCTTAGAAAATTCTTGGAAGAAGAGCAGAAGGCATCTGAAGCAGGCCGTTCTCTTTGTGAAGACGGCGAAGAAGTGTTGGAAGAAACTTCGACATCAGGTGAAGGTGAGAACAGTGAAGCATATAGAGTTCTGAAATATGAAAAGAATGATCCATCAGAGAAAACTAAATTTAAAGGTTTATGTGTAAAAGAGGAAAGTTATAGCAATAGAGTTGGACTAAAGGGGAAGAATTTGATTCTTCATAGCCAGAAGGAAGAAGCTGAGACATATGGCAGTGCCTTATCAGTGAGAGAGAAGCTCGAGAAATTAACAATTAAAGAAGGAACCAGCAGCAAGACGAATGAAATAAAGGAAATTTCATTCCCTCAAAGCCCGTTTGTGTATATGGAAAACACTAGGCATGGAAAGCCGGGAGAGGCCAAAGAGGAAGCATCATTACTTCATGAAAAGACTCATCTGTCGAGAAAGAGTAATTCTGTGCCTCAAAGCCCTCGTAGAGATGATGAAGAATACATGAAACAAGTTGGCAAAGGGAATGTCGAGAAGTGGCTCCAGATGCTCATGGAGAACTCACAGGAAGGCACTTCTACGAACTCGCTCTTGGATAATCCAGGCAAACAGCAGATCTGCATTGGCGAAACAATAGACAAAATGAATTCTTTAAACCAACAGGAAGAAAAAACCAGTTTTGATGAAAATTCTAATGAGGAGCAAATTACGGACAAAACCTGCAGAGAGAACAGCAGAAGAGAGGTGTTGTTAGGCGGGCGGAAGAGCTTTGACATAAAGGAGAGGGAGGAAAAGAAAGCAGGGAATCCAAGGTCTGAGAGTGCTAGAGGATTTAGGTCCTTCCCTTCATCTCCTTCAATGATTTTAGGAATGAGAAGGGGTGTGGACTGCATGGGGAGGAAACCGAAGGTGATCGGTGATGATGATGCGTACGGTGATGAGAATTCTCTTCCCACAATCAACAGCAAATTCATCAAGTCCTGCAGCAAAGCAATCAAGAAAGCAGTTAACATATAGAGGTTGTGGCTACTTATGGGAGTTTGTTGACTTGTCCTTTTAGTTTTCACATTGGTGTTTTATGATTGTTTTTATATGGCTTGAATAATAAGTGTTGCTCGGGTGTGTTCTGCATTTGATACCTCACATTATTTGTATAATTATTTTGCGCCAGTTGTTGTGCTTGGGGCTTGCTCTGTTGGTACATATGTATTACTATCTGCCAGGATTAAAGAATGCCAGATTTAGTTTTAAGTTGATCGATTTATCTTGTGCGTGTGCGTGCGTGCTTTGTGTACAGTATAAACAAGCCTGTTGTGATT
Organism: Puya raimondii; assembly: GCA_016920855.1. Taxonomy (NCBI): domain Eukaryota; kingdom Viridiplantae; phylum Streptophyta; class Magnoliopsida; order Poales; family Bromeliaceae; genus Puya; species Puya raimondii. Next base: position 195,260,583 of record JABWPP010000050.1, on the reverse strand, counting down.
GAAGCATGCGAATTTTGCTTTGTAGTAAATCAATTCATCGGTTTCCCACATGTTCAGTTCAAAATATTTTGCTGGAGTCTTCGAATTAACTAGTGAAGGTAGGAAATTGTTATGAATGTTGGTCTGATATCACGAAATGAGGTTGTAGCTCAATGGCTAGGCCTGCGAACGCTTTATTTGGACTCAAACTAGTTTCAATACCCAGACAGTGAAGTTTAACTAAAGGATAAAGTTACAACAAGGTACAAAAGTTATGGACTAAATTGCGAAAACGGAAAGCTTAGGAAGCAAACTATAACTCTCTCTCTCTCTATATATATATATACTCGTACGTTCCGTGCGGACTCTCCGCTCAATGCAATGGCCGCTCATCTTCCCTTCCCTGCTCCCTCTATCGTCACCAGCACCATCCCTCCCCCGAAACACTCTCAAAACCCTAAACCCTCCCCAACACCTCACCTCCTCCTCGACCAATGCGCCACCATGTCGCAGCTCAAGCAGATCCACGCCCAGATGGTGCGCACGGCGCTCGCCTTCTCCCCACTCCCCGCGAGCCGCCTCGTCTCCGTCGCCGCCACATCGCCCTTCGGCTCCGTCGACTACGCCCGCCTCGTCTTCTCCCAAATCCCTAACCCCAACTCCTTCACCTTCAACTCCATCATCCGCGCCTACACCAACAACAATTTGCCCACCAACGCCCTCCAATTCTACGTTGAATTGATTCAAGGCGGGTTCTTCCCCGATCGCTTCACGTTCCCTTCTCTGTTCAAGTGTTGTGGGCGCCTCAACGATGGGAAGCAGCTTCATTCCCATGCGGTTAAGTTTGGGTTCGGATCGGACACTTATATACGGAACACGTTGATCAGCATGTACTCCAGCTGTGGGTGTTTGAGCTCCGCATGCAAGGTGTTCGACAAAATGGCCGAGAAGAAGACTGTCGTCTCTTGGGCGACGATGATCGCCGCTTATACCAAGTGGGATCGAGCGGCTGAAGCGTTGGATCTGTACCGTCGGATGGAATTCGAGTCTGTAAAGCCTAATGAGATCACGCTGGTGAATGTTCTCGTCGCTTGCACGAGAGCCAGGGATTTGGAAACCGGAAAACGGGTTCATCAGTACATTGAGGCAAATGGACTTGGGTTCGATATGGTTCTTTGGGCCGCTCTACTGGATTTATACTGCAAGTGCGGCCGAGTTTCGGTTGCTCGTCAATTGTTCGACGAAATGCCGGAGAGGAACTTGTTTTGTTGGAACATTATGATCAAAGGGCACGTGGAGGATAGTGACTACAAAGAGGCATTGGCGTTGTTTCGTGATATGCAGCTTATTGGTGTTAAAGCGGATAAAGTGACTATGGCCAGCTTGGTTTTGGCCTGCTCTCAGCTCGGCGCGCTTGAGCTTGGGAAGTGGCTTCATGTCTACATCAATCGTGAGAACATTGACGTGGATGTTGTTCTTGGAACTGCTCTTGTCGACATGTATGCCAAATGTGGGTGTGTAGAAACTGCAATTAGGGTTTTCGAGGACATGCCCAAGAAAGATGTCATGACATGGACTGCCCTAATTGGAGGCCTCGCAGTTTGTGGGCATGGTGAAAAGGCTCTTGAGATCTTCAAAGAGATGAAGAGCTGTGAGGTGAGACCCGATCCGATCACCTTTGTTGGTGTGTTAACTGCATGTAGCCATGCGGGCCTAGTCGAAGAAGGCCGTTCACACTTCGATTCTATGTTAAGTGTTTACAACATCAGGCCTAGCGTCGAACACTATGGATGTATGGTTGATTTGTTGGGTCGAGCAGGATTTATAGATGAGGCCGAAGAATTTATTCGAAGTATGCCCATGAAACCGGATTACTTTGTGCTTGGAGGCCTCTTAGGTGCTTGTAGGATACATAATAACCTTGAGGTGGCTGAAAGAACAGCGAGACGGCTTCTAGAGCTTGATCCAATGAACGGCGGCGCACACATTCTCCTATCAAACATATATGGGTCATTGCAGAAGTGGGATGAAGTGAAGAGAATAAGAGGTCTTATGTTAGAGAGAAAGATCAAGAAGCCACCGGGGTGTAGTTTGATCGAGGCGGATGGGGTTGTCCATGAATTTGTTATGGGGGATGAATCACACCCTCAATCTGCTGAGATCTATGAAATGATCGAAGACATGATTCAGAGACTAAAAGCAAATGGGTATGCGCCCAATAAATCTGAGGTGATTTTCGATATGGATGAAGAGGAGAAGGAGAGTGCTCTGTGTCGTCACAGCGAGAAGCTGGCGATAGCATTCGGGCTTATTAGGACAAAGCCAGGCACGCCGATCCGTATATTGAAGAACCTTAGGGTTTGCAGTGATTGCCATGCCGCGACTAAGCTTATCTCGGAGATTTATGGGAGGGAGATAATTGTGAGGGACAGATGCAGGTTCCATCATTTTAAAGATGGGTCTTGTTCATGCAAGGACTTTTGGTGAGTGCAATAATGTGCAAAAATGCATCTTCCATCCTATGGACGTGTTCTTCTTATTCAGTTGTATTCATTAAATCATCTAGCTTGTAAATTGAACAAATATCCTAGTCTGATTCTGGCTATCGCATGAGAAATATTCTTCCCCTGATTGATTCTAGCTTTGGAGAAATTCATACCTGCTCAGTTGTTAATTTGAACCGTGTTATTGGACCCTCAAACCTCTCTAATAGAATCAGAAGATTTAGAATGAAAATTTGCTTTCTGAAAATCAGAATCTTTGCTACAAGTATCCACCGCAACGAAAAGTTTTAACTACCTAGTTTGGTATTGTGTTTATTTTTATTTTCTAAAATAAAATTTTATATATCAAAAAGTATAGAAGTGGATAGTGAATTACTTGTAATTTTTTCATTCAAGATCTTTACGAGACAACAAAAAATAAAATTTAAAAAACAACTTTTCTTTGCTTCCAAAGTTTGTTTAAATAAATTATTATTATCACTTAGCCAGATGCATTATAAGCTAACTAATTATAACAATAAAAAAATTATCTTTTCGTCGACACATCAAATTATATAGAATAAGTGTAAAAAAAAAAAAAAAAGCAACAATACCAAAGGAGACCTAATCTATTTGTCTAACACTCAAATTGGAAATAGAGATCCCTGAAAACATAAATAGAAGTGAGACCAAACATACATCAAGAGTAACAACAGTACTGCTGCTAGATATCCCACCAACTAATACACGAAAAGTGCACCAACTAATACACAAAAAGTGCACTGCAGGCGGCAAAACCTTGTGCACCAAACTGTTAAAGACATTTCGCTTGCACAGGAAATAAAAATAAAAATAAAAAGCAGAAGCTAAACATAACCAACAGAAAGCGAATAATTCATCGTTGGTACTCCCACTTCAGGACATCGACCGCCGCCACTTGGGGGTCGCAGTCGCAGCCGCCGCCGCCCCCCTTCCTTTCTTGTAGCTCGCGGGCGTCCGCCGCTCCGCTCCGCTCTCCGACTCCTCCGCCCTCACCACCACATCCGCAGCGGCTCCGCCGCCACCGCCGAAGAGCAACGAGCTCCACCTGAAGAAGCCCCTCCGCCGCCTCTCCGCTGCGAGCCTATCAACCTGCGCCTGCAGCACGCCGCACTGCACCTGCAGCCGCACGACGTCCTCCCTGAGGCGCCGCACCTCCTGCTGGTGGGCCAACACCTCCCGCTTCGACGGGCACCGCCCCGGCAGCTCCTGGGCCGGGCTGGGGCTCCTCGGCCCGCCGCTGCCGAACGTGAACGACCCGCTCATCCACTCGGCCAGGCGGTTCAGCTTGGCGTGCTCGCAGAAGAGCACCTGCACGACCGACCGCACCGGGAGGCGCTCGTTCTGGAGCGCGTGGAGGGACGCGTCCGCGGAGAGCTTGCGCGCATCGATGAGCCTGCATAGCGCCTTCTTCTCCTTCTTCGTCGTGCTCGGATGGGCCTAGGGGGAGCACATATGCATATATATATATAATACACACACCTCAAGAGTATACATTTGTTTATGGAAAAATTTTACCACGCCCACGCATAACCGCTGTGAGATTTATACGGATAAGCTTTCTACTTCTACATACACGTAGGATTCGGGAGGAATAACATTAAAAAAAAAAAAAGAATTTCTCGAAAGTTACAGGTTGCATCTAGCCATTTTTTTGTATATCTATTTATAAACCTTTTGTACAGAAAAGGATACTTTGGGCCTAAAGTGCAAAATAACCTTTTGATATGAAAAGTTCAGGAACTGAGAAAACGTACAGACAAATATGAGCGCCAACTGCTAAGGATATATATAAACAAAAATCGTAACTTTTTCTGGGTACGTATACTCGCAATACAATCATTTTTAGGTGCATAGATTTAACTTTTGAGCATATATGTATGCATGTAGTGGTGCAAAAAAATAATAATAATCTAAAAGTACTTCTGGTGATAGCAACTCATCCTGAGATGAGTTCTGCTAAACTTAGGTACTAAAAGGGTTTCAGTCCACACACTATTGGGCTACATCTACAGGAATAGCTAGCTTATATTAATAATTTAGCTAGAAAAGCTATATGGGGCCTCTGCACTTTTACCATGCTTAAAAGGCCCACAAAGTTTATAAAACTTGACAAGACACATAGGCCCATGTGGTAATGCATATGAAATGTAGATATTAGCCTCATTGTATAGCATGTTAGCAAAGAAAAGAAAAAGGATTCGAGCTTTTGCAATGTAATAGGCCACATAAGAATCATTAGAACGAGTCCCACTACAATGCTATCGATAGCACTAAGCACTTAGTGCTACCAAGTTTTCTGCCGTTAGATCTACCCCTTTGACCATTTCCATCCGTTAGATCATATTATTCAACCAACCACTCACTTAACCCTAAAGGACCACTATCATTCTAACCGTATATCATTTTTTTCAAGAGCCGAAAATCTAATAGCACCAATCACTTGATGCTATTAATAGTATTTTAGCCTAGTTCTTATTAGAACCCCTTTTTAGCTTGCAGTGAACGTGACACAACAGGAGGTGCAGTTTGTTAGGGAAAATGTAACATCTCCGTACCAAACTTTGGACAATTTCACACATCGGTCACTATTTCCTTTTATCAATAAAAAGAGTGTCACGTATCCATCCCTAACTTACAGGAATGCTAAAAGCAATTGAAAACGACAAACACACACACACACACACACACACACACACACACACACACACATAGCCATCTACTCTAGGTCCACTGGAGACTGGAGGTAGGGTACGTGTTTCCGCATGTAAGATGTAATTACCATATATAACAACTCTGTTTTTGGTGCTTATGTGCTATCACATGGTTACAGTACTTTTTTCATTTTGCCCCATCAACTAATAAGATTGTTGGGTTTTTTCTCTTTTCTTTTCTTTTTTTCTTTTTTTTTTTGTGAGGACAAAAGCTCTCTCTTTGGGACCAACTCGGAGTTGTCCCGTACGTAAGATATGGCCACTATGTATTTGCAGCCACCAATTTTGGGTGAGGAGCAGGAGATAATTGTCCTTGTTTGTAGTATCAACTAGCTAAAATCCTGGATAAGCAGATAGCTCAAAAATGAGAAAAGAAGCATAAACATATTCGTTGAAACTGGGCGCAAATTAGACACTAAAGCATGCATCCATGGCCCATGCGCGCACTACAAGCTTTAAACAGGATTCAAACTGAGTGGCCTAGTACCTCAAGATCTGAGAGTTTGTAGTGATTCACGAATAGAAAACTTCTGGTAGTAGCTAGATTGCGCTCAGTACTGCTGTAACATCTATTTGGGACGCTATCAATTACGATCGAGCAGTTAATTTCGTACGTGTTACTATAAATAAAGATAGAGACGTCAAATTGCTGCTGCGGAGGAGGAGGAGACTGTGCACATATATATATATATATATATATATATATATATATATATATATATATACACATACTTACTTTGATGTAGGTGTCGATGGCCCGGTAGAGCCCGTCGTCGCTGGGCCGCGCGTGGGCCGGCACGGCGCGCGCGAGCTCCTCGAACTCGGCGACGGCGAGGCCCGCGTCGACCGCCGCCTCGGCCAGGTAGGCGTCCACCAGCTTCGCCACCCTCGCCATCGCCGCCGCGCCCCCGCCCCTCGGCGCCGCCGCCGCCGACCCTCCTCCGTCCTGGTCCCCGGCCGCTCCGGCGAGGAAGGCGCGCACGAGGCGCAGGGCCATGGCGACGTCGAGCAGCGTCCCGCAGGTGTGGCCGAACGCCGGGATCATGAGCTCGCCGAGCGAGGCCTCGGGGAGGCGCCGCCCCGCGCGCGCCTCCAGCTCCCGCAGGCACCCCGCGTCCGCCCCCACCATGCTCCCCGCGCGCAGCAGCCGCAGCAGGAAGTCGCACGTCACCCCCGCCCCCGCCCCGCCCTTCTCGCACGCCTCCGCGCCGCACTCCCTGTCGGGCGGGAGCGCCGCCACCAGCGACTCCACCAGCAGCCGCTTCTTCAGCCACGCCGCCGTCGGGCTCTCCGGCGCAGCCGCCGCCGCCGCCGCCGCCGCCGCCGACGCCGACGCCGACGCCGACGCCGACGCCGACGCCGCGTGGAAGCGCCCCGACGACGACGACGCCGAGGAGGAGGAGAGCTCCGGGAACCACTTGGCGAGGAGGTCGGGGCGCGCGCCCTTGTGCTTGATGGCCGAGATGGTCTTGGCCAAGTGGTCCATGTCGTCGAGCCACTGCTCGGTCGAAACGGGCGGTTTGGTCTCGTTCGGGTTCGAGTCCGAGGCCGACTTGGGGCTCGGAGAAGGAGACCTCATCGCTAATCACTTGGATCTTTGGCAACAGAAATAAGACTTTACTAATTGGTTAAAGGCGCCGCTATATATACACACACACACATATATATATAGGGATTTATATATATATATATATCTACGGATGTGGGAACGAGAAAGGGTCACGAGGAGTATACACGGATTGAGAAAAGAAGAGGAAGAGGAAGAGGACGATGAGAGAGGGGCGCTCACACGAACTAGAAAGGAATCAAGGATGGATGGGGGGGCAATGTGGTGTGGTGTGCGAAAAGAGGTAGGGTAAGGACCGGTTATATAGAGAGGGTAATGACATTAATTAACTCGGAATGCGTGTGCGATGGTGTGTGTGTTCGCTTGTTTTGCTTGGTTCAGCTTTTTCGATCAGTAGGGGGTATTCAGTATTCACGTGAAGGCGACGCTGTTGGCGCCTCGGATGAGAAAATTATTGGCCTATGTATGAGTGGGTGGGTTTTTTAACGTATACCCGCTCCTATGACTATGAGACAACTTCGTATTATAGTTTGTTGTCGTCTGCTGTGTGTATGGTCCAGGATACAGAGTACGTAGATGTTTAGAACTACTTTACTAGTAGGAATTGTTACCATCATTTGGAATGCTAATAGGTGGCAAAGAATTTGATGATCGATACCCGAGGTTTCGAGTTCGAATCCTAGTTGATTCACATTTTCAGCCAAATTTATTTCTATACGAAATAAACGAAGCGACTAGCGTGCTATCTTTTTTTCAAAAAAAAAAAAAAACATCTAACACAAAGCCAAAACTATTCAAGAGAGAGTGTGTGTCGGCCCAAATGGTGGGCGCGGCCTTAATTATGGTCTCACCCACCGAAATTTCTGTGCAAAAAAAAAAAAAAAATTGCATCCAACAAAACACCCAGTTGAAGTACATGAGTAAAGCAAATTTCACAATACATTACAGACTTGCCGACGTTCCAGTATTTAATTAATGAAAAAAATATAAATCACCAAAAAAAAAAGAATGATATATAATATAATTTCAAAATTAAAATCTAACAATTAATATATATAATTTGTAAGTGTTGTAAGATTTTTGTAAGAAAAGCATTTCATACAAATAGAAGACAAATTAAAGAAATTAAGGTGGAAGTTATTCTCCTCTGTCCAGCGAGATAATCCAAGCACTAACCACTTCTTTTTATAACACAATGCAGCAGGAGTATTCTCTATTTTTTTTTGAGAAAAGGTAGCATGCTACCGCTTCATTCATTTAGAAGATGAATTTGGCTACAAGGTGAGGCAGCCGGGGCCTCATAGAAAGAAAAGAAAATAAAATAAAAAAAATAAAAAAATAAAAAAAAAATAAAAATGAAAATAAAAATCAGCCCATAATATTACGAAGGCAGAAGCGAAACCATAAGTCCTTAAAAGATCGTATCTCTGCCAGCAAGTACCCGACGAGAGTTTAACATTCACGAAGATTCTTCTGTTTCTTTCCAGCCAGAGAACCCACCACGCAGCGGCGATAGTCACTAACTCTCTACCCCCTGTACACCTCTTTTGCTACAGCTCATCTCCCAGATCCCCTTAGCAGATGAACAATTACGAAGAAAGCGTTTGTTTGGTAAAAGCCTTTCCAACAAAGCTGTAACACAAGCGCACCCTGCAAATAGATGATCCACCGTCTCCAGTTCCTCAAGACAAAATACGCACCGGTCTTCTCCACTCCAACCCCTTTTCAGGAGATTCTCTATTGTTAGCACTTTATTTTTCAGTACTAACCATATAAAAATTTTGACTTTAAGAGGAGACCGAATCATCCATAGCTGGTTGAAACTTTTAACAATAACACCGCCGTCACCTAAAAAATTGTATACAGATTTGACCGAAAAAATTTCGGAGCTAGTCCATCTCCATCTTATGCCATCCTGTCTGGCATCGAGAGACCACCCTGAGATCAGCTCCTTAAATTCCACTATCTGTACGCAATCGAATTGGGAGATTGGAATGAACCCTGACAGTATCTTATTCCACCTCCACCCGTTGTCGCCCCAACACTCCTTTGCTCTGAGGTTTTTGCCAGTAATTCTATCAAAGATGCACGAAAAAGTTGTACGTAAAGAAGCATTGGCGCACCAGATGTCCGTCCAGAAGCTTACCTTTTGCCCATCCCCAATTGAAAAAGACACCCCGCACTTAAAAATATTCTTTGTGGCTAGAACACTCCTCTACCAGAAAGAATAAGGTCTGAAGGACAGTCCTTCCATAAGCGGTTTCCTACGGAGGTAATAGAGATCATTAATTAGTGCGCCCCACAGATGATTCCGATCTGCGAAGAACCTCCACCACCATTTTATCAATAATGCTGTGTTCATGGTTTCTAAATCCTTAACTCCTAAACCACCATTCTCTATTTGATATTTGTTGTACAAGAAGATGGTACTTAATTAAATATTTGGGAACAGAAATTTATGCCTCGCTTTTTTAAAACGAAAATTTGACCGGTACAAAGATCAAAGAAAAGAAAGAGGTAAAATAAATTTGTCCGGCGCAAGGATCAAACAAAAGAAAAAGGATAAACTTACGCCGTGATATAAGAAAAGCCAAAAATCGCCATAAATGTATATTCCTTGCGTGCCAGAGTATAAAAACAAGATACTCATGTACGGCCAATATATTATGGTGGTATATATGCTCACCGGTCCCCGTGCATGTTCTATGCTTTATAGAGGATGCAGATGCCAAGGAACACCAGAAATCAACCCCATGGATGTTACTGTGGTAGAGAAAATTAGTTTGTGAATTTTTGAAAAAATAAAATTTAAAAAAAAACAGGTCACGGTTTCTATTTGATCAAAATCTTGAGACAAGACGTGCGAGTGGTGAAAATGACAAGTAAATTTACCACTGCAGAATTGGAAGAACATGTTAAACATGTAAATTGGGAAAAAGAATGTTTCAGATCATAAAATCCTCGTCTGAACTCTAATTACCAACAGCATTTACTAGATTCCACTTTATGAAAATTTCTTAAAGAAGTCTACATCTGATCATCCTAATATCCTGCATTTTGAGAGAAATTCAGAAGGATAAAAACCGAGCATTGAAGCTCCAAAATTTATTTGTGGGTTTGGCTTGGTCTGAATAATTCATGGGCCCAAGCCCAGATACAAATAGTCTGGCCCATGAGCCGAATCCCTTACAATCAGGGCCAGATTAGCCCTCAATAGAGCATCCCTAGCTAAAGAACTTACTAATTTTTACACCATCAGTAGCAGGCTCCAGAATCATCATCATCATCATCTACATTGTTTCTGGCTACAGTTTAGATAGCCAATGAAATAGTCTTTTGGGTAGAAGCAAAAGACCAAAATTGATGCAGCAAAAGGAGGAGGAAAAAAGAGGAGAAAGAAGAGATGATATAATGTTATCCAAACAAAGAAAAAAAACAATCTTTTCCCTAGGAACATGGGATATAAGTAAATTAATGCAATTAACTTGCTAAGCTATCTCTAATAAAAAAGACTCGCATGATTAAGAGTTGCTGACGCATGATTCGCACTGAAACTTGTCAAATTTCTAGGAGTCTTCCCAATCTAAAATGATTTTCTACTGCAGTGTTCTGTCTCACATAATGGAGAGAGAATCAGCCTAGGATGCTAACAAAAAGACATGGACAGCAGTTACACTAGCATGTGGCATCAACTCATTATCCAATTATTTAAACAAATAATATAAGGCGCAGTAAAATAGAAAGATGAGAATCCTCTAGAAAAAGCATTTGTCCGCACAACTTCCAGGCACTTCTAAAGGATCAAAATTAGCATACAGGTTTTATAACATGATTACAGAAAATAGCACAGCAATGTAAGATTTTTTTCTATCAGAATTCAGAACTATGAATCGGACTAGTTCTATACTTTCATGAGCTAAATTGGAAACTAAAAATACAATATAGACTACACAGTTCAGAAACAATATTTAGGAGAACAGGCCAGGCCTATTTTCTAAGATTAAAGACGAATGAAATAACTGCATACTTGTCCCTATAATGTAATTTTCAAATGGTAAAGCGAGATAGCTGAACAGATAAATTCTAATGATTCCTATCAACTTGCCTGCACAAAATTACCTATGAAAATAACTCACTTAGCCTTGCGGGTGGGGGTTTCTGATGAATTCTCTGATTCATCAACTAACTCCTGCTTCGCTGGTAACAACCCGTTTGATAAATTCTCACTAATAGCTAATGGTTCATGCAGAGAACCATTTTCCTTCTCCTTTACCTCCTCCTCCGCATCCAAGACTGCATTTTCTACTTTCTCTTTGAGCATTCTCTCCTTCTTGAGTTCCTGCTTAGCTAATGAAGAAAATTGTTTATCTAAGGACCTTGCGGCACCCAACCATGAAAGAACTATCACAAGAAGTATGCCTCCAAGGTAAGGAGTTGAATTTGCGAGGGACCCGAATGTCAAAATCATAAATTGTTGTATTAATGCGCCTCCTGATTTTCCCAAGGGGTTGCACACAACATCAATGGCGGCCTTCCCCTTAACCTATTGTCATAAACATATTCTTACTGAGATAAACATGAGAATATATATATAAACGTGCACTAGGAAAATACACACAAAAATAATGGAAATATTGGCATTCTAGTTAGTAACTTTTTTTTTCTCAATTCTTTTAGCAAGTTGCACGATGTTCTATTCAGCAACTACTATATTTTATACTTCTTTTCCCATTCACTGTAATAAGCATTTAATTTAAAACAGATGTAATGGCAGCTTAAACAATTAACGATTTTGGCAGTCTCTAAACTGAATCAGTAGTTCAGTTCCCTTCTGGATTTACCAGAACTATCGCTATTAACATCTTAAACTATGAACCACATGTCTATTAAAAAAAAACATGCAGAAAAATTAATTCCGATTGAGATGCCATCTATATCACTATAATTCACAATTCATAATTTGAGACTTACCTTCATGTCTTCATCCAAAGGAATGTAAGCCATCTCTTTGCAAGGGTCAAATAAACTATACTTTGCGCTCTTACTGAAAATATTCTGCATTGCACCCACATAAACTGCCGCAAGTAAAGGAGTCATGCCAAACTTAGCTAGAATAGGAGCCAATGGTTCGCCAAATAAAATTAGTGAGAAAAACCCAACTCCGGTGATAAGTAGAACTGTTGGAGTGATCATGGCTGCAACCCCCCAGCCGAATTTTCTAAGTATAACTCGGCCCAACAACATCATCATGAAAGTTGCTATACCAGTAGCAGTAGAAAAATCACCCATGAAAGAAGAATATTCATTAGGGCTTGGGAACTGTCAGATATGAAGTATGATCAGATACAGCAAAGATCAAATAGAACTGGAAAAGTTTTCATTTCAGCATAGGTGCAGAGACAAACACATACACACACACACACACACACACACACACACACACACATACACACACACAAAAGGTACCTGTGCTTTGAGCTTCGATTTCCACGTGACTTCAACAAGATTAATACTTATACCGTAGGCCACCACCAACGTGGCAAGATCCCTCACGTATCTAGAAGATATCAAAAATTTCAGACTCTCACCCATACCTAGTTTGGGTTTTTCCTGTAGAGGTATCAATCTCAAAAAGTCAATTCCACAGGGATGTAACGGAAACAAAATAGCAAGAGAATTCTCTTAAGTACCAACCTTCTTTCTGCGCACTGTTCTTGGAAGAGAAGGATCATTCAAAACAAATTTGTTAACTCCCCAGTAGATTGCAGAAATAACAAGACCCAACAGCACTACAATGCTCATCATTCCTTTCAGTGATATCTCCCAACCATCAATGCCGGGCCCCAAATTCTTTCTCAGGTTAGAAAAGTACTTTACAGTGCGACCTGAGAAGATTAGGGCCACATTAGCTCCAAGCCCAAACAAAGGATAGAATTCTTTTGCTTCCTCAACAGTAGTAATCTGCACAAATTGCAGAATTAATTTTCAGCTCTCGCTAGAATCCAATGAAGAGGGTAAGAACAAATTAGTATTTCTTCAGAATAATTTAGAAAACCAACCTAAAACTCAAAAATTAAGATTCCCCTCACGCCATTATTCATGTAGATCTAATATATTTGTTGATTTTGGATCATATGTCCAGTTTCTATGGATATCCTGCTGGTATTTGGTAATGTTATGATCTTTTTAACAGTTTTGGTAATTTTATACTAAATTTGGAATCTCAGAATCTGCACTACTCTTTAGGCTAGTTGATTACAAACTTGTAGTAAGAACATGAATAATTAAGTACAAACTAAATATTTCATAAGAGCAAATTTACAGACCAGATAACCTAATTAATATGTTTGCCGGGAAAGGGAAGTAGGTATCTACTATTTACATTATAATAACATAAAACTAAAAAGCTGGAGATCAGACATTATGGATTAACTTGCATGTCACAGAATATTATCTTAGAGTATATTAAAACATGTTAATTATATAACGCTTATATATTATGATAAAAAAATTACACATCAGAAAAGAAGAGTATACTCACTAGTCATTACAAATTAAAAATTGACTCCAACCATGAATGATACACATGCGCATGGGCATTTCGCAGGCACATGCATGCGCGGCACACACATATGTGCCCCAAACAGGGCATTCCAAAATAAAGGGTTACAGTCTAGGCGTCACGGACATGGACACAGCACGCAACAAGACACGACTCGAACATTGCGACTCGACAGCTTCCGAAAATTAGGACACGGACACAGCATAGACACCGCTAATAAATTATAGTATTATTAATATAATATTATATATAAAGTACTAATTTTATTAAAATATTGTTATATTTATCATACGAATGAAAGTTAATAAAATTTTCATTGATAGTTCATATATTTTTACGAAAAAAAATTCTCCATCATAAATAATTTATTCATATTATCTGAAAAAAATTGTATGCATTCATCAAAAAGTCAAAATATCAAATCATTTTACATTATACATGCATAAAAGAAAGTAAAATTAGAAATATATATATTTTTTAATGAGATGCGCTATGGACCAGCGTCGAACGCGTGTTTATGGTGTGTCCACGTCGGACACGAGTCCGACACGGACACACGCGTATCCGACGCGGACACGCGAAACTTAAAAGAAGCGTCTGTAATACATAGATTACAGAACAAGTAGCAAATTCCAAAATAGATCAACTCCGAGTGTTAAAGGGCTCCAACCAATTCAAAAGAGTTGCAAGGTGGTGAAACCCTTCTTACTTCTGATCTCTAACACCAAGAATCACCCAACCAGCTTATTAAGCTAAAGGATCGGTCACCGGAACTACAAACTAAACGGGCATTAATTACTCGAAGAAATGCGCAAATGGTAATCAAAATATATACGGGAAACAATTAAGAAAACAGAGATCACCTGATTAGCAAAACCCCAGAAGAGCACCGAGATCACCACACTCCCCCAAAGCTCCGCCATTACGTAGAACAAGCAGAAGCTCCAGATCCTCAGGATCGCGACGGGCCCGAGAAAGTTCGGGCCTAGCTTCGCCAAAAGCCTATCGGCCAGCGCGGTGGGGTGGATAACATCCCTAAGAGGGTACAACAGGAAGGCAAAGGCCCCGAAAAAGGCGATGAAGGGGAAGATAACAGTGTAGAAGAGGGCCTCCTTGGACAACACATTGGAGAGCTTGGTGTATAGGAGCATGAACCCTATCGCCATGGGCAAGTTCACCCACGTCTTCAAGAAGGGGATGATCTCGGCGCTGCTCCCTTTCGCGGTGACGACCAGCACGTCCTTGGTGTCCCTTAGAATGGTGTAGTTGAAGAGGATGCAGAAGAACATGGCGCCGAGGGGGACGATCTTCTTCAGTGTCGAAGCCTCGACGCCGAGGAATTTGGTGGGCTTGTTTCTATCGTCGATCACACCCGCTCCAGCGCGGCAGAGATGGAGGGGAAGGGGCTTTTCTCTCTCGTAGAAGCTGCGAATTGGGTTGTTGCCGTTAGAAGTCGGCGGCGGGTTCCGGGATCGGAGAGACGGTGGGGGGAAGTCGGCGACGACTCTGGTGCGCAACGGGCAAAGTCGGCGGCGGGTGGCGGTGTGGAGGGGGCGGAAGGGTCGGAATTGGGGAGTGGCGGGGAGGGATAGGACGACTCCCGCCATTTCTCAGGAAAATATCAGAGGAGAGGAAGGACAATTGATTGAAGGGAAGAGAAAAAAAGAGTGGCAGTGAAACTGTGAAAGAGCATTGCTTTATAGGATACACGGCGTGTCCATGAGGAGATTAATTAAATAATTAAAGAGAGTACAGGATGAGTCAAATGGATAGTAATATGCTTTTATGAAGATGATATTTATAGTATCCAACGGTGATTAAGTGAAGAGGGTTCCTATTTGTCTCGTTGTATTCACGAGAAGATTTCCTAAAGTAACCGTCGATCTATAAAGCGGCCAATGCTTCCTTTAAAAATTGCGTGACGGAAAGAGAAAGTGAGAGTGAGGTGTGTCGGGCTTGTTTAGCTTTTGGCTTTTGTGCAGAAATTGATCTTAATTCTCGAGTCACCAAGTGGTCTCTCTCTCTCTCTCTTTTAAATAAAATTTATTTTAGATATGGATTTAAGATTAATTGTTTGTGTTGATCGATTGGAGCTTCCAGAATAAATGGAACTATTGAAGCCCAAACCAGCAAGAGAGCACTTCGGCTAATAACTAGCTGTTATAATATTACTAGTTGTTAAGCAAATTAAGATGACAGAATGAGATTTACTGTTCCTGAAGAATGATTGAATATTCCAGTTCAGGCTTCGGATGAATAATTGAATATCCCCCCACGAGGTGCCACACGACAAGTCCCAAAAAATACAACTGCGTTGTAGCTGCAGGAGACACGCCACTCCCGGGCAACCCAACGACCGTTCACTACTCCGCAGGAATGATATGAGAACAAGCTTTACACAGCAAATGACGCAGTGGATAATAGTAGCCCCCCAATTATTTATGGAACATAATTTGCTGTCACATAATGACATTCATGCATCAATGCTGAAAATATCTCTATTACAAATTTATTCTAAGAATAGCAATTTTACAGAGACAAGAGTATGGTAAAATTTTGCTATCTCGGTAGTCATGTTGTTACCTTAGCTAGAGCTCATCTTCTCCAGTACAACGATGATAGCATTGAGAACATAATTCTCTTTGGATGTACCTTCTGTTTTCCTAGTCAGACACTGCCTTAAGTTTCGCAGTTTCAGAGACAAAGGTATGAGATTTACTGTTCTCGATGACTTCGCCGATGAGAAATGGAGTTTCACGTAGTTGGGTATATATAGAACTTGATTGGCACAGTGATGCGCAAGCCATTGCAGTAGGATTTGAGCGGTGAAGTTGGAGAACAAAGGTGTGGAATCGTTGCTCTAATACAAGCCATAAGTAACAACATCCACAAGTTAGCATGCAGAGTGAACTCACAGTACTTGTCCGAGGCGATAGCTGAGTTTACCACTTTGCATACATGCAGCATTGACTTTGCCGGTTATGCAAGCCAAGGTTCGAATTTTTTAAACAATCCACTATGCACTATATTATAACCATTAAACCAAGTCACGAGTTAAGAGGAAAAAGGGCAAAAAAAAAAACTGCCCACTACATGTGCACTCGGCTAGAGTGAATACGGCAGTGAAACACAAGTTGACGAGCCCAACAGCTATGTGAGCGAAGTCGTTGCCGAAAGGCCAAAAGTGCCGAATCCACTTGGAGTCGCCGGCGAAACAGCTATTTTGCAGACTTCTATTTCGACGCTCCACGCCCAGGAGTTCCGAAGACGCGGGGCTCGTTACCACTGTATAGGTCGAGGCTAACGATGAGTTTATGCGACCTTTAATCCCATTAAATCGGTCGCAAATCCTTGTCCTCACCATCTCCAACCTCGCAACCCCTCTCATGGCGACCATGATGATGGCTTCTTCTCCTCCTCCCCTTCCTTCCCAAAGCCACCCAACCCACTTCCCACTCCCGTCGCCATTAAACACTCTACTCGAGCACTGCAACACCATGAAAGAGTTGAAGCAGATCCACTCCCACATGATCCGCACCGGCCTCGTCGACTCCTCCGACGCACGGCGCCGACT
Source organism: Puya raimondii (assembly GCA_016920855.1). Classification (NCBI taxonomy): domain Eukaryota; kingdom Viridiplantae; phylum Streptophyta; class Magnoliopsida; order Poales; family Bromeliaceae; genus Puya; species Puya raimondii. Next base: position 195,243,665 of record JABWPP010000050.1, on the reverse strand, counting down.
CCTCGCCTTTTGCTGCGCCCACAAACCCTGCGACATGAGCTACGCCCGACACCTGTTCGAGGAAATGCCGAATCCGGACCCCTTCCTTTGGAACTCCATGATAAGGGGCTATTCGAATAGCAACTCCCCGGAAGCTGCGGTGTCGATGTACATCCACATGCTCGCGAGAGGCTCCGAACCCAACATCTACACCTTCCCTTTCCTGCTCAAGGCCTTCACTCGTGACGCGGTGATCGCGTGGGGCGACGAGCTCCACGCGCACGTGCTCAAGTTCGGTCTTGGCTCCAATGCCCATGTGAGGAATGCGTTGATCCATATGTACGCTTGTAGCGGCGACATCGAAACGGCCCAACATCTGTTCGAGAGGAGTTATAAGAGAGACGCAGTAATGTGGAATGCTATGATCTCTGGACATAATAGGAACAAGCAGTTCGAGATATCATGCAAGATCTTCGTAGACATGGTGAAGCAGTGCGTTAGTCCCACTTCAGTCACTTACATATCGGTTATATCAGCTTGCGCGAAGCTAAGAGATTTGGACTTTGGTATACAGGTCCATAAGCACATCGAAGAGAGCGGTACATTACCCAATTTGAAGATAGAGAATGCGCTAGTTGATATGTATGCTGAGTGCTGTGACATGGACGCGGCATTGAGATTGTTCGAGAGCATGAAAACCAGAGATGTAATATCTTGGACGGCATTGGTTGTTGGGTTTGCCAGGTCGGGACAAATCGATCGAGCTAAACAATTGTTCAATCAAATGCCCGAGCGTGATGCCGTATCATGGACGGCCATGATCGACGGCTACGTGCGCACCAACCGGTTCAAGGAAGCCCTTGAGATGTTTCGGGACATGCAAACACAGGATTTCAGACCGGATGAGTTCACCATGGTTAGTGTTCTTACAGCATGTGCGCAGTTAGGAGCTCTTGAAATGGGAAATTGGGTTAGGGTTTACATGGACCGACGCAAAATCAAGATGGATGTTTTTGTGAAAAATGCTTTTATAGATATGTATTCAAAGTGTGGTAGAGTCGAAACTGGGCTTGAGATATTCCATAAGATGCACAAAAGAGATAAGTTTACTTGGACGGCCATGATCGTCGGTCTTGCGATCAACGGGCGTGGGGAAGATGCACTTCAACTGTTCAACAAGATGCTTAGAGCTTCTGAATCACCAGATGAGGTAACCTTCATTGGTGTTCTTACAGCTTGTGCTCATGCCGGCTTGGTCAGTAAGGGAAGAGAATTATTCTTGGGTATGATCACGACCTACGGAATCAAACCTAATGTCACACATTACGCTTGTATGATTGATCTCCTGGGTCGAGCCGGGCATCTAAAAGAAGCATTCGAGACCACAACGAACATGCCCATGAGACCCAATTCTGCAGTATGGGGAACATTGCTAGGAGCTTGTAGGGTTCATGGGAATGCAGAAATGGCCGAATTGGCTGCTAAAAACCTTCTTGAGCTGGAGCCCGAAAATGGTACGGCTTATGTTCAATTATCCAATATATACGCTAAGTGTAAGAGATGGGAGGAGGTGCGAAGACTAAGACAAATTGTAATGGAGAGGGGAATCAAGAAAGAACCTGGTTGTAGTATGATAGAGATGAACGGGGAGGTTCATGAATTTGTGGCGGGCGATCGATCTCATCCACGAAGCGAGGAAATTTATACAAAGTTAGGAGAGATGGCTAAGGAGTTAAAGATTGCTGGTTATGTTCCCGATACTTCGGAGTTGTTACTTGAGACGGCAGACGATAAGAGAGAGAACGCTATTTTTTGGCATAGCGAGAAGTTGGCAATGGCCTACGGACTAATCAGTTCAGAGCCAAGTGTCGTGATTAGAATTGTTAAAAACTTGAGAATGTGTTTAGATTGTCATAGAGCAATAAAGCTCTTGTCGAAGATATATGAAAGGGAAGTGGTTGTAAGAGATCGGACTAGATTCCATCACTTTAGGCATGGATTGTGTACTTGCAGGGATTATTGGTGATTCATCATGCATTGATAGCAAATAACAATGTTCGAACAAGAAATTAAGATATCTGTGTAATTTGTGATATTTGATCCTCAGGATTGTTTATCTGTACTGCACATGAACGACATCGTTTGCTAGTTTGCTTACATTTGAAAAAGAGGGAGGAAAAAAGAAAAAAAGAGAAGGGATTTTTGTAAGCAATGCATTTATCAAGATAATGGGCCACCAAAAGCCGAATTGGAGTGCCAGATTTGGGCCTGAGCAGTTGAAACCCAATCTAAACTCTGCAATCTTATTATGGGCTACTTTTGGGCTGCACCGATCCATCAAAGCCCAGCCCGTTTCCAGGAATAAGTTCGTACGTCTCCTATGAACCGTCCGATGAAGATCCAACGGTGATTAAATAATACGCAATTTTGATCCACCACTGTGAGCAAATCCACACACCGCGAAGGTCGTCTCGGATCCCTCGTGTGGCTCTCTGCTCCGTTCTCGTTCTCGTTATCGTGCGACTTTTTTACGCCCCTTTCGTTGAAACCCTAATCTCGCCCTCTCAATTCGATCGGAGAATCGGACACTCGATCCCCTTTTTCCTCTTCACAATGTCGGGGTCGAGCTCTTGGTTGCGAGCTTTGACGCACATCTCGCCCTACACCTTCGCCTCCGTCGGGATCGCGATCTCCATCGGCGTATCCGTGCTTGGCGCCGCATGGTGATCATCTTAATTTGATTCTTATTTCTTATTAATTTCTCAATATGAATCATCTCTGTGTTCTTTCTGTTTTTTCCCCCTGAATTTTTGACCATTTATTGCGAATTTGTCAGGGGGATTTTCATCACAGGAAGTAGCTTGATCGGTGCCGCGATCAAAGCTCCGAGAATCACCTCGAAAAATCTCATTAGGTATGCTTTTTTTTTTTTTAGGGGGATCACCTACAAACTCCTATGTAATAATGAGCTTCTCATTTAATTGATATTTTTATTTGGATGTTGTATATTTTCAAAATTTTGTAACATGTAACTTGTGTTGTCTATAAGTTAGTCTCTACCTTGTAGACAATATTTACTTTCCAGCATGTACATATCTACAGAAGATATTTAGACAAATCACGGTCTTAAGAAGTGTCTATTGTCGAATTAATTGTAGGCCAACATTTGTTGATTGGCTTAACTGTACATCTTATGAATGTCTTAGGTACTATATTCGCTTTTGGTATTTTTAAGCTTCTCCTCGTTACCTTTGTAAACCTCAGGCCACTTTTTTTTAACATTATATAAGGAAGCAACAATTTCCCCATAGAAGATAATGTTGTAAATATCTTTGTGATAATAAATACGAACTGCCTCATACAACTATTAACTAATTCCACCAATCATCTTGTATCAGAGAGCTAGGTGAACATGCCATATAGCAAGCTGCAACATCTACTAGTAGAGAAGTATACTAAGCTTACTGTGCTGTTTGCCTCATGAACATACATTATCACAGATACAGAACATGGTTAGTGTCCTGGTGATACATTATTTGCACTTAATATCTAATCCAGGCATTTTTTGTTGACACAAATGTCTAGTTGCACAGTTGTTGGTAATGTTTTCAGCTCTAGTTGCACAGCTTTTCGTGCATGTCCAGCTCTACCAGCAAGCACTGTATCAATATTTAGTACGTTAAGCTTTAAGGTGTATGATAACAACAGATTTACAAGGACATTCAATAAACTAGAATTCATTGTTGATCCTGGTACTATCTGAAACCAATTCATGTGTTTAGAGAAATTGCAAACAAAAATGTATGCAAAGAGGTTTGAAAACAAGTTCCACTAATATGACAATTATGACTGCCTGAATTTGGAAGCTCAGTTGGGAGAAAGCATGATTAGCCTTTTTTAAGCTGTTTCTGCAATTTGAACAGAAAGTTAGTGAAGATCTGCAAAAAGTTGTAACATTGCAGAGAATAAGATCACGAGCATGGAATGCAGACAAGTCCAGCCAGTGTTAAATGCCCGCATGAACTCTGTTCTGTTAGTCGTACATTAACTCTGACAGTGTAGCTTTGGTGTTTTTTGGCTGGCACTAAGCACCAAATTCACAATTGTACTCAATTGCTTCTGCTTGATGTGTAGACAAGGAGCATTAAAGCTTATAAAGTGACGGCAATGATATTCTTGGTTCAATGTTGTTATGATCTTTATCTTTGTCTAAGATTCTAGAAGATCAGAAACTAAAATAAAAAATGCAGGGGCAGTCTCTAATATTTCTTAGTTTAGTACGAAAGTGGTCTGTTTAATTGGCAAGTAGAACTCTTCTGTTTAAAGAGGATCCAGTAGTTAGGCATGTCCAGATATACAACTCCATGTGCCCAGATTGCTTAAATGTCTGTTAGAAACAATGAGGTGAATATGCATGTTCTTGAGAATTTTACTTGTACATGACAGATCCACCATGGTTTAATTCAAAATCAGGTCATGTTTCATATCTTCGTTGTACATTTTAGCTTCAAGCTGCTGCATTTTGCAATTTGTATTTATATTCAAATTATCAGATTAAAGTCCATAATAGTGGGTTTACTGGTCCTACATATTTGAACTTCTAAGCTATATATCTATCAAATTCAGGACTGTAAATCAGAAATTGCTGTTAAGTTCTCCGCTATCCGCCACATTTGCATGATTTATTGTGTATTTTCGTGTAGATTTTCTTAATGGAGTTTACCTATTAAAAATTTTCAGTGTCATCTTCTGTGAGGCTGTTGCTATTTACGGTGTTATTGTTGCAATCATATTACAAACAAAGTTGGAAAGTGTGCCAACATCTTTAATATACCATCCGGATTCTCTAAGAGCTGGATATGCAATTTTTTCCTCTGGGATTATCGTGGGCTTTGCAAATCTTGTCTGTGGGTGAGTTTGTTCTTTCTCAGTACTTCTTACAACTATTTTAGTTTTTTTTGGGGGAAAATAAAGAGTCTCATTCTAGTGAATTGAGCTTACTTGGAAAGTTGTTTCCGTGAACAGGCTTTGTGTGGGAATAATTGGAAGCAGCTGTGCATTATCTGATGCACAGAACTCCTCCCTCTTTGTGAAAATTCTGGTGATCGAAATCTTTGGCAGTGCGCTTGGCTTATTTGGTGTAATTGTCGGCATAATCATGTCAGCTCAAGCAACATGGCCAGCATAAGGCCACATGAGCTCTTCTTGTCGGTAACAAAACCCAGTCTCTCCTTTTTTTTCTTTCTGGGCCATCTGAACTCTGTGCAGTTTTTGTATCTCTGGTCTTGAGTAATAATCTGCACTCTTTAAGATCCATATGCCTCTAAATGCTGTTGTATTATTTTTACTAGATGTTTCATGGAGTTACATGCAAAGAATTATTTGTTGCCGTGTCTTTGTATAAGAAATTGTTGTGCCGGTAATATTCTTGTGCCTGATAATTAATATGCAAAATGTTTGTGTTATCAAGGAACTGGGCATGCATTGTTGCTTTATCATTAGTCATGATTACGTTTCTGTGTGGTATGGGTTTTGATGCATTTTTTTAATGCAATATTGGCGAGCTCTTTCAACTACTCCAACCGAAAGGTTGTAAAAGCTGATCATCTTCCTGCTATGTTTGATGGAATTAATTACAAGCAACTCCTTGAGGACTATAATACAATCAGATAACATCGCTAGCAGAATAGAATGAGATGCGCTGCCGAAATTTTCTGAGTAGTCTCTCATTGTGATGCATGCAATTGATAATAATTTCAACTGTGAAACGTAGGATGAGGCTTGCTCATCTCGTGGTAAACATACGGATTCAAAGGTGAGGAATTCAGAAAATTCATTAGCTTTTATACAAAGACGTGCATCTTCATCTTTCCTAGTTATATACTTGTGTATATGAACGTATGGGTGTCTAATTGTCGGTTATGATGCGTAATATGCCAAAGTAAAAGGTTGGCACGGTTCGTCTAAATCTTTTTCATCAGTTTCCCTAGCTTGAAGCGTGTACATTTTCCCGTGCTCACTACTGGTAAGAAAAGAGTCAAGATGGCTGAGGATTCACTATCAAATTAGCGGATTGAAAGGCACTCAACAGGAGCAGCTAAACAAGGAAAAACGATGGGTTTGCGTTTCCTTGTTAGCCTCGACTCTTCTAGCTATTGCTGTTCACAAGTTTGGCATCTAGATATAGATTAGGCAAAGGCCGACAAGTCAGGCATCCAGAAATTTTGGGCTTTGGTTGGTTAGTTAAAATACTAAAATCTCTGTTTTCGTTTTTTTTCTTTTTTTCTTTTCGGTAGTGAGATGGGGCAATTCACAAAACATAAGCTAAGCTGTTTCTTTTATGAAAAAGTGATAGGTTGATCGTGAATATTTGGATGAAATGCTCTAGTGTTATGCACAGAGTAATGCTACCAGAGAAGAGGGTGGGCGAATCAGCTGGTCAACTACCTCCTCTATTGTTTGGTGGTCCTGCAATGGATAATAATGGTTGAATTAATTAGTTACACTTAGAACCTTTTGTTTAAATTAGATCTGAATCCGTTGAATAAAAAAAGATAAGAGGACATGTGAGAGGTCGCACAGTGTAGGCCGCGGAGATCTTAGCCCGAAAAGATGGGAGGCAAAACCATTGCACCGAAAACAGTTTTCATGTGATAAATTGTACCTAAAATTTTCAACATTGTAGCATAGCTTCCGCTGGATACTCGAGCATACCGTTTCATTCTAACAACAAGATCCTTAATTTTCAGACCCTGTTATGAGCGTAGCTCTTCTGGTAAGCTCCCTAGTCGAAATTAAAAAAGACATCGATGTACTTGTCACATAAGCAACTTTCAGAGTCGTATAATTGTATGGTAAAAATAATGATTGCTTACATGATTAGTTATATCTGCTGTCGTACAGAGGCTAGTATAGCAACAGAATCCAAAGGTTAGAAACTCCCATTGTACAACTGGACAGACCCCGGTGAAAGTTACTCCTTTCTTGATACAAGTAACATGTCCTCCACTGTGCTCTCCATGAATTCAAGCTATACAAAAACTCCCAAGAAATTTAACGTTACCTGGACCGTCTCATGGGGAACCTGCATATAGAACCTTAGATAAGGTTGGTTCCAACAACTTGGGTCCCTTTTCTGTGGAATACGTATTAATTAATAGCGATATTCTCATATCTGTGGTGGCCTATTATTTATTTAATTGAAGAGATATTCAGGCAGGAATCGAGATCTCATATGATGATGTCCAATGGTCGAGCCGTTTCTCACAATTTTATATCCTAAGCAGCTAGGTACATGATTGAAATAAAACTTTTATGTGATGACTTAACGAGGATGATAATAATTAAGTAATGCTAGAAAACTCTGTTTTAGTAAACTAGTTATAGTTTAATTATACAGAAAATTGACTGTCCAAGTGCTTGCCAACCATTTATAAGCCATCACTCTTCAATTTTAATCTAATAATTGAAGAGTTTACTAGACCCTTCTTCTTCTTCTTCTTTTTCCTTTTTTTTAAGAAAAAGATAGCATGCTACCCGCTTCATTCAATAGAAAGATGAATTAAGCTACATGGGTGAGACAACATGACCTCGGTGGAAGGCGAAAAAAGAATAAAATAAAAAATAAAATAAAAATAAAAATAAAAATAAAATAAAAATAATATATATATATATATATATATATATATATATATACCCTTCTTTAAGGGTAGGTTTGTATTTTAGAAGGACTTTAAGTGAAGATGACTTTTGCTGATGTATAATAAGTATTATTACTATTAGCAAGAAGTGAATGCACAAAATGTACAGCTAACCTAACCAAAAATAACCTAAATTTTGGTAAACGTAGCGGCGTAGTGGATAGGCGCGTACCAGTTCAGCTTTTCTCGGTCTCGGTCTTAATTCTTAAAAAAAAAAAAAAAAAAAAAAAAAAAAAAAAAAAAAAAAAAAAAAAAAAAAAAAACCATCCATTCGATGCCTACATGACTTTTAGCATCTTCTATGAACCATTGGATCGTTGGTGGTGTGCGTGGACTCCACGAATACCTGGTCCACCCTCGGTGCACCGGAACTACTCGCACACCGCACTCTGTTAGCCCGATACGGTGCACGGGTACGGGTGCCCCGGGTGCACGCAATAATTTGTTTTCCCGGGTCTACTTCTCCACCAAACGCGTTATTTTCTCACCAAACCCCTTCCTTCCCACCCCTCCCTCCCTCCCTCCCTCTCCCGAAACAGGATACCGGGGTTGGTGAAAACCGCCGTCTCCCTCGCCCTTCCTCCTCTATAAGTCGCCCTCGCTGCGTCGCACCGAGCGACGAGGAGGAGGAGGAGTACCAGTAGGAGGAGGAATCGTGGGAGGAGCAGCAGCAGAGAATGGGATCGTCGGCGCCGCGATACTTCTGGGGCGAGTCCCCCGAGGAGGAGGAGTACTACGCCTCGCAGGGCGTGCGGAATCGGCAGTCCTACTTCGAGTCCCCCCACGGGCGCCTCTTCACGCAGTCCTTCCACCCCCTCGACGCCGACGCCGACGCCGCTGCGGGGGAGGGGGAGGGGGCGGGGGCTGTTAAGGGCGTGGTGTTCATGACCCACGGCTACGGCTCCGACTCCGGGTGGATGTTCCAGAAGATCGCCATCGCCTACGCCACCTGGGGCTACGCCGTCTACTGCGCCGACCTCCTCGGCCACGGCCGGTCCGACGGCCTCCACGGCTACGTCGGCGACATGGAGAAGGTCGCGGCCGCCTCCCTCTCCTTCTTCCTCTCCGTGCGCCGCGCCGACGCCCACGCCCGCCTCCCGGCCTTCCTCTTCGGCGAGTCCATGGGCGGCGCCGCCACGCTCCTCATGTACCTCCGCTCCCCGCCGGGCACCTGGACGGGCCTGATCTTCTCGGCGCCGCTCCTCGCCATCCCCGCCGACATGATGCCCTCGCGCCTCCGCCTCTTCGTCTTCGGCCTCCTCTTCGGGGCCGCCGACACGTGGCAGGCGATGCCGGAGAACAGGGTCGTGGGGAAGGCGATCAAGGACCCGGATCGCCTCCGCGTGATCGCGTCGAACCCGCGGCGGTACACGGGGCCGCCGCGCGTGGGGACGATGCGGGAGCTGGTGCGGGTGACGGCGTACCTGCAGGAGAGGTTCGGCGACGTGACGGCGCCGTTTCTGACGGTGCACGGGACGGAGGACGGGTGCGCCGACGCGGAGGGGTCGAAGATGCTGTACGAGAGGGCGAAGAGCGACGACAAGAGCCTGATCCTGTACGAGGGGATGTACCACTCGCTCATACAGGGGGAGCCCGAGGAGAACAGCCGCCGCGTGCTCCACGACATGCGCGCCTGGATCGACGAGCGCGTCCGCCGCTACGGACCCTCCCCTGTGGCCACCGGCGCCGGCGGAGGAGAAGAAGCTCGCGATTGATCAGCTAGGCCGCCGAGAGACTTGTCTTCGAGCGGTTGCGGGTAGTTTAATGTGTCAAACTTACCACCATTGCTGTATTATTATGATGAATTGAACACTGCAAGAGTGAACGGTTTTGTATTTTTCACATAAAATAAGTAAGAACAATTTTTTTTCTTTTTTCTTTTGGCTTTTAATTGAGGAGTTGCTTTCCTCGTAAATCATCGTTTACTTGCCCGTCAGGACGTGCTCCTTGTAGATGCTTCACAGGATTGAGTAATCTACTTTCGCTGCTCAAATGCTTTTTATCATCCTTTCTGCCTTTCCAAATGGAATTCTGGGATGCTGCAATAGGGAAAGACACAGCCGATGTCTCGCGTATTGTAATATTAGGTGATACAAATTAACCTAATTATTATTACTATGAGCATAATAAGACTACAATGAAGTTAGTCAACTCCTTGATCTGGAGGTCGCTGACTAGATCTGGTTTGATACCACCGCACACTTCGCCTGGATGGAGAGGACATAAATGCGTTTTCTCTCGCTCACCAACCCTGCAAACGAGATAGCCTGCCTCGTAGAAACAGCGGACACCAATTCCACAATGGACTAGCCAACGGTAGCATATAGAAAAGGGTGTCAGTCCAAATTGTCAAAAAAGGGCCCCAAAAAAAAAAAAAAAAAAAGCACCTGGAAGCACCTGGAATGGACTCCACTACTAGGCCAATGGATGAGAACTTTGACCTAAGAGTGTTCTGTATATTGCTCCTCTTCTTTAGCTTTTAGAGATATTAAACATCCTAAAGAACCCACTTATTTGCAATAAAAAAGGAGAAAAAAGAGAGAAACAAAAAATAGCAAATTGACCCCTTGGAAGTAATGGGAAAAAAAAAGCACTAAATGTCTATTCACGAGTTTGAAACATCCTGTATGCGAGAACTGGAATAGTGGCGTGTTTGCTAAACATGAAACTAGGAGCTTGAGCTGTGCTGCAGTTCTAAAGACCACTAAGGGCATGTTTGGATTGGTGTAAGTGGGAGAGTGGAAGTCAAGTTCTGTCACTTTCGATGTTTGTTTTGATGTAAGTCAAAAAAATAGTGTAACTCAAGTTACGTTAGACCTCCACTTCACCTACTCTCGACTTCCCCCTCTAGAATACCGAACTCCACTTCCACCACACTCAACCTTTTCTAAAAAATTTATTAAATAGTATAACCTAAACTCTACTTCCTTTACAATGAGTTAAAATTACCTTATTTATAATAAATTAGCATTATCTTTAAAAATAAAAAAATTATTTATTTAATAGGTTGAATTTTATAAAATAAGTTTATCACTATATTCAGGAGATAACGGGATCCACTTACTTACATCAAAATAAATAATTGAACTGAAAAAATTAATTTCACGAGCATCAAGTTACCCCAAAACAAACAGAAGAAGTGATTGAATTTAACTTCCACGCTATACAAGTTACGTCAAAACAAACAACAGAAAAATATTCACACTTCAGGAAAACTGAAACACCTCTGCACTCGAGTTACGTTGGATCTAGAAATACGTCAATCCAAACGGGCCCTAAGCGCATGTTTGGTACACCTATTTTAGACTATGAAATCGTAATGAGATTCATTGATTTTGATAGTTGTTGACTTGTTGTTTGTTTTACAGGAATCGAATTTCGATTTCTATTCCACTCTGAAATGGAAATGGCTAAATCCATTTATGGCCCAATCCGGCTTTGAATTCCGGATTGGCCTATTCGAAAGTAAGCTATTCAAAATTCTCTTTCACAAACACCTCCCGCTCCTCTTCCTTCATCACTCTCCTCTCTTAATCAAAACTTTCTCTCAAAATTTTAGATTTTCATTCCGGTTTCCACTCTAATAATGAACCAAACATTGTTGAATGATTCGTTATTTTATTTTTCATTCCAAAGCAATTCAATTTCATTTTTCATTCATATTCCAATCATGAACCAAGCATGCTCCAATTGTACTCCTCGAGAACAAGAGGACCACTATGACTCTCAATACCCAGAATAAAGCTTCATGGCTAGGACCTACAAAGCCAAGGGTAACAGAGATGTTTGAGTTAAGACAAAGATGCAAAGACCTACATAGGGTGGGTAGAGAACTCAAATAACGTACTTCTTTTACAGATCCAACTGAGAAATTATTGATTGTTATTTTGATAGAAAGGATAAAAGGTGCTTCAGAAGAAGGCGGTATTTTGCAAAGTGTCCATTTAACACCGACCAGCAAAAGACAACTATTTTGGAGTAGTGAAACATCGATATAGTCTCAAAGCAAAGCAAGAAGGCGAAACGATAACCTAAGCAATGATGTTATATGGATGGCCTATCCTAGATGCTCTCTAGTAAGTCAATTAATTAAAATGGCCTAAGCAATGACTTTGGACTAGAAGAAAATGGAATTTATATGATAAGAATTTTCAGTTAGAAAAATTACAGCACAAGCAATTACTAGCTATGCGTTATATGATTTGCAACATTAGCAATATATCAAACCACAAGAAAAACATGGATTAATAATATCAGAAAAATATCAGAAATAACAAGAAATAGTCCTGTAAAGCTGCATAAGTTGTGTATAAAAGCTTGCTTCAGAAGCAAAAACAAAAGTTGGGAATAGTACCTGGTGATTTAATCTGAAGCCGTTCAATGACTTTATCTAAAGTGATCAGGTTGAAGCGGAAAAATTCCTAATGCTTTTTTGGTGAAGATTGCTTAACAAAGCCGGAAAAAATTCCATTTGTGGCCTTTCTGAAAGAAAAGGTGGCTCTACGTCAGTTGGCTAATAAGTGTCCAAATATATAAAACTATTCTGCTACGTCCAAATTAAACAAAAGGATACTAAATGAGGACTCTTCACATAGAACAACAGGAACAAGATTAAACATCTCACATCAGCATTGTTCAGCCGTTTTAAGTGAGAGGAATCATCAGATATTGGACAATACGACAGAGATATAATAAGGCATCCAAAAGGATAACAGCAAGAACAAGGGGCACAAAAGGCTTAACAAGAAAACTCCTTGTCCAGGCTGCTTCTTGAGAACACTAAGCTAGATTGCCTAAATAATGTCATTCACAAAAAGACTAGAGCAGAAAAGACCAAATAAGAAAAGCACTGTTCCACCATTGTAATCCTTTATAAATTGATGAATGGGAGAACTATAGAAGCAATATCCGACTTATCATAAAGATAGACCACCAACCCATTACACACTCAAAATGACCAACCAATTCGCCATGAATGGTTTAAGCGATCAGAAGCCACACTTTGTTCTAGTCCCTTTGATGGCCCAGGGCCACATGATCCCCATGATTGACCTTGCACTGCTGCTAGCTAAACGTGGCGTGCTAGTCAGTCTTATCACCACTCCCTTCAATGCATCTCGATTCCAAACCACCATCAACCATGCTAAAGAGCGCAACCTTCCCATCCAATTCGTTGAGCTCCCATTCCCGTGTGCAGAATTGGGACTACCTGATGGGTGTGAGAACCTTGATGTTGTGCCAACAATGGATCTCATGGTCAATTTTTTTCAAGCAACTGCACTTCTTCAAAAGCCGTTGGAGTTATATCTAAAAGAGCATGCATCATACCCAAATTGCATTATATCAGACTTCTGCCACCCTTGGACCAATAAGGTAGCCAGCAATCTTCGGGTTCCTCGGCTTACATTCTTTAGTATCTGCTGCTTCACCCTCCTGTGCGATCACAACATTTCCAAGTACAAGGTCTATGATGATATTACCGATGATAATGAGCCTTTCATTGTGCCAGGATTGACTGAAAAGATTAAGGTGACCAAAGCTCAAGCACCAGGGTTTTTTTCAATACCTGGCTGGGAAGAGTTCAGCAAAGAGGTGCGAGAGGCTGAGATGGCGGCCGATGGAATAGTGGTGAATAGCTTTGATGGTTTGGAGGCTTTGCATATTGAAAGCTACCAAAAGGCCATGGGTAAGAAAGTATGGACGGTTGGCCCACTTTTTCTTTACCACAAAGATGCCAGTTATATGGCCACAAGAGGAGACAAGGCAACTATTGATGCAAACAGATGTCTAGGTTGGCTTGATTCGATGAAACCTAAATCAGTTGTTTACGTAAGCTTTGGTAGTCTAACGCATGTCAAACCTTCCCAACTTATGGAGATAGGGTTCGGATTGGAAGCCTCAAACCAGCCATTTGTTTGGGTGATCAAGAACATTGAGAAATCTCAAGTCGTAGACGAATGGCTATCAGAAGGGTTTGAAGAGCGGGTTAGTGCAAGAGGTCTTATAATTAAAGGGTGGGCCCCGCAAGTGATGATCCTATCGCATCCAGCAGTTGGGGGGTTCATTACGCACTGCGGGTGGAACTCGACAATTGAAGGCATCACTACTGGCATACCAATGGTGACATGGCCTCAATTTGCTGATCAGTTCCTTAACGAGAGGTTGGTTGTGGATGTTCTGAACAGTGGAGTACCTATCGGAGTTAAGGAGCCAGGCATGTATGGAGACGAGAATAGAGTACCTTTTGTTGGAAGGGATGATGTAGAGAAGGCTGTGAGGATGCTGATGGATGAAGGGAAGGAAGGGCAAGCGAGAAAAGAGAGAGCACAGATTCTTGGAAAGAATGCTGTGGAGGCTATGAAAGAAGGGGGTTCGTCTCATGCGAACATGACTCACATGCTCGACTATTTCTCCATAAATGTTGAGAAGAGCATGGCACAAGTAGCACTTTAGAGAAGGGAGAGAGTGTGAAGCAAATAGAGTTATTTTCTTATTACATGTCTTTGATTTGATCTAAGAATCAAGACAAACTCCCAAAGGAATTAAAGCTATCTCACTTGTGTTCCCACACAAGAAAAGTCCTCTGGTTCCCCCCATAGTTCTATAAAACACCTAAATTCTAAAGAAGATAGCCATGTAAAACCTTCTTGCCTGAAAAGAACTTGATCATGTTCTCTGTCTGCTCTAACCATAACCTGCGCCTAGAAAGCCATTTAATTGCCAATGTAATGTCAAAAATGCTTTTAAAAGATCTTAGAACCAAGAATTTATATTAATTTGCTTGATTAAGACTATTTAGCTCGGTTCTGTTTAAATCATGTAAAGTTGCAATTACACTTCCAGCTAATAAGATGATAGTACCTACAACAATGACATTGGTAGTTTGAAAAACTAATAGAATTGTCTGTTTCACTGATTATTTTGAATTAAACATAATCAGCTTAAATAATTGTAAATGCCATTTTATACATAGCCACAATGAAGGCTTTTCTAATCAATCTCATGTGGTTATAAAGATTGCAATATTAATTATGAAACTTCACTACAGTTTAGATAAAAATGTCAATGGAGCTTAATTAAGAGAGAATAAATCCTGATATGAAGGCAGAATAGCACATATTTAGCAATTAATAGGTAAATATATCAAAAGATGAAAGAAAAAAAGTAGGTAAGTCAACACGTCTCACCTCTCTCTGCAACCACACTAAGTTGATGTAGACAATTCACGGCATCAGTTCCAAACGCAAGCATCAAGCACTTAATGTATAAATTTGGTAGACTGATCAGTGAATCGTCCTTCCAAGGCATATCTCAAAATCCTTTAACTTATACAAAGTGCCTTTCCTTCTTCCTTTCAATACAACTTTGCATATGACTGTTACTTTTACCAAACACATTGGATACTATCTAGAAAGATAAAATGCATTCCCAAAATTTGAAATGTCCTGATCATTTAACTTTATCGAGATTGAAGCTCATCTGCCATCTGTGCCCTCAAATTCACTCAAATCATGTCTTCTCTTGGAAAATATTGAATCAGCAGCGGATCTATTCATTGTTAATCAACTAGTGACAGTGTATTCTTGTATGCAACAACCTCTCAAGTGCAACAAAACACAAACAATATATCAGTACAGCAAGAATATAGGAGAAAGGCCATCATCGCAGATCTCTAGCAGGGTAAAGACGTATACTTCTTCTCACAGATGCAAAACATAAAATGGCATATTCTCAGCAACAACAGTCAAGCAAACTACAGCATCAGAAAACACCAAAAAGCTTCTTCCATTTCTCTATTTCTCCATGATAAGATGTAGTCACAAAGCACAAGGTTAAAAGTTCCTTCTAGAGGGGCATTCATGCAAGAATTTCGTCTAGTTTGTTTCCCCAACAGACAAAACGATCTGATGTTAAAGATGCCGGGAAACCGGATGCTGAAAACCTCATTCAATGAAGAATAGGAGAACAAACCGGACAACCCTGATTATAACCAGTTCACAGCAGTATCGTAATCCTCACTGCGTTCCATCCTTATAAAGTGGAATTTCTTCAATATTTTGGGGCATCTCATTCTCGTTGACAGCAGTGGGCTCCATTTGCCATATTCTAATGGTGCCATCCTCGGATCCTGAAGAGTATGATTCACCACCAGGAGAGAAGCGAACAGAGTGGATAGGCCCATGGTGGCCTTTTTTACATGCTGCATCCAGGAAAACATGTATTCATATTGAATATATAACAAAGAAACGAAAAGGCACTCAGGTAAATCCAAAAGCACTTTGAGCAGCATTAGCTCAACCCACATGCAAGTGAAGAAAAGAAAGAAAAAAGGAAATAGAAATAAGAATCCCAAACTTACTAATTTCATCTCCTGTGTGAAAATCAAAGACATGAACCCACATGTCTTCTCCTCCAGCAATGTACCTTTTAAACTTTGGCTCCAGCGAAGCAGATTCCACGTTGAATGGCATGTTGTAGCTTTTTATGAGTTCAAAACTGCACAAAAACAAATAAGGACGAGGTAAGAAGAAGAAATTAGTCCAATTTTGTAGGAGAAAGAATATATGAGGAAGGTTTACCACTTTACCTATTGCCATCCCAAAATTTGACAGTTGAGCCATCGGCAGTAGTGATGAATCGACCATCTCGACTAACTTCTGCACTAGAGACAGGTGATGCGGTCTCAAGTGTCCGAACAATTTCACCACTTCTCACATCCCATAACCTGTGAAATAGTGTATTCACATGACGAGGGATGATAAAACAAGTTTCAACAATCTCACCCACATGAGAAAATTTGCCATGCAAATAATTTAGAAATAAAACATTCTTAACAACACTACCTGTACAGGAGAGCTTGAGGAACTCTAATGCAACATCTTTCTTTGTAGACATACTACTATAATGTAATTTTCACAAGTATCTTGTAAAGAGCAACCAGTCAATATAAAGTAATAAATTAGAAGTAACCTCTCTCTGTGATAGGATGTTTTCTTATTTTACTTTATCCTTTTTTATTTTATTTTATTTTATTTTCTTTTCTTTTTTTCTTTTTTCCTGAGGCCCCGGCTGCCTCACCTTGTAGCCAAGTTCATATCCTAAATGAATGAAGCGGTAGCACGCTACCTTTTCTCAAAAAAAAAAAGAAAAAAAAAAGAAAAAAAAAAGAAAGAAATAAAGCAAATAGCACAGATGCTATCAGAAACAGAGAGAAGGACTAGGAGAAGATAAATGGGTGCAAACCTCATGCCTCCGATATCAGAACTAGAACTTAATATTGCGTGGTCATTATTGAGCCAAGCTACAGTTCTGACAGAATCACGTGACTTGTCAATTTCTTTTGGAGATGCATCCGGACGATTCAAATCATATATACGTAAAATTTTCTCGAAACCTCCAGTAAGTAAGAGGTGGGCATCCTGCAGAAGGTTAAGTCTAGTTACGGAGCAGAAACTTATATAACCTTAAGTTTAAACAACACAAAAACACCAAGACTGAGAGACTCCTAGAACCATCTCTCGTACATGCAGATTTTTGAAAACATGCGGTAGGACGTCTCTCACAGTGAAAAGAAGCCCAAGACAAGTCCCTCAATCACTTACCAGATAATATAAACGAAGAAATGCTCTACAGGATTTTTTTTTTTTTTTTTTCCTAACCTGGATGCAGCTGCTAAAGTATAAAGAAACAAGTGTAGAGGGATTGCATTTCTGATTAAGGGACAGAATTAGTAGCACTCGTATATGCATATATCATTGGGGTGATCATATGAAGTACAGGATTGGACAACAGTGCACAAATGTAACAGTAACAGAAAGATGATTCCAAACGAAAGCTAAAAGCTCCCATTACCTCAGAAAAGGCACACGCACGGACAATGTGCTTATGTTCAAAGGAGTGTAGCTCATTACCATTCAAGGCATCCCATATTTTGCTGCAAAGGAACGAAGAACAATTACAATTAGTGTCATTGAATCCAACAGCTTTTAACTTAAGGCATTGTGAATTTCCAACTATTCTGCAAGAAAAACCACCTTCTTAACATTGAGATTATAGATAGTCTGAACGAACCATGATCTCATTTGATATTATCATTTATCCATCAGACTCAATCCTCATTCCACATTAACAAAGATTGTCACAATAAGCAAGAAGCCATACGCTGAGAAATCAGCTGAAGCAGTCGCTGCATGTAAAGCCTTGGAGTCAAAGCAACAACTCCACACCGCACCCTTGTGCCCTTTGAGGGTTCCAATCCAATCCCCTGTCTCACCGTTTCTCAGCATGGCTTCCGCATCTAAATAGGCAGTAAGCACGACAATTTAATACACTAGCAAGCAACCTAAATTGAAACACCAATTAGTTCCTAGACCATAGTAATATGTCCGACACGATTGAGCTACTGGCAATCAAGGGATCAAGAATACGAAAAGAAATTAAAACATTTCCACTCCATCAAAAGAATCAAAATACACGGTAGGGACATGAAACTTAAATAGTTACCTATGAAATATAAGTAAGAACTATCCATTTCAGATGAAAGCAATGCTCATCAGCCTTAATTGCGAGATCAAAGGAGAGCTCTCACCCTTGCTGGCGCTAATGAAAAAGAATCCGTCGGGAGTGAGGGGGCTGTAGAACAAATCCATCACCGGTCGTGAGTGCCCGGGGCAGACGATCGGATCCGCCGCCCCCTTCATCTTATTCTTCTCCATCAGTACGACCATCGAAGAAATCGCCGAGTAAATGATCAATTGCGACAGCTGAATCCAAAAAATTTGGGACCCAAAGAGATAAAAAACCCCGACTCAAAATCCAAACCCTAGCTCCAGTGTAACAAAAGAGGCGAGGAAATCCTCAAGAACTCAGAAAACTACATTATGCATTAGTTCTGAATTCACGGAACAAATTGAAAACACAGAGAGAGAGAGAGAGCCGAGAAACCTACGGAGGAGGAGAAGGACGCGGCGCGAGGAAAGGAGTCGGAGGACGAAAGAAAAAAATGGAGGGAGAATCCTGTTGCGTGTTCCTCCACCTGCAAACGAAGCGCTTTTAAAGGTGTTCGCGTCTCTTAATGTGATTGGTTCGTGAGTCTTGGCCGTTAGATCGAGATCCGACGATGGAAGATTGTTAAATTATTCTTATCTTAGGCATTGAAGAAGCAAGGGAAAATGCGAAGAAGATATTGGGCCGCATCCACGGGCCCAAATGATTATTATTCAGACGCTGGGCCCCAACGTAGCCCAAACCCGGTCCATTATCATCTCTTCCTCTATAAATCAACAGAGCTCGGGGTTGAGCTCGCACCGCATTTGTATTTTCTCCTTGCTTGCATTGAAAGCCAAAACCCTCGACGAAGGCGGTGGGCGGTGAGCGTATCCCGGCGGAGGAGGAGCGTATGGCGACGGCGGAGGTGGAGTCGACGAAGCGGGGGAGAGTGGAGGATGAGGTGTGGTCACCGCCGGTGAGGGTGAGGGGAAGCGGAGGCGGCGAGGGGCTGAAGCAATACTATATGCAGCACATCCACGATCTCCAGCTCATTCTCCGGCAGAAGACCCACAACCTCAATCGCCTCGAGGCCCAGCGTAACGATCTCAACTCCCGCGGTGAGTCCCCAATTCGCGAAACCCTAATTTTGATTACTCGAACTAGATCTAAGCGATTTCATTGCTAAATTTGGATCTACTATAGTTTATGATGTTTACGATCTATCTGGGGTTAGATCGGGGGAATTTGTAGATGATTATTTGGGATTGATGACGGATAGGCGATGGGTTAAAGTAGAGATACTGATACTAGTGAGGTTATAGAGATGTGAAACTTGGTTTCTTATCTTACTTCCCGATCGGTTGTTTACATACACGAACTCTACATCGGGAATTACTTTTAGATTGGCTAATGCACGTCTTAGGAGTGAAACAATATGTTCTTACTTGATAAGTGATATGTTTTTTAAAGTATGAAGTATTTGATCTTCTTTTTGAGTGGAATGATGTTAATATTGAAAGGTATGGTTGATTCTATTGGTAATTTTGACAATCTCTATTAGGTTTGAAATTGTATCCTGTCATTTGATATAACGGTATATTGTAGAATAACCTGTGCTGTTTATTCTCATTTATATCTCCCTCGAATTGTGTTCCTAATATTCTAAATTGTTTCCTCAATATCCTGAATCTATTTGTGAGTTTTTTTCTGTGCTTTTGTCGTATAGTTTCTTTCTTTTACTCTTTTATCTTTGGGTTCTCAAATTGCAGTAAGAATGCTACGAGAAGAGTTGCAGCTACTTCAGGAACCTGGTTCATATGTTGGCGAGGTGGTGAAGGTTATGGGAAAATCTAAAGTTTTAGTCAAGGTAAATCATATCTTTGTTTATTCTCACTTTCTCAGGGATAAGAAATATCACTTTTTTGTAGTATAAGAGTATTATCTACTTTCAGTTGCAAATTATTATTTGTGATTGGCTGCTTTTAACTTGTTTGCAATATTTAGTTGTTTGGTTGTTGGTGTAACGAACATATAGAGATTTTAAACCCTCGGATATTTCTTTCAGGTCCATCCGGAAGGGAAGTACGTTGTTGATATTGACAAGAACATTGACATAACGAAAATAACACCATCAACTAGAGTTGCTCTACGGAATGATAGCTATATGCTTCACTTGGTCTTGCCCAGCAAGGTTGATCCTTTGGTCAATCTTATGAAGGTTGAAAAGGTTCCTGATTCTACTTATGATATGATTGGTGGCCTTGATCAGCAAATTAAAGAGATAAAGGAGGTTAGTGAAGAAAGAACAAAAGTGCATCTTAGAATTAGAGGCTAGCACTTCTGGTATTTTAGCATATTTCCTATTGATTTACAGGTTATTGAGCTTCCAATCAAACATCCTGAATTATTCGAAAGCCTTGGAATTGCTCAACCAAAGGTATGAGGATATCATCTTGTTCGATCCTCTTCCTCATTCATCACTTCTTTCTTAACTTCTATCGTAATTTGACGGTGCGAAACTAATACTAAATTTTATTTCGGTAGGGTGTTTTGCTTTATGGGCCTCCTGGTACAGGAAAAACTCTGCTGGCTAGAGCAGTAGCACATCATACTGATTGCACCTTCATTAGAGTTTCTGGTTCTGAGTTGGTTCAGAAGTATATTGGAGAGGGCTCCAGAATGGTTCGGGAGCTGTTTGTGATGGCTAGGTGTGAACAATATCTTCTATTTCAAGTATTTTTGCGGCCAATTTGTTGAGTTAGCTAGTTTTTATTTGTCAATAATATTTAACTGTTAATAAACATAAATTTATGAAGTACCATCTTATAATCATGTATATTGACAATTTCTTAGTCATAATCCCTTCATGTACGAATGTAATGGTTGGTGGGTAGTAGAGAATATCCCTGCCGCCTCACCAAACACGGTGTTAAGTGGTGTATCCCCAATTGGAATTGGATGGGTTAGATATCCCCAGCGCAACGATGTGAACCTGTCCAATAACAGTTCCCTGGAGCTGGGTGGGATTGTGACATTCCCATGGACAGTTCTTTCCTTTAACCAAAGTGGTGGGTATAACTCCTAGAAATAGCATTATCCTGAGGGACATTTACTACCATCCCCGGGATAGAAATTCCCCAAGTAAACACTTTCGTATGGTTAGTAAACATCAACCAAGTAAATTGCCTCTGAGTTCACATTTAGCTTTGGCGTATGTTTATATATTAATCAGCTGTACTGTAATATTGTGACTGGCATAGTATTAAATTGCATAAATTTGATTTTCAGGGAACATGCTCCATCAATCATTTTCATGGATGAAATCGACAGTATTGGATCTGCTAGGATGGAATCGGGCAGTGGTAATGGTGACAGTGAAGTACAACGCACAATGCTCGAGCTTCTCAATCAGCTAGACGGGTTTGAAGCGTCGAATAAAATCAAAGTATTTCTTTTGGCTTTTGTTTTATATGTCTGTACTGTATGTCATTTATTCAAGTGGACTTACTACTATGAGGTAGGTATGCTAAATAGAAACTTTCTTGGGCAGGTTTTAATGGCTACAAATCGCATTGATATATTGGATCAAGCCCTGCTCAGGCCTGGTCGAATTGATAGAAAAATCGAGTTTCCAAATCCCAATGAAGAGGTGCTTGCCATTTGATTACATTTGTATTATTTTTGACAATTATGTGCTAGAACTTGTGTCCCTGACACACTGCATATTTTTCAGTCTCGTTGCGATATCTTGAAAATTCACTCAAGGAAGATGAACTTAATGAGGGGAATTGACCTTAAAAAGATAGCAGGGAAGATGAATGGGGCATCTGGAGCAGAACTCAAGGTTGGTATCTTTCATATATTAAACAGTTCTCCTTTCTTTAACGGAATGCTTATAGGCCACTGCCATGTTATGTTGGAGTTGGTTGGAGAGTTCGATATCTTTAGGTCATCTGTTGCTTGGTGGTTCAGGAGCCAAGAAAACAATTGAATCTCTTACTTCTAATTTGCATTGTTATAGTTGATTTGTGATTCAAGAGCCCTAAAACAGATCAATCTCTTATTTTGTTTTTGTGTAATTATTTGTTGATTTGTGAATTGCGATTTCAAGTGACATTTTGGTTCTCGTGCACTTTATGTTTCCAGGCAGTGTGCACAGAAGCAGGGATGTTTGCTCTCAGGGAGAGAAGAGTACATGTAACCCAAGAAGATTTCGAGATGGCAGTGGCAAAGGTGATGAAGAAAGATACGGAGAAAAATATGTCACTTCGGAAGCTATGGAAGTAACTCAGCTTTTTTCTTTTTACTCTCTGGGTGTTCTTTGGAAGAGCACATTGTATCCAGTTATCGACTTAATGGCACATCGGCGGACAGCCACTGTTTTCTTGTTCTTCCGGTGGAAAAATTATACGTTATAAGGCGTTTATGTTCCATGTGTTGATGGTTCTAATGGCCTTCAGATGTAATCACTGGTTGCTGCATGATATTTTGTTTACACATGCTTCACGACGATAGACGGCATATGCGAGTTTCAGCTTATTCTTCTCTATTGTTACTGATTTTATTACAAAAATCTTCGGCAATTCAAGTGTGAATTTAATAATCTCTGTGGAGCGATCTTTAATGTTTGCAGTTAGATTATAAATGTTCCATATTGATGAGATATTTGGTTTTTGGCTTTGAATGTGGATTGTGGAGTCGATTTCATCTGCTAGGCAATGTAGTTTCGTCCATTTTCCTTGGACATGTTACTCTGTATACATCAAACTATCAATCGACCTAAGACTATCATTCGACCTATGAGAAGGATCGTTGATCTTCTTAAAATTTTGAAATTTTTTCTGATTTTGGGCTTGAAATCTCTTGTAAAGACTCTTTATAGTGGGTAGTTCTACCTTACATGAAGCATAAAGGAAGAAGATACAACATTGTACTTGCGAGCATAGCGGATCCATCGATACGATAAGTTACCCAACCCGTTATCTCAGCTTCTCGGGCACTAGCCTGCCATCGGGTCTGGTTCGAACCTCAAGCTACATCTGGTTCAGTCCCGATAAGAAGAAGCTTCGTGATCGAATTCGGTCCCGTAATGGCCCGATCCCAAACGAATCATCAGATCCACTAGATGCTAGCCACGTGTTCCGTGTCTACTTCTAAAACCATCTCGCTATCTCCGCAGAGAGACCCGAGACAGGACAACTCGCTTTATTCTTTCCAAGCTCCCTCTCGATTCTACATTCTTCTCGTGTGATTTCACTCCCGCGATACCGAGATTAATCAGTAAGAAATAATTTCGTAGCATAATCTTTGCAAATAATCCAGTTTCCTATAATTTAATTCGCCGACCCCCATTTTGCGTGATGTAAATCCGATTTGTCCATCGTAGTATAGGATTCTTTTTTCTCTTTTTTTTTTTGATGAAATTTCGGGGGCTTTAGTCGCGTTTTATGTCTTTTTGGGATCAAATTTGCTGTCGCGCTCTTCTCTCAATTGATTATTTCGTAAACGGACTTATTTGGCAGCTAATTTTTGTCAAATTCCGATTGAAGCTGATTTGTCTCGCTTATTTGTTTCGGTCGGATTGAGATGCCTCTTCTCCTAAACATCTTACATCGAATCAATTTTTTGGTTTTCTTTTTCACCTTGTGTATTGTTTAAGTTCTGGATTTGGCCTTGTTCTCTTTCTTATGAGGAATTTTACTGTGAATTTGCCATTTACTTGTTTCCTCCCATATGTATTTTGCATCAATTAGGGCCTCCTACTAAATAGTTCCTTTGATATTAACAGTACATAGCTGCAATTTTCTCTATCAACTCTTCTCTTGTTCCAGTTGATAAAATTGAGGGGATTCAGACCTCCTTTACGAAGATGGCTTCTGCGTCTGCTCGCTCTCCGCTTGGCGGCTGCGGAATGGGCCACGACGAACCGAATTTCCCGAAGCTGAAACTTCACTTCTTCGATGTCCCCCAATGCTTGAGAAGAGATTGCTTCAAATTCGTTTTAAACAAAAGTCTTGTGCCTACTCATTTGTCGAAGGTAGCGAGTAACCGTTTTCTCTTCAAATTGTCGGAAGTAATTTAGGAATGCTATGGTACACTAAATATAAAAATGAGAGTGTAAAGTATTTGGGGTTGGTTATTCAAAATTTAGAGGTATAAGAAGGTTGAATATGTTACGACGAGCACATAAACAGAAACGAAAACGACGATGGTGAAGTAAACAAACCACAAAAAAAAAAAAATAGAACACAAGAATTTACGTAAAAAATTCTTTGCAGAAAAAAACCACTGACGAAGGAGGAGAAAACTTCATTATATGAAAAAGGGAGTACAATCTCTAGAGATTATAATACGCAATACCGCGAAGATGACGGCAAATCGGGGCACAAAAATCGAATTCAATAACCAAATCTCGAGGCACATTTAACAGAATATATGAGGGAAAAAAGGCTCAGCAAAGAAGATATAAAGTTTGATTTATTACACTGTGCTCTATTTGAGTGGGCAATCGACTAGTCATTATGAGTAATGATCTCACGTAGCTATTTTGCTGCTTCGGATGAGTCTATAATTTCATGCTATAATCTTTGGTCCTGGAAGGTGCTTTTTTATTAATGATTTGCTTAGATACGCATGCTCGATTCGGATAGGGGTTTTCTGCTGTTTTGTATTTTATGTTTCATTTTCAGGAATTGATGTTCGCTTGAACTTGTTTTGTATTCAGGTTTTGTTTAAGCCAGTATCTGCATTACCTGATGTTGGTGATTTTTTCTGGGAGAAGGCTCCAACGCCATTATTAGACACGATTGATACACCAAGTCAGTTAAAAAACCTGTCTCATAAGGTACTAGGAGACATGCTGTTTCTATCAATTAGATTTGAGGCGAAAGGTCGTTGCAATTTAAAAGAAGTTGACGACTGATACCGCTGAAGTTAATTGCAGGAGCTAAAAAAATTAGCCGATGAAGTTCGGTCAGAGATTTCATTCATGATGTCAAAATCACGTAGGAATTTTCAAGCTAGTCTTGCAGCAGTGGAGCTGACGATTGCTATACATTATGTTTTCAATGCCCCAATGGATAACATATTGTGGGATGTTGGAGAACAGGTGTGAGAAATTTCTTCGAGTAAAAATGTATACAGGCCCTCTAAACTATATGCCTTTTTTAAATAGACACTCAACTTTTTTTCTTTTTTTTTTAAATTGACACCTCCCCAACTTTTGATTCTTTTGATCTGAATTATTTCCATTGCTTAAACTGGGATTCCTTTTCTTTTTTTTAATGGCAATTTTATCATGTTTAACAGTTCTCCCTGCTTTTCAGTTTAAAAACAATGGGTCATAGCACGACCAATAGCTAATGCTGCTGCTAATTTAACAGAACCGTCCATCCAACTGAGAGAAATTGGAGTGTCAATCAAAGCATGTAAAGTGGGGGGTCTATTTCAAAATCTCCTATAGTTGAGGGGTCTCCATTCAGTTTTACCATCTCTCTCCACTACTACTGTTAGTTCCTGTTTATTGACTTCTCGATGGAGCCATTGATGTTAAATAAATTTGTTCCTTGAACAGACATATGCACATAAGATTCTCACTGGAAGACGCTCCCTCTTTCATACACTTAAGCAAAAAAATGGTCTTTCAGGTTTCACATCTCGTCTTGAGAGTGAGTATGATGCATTTGGTGCTGGACATGGATGTAATAGTGTTTCTGCTGGCCTTGGTATGATTCTTATTTGACTTACTGAATTGTTTATGGTGTAATTTAGTTTTGGTAGATGTTTGTAGCTTACCTTCTTAACTGACAGTTGGATCGCTAGCTTAAATGTAAGACCTAGTATTCAGAAAAATCAACTACTATATGTGTGTTTATGGGTAAAATGTAATTGTATCTGAAATATTGGTTAAAATTTATGAACATTTTTTCTTGCCATATATTACTAGTAGCTCCTAAGTTTAGTTGTAGATTCACATAGCAACTATCAAAATTATTGTTTCAGTTATGACCAATAGTACAACTAAATGCTTCTTTTCTTGATAGTTTGGTTTGACCGAAATCAAGTATGAAAACTTAAATGTGCTAAGGTGTGCCTATTCTTAATGATTAGTTCATGGATAGTTGAGAATGGGTACTTAGATAAGTTGCTTAAATCTCTAAACCATCGGCTACTAATTTCACTTGAGGCAATTATGTTCTGTAGGTATAGAGGACTCATAAAGGACAATATTGTCTCTTTTGCTCAGGCATGGCAGTTGCAAGGGATTTAAATGGAAAGAAGAATCGTATTGTAACAGTTATAAGTAATTGGTCCACAATGGCTGGTCAGGTGTATGAGGCAATGAGCAATGCCGGTTATCTTGATTCTAATATGGTAGTAATTTTAAATGATAGCCGGCACTCGCTGCTTCCTAAGCCAGATGAAGGACCAAAAATGGCTATCAATGTCCTCTCCAGTACTCTAAGCAAGCTTCAATCCAGTAAATCATTTCGGAGATTCAGAGAAGCCGCTAAGGTATCTACTTTTATTTTTTATTTTTAATTGTAAAGGAACTATTTCTTCCTATTTGTTAGTCAGTCATTAGCACAAAGTGAAAAAAGGAATAATAATAATAATAACTGAGTTTTTGTCATGTTTTATTTGCTTGTCTTTTTAAAAAAGCACATGCAAACTGAGTGAAGAGCATCGTACTCTAATATATTCCCCACTTTTCAAAGAGCATATAGCCAATCAGTTTCCTCCTATCTCCTGCTCCTATCTGTGTGTTGAAATGCTCAATTTGCTATGAGAAACCTTCATTGGTCCAACCAAATCACATGGTTTAATCTCAGAATCAAATATCTCAAGTAGAGCATCCAAGCAGTTAGTATTTGAGGCTTGATTTTCTGTATATTTTAACTGATAGACGCTCTTTCTTTCTTTATTTGTGTTCTTGCAATTGTTCCATTAGGGTGTCACAAAAAGGATTGGGAAAGGTATGCATGAAATTGCTGCCAAAGTCGATGAGTATGCTCGTGGTATGATGGGTCCACTTGGAGCAACTCTTTTTGAAGAACTTGGATTGTATTACATTGGGCCAGTAGATGGACACAACATTGATGATCTGATTTGTGTACTTAATGAGGTTGCCACGTTGGATTCTACTGGACCAGTGCTGATACATGTTATAACAGAAGAGAATAAGGGGCCACAAGATAATTCTAGAACTAAGACAACCCCCAAAGTACATGGTACATGATTGTTCTGAATGAAAATTTCTCTATAATTTTTGTTGAGTATTTCTCTTTTGGGTTATGTATGGATAGACTTATTTCACTATTGCTAAACCTTGAACTTTCCACTTAAACATTTTAGTCCCAAAACTTTCCTACAATTTGCAATTGCATTGTTGGCGCAGTTTTCCGTCCAACATCCAACAAGGCACGTGCTCTGCATGTGATCCAAGCCATGTAAAATGACCATGGTAGCTTCATGTTCTTCCCCTTTATTCAGAACTGGGATACGATGGTTGATTATTACATAATGGGAGTCGTGTTCAGAGCATGTAACTTTATTTGGTTCAGGGGTTATACGACAGAGATGAAGCCAGAAATGTAATTGCAAAACATAGGAAATTTCAGGCACTGAAAAGTCTTAAGTGAAAAGCTCAGGGATAAAAGTGTAATATCATTAAAGTGCACAGATTATCCAAGCATGTTTCCCTTCTTTCTAAACCTACACAAGGGGCCTTGATATTCAGCTTTGCTAAGGACAGGTCCTAGATTTTTGGATGGCAACCTCTCAAGGACATACAATGACTGCCTTGTTGAAGCTTTAGTATCAGAAGCAGAGAGGGACGAACGAATTGTGGTGGTTCATGCCGGCATGAATGTTGATCTATCACTTCAACTATTTCAATCCAGATTCCCTGACAGGTTTTTTTATGTTGGCATGGCCGAGCAACATGCTGTCACTTTTGCTGCCGGTTTAGCCTGTGGAAATTTAAAGCCATTCTGCATAATTCCATCTACTTTTCTTCAAAGAGCATATGATCAGGTATCATTTTTCTTTTTTTTTTAATCATGTGTGTGAAGTTTTTGTACGGGGAGGATGTTCTTCTTGTGGCTGAAAGGCTATGAAAATCTAGAATGGAGAGACATTATTTAATGGTCTGCAGCTAATTTTGTATTCACATCTGTAAATTTACTGAACATTAAATTTATTAACGTCACTTCGGATTATTCTTCTCTAACGCTAAACTTTTATCAGACCATACTCTGATTAAAAAATCATGAGCTTATCATACTTACAAAGTTTCTTTGCAGATCATCCAAGATGTGGATTTGCAGCGGTTGCCTGTTCGATTTGCAATTACAAGCGCAGGGCTTGTGGGCTCTAATGGCCCCACCCAGTGCGGAGCTTTTGATGTAACATTCATGTCATGCTTACCAAACATGATTGTGATGGCACCATCAGACGAAGACGAGCTTATTGACATGGTGGCCACTGCAGCATCCATTGATGACGGGCCAGTTTGCTTCCGGTATCCTCGGGGTGCAGTTGTTGGGTTAAATGGCCTTTTAAATTGTGGGACTCCCCTCGAGGTAAAGATTGCTCGTTTCTGGTTCTATTATATTTCACTTAAAGCGTATCATCAAGCTAAACAACCCGGTTCTGGTTCTATTATATTTCACTTGGAATACATCGTCAAGCTAAGCAACCTGGCTTGACGTCTAGACAGTGGTACATGACTGAGATATGGATATGTTGAAACATTATGCAGTCTGTTGCATGCATAATACAAACAGCATCTTTGGACATAAACAAAATTTCTCTGTTCCTTCATGAATCTTATGATGCCTTAAACTTTTTATTGATTATCCATATTTTTTAATGTATTTCTTTATAATCAGAAATTTTAACAGGAAATTTGAGGTATTTAGTCATCGAGGTATTTACTAAATTCTTCTTTTGTAAATTACTAACTAACCTGATCATGAAACTAGAATCAGTTTCTTTTGCAAGAAGTAAGACTGAATCGAACAGGTTTATTTGATTGGTCCCTGAGGTTTGTTTAACAATTAAGTTAATTAGTAACCTATTTTCCAATTTTACCTCATCCTACAGATTGGGAAGGGGGAAGTTCTCGTTGAGGGAAAAGATATAGCTTTACTAGGCTATGGTGTGATGGTTCAGAATTGCTTAAAGGCTCAATCTCTTCTTGCCTCTCTTGGCATCCGAGTGACTGTTGCTAATGCGAGGTTCTGCAAGCCACTTGACCTCGATCTTGTGCGACAGCTATGTAGGGAACATGATTTTCTTATCACTGTTGAGGAAGGAACTATTGGCGGGTTTGGCTCCCATGTCTCACAGTTCATTGCACTCGATGGTTTACTTGATAGAAGTGTTAAGGTCTCTCTCTTGCGCCCATTTACTACCTAAAATCCTATATTTCAGTACACTGCAATAACAAAAATTCTGCCATCTCTTTTCAAGTATTGTTGAAATGTTGACATGTTTCTTCCTATAAACAAATTTACAGCATCTCTTACTGTTTTTTGGCAAGGAAAAAAAATGAGGCTTGCTAATAATACTGTTTCTATAATTTATTCTAGTGGCGGCCCATCGTACTACCAGACAAGTATATAGAGCACGCGACCCCAAGGGAACAGCTTGAGATGGCTGGTCTGAGTGGTCATCATATCGCAGCCACAGCACTGAGCCTACTGGGACGAAATCGTGATGCCCTTCTGTTGATGAGATGAAAGTTCAATTGTGATTTCCTCAAATAGATAGATTGGAGAATAGCATACCTGTTGCAAGAGCTAACATATTTGCTGGTGAATGAACTAGAAGACATTAGAACCTGCCACCATTAGGGCTCACTCTGCCTTCATAGCTGATGTTTTATCAGTAATCGCCGAATGGGTTTGCTTAAAGAAATTGATGTTCCATATGCGGAACTAGGATCACTAACTAGGGTGAAGGGAAGAACGACGAGAAATTTGTCATTTTTGTTTTCATTGTGTTCTTTGTAGGTGATCTGTATATGCTTTTCTGGTTGATCATGTTCAAAGACATTTGTTCTGTGATAATGTGTCATGAACTTGTTAAATCTGTATCGGATTGCTCATTCATGACATTTGATGATGTCGATTGCTTTCATCTCTTATTTGAACTTTTAGAATGGAACCTGTCTGGGCCAGCAAATGTATTGCGCACATGCTGACCAGAGTAGTGTTGGTTAATATACCCTCTTTGGGGAGCTAAATATTCCGAAATAAATGAAGTCTTGCACTGGACATGCGCGGCTAGTATCACAATGTGTCAAATATGTGTTCTTCGCATATGAAAGATAGTTCCACATGAAGGACTGGGGCCTCTCCCACTGTCTAATAAGAATATCTGGTGCCATTTCAGCTTATGGTGTTTTCAGTAGAAAGTTTGAATTTAAAA
This sequence comes from Puya raimondii, assembly GCA_016920855.1. Taxonomy (NCBI): domain Eukaryota; kingdom Viridiplantae; phylum Streptophyta; class Magnoliopsida; order Poales; family Bromeliaceae; genus Puya; species Puya raimondii. The sequence goes on along the minus strand of JABWPP010000050.1, from coordinate 195,213,063 downwards.
GGCGCCACTTCTCTCTGTCTGTCACCCATGAGCGCGCGCACATTTCACATCAGAGCGCAGATCTACCTGCAGGCCCACTGTAACACCACTTGTGAGGATATTCGCGCTTATGTCAGATAGTTCCTCTACGTATTCGTTATATGTACTTCACAGATCTACATGTCGTTCCAAATAAAGCAATATCACACGATTCCTATTGAGCATGTCCATAAAGCCTCTTGCTATCACTTGGTCCTCCCAGGCGGCTTCTGCATGAAGTTAAAATTCTAGCGCAAGTGGCAAAGGACTTGGTGGTTGGTACCCGAGGTTCCAAGTTCGAATCCTAGTTGATTCACATTTTCAGCTAAATTTATTTCTAAACGAAATAAACGAAGCGGGTAGCGTGCTACCTTTCTCTCCAAAAAAAAAAAAAAAAAACTCTTTTTCTCTCTCTGTCTCTCTCTTCTAAAGATAGTGACAAAATGAAACATCCTCACCATGCTACGGTTGCTTCCACTGGAACCTCACGGAGAACTCCTGTAGCTCATCTTATCATAAACTTTTCTATGAAAAAGGTTTCCTAGCCACCCAACTCTTGAGGAAGGTGTCCTTTTACGGCAAAAGCCAAAAGTTAGTCTATCAGTAAATCAAACTATACGTCAAAGACGAAGTCTAGTCTATTACTATATCAAATCATATGTACGTCATGGCTGAGCTATATACGATCAGCTCACACAGAAACCCCTAACCTGTACAACCCAAGGAAACTAGCTATCTAGCCTCATGGATTTTTTTTTTTGAAAGAAAGGTAGCCAGCTACCCGCTTCATTCATTGAAAGAAATGAACTTAGCTTACAAAGCTGAAAGCAGTGAACTTAGCCTCATGGAATTAACTTCGCCTATTCATGGGGTGCACATTAGTCGTGATTCAACTAAGCCATCAAATGCGAATAGCTCAGATACATTCTATCACAAATGAACAATAGATAGATCGCCTCCTCTGCAAACGGGGCTTAAGAGAAACCACTCTCATTGTCATGATGACCTTAGCAGTGAGTTGCAGCTAACAATATGTACAAGCTTTTGAACCACTCAATATTTTTTCCTTTGTTCTGAAAGTATGCTTTCTTACTAGTTGGATGTGAAGTTGCATGTGAATCCTTCAAAAATAATAATTTGCATTTATATCCTCAGAAATAAATCGTCTCCATCTTAAATCTCAATTTAGTGTGGGGAAGAACTTGAGCCAGGTCCCGATGGATTTCCGCTGAGCTTTTATCAAACATTCTGGAACACGCTCAAGGGGGATATCTACAACCTGTTCCAGGAAATGTTCGAGGAGAAGTTAAACATCGCCCCGATCGATTACGCTTTTATCTGTCTTATCCCGGAGAAGGAAGGGGCGAAGAGGGCGAACGATTTTCGTCCTATAAGTTTATTGAATGGAATCCAAAAGATTATATCCAAGGTCTTATCCAATCGGCTGGAACTGATCATGAGCGAACTGATATCCCCATCCTAATCGGCCTTTCTGAAAGAAAGGTGCATCACCGATGCGTATGCAGCAGTCTGCGAACTGATTGGATGGGGAAGCAAGCAGGCTGTAGATGGAGTCGGGGTTAAGGTGGATTTTGAAAAGGCTTACGATAGGATATTCTGGCCTTTCCTTTTTCGTATACTTGAATGGTGGGGCTTCGATGAAAAATGGCGCGGTTGGATCAAGCTCTGTGTATGTAACGTCAAGGTAGCAGTCTTGGTTAATGGGGAGGCAACCAAATGGATTAAGACGAAGATAGGGGTTAGACAGGGGGATCCTCTATCCCCATTCCTCTTTCTTTTAGTGGCAGAATGTCTCACTCGGTTGACGAATGAGGCAACGTCTCATAACCTTCTTAAAGGCCTAGGTCCCTGCGACTCAGATAAAATTACCCTTATCCAATTTGCGGACGATACTTTTTTCTTCTGTGCGGCTAAGAATAGGTACTTGAGAAATTTGAAATTCGTGTGGCACCTATTTGAATGGGCCTCTGGGATGAAGATTAATAGGGAGAAGACAGAACTATACTATACAGGACAGGACGAGGGAAAAGCATCAAGGATAGCGACTCTACTGGATTGTAGAGTTGGCAGCCTGCCCACCAAGTATCTAGGCTTGCCCTTATCGACCAGACCCCCTACTAAGGAGGACTGGATGGGGATCATTCGCAAAATTCAAAGAAAAATTAAAGGATGGCAAACGAAGCTTCTGTCAAGAGGGGGCAGACTTATCCTGGTGAATGCGGTGATAACCAACCTACCCTTATACTTCTTGTCAGTATTCAAGGCACCGAAATGGGCAACCAAGCGTATCGAGGGCTTACGTAGAGATTTCTTCTGGAATGGAGGACTCAACTCACCGGGCAAGGGCTGCCTTATAGCTTGGAAGAACGTCTGTAGGAGTAAGATAGAGGGAGGACTCGGCGTCTTGGATTTAGATACGATGAATCGAGCTCTTCTTACCAAATGGTGGTGAAAATTTCTCACCGCGCCTACGCTCAAGTGGAACAAGATTATCCAAGCCTTATACTACCGGCGGAGAATACCCCTTAAGGAAGGTCGGTCGTTCAGACCTTCCTCTTTTTGGTGGAATGGAATCCTAAGCCTATCCGTTATTTTCAAATGGGGAGCTTACTACAAGCTGGGCAACGGGTGTAGTATCGATTTTTGGACAGATCGCTGGTGTGGGGATACCTCCCTTCAATCATCATTCTCTGAAATATATCTCCTAACGAACCGTCAAAATCTGAAAATCAGCGACTGCCTGCGTAGCAGCGGATGGAACTGGAACCGGCTTCTAGGTAGAGACGACTTCAGTGGTGTTGGAGCGATTCCCAGCTTTTTAGCATTTTGGGATAGGATCGCCTATTACAGACTAGAGCAGAGAACTGATAGGGTGCACTGGCGTTGGAGTCTCGACGGAAACTTCTCGGTAAAGTCTACTTATTCGGCATTGAGCGATGGGGGCACGAGGGATGCACGAGCTATCAAGATTTGGAAACTGCATATATCGTTGAAAGTGAAAATATTTTGTTGGCTCGTTCTTAAGAAGAGGCCACCGACTGCGGACAATCTGCTAAAGAGAGGTTGGACCGGCAATATAGCTTGTGTGTTATGTGGAACCGAAGAGGAAACCACCGACCACCTATTCTCACGGTGTGTTTGCTTTCGATTCCTACTAGTGATGACATTGGAGAACGTACAACAAGGATATTGGGGAGAAGATGTGCATCAGATTTGGGATAGATGGATAGCTAGGCAGGGTGTGCAGTCGGCGTCTACCGGACTGATTGGGCTGGTCGCCTGTTGGTGGACCATTTGGAAGATTAGGAACGATGTGATTTTCTGCAAGACCCAGCCGGACCCAATTCGAGGCGTCAACATGAGTAAACAGCTGGTGAACTTATGGGGGCAGTTCATACCCTCACGTAATCACTGATATATATATATATATATATATATATATATATATATATATATATATATATATATATATATATATTATTTTTATTTTTATTTTATTTTATTTTATTTTATTTTTATTTTTTTTCGTCTTCCACCGAGGTCATGTTGCCTCATCCATGTAGCTTAATTCACCTTTCTATTGAATGAAGCAGGTAGCATACTACCTTTTCCTCAAAAAAAAAAAAAAAAAAGAACTTGAGCTGGCACGCGTTTCCAGCTGGATCACCTCAGTATATGTTGTTTCACTCAGATTGCGCTCGGCCACACCCGTTTAATTTGATGAGCCCAATTTCTGTTACTTCCTGTCTCCACTGAGTTTCACTCTGTTGCTTAGCTGGACGTAATATTGTCCTTAAGCCAAATCGCATCGCATTTAATGCAACAATGCAGCTTCTTCATAACGTACCACATCGGTGGTAAAGCACGTCCGTCGAAAAAGAAAAAAAAAAAAAACTGTTTCATATTAGATAGAAAAAAGGAATATAATCTGTATACCACGTGTAGTAAGGTTACACATGTCCATCTCACAGCTTGTTGACCGGTTCAAGTTGTTTAACCTAGTATCAGAGATTGATGCATACTTTTCTCATTTTTAATAGGCTTACTAGTCGTGTGTCACATGCTAATGACGCATTATGTGAATTTGACTATCTGTACTGGAAGGTTTTGATAAACAGTTTTGGATCCTATTGCACCGTTAAGATACATGGGGCAAACAGTAGGGACTTGGCCCGATTCCAATGAGTTCGGTGCAACCGCTTATTTTAATTCCGTTCCGCACCAAAGAACGAGCGGTGCGCGCAAGTTGGTCCGAATATCTCATGTGCGGTGGCCCAATTCATTCGGGCCAATCTAGGTCTGACTACTTGACTCGATTGTGGACTCGCTCTGGGTCCCACGCGATGAATCCCGTGATGGGCGGTGATAGTCCTTGCGGTCCAAATACAGGGGAATATACGCGTGTTCCCCGACGCTTCCCCTTAAAAAATTCATGTGCATGCACCTCCCCGCGTGCATAAGTCTCCAAAGTTTTTTTTTTTTTTTAAAGGAAAATGTAGCATTTTACCCGCTTCATTTAATAAAAAAATAAATTAAACTACAGAAGTGAGGCAGCTGAGCCTCGGTGAGGACAAAAAGAAAAAAAGAAAAAATAAAGAATGGTTCAATCAGCGACGATACAACCCTTTCAAAAATTTACCAACTGTTTAATCCTGTAGACTGTATTTAGCGGGTCAGTCAGAGCTTTCATAAGTCACCAAAATTAAACCATATACAGGTATTAAAATAAATATAAATTAACATTGTTAGATATGTGACCGAAGTTTTATTTAATAGAAATAGATATTGTTAAGCACATTCATAATTTGTCACGCTAATCTGCTTAAATTATATGCTTAAATTATATTTGACGACGCAAATTAATTTTGTTTTGGAAATTACAGTGCATACACCTGGTGCATGGGATAAAATAATTCCTCCAACAGAAACCAAAACCCGACCCCGGCGCCCCCGAACCCCGCGCAAGCGATCCTGGGACCACCAGCATTTCCACCATCAGAACTCCGCCACGTGTCCTCTTCATGGGCCCACCGCGCATCGCGGGTGTTATTTGAACGAGGGGAAGAGAGAGAGAGAGAGAGAGAAGGGGTGGAGGGAGGGGGAACGAGGAGCCTCTCTGTCTTCCGTTCGCCGTTCTCTTTTTCTTTTCGTTTTAATCTCTCTCTCGCCATTTCGCTTGACGCCCTTCGGCGTCACGCCTCCGCCATTAAAATCACCTCCTCCTCCTCCTCCTCCTCCTCCTCTTCTCCTCCTCCCTCGTCAAAATTGTTAGGGTTACGGGAATTAGTAATCAATTCAACTCCCTCTCTGAGGGAGGAATAACGTTCGTAATCGGTATATACATTATAATCCCGTTCCTCTAATTCCTTTTTTTTTTTTCTTGTTATTTATCTTATTTTTTTATTTTTCTTTTCCGTATCTCTGCTGTTGCCAACTCGTATTGAATCGAGAATGGTATTGTGGCTTATTGGTGTTCGAGAATGGTATTGTTTAGTTGTTTTTATTTGTTTCCTTTCCTGTGTTTTTGTACATATTGAACACAAATTTGTTTTTTTTTTCTTTTTTTTTTCGGAAGGCCAATATATATTGAACACAATTAATATGCATGATGTTTCCTAATTTGAAAGCAATTAAATCGGAGTCCCTTTGTGCTCAACTAAGTGATATTTTCGCATGATTTCCTTATTAATTCCTACTTTTTTTGGTTTTATATTTTGATTTGATTATTGAGACCGGTTCAATTTCTATTCGTGGAGCTCTTCGATAGGAAGGGAAAAAGAGTTTAATGGTAATTTGTTTTCACGGATTTTTAGAATATTTTGGAGTCATGTATTTAGCTATTTTGGAGACTTTTTTTTAAAAAAAATTATACCATTAACGAACCGCATGGAGAATCATCCTCCATTTTACAGACCAAATAAAATAAAATAATGATACAAAAATTTTACCCTACAGGAAAATTGACAATATATCTCAACAGATTAAGGATTAGCACGAAATTTGATTTTTCTCTATATACACTACGTGCTTTATGTTCTGCAGAACAGTTTCTTATATTTGGTTTCCTTCGTTTTCGAGCTGATGGTTAGGTAAGATATTTTAGTTTTATTTATTACTCGTTTTGTTTACCCAGTTCGAGTTACTCGTTTTGTTTACCCAGTTCGAGAAAATACGTGAGCCATAAATTTATCTTGTTTCCATTGTAGTGTTTTCCTTTAAAAAAAAAAAATGAAATTAGTTTCAATCTTTTTGATTAAGAAATTTAGTTTTAATCGCCGTAGCTGTTTTCGTTGTAGCGGTTTACATGGCTGTGTATTTGTCGATGTATGAAAATTTCTTGTGTTATGTAGACGAAGGAATCCATATCTCCACCCACTTACCTCATTCTTGCAGTTTGTACTTTGCCTCCTTAATATCTTTTTACTTCTTACTTTGGAACTAATCTTTTGATATAAAATGAATGTTTAGTTTCCTTTAGCTTCTATATGTTAGTAAGTTAGACCTCTTTTATGTTCTCTGTTATATTTAAATTTTCATTCTCATTCTCTTGAGCCTTCTTGTCCAGAGATGGATCTTGTAAGGACACCTTTTAGGGGGATTGCTGATGATGTCAAAGGAAGATTACCCTGCTACAGGCATGATTGGGTCGGCGGATTTCGTTCTGGCTTCAGGTTTTGATTATTCATACTCTTTGTGTGTGTTATGCTGTTGTTCTTCATTTTGTTCTTTTCTTTTAGTAATCACTCTCCTTCCTCAATCTCAGAATATTGGCGCCAACTATGTATATCTTCTTTGCATCTGCGCTTCCCGTGATCGCCTTTGGAGAGCAACTGAGTAAAGAGACTGGTGAGTGCATTTTATGGTGCTAATATCATATCTTTAAATTCAGCTTTACTTTCTTCTCTGTAAGTTTGCAGCTTGCTTTAGAATTATAAGATGAGCCAAGTCACTATTTTGTTGGCTTTCTATAGATGGAGCACTGAGCACAGTTGAGACATTAGCATCTACTGCTATCTGTGGTATCATACATTCAATTCTCGGTGGACAGCCCATGCTGATTGTGGGAGTTGCGGAGCCAACTGTTATCATGTACACGTACTTATACAATTTTGCCAAAGGCCGTGCTGATCTTGGGGGGCAACTATATTTGGCGTGGGCCGGATGGTAATGAACACTTGTACAATTCGTCTTTCTCTGTGGACTGAATTTCTTTAGATTTTTCTAATAAGAAAGTGTAATCTTTTCCGCTGGTTTTAACAGGGTTTGTATCTGGACTGCATGTATGCTATTTCTCCTCGCGATGTTCAATGCTTCTGATGTCATTAGCAGGTTCACAAGGATAGCCGGAGAACTATTTGGGATGTTGATCACAGTACTGTTCATTCAAGAAGCTATTAAGGTACATTTTGCAACATGCTTCCAATCTTTTAGTTCCTCGTACTATAAAAGCGTCAATATTCATCACCAAACCTTTTATAACTGTAGGGAATAGTGAGTGAATTTAGCGTGCCGAAAGGTGAAGACCAAAATCTACCACTGTACCAGTTCCAGTGGCTCTATACAAATGGGCTACTAGGAATTGTATTCGCGATTGGTGTACTGTATACTGCCTTAAAGAGCAGAAGGGCAAGAGCATGGCGATATGGCACTGGTTAGTCAACCTTCTATTTTCTCTTTAAATTTTCTTAGAGATTTTAGTAGATATCTTGGATGTGATCAATGGTATTTTCACTGGCTGAGTGCAGGGTGGTTTAGAAGCTTTATTGCTGATTATGGAGTCCCTTTGATGGTCCTATTGTGGACAGCATTCTCATATGCAGTTCCGAGCAAAGTTCCTTCTGGAGTTCCGAGGAGGCTCTTTAGTCCGCTCCCTTGGGACTCCAAATCACTCTATCATTGGACTGTGGCAAAGGTAATAGATTTTATGGCTGACTTTCTGCTTATTCTTTTCCCTCATTAAGTTTGCCGTATTCGCTGAATACTGAAGATATGGTTGCCATAGTGATGTGTTGCGTCTTAAGAACTAATCCAGTTTAGCGGTATTCAGCTCATGGAAACCTCTTCTACCATTGCAGTATTTCTGTTAAGCTAAACCTAACTGCCAATAACTGGAGTTGAATGAGAACTAATTTTTCTTACTCTAGATAGAGAAAGTAGTGAAAGAGTCTGCTTTCGGAAGGGAAATAATAGCAATATTACTTTTTCGTCACAAAGGCATTTTAATATTTATGCAAGAAAAGTTAAACTTTGACAAATTAATTATTAACGCATATGCATCTTGTTTGAAAGCATATTTCTGTAGCGTTATTCAAACTATGATATTCTCCTCTTTTGGCCTTTTTTCTGACCTTATCAAATCGATGATAGTTTATTCAACTACCATCACAATTTGCTTCTACTGCACATTGAACTTAATTTCCGTATGTTAATACAAGACCAATTTGCAGGATTTATTCTCTGTTCCTCCGGTATATATATTCGCCGCTTTTGTCCCTGCAGTGATGGTTGCAGGGCTCTACTTTTTTGACCATAGTGTCGCGTCACAATTGGCACAGCAAAAGGAATTTAATCTGAAGAATCCCTCTGCCTACCATTATGATATATTGGTCCTAGGCTTCATGGTATATCTTTCTCAGTCTGTTTATTTACTACACCCACTTCATATAAGTTATGAATTTTTCTATCCTTCTTTCTTCCTTGCAATATAAACAAAATGTTCAGGTCTTGATCTGCGGTTTACTTGGGATTCCCCCTTCAAATGGTGTTCTTCCACAATCCCCCATGCACACTAAAAGTCTAGCTGTTCTAAAGAAGCAGGTTTGTTCGAATTTTCTAATGGCATGGTAGCTTATTACTGGTCTAATCAAGAACTATTAGTTTTCTCTCTTATTATTTGGTTGTCTATGTAGCTGCTTCACAAGAAGATGGTGCAGACTGCCAAAGAGGGCATAAGGATACAAGCTAGCAACTCTGAAATTTACGGCAAAATGCAAGAAGTTTTCATTGAAATGGACGCAGGGTATAATGTGAGTCACACTATTACACTTTAGTCTTACATTTTTTTACTAGAATTAATGAATACAGCCTTAGAACCTTAAAACAAAAAAACAGAAAAGAAAGAAATGAATACAGCCTTAGAATTTGCCTGTTCTTTCTTTACAAGTCCTCTGATTCAATACAATTTTGCATGATCCAATTAGTTGAAAAATTAAAAGCCATATCTTATGCAGGCTAATTCAGTGGCTAAAGAGCTGGAGAAACTGAAGAATGCAGTTATGAGAGGCGAAACTAAGGAAGGGGAATTGAAAGGGCCATTCGATCCCGAGAAGCACATAGAAGCCCATTTGCCTGTTCGTGTGAATGAGCAGAGATTAAGCAATCTATTGCAGTCCGTGCTGGTCGGTGCATGTCTTGGAGCTATGCCAATCATCAAGAAGATACCAACCTCTGTACTGTGGGGCTACTTCGCTTACATGGCCATTGATAGCCTTCCTGGAAATCAATTCTGGGAAAGGATATTACTTCTCTTTATCACCCCTAGACGACGCTACAAGTTTGTTTCTTCTTCAATTTGTTCTTTTTTGGATTTTATTTTTTGCATATATACCCTTGCAAGCATTTGAAATAGTGCAAACACACAGCACAGTCAATATTTTCATGCAAACTGCTAAAGACTTTATCTAGTTGCAATCATGCGTTACTAGATGGATATGTGCGAAAGAACGTCCATACGCATGCAAGTAGCAAGTTTAGTTTTGCATACTTGCAGGGTATACCTGCATTTGAGGTTTCAGTTGTCTTGGTAATAGGAAATTGATAATATCTTAGGAGAGAACTTGTCACACAACAGACAAGTAATTAAAAATTAAATTCTTCTTCACTATTTTCTGACCAATCAGCAGTTATATGTTTAACTTCTATTTTCGGGTACTAATATTTTTTTTGGCAGAGTGCTAGAAGGTGATCATGCATCCTTTGTGGAGTTGGTCCCTTCCAGAGAAATAGCTGTGTTCACTCTCTTCCAATTTGCGTATCTCATGCTGTGTTTCGGAGTGACATGGATACCAATAGCAGGAATTCTTTTCCCACTGCCCTTCTTCATACTGATTATCATTAGACAGCACCTTCTTCCAAAATTCTTCCACCCACAACACCTTTACGAATTGGACGCAGCTGAATACGAAGAGATTGCTGGAGTTCATCACGATCGCAGCCTCTCATTTAGGGTATGAGATCTTCATCTCTGTACATAAGTAATCTGGAGTGTTATCAGAACTGAAATTCACTTCCCCTTTTGTTGTTTAATGTTTTTTGTTGATTTCTCTACCAGTATGTTTATCTTAGCTATAATATTCTTTTCAAAATAAAAAGTTATAATATGACATTTTTACAGGAAGGGGACACATCTTATTCAGGCAGTGACGAAAGCAGAGATGAGGTGTGTGATGCTGAAATACTGGATGAACTCACAACCAGTAGAGGGGAACTTAAGCTTAGAACCGTTAGCTTCAATGAAGACAGGTCTCTTCAGGTATCTAATACCCCTTGACGATCTTACAATGGTCATGATAATTGAAAAAAGTTTTTGCCAAAGTTTGTTAACCTCCACGGTGCAAACTTGTTTAAGGTTTATACGTGCATGATCAACAAAATGTCTGAGATTTCTTTTTGAAGAAAAATGTGCGTGAAGACTATTATGGTCATACTTTCTTTCCAGTGACATGCCGTGTTGCAATTTTTCTGCAGGTTTATCCTGAGGAGAGTCCAGAAACCCAGTAAAGTGGAAAAATGAGTTTAATTAGCTTAAGTTAGGGGCAGACCCTGCTATTTTGTCATTTTTCCAAATGTCTGAGGAGGATATCTTGCCCTACGAAAACTGACCAACCCAGCAAAGTGATGCATCTCCAGAGAGCGCCATTGTTAAAGAGGAAGGCAGCATAGAGTAGTCCTCATGCAGCTTTTTTATGTTGGTATACTTCAAATTGGAATTGTAGCTAACAAAGATTTACTTGACTTTTATGTGCAAACTGTTTACTGTAATCACGTACTTCGGAAAATTTGAAAAGCAAAGAAATGATAGAGTTTAGCAGAATACTATTCCATTGTACTCTCTGCAAAATTTTGCCTTAAGAGGAGGATGGATTCAAACTTTAAGTTTTGCACTGTGGTAAATACTCAAAGTTTGTTCACTTTGTGAGACTGGCAGCTCAAAATAGTGCCCTGCAGAAGGCTGCATTATTTGTACCAACATTTTACCACTTTTAACAGGGTTGAGGAGTGAATACCGTGTAAACCAATCTGTTTACTTGCATGAAAGCAAGCCGGATAGGCTTCCACACAACACCATCTGTTCAATGGCTCACTCCCAGCCTGGCCCCCCACCACAATGTGGGAAAGATTTGCTGCCTAGCTGTGGGCTGCATTTGGATCTTTTCAATGAGTGACGACGACCTCGGACCTTTTCTGAGTGTCGTGAATTGATGTTTCTGCTTTTCCTAAACCTCATTTGTGATTGAATGGCAAATACATCAATCCAACCCTCCTCCCCCCATCCAGCAAAAGTGAAGCTCAAATCTGCTCACCTATACATCTAGTGAGCTAGGAGGTATCACTGTTCCATATAGAATTCCTGTGTTGTTTGTGTATTATATGAAAATTACTTTCCCCCCCTGCATTATCCGTTATTCAGTTTTCCGCATGCTTCTACTCACAAATATTGATTTTTACCCCTAGTTATGCGCTTTCCGTAGAATCTAGATATACTACATGAACAGAGATAAACAAGCAATTGTGTTATAAACTCCACATCTAAAAGTAATCTTCGAACTTCAATCAAACTGCCACAGGAGCAAAAGGTAGATGGGCCATCATGTTATAGTTGTGTTATAAACATCAATTTGCAACAGCTCTTCGAACTGAGAGGTGGCCTAAATGGACTGTAAACTTGTCTTGGGCCTAATATAGATCGAGCCCGAGATCTCTTTTGCCAAAGGCTTTAAGACTTCAAAATATGGCCCAAAACAGTCATGTTCTAATATCCAAGCGTACCCCCAGCGAGGGCAATTAATCATTCCTTTTCATCCTGATCCATTTATTGTTGATTCGTCCTGACCCAAATCCTTGTTTAGTCTTATCTAATTAGCTTACGTCTTATTGAATGTTGCAAAAAGATATGTAATGATAACTTACTCAATATGAAAATTTATTATGTGATTGAAAATTAAGAGTTTGATTTATTTTATTTTTTTTTCTCTTTGAAATTTTTTGGCATCCATGATTTGATAGAATAACAAATTTTACCTACAAGCTAATTTATTTTATTCTAAAAATTTAATTTGAAGGCCGAATATAGTATCTATTATATAGACATTTAATTACATTCCTCATCTACCATATACTACATGCTTCTTCCGCAAGATATTATTTAGATGTCGGAATAAATTATCTGATAATAACTAATTCTATATGAAGATTTTCTTATGTAATTTAAAATTACAAGTTTATTTAAAAGTATAAGTTTAATGTTCGCTCATTAAAATTCTCGACATTCATTTTGGAAGAATAGTACATTTTGTAAAAATAACTTAAAAGATCGAATATACTATTTCATTCTAAACATCAAATCAACTCCAAGCTTCCAATCACCGACCGTTCCTAGCGCAAGTGGCAAAGGGCTTGATGATTGGTACCCGAGGTCCCGAGAATCCTAGTTGATTCACATTTCCAGCCAAGTTTATTTCTATACGAAATAAACGAAGCGGATAGCGTGCTACCTTTCTCTCAAAAAAAAAAAAAAAAAAAAACTCCAAGCTTCCAATTATAACTCAAAAAATCTCCTACTGAATAAAATATCACTATATAACTTATCCCATATCGAAATAAGATATAAATAATATATATATATAATAATGAAAATTAAATAATTGAAGCTTTCGATTAGTGGTAGTAATGTCAATCTACGCACCTAATTCAGTCGACGTGTAGCCACGTGAGCAAAGATCAAAATCACGTGGCACTGTCCCCCACGGCCCCACCCATTTGAGTTTTGCCTTCGGAAGAATATTCGCTCTTCGGGCATATGAAGATATTCCTGCGACCGGAGCTTTTACTCGTCCAACACGTCTTCGTGTAAAAACACCGCGCCCGTTAACGTCGCTTACAATGTCCACGTGTCGAAATTTCCACGCGGATGGATGGCGAGAGCTCACGAACAAACACACATGACACACCCCCCAAGTCTCATAGTCGGACAAAGTTGAACGACCATAATATCCCTCCAATCACCGTCCACTTTTTCGACGGAAATTATTTTAAATTCACAATGACCGATTTGCCCTTGATCCAGCCGCGAAGGAGCGGGGGCATTGTAGTCTTTTTGGAGGCACCGGCACCCCAGCCCGGGGGGTTCCTTCGCCCACGGGTTCCGAGAGGAAAGCGCGTGGTGGGGGCGATCGAGAAAACCGACGGTGCTGAAATTGGTAAAAGCGAAAAAGCCCACGGTGAGACCGCTGGATCATCGCCACGTGTGCTCGGCCCCCGCTCCAACCTTATCCACTCGTTCTCTTCCCCCCCCTCCTTTATTATTATTAATAAAAGCCCTTCTTCCTATTCACCCTCTCTTCCTTAAATCGCCCCCCTCATTAATAACCAAAAACAGAAAGAAAAGAAAGCTACAACGACATTAATCACGACCTCTTCACCTTCTCTCTCTGTCTCTCTCTCTTTAATGGCGTCTAGTGTGATCCTCTCTTTCCGGCCACCGGTGCCGATCCGGGCGAGCGCCGCCGCGGGAGGCGACCGGAGATCGCGTAGCGCCGGCGGGGGGAAGTGGTGGGCGCCGCTCTTCGGGTGGACGGCGGAGCCGGACTACATCGACGGCGGGGCGGCGGCGGAGAAGGAGACGGACGCGGCGGAAGCGGAGGCGGAGGCGCGGCGGCGGACGCGGCGGTACGCGGCGTTCACGGAGGAGAAGGCGAGGGAGCTTCGGATGAGGATGACGGAGATGGAGAGCTTCCACGACCCCATGTACCACTCCGCCATCGCCTCTCGCCTCGCTACCGACTTCCCTCGCCGGTCCGGCCCTTAAATACGGGGGGATCTACAGCATTTGGGATTAGGGTTAGGGTTTAATAAGCGTGTCTGCGTGTTGGAGCGAGGTTTGAAATAGTGATCGTTCGCTCTCTTAATATGGATCTCCTCGTCGATCGCCCGTATCTATTCCCGCAAATTCGTTGGCATGATTAGAAGAAACGGCTTATTATCAAGTTTAATTTTTTTTTTTGTTTTTCTTTTCGTTGGTGTATAATATGTATGAATAATGTTTTAATCTGGGGATGCTTTTTTTTTTCCCCCCAAAATATTCTACTTGTAATGCCCTCACTTATTAGTCAGATTAAAGGTTCCGACTTTTCCAGATGCGGATTCAGTGTGACATCTTTTTGTAGTCCGGGCAATCTTCTCTATCTAATATTATTACGAGATCAAAGATCATACTCAGGACGTACTAATTATGCGAGGAAAAGAAAATGATGAGTTATCTCAAGCATTCAGGAAACTTGCTTCTCATCGTCCTCGCATTTTTTGGAGTAGAGTTTGAGTTGGATTCTCAAACTATAGCTACTTGTCTACTAGCAAGAGCAGTACTACACTGACTGATTAACTGAGTGATAGAAAATTTATTCAGCATTAATTCGAGAATATTAGAGACTAAAGCACCCAACCAGTCACCTTTTCCTCAATTGCATGGTCACACCATTAAAGCTCATTAATTAGGAAATATAAGATTACTCAATTATTATGCCTACGCTGTTATGCCAATTTAGCAGGGTATGTTGAAATGATCTGATATCAATCTGACTGTGTCAGATATGAAATAGCAGTCATTATCAAAGTCCAAACACTATGACAGCAACACCTCTCAATGGGACAAAAAGAATCAAATTATAGAGTAATTATCTGATCATGCATAAACTTTCTCTGGACTCCTAAGCTTCCAAGCAACTACAATACATTACACCTATGCAATGTATAATTCATCGAATTCCAACATATGTACATCCTTCAGCCTATCATTATTATGGAATCATGTGCACTGCCTCCAGGAATAGAACTGTCAAGGGTAAATATTCATGTGTACATGAATGTAGACAGTTGGTTTCCTTGAAAAAAAAAACAAAAAAGAAAGAAGTTTGTATTTAATTTTTCCTTGTTTTATTTCTTTTATGGTTTAGCATTCTCGAAAACACTTCAACATCAAAGAGAGGAACAGTAATCACAGAATGACATCTGTACTGTAGTAAGGACAATAGTTGCACCAAATGTATGATATGCAGTGAGGATTTGGCATCAATCAAAAGCAGTCTGATGTTAAGATAAGATAATCATTTCCAAATTTCAAGCACTATGATAGCAACGCCTTGCAAGAAGACAAACATAAACAAATTATAGAGCAATTGTTCAATCATTCATGAGCTTATCTTAAACTTTTTCCTGAACTCATAACTTCTCAAGCAAAAACAACATTATCACACCTATGCAATATGTCATTCATCGATTTCCCCTATACATACATACTTAGCTTATCCCTATCAGGAAAGCATGTAGCAGCTCCAGATAGGTTTCTCTTCTTCTTTTTTTTCCCCTCCTCGTTACCTTTTTGTTAGGTTTATCATTCTCGAAAACACTTCAGCATTCAAAAAGAGGATCACAATCACAGTGACCATATAAGAAGGACCAATCAGTATTTAAGTTTAAGAGTTTTTAGAATTTAATGTCGAAAAGCAAGATATCTTGACAAAATAAGAAAACCATGTTATCAATAGGTGGAATAACATGGAAACTTGAGTCTCAATGAAGTAAGGATATATTAAATCTATCACATATGTTTTGAAATAAACTTCTCTGTATGTAAGCATATTTAATCAGGACACACTTGTCCCTCACATTAGGTTTCGGTACTACAAAAAAATTTCATAAAATAGAAGACAAATATTCCAAAGGATAAACAGCAGAGTAATATGATATTAGACAGCAGCAAGCTTCCAAGCATTCATCAATTATTTATATAAAACAAAAGCAACTAATCTAGCAGAAAGAAAGATGGTGTAAAAAAAATACAGCAACTGGCGCACAAACTTCAAAGTACATACTCTTGATGAATTGCTAGTCAGAGCAAAATATGCCGTCGATGAAACACAATAATAGGCATTGGTGTTCTCAACATCGTTCACTTACTCTCGATGTCATATAGATCAGTTCTGAAGAAATATCAAGGATAAACAGGTTGTAGGATTTATCCTGTACAAAGTTCCCAATCATTGTTTCTTCATATTGTACAAACACTATATTAGCAGAGGTAGAATGACGCATTATAAGGAAACATTAGTTACAAACTGAAAAGATCTAAGAGGGTGAAATTTTGTCACTGCTTGATGATTAAATATTAGCTAGTATTTGCTCGAAGCTAATATGTCCGTTGCTTTTTATGTAGGTGAAACTAATCTAACCTGCTAATGTGAAAGTCACATCATATAACCACATATAAACATGGTGCCACACCTAATACTCTCATATTGAACTGTCTTACCAAAGAATTCAACCAACCATTCATCTAACATTGTTATCTGTCTCAACATATTTGAATCTACTAGTTAATGTCAGACAGATGCGACTGATCTTAACTGCTAATGCTAAGGTAACCTTTAAATAAGGAAACCCTTTTTTTTTTTCCCTCAACCTATACTAAAATATCATCTCCGAAGAAAACGTAAATTCTAGAAGGAACTAGTTAGTTGGATGAAGAGCATCCAAAACCCTCTTTGTAGGGTCTTTTATAAGGAGTTCCCAGATGATATCTACTTAATTAATGGAGATAAATGAGAAATGTGTCTATCGCCAGCAATTTCATCACAGATATACTATGCCTCCACTTAAACATAAAATTCAAACTTTGCCAAGGAAATTAAAGTATGATGCCATTGTACAAGTATAGAGGTTGTAACAGAGAAGGAAGGATACACCAAATATGCGCCGTGAGCAAAAGCACCAGCGAGAACTCCGAAGAACAGCCGATCCCTCACAACTGGATTGTGCCTCAGACCTATTCGAACTGTTAATGAATCCATTCGAAAAACAAAATCAAAAAGTTACAAAGCAATTAGTGTTTCGAATTGAAACAACAAAAACTACAAGTCGAATCTACACAAAGACAAATTAAGTAACCTAAATAAGAGGAGAAACAAGAGAAAATTAACGTACTCAAAGGAAGGATCGGAGCATAAATAAGGGGCACGAGGAACTTGTATTGGGGCCCATGGCGCCGTTGCTTCTTCACGGCAACATCTCTTCAACAGAGAGAATAGAATAATTAAGGATTAATCATATCGATTCATATAAAACCGGATCTGATCTCTACATTAGCAAAGGAATTAATGGCTAGGGTTTGAATTACACAGAGGAGAACTCGGAGGAGGAAGACGACGCCATTGAAACCCTTGAGAGCTCGGAAGAGGAAAAGTTGGAGAAGGAACCCGTGGGCTGGTTTTCCTCTTCGCAGCTGCGACTGTTGTGTTCGGGTGAAGTGTTGGGTTCACCGCGAATGGGTTAGGCTCGAGCCTAACCCCACCTATACGAACCACATTCGACCCAACTAGGATCATAAAGGATATCTCAATCCAAGCCCACAATGAGCAGGGACCAGTATGGCAAAACAATTGGAGCACAGTGCCTAACATTTCGAGGTTCCTGCTTAAGAGAAAGCGTTTTTACTGAAAGCAAAAATGACAATTTGGTGGTTTTCCTTCAGATTGCTACGCTAAGTATGAAAAAAAAATATCATACAAATTTTTTTTTTGAGAAAAAGATAGCGTGTTACCCGTTTTTGTTTATTTCTAAAAAAATAAATTTAACTAAAAATATAAAGTAATTTTTTTTTTGAGAAAAAGATAGCACGCTACCCGCTTCATTCATTTGAAAAATAAATTTGGCTACAAATAGTGAGGCAACGCGGCCTCGAAAAGAAAAATAATAAAAATAAAGCTCAAAGAAAGAAGAAAAGAGAAAAAATAACAAAAATGATCAGCTTATTAACCAGCTCAACAAAAGTTCCTCCACTCTTTTTTCTGCTCCTTGATATGCCTAACTACGAAGAGAGGGTCAGCAAAGAGGTTTCTAAAAATCATATTATTTCTTCCCTTCCAGATTGACCACCAACATGCTGCTACAGTAATCTGATCCTGCAGAGTCTCCCCTGATCTAATATTTCTGGTCAGTCTACTCCAGATTGTCAGTACGTCCTCCACTCTCCGTAAACACTGAATGTCCTCTAAGGTTCGAAAAAGTATGAACCTAGCGTACACACATCCTATAAAAAGGTGGTCCACTGTCTCCGTAACTTCACCACAAAAGACACAGAGGGGATTACCCAACCATCATCTTTTCAGTAGATTATCAGCCGTGGGAATTTTCTTCTTAAGGGCTAGTCATAAGAAATTTTTTATTTTGATAGGTATTTTCAGTTTCCAAATGTGAATCAGTGTGGTATCTTGGATACCTCCCCTTCGAGTCACCATATAGACCGATTTAACGGAGAATCTATTTTCTGCATTCCATCTCCACCGAAATTCATCAGGTTTGTTTATCGTTCGGAAGGAAGCAAGCATATCCTTAAATCCCTTTAGTTTTACTCGGCCATCTCGAGTCCTTGTTCCAACTCCTCTAAAAAATTTTCGCCATCTCCATCCATTAGACGAGCAACAATCCTTAATATAAACTTGCTTTGTAACAACTTTATCGTATAGGTCTGAAAAAAGTGTCTTCAAAGAAACTTCGCCACACCATCTGTCTGACCAAAACTCGATGAGCTCTCCATCCCCTAGCTCGTAGTACAGTCCGCATTTGAAAATCTCTTTTGTGGCTAACACACTCTTCCACCATTGGAAAACATGTTTGAAAGTTCTTCCTTCGCTCAATGGTCTCCGTCTTGAATAATATAACATTCTAATTAAAATGTTCCATTGCAGCTTCCTTTCCGTAAATAGGCGCCACCACCACTTAGTAAGTAGAGCATCGTTCATAATTGCCAAGTCCTTAACCCCTAGCCCTCCTTCCTTTATACTCCTACAGACAGTACTCCAGGCAACCATACAGATGCCACCCTTGTTGTCTGCGCATCCTTTCCAGAAAAAGTTTCTTCGTAATGCCTCTAAACGCTTAATTACTCATTTCGGTGCTTTGTAGATGGAAAAAAAGTGAAGTGGCAAATTAGCAAGGACTGAGTTCACTAGCGTAAGCCTGCCACCTCTTGAAAGTAATTTAGCTTGCCAACCATCGATCCTTCTTTGGGTCTTCTCGATTAAAACTCTCCAATCCTCCTTACGCAGTGTTTTATTGGACAATGGTAAACCCAAATATCTGGTCGGTAGCACCCCAACCTTGCACCCCAGACAAGAAGCTAGTCTATCATCCTTCCCTACTATACTTCTCATATACAAGAGTTCAGTTTTATCTCTATTTATCTTGACTCCAGAGGCCCACTCAAATAGGCTCCACATAAATTTGATATTCTTCAAGTACCTCTTCTTAGCCTCACAGAAGAAGAAGGTGTCATCTGCATATTGGAAAAACGTAACCAAACTATTTTCTGTAGGCCCAACACCTTTAAATAACTTATGTGAAATCGCTATGTTGGTCATCCTTTAAATTTGGAACCTCGAGTATTAACTACCAAATCCTTTACCACTTGTGCTAGGAACGATCAATAAATCTCATACAATATTAATGGTTAGATAGACAAATTCTATGAACAGTGACATAGTCTTCTAATCCCATCCTTCCCTACAAAAGGAGATAGCCATGTCCTTCATCGGATCAATCACCATCCTTTGTTGTGCTCTATCTCTGTAAAGAATTTCCTTCAACAGGAAATCGAAAGAAATAAAACCATACATAGATAGGAGGAGTGTTAAAAGCTCATGTGCATTAATAAAGGCTCCGATATGCTGATAAGATATACACTATGGCTTCGTTTGGTTCGGGATTAAGAAAGAATTGGTTATTTCAGGAATAGGGTTAAGTTCAGAGTTAAGCCTGGAATAGACTAATTTTGTGTTTGGATGAAAATTGAATTGTTTCCGGGATTAAGAAAAATAGCGTTTGGATAAATTAGATGGAATAAGAAGAATAGTGGGTAATTATAAATAGAAAATAATGATTTGACCCTAATTATTATATTTGAATTTAAATTTTTTATTTTATATTTAAAATTTCAAATTTAAATAGATAATTTTTATAAAATTAAAAAATTCAACTATAAAATTTTACATATAAAATTTCAAATTTAAAATTTAAATAATTAAAAATAATAATTTAAAATTTAATATTTAAAAATATAAATATATATTCTAAGATTACAAATTATAAATTTTGAAATTTCAAATATAAAATATTAAATTTAAAATTAAATAATTTAAAATTTAAAATTAAAATATTAATTTTAAGATTACAAATTATAAAATTTAAAAATTTAAAAATTAAAATTAAAATTTTAAATTTATATTAAAAATAAAATTGAGGTGGGATTAACTTTAATCCCACCCTAATTCTAGGGGGGGTGGGGTTTGTTAACTCCCATTACCTCCACTTTTTCTTGTTTGGGGTTAAAGGGGGGGTTAACCCCCTTAACCCTCCCTTTAACTCCGAACCAAACGGAGGCTATAACTATATCTGCATTGACTCATAAAATAAATGATATAATAGCCATTGGCGAACCTTATCTCAGATACAAGTGATTCAGTCCTAAATGTACGCTCGCTTCTGCATCACATATATGATATGGCCGGAATGCTGGAAAATGAGTTAATGATCCAATTATGCCCACTGCTCTATGTCGATCGAGAGCAACTTCATGTGATTGCATTCAAAGCAATGTCGCTCTTGAGAAAGAAAGAGCATTGCCAACACTTTTACAAAACAATCCGAATCTTGGCTAAATGCAATAAATCTCTACTGTAAATAATAAAAGTATTCTACTAATATCGATTTGCAAAATAAGAGATCTAGCAGAGAGTTAAAAGGCCTTGAATTGCTTTTCTGAGTTTGCAGGGTGGCGGTCGGTGGTTAATGTTACGGCCTTGGGCCTTCCATTGGCGTCATAATCAGCCCCGCTAATTACATTATTTCCATTCGAATTTTTAATCAGTCATAGATTTGATATTGTGATCAGTTGTAAAATCATATATATATACTGCGCAGGTATCATCCCTCTCCATCATCAAAACGCACAACTCTTCTTGTTAATTATTATCTAACTGGAAATTAATGAAGCCAAATTGTTGTTGTGATTTGTTTGGTTCTACAAAGATCGTCCGCATCGTTGAACAACCACGTGCGCCCCACATGCATGCTGAAGCCCACAAATTTCCAAGTTCAATTAGCACATGATAACCATCAGACGAGCACATGCATGATTCCCTGCAAAGAAGGCACCAATGCCGACCTCGGATTAATACATAAAATGAGGAGAATAAGATGCGCGAGCCATTTTTGAGATAGTGTTTAAGAAGAACAAGTTTCCACCATGCACTGTTGCATGCCTAATACTTTGTATAGCACTGAGATCATTAAAGACCGAGGTGTACTGCGTGCCTCCTGATACCTGCTGGGGAAGGCCTTTCTGGGACCATGCATTCGCACCTTTAATTAATTTGTAGCATTTCATTTTATACGATCTATCCCATGTGGTTTGTTACATGCTCTGCCATGCATGCTGCAGTGGCAAAGATCAGTTGCTAGTTAACCATCTCAAACAGTCCCATTAATTAATGCCACCGTCTTAATTAATGAGTCAAGCATTAACAAATAAACTAATGGTTAGTAGTAAACCATTGTGTTAACAGTCGAAATTGAGCCTTTAATTTTTATTTTGTTTGTAAAAAATCTTCACCCCAACCTGCATATTAGCATAAGGTGATGAATTTTGCATTTATGGTTAAGGCGAACGAATATGGCACAGAAACATCACAAAACAAGCCTGACATATATATTGAGTCGATCATAACAACGCAGAGCCTATAAATCATTGTAAAATGTGTAAATGAAGGTAACATGCATTAATTGTGAGTAGTTACCATCCCTAGTCATATGTGATTATTTTTAAATAGTTAATTGATTAAAGATGACTTCAAAATACTCCCCAAGAGCAATGGTCTTCTGCAGCTCATAAAAGAAGGCGGAGTTTAAGGATTGGTGTGCAGAACGAGGTTAGGGCTGTAATTAAAGCTTGAACACTTATTATTACACGCGGATATTGTGGATATATATGAAATGACGAAAGAGCCCTCTCGGAAAGGGAGCAGGTCAGTTACCCCATGAGGCATCATCGTGGGTTCTGATGCCTTATGTTGGGCACGAGGGAGGCTCGATACGATTACCCGTAGACTCCCTCCATGTGACCGCCTGACCCTCGTGGGCAAAATCGTCATTTTATTACAACAAAATAGAATAGAACTTTGTTAAGTTTCTACGTGACACGTGTACTCACCAGCGTGGGCCCCAGAAACAAGTTAGAGAGGCTCAGCACATGGGTGCGTGAATTAGTCGGTGGAATCGGTGATATTTAAGCTAAAATTACGCCCGAATAATGGACCGGCTCGTCATCAGACCAAGATACGTTTAGTTGAATGGCAATTTCGAGGATAAGTTGAAAACGAGGGGTTTTTTCTGAGGCGGGCATCCATTTAAGCACCGTGTCGTCCCTGTACGCTCGACCATCACTTGTTCATTCATATCACTTCTCATCTCCACTCTCCTCTCTCTCTCTCTCTCCCTCTCTAAAAATGGGAATTGTAGCCATTGTTGGAACCTTATTGCTACTGTGTGCGATCGCTCACACTAGTGTTGCTTTCACCGAGGGTAAGATCTCGATCACCTTTTTAATATGGTTTCGTATCATCAAAATCATCTATCTTTGCCATTAAATTCTTTTCTATACACACTATCTTTATCATATAGTAGTAGAACATAACGTTCTAAGTTCAACTCTCATAAATATTTTAGTTTTATGTAATTTTTTATTTATTTTCATTTTACGTCTCAAGTCTATTAATAAGTATATACCTAGACAAATGAGGACGTTTTGAATATGGGCATATTAAAATATCATATATAAGTTTCTAGAGGTAAATACTTATTTTACAGTAATTAACAAGTAACAACACAAAACTTTTGCCAATAAAAAAATTATTCC
This sequence comes from Puya raimondii, assembly GCA_016920855.1. NCBI lineage: Eukaryota > Viridiplantae > Streptophyta > Magnoliopsida > Poales > Bromeliaceae > Puya > Puya raimondii. The sequence continues at coordinate 195,189,782 of JABWPP010000050.1, read as the reverse complement.
AAGATATAAGTGACATATAATGGAGTTGTCTTCTGTTTTTCCAACGCGCACATCATAGTGAATCTTCTGATATAAAAGCACGAATTGCATATAGTTTTTTTTCTTTTTTTTTTGAACTTGGTGCCTGGCATGCAAGAGCTTTGCGAACAGGATTCATCTAAACACTACAAAAAAGATTACATTTAAGGACGCTTTTTTTTATAGTTAAGAATGCTTAAAAGCGTTCCAATATAATTTAATGTCGTATTTGAAAGCGTCGACAAATGAAGACTCGTTAGGTATATACCGACGCTTATGCCAACGCTTATACCAAGCGTCGGTAAAATATATTTTGACGCTTTAAAGCGTCAGAAATTTTTAAAATCCTAACGCTTTGAAGCGTCGAAAAATTAAAAATAATAGTAAAATTTAATATTTAATAAATTAGTTTATTACAATATATGGTTTATTTGACGACGCTTTTTGAAGCGTCGGTATTTGCTACATTATAGGAATGCTTAGGGATGCTTACCCCAAGCGTCGTCTAAAAAGCGTTCTAATATTGAGATTTTTTTATAGTGAAAGCATCTGATGAGCTTGTAGATGAAATTTTTATTACCGTGCATGTAGCTAGCTTTTCTTCTGCTATATATAGCTTACTGATCAAAGTAGTATGTATACATGTGCAGTAACAAAATTTCCAACTCGCAAATACTTGACCAATTAGGTCAAAAAAAACTTTCGCATGCATGCTCAACATTTTAAAAGGAGATCTATCTAATTCGAAAAGAAGTAAAAAAGAAGGTGCCTTTATGATCTTTGATAGAGTTAGGGAAGCACCTTAAATGCAAACTTATATATATGGTGGAGCATATTTTAGTTTTGACATAATAGTATACGGTGAAAGTTCGACTTTATTAATTCTTAAAATAGTATTCAAATAATCATCTGAGGTAAGACCATGTGAGAGAATAATTAGTGTTGGTTTATTTTATTATGTACGTCCAGTCTATCTTCGGACAGCAGTCATTTGTCTGCCGTATTTGGCAAGGATTAATAATATTCAGACTAATCTTTTCCTTCTCAGAAAAAAAAAGTCTAAAATATAGCTATCACATAAATGACGTAGCATCTTCAATCAATCACTTTGAACCCACAGGGTTCACCCATCCAATCATAATTTTTAGAAAAATATTTTTATTATACTTTTCTTTCAGATAAAATTTTTTGATTGGTTGGAATATGAGTGACGTGGTGTGACCGCCACACTGTAAACTTCCTCCTACTCAGGGAGTCTAGTCGGATATATGGTCACATGACCAGTTAGGGCCATTTGTTTGTGTAAATTTTGGAGTTCGAACACACGCGGTTTTGAAAAAGTCGAAAGCGGCGTGCGTTTTTTTCGATGCTAAACTTGCGGAATTATCCTATTCCCCACTCAGATTAGACGGCGATCGACTGGATGGGCGAGAAGTCGAGTTTGCGGAACTTGCTGGCTTCTCGCTGTCTGAATTCGAGGCTTCCATGCAGTCCCTTAGATGGCTAAATTTGATGAAGGAACAAAAAAAAAGAAAAAAATTTAGATAGTGGTAAGAATATAAAACAAATTCTGGGACAAAATTATGAGTCCAGCTTAGATAAAGAGTTGGTGCACTAATTATAACTGAGAGTACGATGCAGAAATTGATCATTTATTTTCATTTATACTATGATATGAGATCTCCTACACCATTTGTCCTATAATATTTTATTATTATACCATGAGAATTCTTAATTAATTTAGAGTGTCTAAAGTGGAGGTAAAATGGACACCACCCACCCTGAGTCCTTGCAATTGATCACTTTTATAATTCTATGCACTGACAACATAATGAGAGCATCTGGATTCGGATTAACTAGACCAAGCATATGCAACCCACATGGCATTAAAGACGTACTTGATCTCGATAACCGGATTTCGAGGACAACCTTTCAAAGAAAAAGAAGAAAAAAAATATTGATTCGGGGATTCTGTCGGAGTTGGCCTAAAAACAGTAGAAGTTTTTATTCAAACATTTTCTCTTTGCCACATTTTCTAGCAAATTCATGTAGTGATTACATTCAAAAGAGTTAATAAAAATCTAGTATTACCATTTCTAGCGCAAATGACAAAAAATTTAAGAATTGATATATGAGATCTCAAGTTTTGAACCTAATTGTATCATGTATCCAACTAAATTTATTCTAAAAAAAAAAAAAAAAAAAAGTGTAGCATATGCTACTCTTCTCTCTCTCTCTTAAAAAAGAAAAAAACGAAAACAAAAATCTAGGATTTGCTGGGCCAAAATGTCGTTCTGGGCCTTAAAGTGCAGGCCTAGTTATAAAAGCTCACTAGCTACTTCCTTCGGTCCATGAGGATCTTCCTGTTGATGGGCTCAGGCTAGAGACTAGGCCCTTGTGAAGCATCCAAAGCTCCCATCGGCCTCAGTTGTTCTATTTGTAAACAAATAGTTAAATACCTTTTGAACGAAAATTTTAGTAAAGATTGAAAGCTTAATTTTAATTAATTAATTTGGTTTTATTTTTTTTGCACTATTCATGTCATTATTTACTCTTATTTTTGCCCGAGAGTGAAAATTCTTCTAGTAATTATGTCGCTCCCTCCCTCCCTCCCTCCCTCCCTCCCTCCCCCTGAATAAAAAAAAAAAAAAAAAAAAAAAAAAATCAGGTTTGCTGCCGAATGGGAACTTCGAGCAGGGGCCGGCGCGGTCGGAGCTGAACGGGACGCAGGTGAAGAGCCGCACGGCGATCCCCTCATGGGAGATATCCGGGTACGTAGAATACATCGAGTCGGGGCACAAGCAGGGCGACATGCTGCTGGTGGTGCCGGAGGGCTCCTACGCGGTGCGGCTCGGGAACGAGGCCTCGATCAAGCAGCGGGTGAAGGTCGCCGGGGGGCTCCGCTACTCGCTGACGTTCAGCGCGGCGCGGACGTGCGCGCAGGCGGAGCAGCTCAACTTGTCGGCGTCGGGGCAGTCCGGGGTGCTGTCCATGCAGACCATGTACAGCAGCAACGGCTGGGACTCCTACGCCTGGGCCTGGATCGCCAAGTCCGACGATGTCGACGTCATCATACACAACCCCGGAGTTACGGATGATCCTGCCTGTGGGCCCCTCATCGACTCCGTCGCCATGAAGGCCCTCTACCCCCCCAAGCCCACCAACAGTACGTACTCCGAACTCAATTCAATTCATATGTATATATACATTGAATATGATCAAAATCAATCAGTAAGTATAATGGCCAAATTTTAATAAAATATATCATATGCATGCAGAGAACTTGTTGAAGAACGGTGACTTTGAGGAGGGGCCGTACATCCTGCCAAACACGAGCTGGGGGGTGCTGATCCCGTCGAACACGGTGGACGATCACTGCCCGATCCCCGGGTGGATGGTGGAGTCCCTGAAGGCCGTCAAGTACCTGGACTCCGACCACTTCTCCGTCCCGCAGGGACGCCGCGCCGTCGAGCTCCTTGCGGGCAAGGAAAGCGCCCTCTCCCAGGTCATCCGCACCGTCCCCGGCCGCTCCTATGTCCTCTCCTTCTCCGTCGGTGATGCCAAGGACGCCTGCATGGGCTCCCTCATGGTCGAGGCCTATGCCGCCCGCGACAGCCTCAAGGTCGCCTACGACTCCAAGGGCACCGGTGGGTCCAAGCGCGCCGCCCTCCGCTTCCGCGCCACGTCTGCGCGCACCCGGATCGTCTTCTGGAGCTCCTACTACAACACCCGCAGCGACGACCTCAGCTCCCTCTGCGGGCCCGTCCTTGACGACGTCGCAGTCCTCAGCGTGCGCAGTCCGAAGCGCCTGTAGAAAGCCGGAGAGAGAAGAAGAAGAAGAAGAAGAAGAAGAAGAAGAAGAATATTAATTCTGTAATTGCACAATCATGGTGGTTCGATTCAATCAGCAATAACTGGGCTGTTGATCAATTGGTGATCTTATACCCTTGAGCCAGTTTATTATTATTATTGATAGGATTATTGCTGCTGAGTTTTGTATTGCACGATTGAGGTGCAAGCAGGCGAGGAGATGTGCTAGCTATCGGTTAAAAGTTTCTATAGAATGGATGTGTTTAATTTGATATGTCTTGGTCATTCTCAACAATGATGATATATATTTTCTCTCAATATATGGTATTTGAGCTAATATACATTTGGGTCTTCTCAATAAGATTTTTCTCGAATAAGAGACGCATCTCTATTTGGAAAATAACTTTAATCTTACATTGGGCAAGCCATTTCACAAAAAAAAAGAAAAAAGAAAAAAAGAAAAAAAAAAACCAAAGGCAAAGACATCCAGATTAATTTACACAGGGTGATCTGGGATTTGTGATACCGCGATGAGAATAGGCTTGGGCTCTCATCTAGCGCTTGGGACTGAGCTAGGCCCATTAGAAGCCCAACAATCATCTACCAATTCCAGAATCAACGGCAGATCTCATCCAGCGCGTGTACGACCACAATTAAATTAAGCGCGAGGGCGGGATCTGATCCAACGGCTTGCTTAGTCGCGTCATTTTTAAGCCGGGGGGGCTCGGAGGGTCGCGTGGGATCGAAGCCCGAACCCCCGCTTATATATCGCACTCAACAATGTGACGAACTTGCAACCCCAGCTCCCTCCTCCAAAACCCTTCTCGATTTGGAGGAGCCACCGCATCGAACGGTAAAGCAAATCGCAAATGGTATCTTCTTCTCCTTCTTCTTCTTCTTCTTCTTCTTCTTCCTCAATTCAAATTTTCGCGTTCAGGGTAATCTAGCGTTTCGAGCTCTACGGTTTGTGGACTGTGTGATGTGATCCGGTTCCTTCAGTCTCCGTTGTGATTTGTGTTGCAGGCTCTCCCGAACCAGCAAACGGTGGATTACCCTAGCTTCAAGCTCGTGATCGTTGGCGATGGAGGGACAGGTATTCGATTCGTTTCTCAAAACGAAATGAGTTACTTTTGCACTTAGTAGGGCTTCGATCGCTTCAAGTCCCACCTTTTCTGACGTTTTCTGTATCATTTTTTATCGTCTTAATCGGTTGATTAACGGGAGATTTAGAAAGTTTGCCAACTTTTGTGATCTGTTGGTGCAGGCAAAACCACATTTGTCAAGAGGCATCTTACGGGAGAGTTTGAGAAGAAATATGAACGTAAGAAATTGATCTGTTGTGCGACAAATTAGACGTCTTTTTTTTAAAAACTTTTGTTGGTGCTGTTATAACAATGGATCTTTGATTTCTGTACGGCAGCTACTATCGGTGTTGAGGTGCATCCGTTGGATTTCCACACCAACTGTGGGAAAATCCGCTTCTACTGCTGGGATACTGCTGGGCAGGAGAAGTTCGGCGGGCTTCGTGATGGATACTAGTGAGTGTGTTTGTTTCTGTTCTTATGTAGCATAATATCTCTGAAATTAAGCGTTATATATTGTGTATCTTTGTCAGTGTTGTGTAGCAATTTGCTTCTGTTTCCTGGACACAAAGCCGTTCTCTAAATATCTGTTATCGGGTTTTGGTACAATCACGAGTCATGATTTTGGTAAATTAGCTACATTGAGGAGTTCTCATTCTGTCAATTGCTTACTAGATCAAAAGGGACATTACTGGTTTCCCTTTTCCAATTTCTACCCTATTCTTCTCTTATCTCTTCAAAGTTCAAAGTGATGGGATGTGGGGGTAATCCTTAAAGCGTATGTGCATACATTGGTTAGTTCAGCGGTTCACTGTTATCAAGCTTATTTTACCCGGCTTTTAAATGGACGGACGACATCATTTTCTCTGAACACTTTCTTTGTATCACTGCCTTCTTGAAAGGCTTCTGTTTTGTGTTCAATATTATCTGGCACACATTGTAGAACTGCAAATTTGGCAACAATAAATCAGGTGACTGACAATGCCCATTGCAACTTGGTTTGAACGATGTTAGCATTTAAAATTTTATTGTTCCATCTTAGTAGGAAATGTTGTAGTTGAATTGTTTATATGCACTCATTTAATTCACATTACTGTTGCAATCCTCATTGGTAAGAGCTGGCTTCTCTTAGTTGGGCGTAAGTTGTAATTATTTGTAATTATTTGTTCAGATTAACCTTGGAATGTGAGGTTTATACTTTTCCGCACATTTGTATGTTATTGCCATTTCATTACTGAATAAATGTGCTGATAGCTCATTGTAATTAGAAGGAAAAAACATTGTTCTCTTTGTTTTAGTTATTCAGTGTACGTACTGCTGAAGTTTCTTCCATTTCCAACTGTATTTTAGGATGTGTTGGCTGTCCATAATTAAGAGTTAGTAAATCTAAGTTTCTTCTTTCTTTATATACAAGACAATATTTATTTACACGCATTCAGTAGGTCGTGTTTGGTGCAGAATGCATTATTATTGGAGGAAAATGTGCAGGCAAAAAGAGCTAAAACTTCTTGATGCAAACTATCATTCAGTAATGCATCAATAGGATCAGCAGGATAAATCCGTTCATATGTCATTGAAAGTTGTTTAGGGTCTATTCTTGCTGAGTAAAGCATGCGTTATTTCCCATTTGGCTCTTATTACATCTAATAGAAAGTCTTCACAATATGGGATACTACAAGAATCACTATTTCCTCTTTTTGAACTGTGAAAGTTGTTTCTCCTCTAAATCTTGGTTATCTATGTTGCATCTTTTTATTTTTTATTTTTATATATTTTTCTTTTCATTGCTTTTAGGCTCAGCTAATATTACTTTGGTTGCCAGTCTTCTCAATAACCAGTATCTAATATATAGTACCGACTGTCGAGTATTAAAAGTACTGACATAAAATTAAATATAGTAAAGTTTCCTTTTTTTATTGCCTTCTCATATTTCCGTTGTTAGTATTAGTACTTTCATTAGTATATTTACAATTGTATGTCATCTTTTTGCTGACAATTTTCCTTCATGATAACTTGATTCATTTATTTGCCAGTATCCATGGTCAATGCGCGATAATCATGTTTGATGTTACTGCAAGGCTCACCTACAAAAACGTTCCCACCTGGCACAGAGATTTATGCCGGTAAGTTTTTCAGTTTCTTTGGAGATTTTTCCTCTTCTCTTTAATTCCCCATATTAGCCATTGGATATTTTTCAGTGTCATGCTTTATGTTTGTTTGTGGTTTTAAACAGGGTTTGTGAGAACATTCCTATTGTTCTCTGTGGAAACAAAGTTGATGTAAAGAACAGGCAAGTAAAAGCTAAAATGGTAACATTCCACAGGAAGAAGAATCTTCAGTATTATGAAATCTCTGCTAAGAGCAATTACAACTTTGAGAAGCCTTTTCTATATTTAGCCAGAAAGCTTGCAGGGTAAAGTAATAATTTGACTTTTGAATACAAATTTTATTTCTCTTTAATGCTTGAATGTTGTCCTACAAATGATATTATGTCCTATGCAGGGATACAAATCTTCACTTTGTTGAATCACCCGCCCTTGCTCCTCCGGAGGTTCACGTTGATCTTGCTGTGCAACAACTGTAAGTGAAAGAGACTTTCTATGCTTACTTAGATACTATGGTCCATGCATAAGCTGCACCAAGCTAGAGGTTTGGTATTTATGGCGAATACTATGCTAGTGAAATAACGCTTTGAACTTTGCGGTTCATGCTTTTCTGTTTATTTGATTAATGAATAACAAATATTCTTGCCGTATGCCATAGAGTTACTTGTTGATGCCACAAACCATGACTAAAGAAGGCAATGTGGTTTTGGGGTAAACGTATGACGTAGTGGTGGTTTGCATCTAGCATTATATCTTTTAATTTTTATTTTGAAACTAACAATAATACTGGATGGTATGAGGAACAATTACAACATATTCTTCTTTGCTTTTGTTCCTTCTAATGCTAAACTACTACTATTATTTTATTAAATAATTGCTGACCTTGATTTGTTCTAACTATGAGCTAAATTTTTTTCTTTCTGTTAGGTACGAAGCTGAGATTGCAGCTGCAGCAGCGCAACCTCTTCCAGATGATGATGATGAAGCCTTTGATTGAGTGGGGGTTCTTATGCTTGACATATTTTTGGTGTTTAAACAGCAACCTTAGTAGAGCGTTTAAAAGAAGTCTCGTTGAAGTTTGAATTTTATAACTTAGTGTGTCTGGTACTCTGGCGATGGTTTGGAGGCTTGGAGCGCTTTAGCGTTAGTTGTTGGCAGTGCTATTCCAGATTTTCCGTTGTTTGCTTTGTTCTTCGTTTCTGTTTTGGTCAAATCATTTTTCGACGCGAATCTCTATTTCTAAGCTGAGATTCTCCAATAAAATGTTAGTCTGCTAGAGCCTTTCATCCTCGGTTCTTGCATTTAAGTAGTGTATTCAAATTCTTTTTATCTTGCTCTGCTCTGAGACAATTATTGTTTTCTCTGCGCCCGATGAGTCCTGTTTTCTCCCATTCTCTATAATTTTGAAACCGTGATGTTTCTTAATTTAATTGGTTACTTATCCTTGAATTATGCCTGATATATATTTACTCTTGACTTGTAACCTGTGCTTTGCTACCTTTTTTTCTTTTTTCTCGTTACATCAGCAATAGGTAGTAGATTTTAATTTGAAGAAATTTAACCAAGTTGTCTTACATAATGTTGTAGTTGAGACTCTATTGTTGTTGAGTGGGCCTTTTAACAGGTCGCATTCGCATGTACTTGAGAATGTTCTTTTGTGAATGACTAGTTTGGTTACTAAACCTTCGCATATGTATCAGAGATATATGTAACATGCCTCACAAAGTAATTAGAATCCAGTTTCAGTATGCTGCATAACATCAATTTGCATTAGCCTGTGCTGTACATTTGTATCTCATCTTGAAGTTTGCGAAATGAAAATTAGAGTAAATCCTGTTGCTAGTTCGGTTATATCCTTGTTCTGCAATGCATTTAAAGAGTATTACTCACTAAGTAGGGTTAACTGCTGGTTTCATCTATTATTCTTTATATTAAAGCTGCAATTTCTATAAGGTAGTCTTCTTGTCAGAATAATGTTGCGAAGAACAGCTACAGGGTACTGCAATTGCAGTTTCTATTTTCATTCGGTCAATTCCAATCCAGGTACACGCGGCTGGATATTGATGTTCTCACTTGGGCAAAAGGGGTTGAGTAAGAGGCAATCATTTCAAAAATGCCGTGTAATCAAGGTAAAGACTTCCCCTTAATACGGACAAACTCTCGCCGTCGTCCCTCTTATGCACCACCCTTTTCCCCTAGTACTTTCTGTACTGCTGTTTATATTGTCAGATGTGCAGCGTAAGTTAGAATCAATTTATAGATGAAAACATCAAGCTCCCTGGATAGGTAGTATCTGTTTGCTTCCACTTCTACTTCTGCTGTAGGTACAGTGATCTCTAGTAGAGCATTTCACGAAGAATACGAGCCTCAAAAGTAGATCCTATATGCAGCTTCTGAATTTGCAAGAGAGATCGGTGGGGCAGAATTTTGATATAGTACTACTACTTATTCCGCCAGCACTCTCGAAATACAGTTTACAGAGCAATGCTGCTGCATACTAATTCAGTCTTTCTACTCAGGATAGATAGGCTGGTACCCTGTTAGGAGGTTTGACGTGGCTTGTCTGACGGCAAAAGCACATGGTTGGATCATTCTCGAGCCTAACAGGGCCCAGACGGTTAAAGGCCCACAACTCTTTGCAAATTTGATAGGGGGGCTTTGCCGCCTTAATTCAATCAAACGGTGAAAACCGGGCTAGGCTGAGTAAGCCGACACATGCTAGCATTAGTGTGGGCCACGACGGGGCTATGGTTTATGGGCTGGACCCACTGGACTTTCACGTCGCAGTACACTTATTGGAGCCATGTCTCTCGGGGAAATTAATCAAAACCGTAGGCTATAAATCGTAAACTATATATGTTTTGGATATAAATATCTAGAGAGGAGTGCAAGGCCACACATGGATCGACGTGCTAGCACGTCCATGCACCTGTTGGCAACGGTCATTTCTATAATACTATTCTTACCTCACATTTATGCTAACTCAAGCATTTTCATTAGTTTTGAGGTGATGTACATTTCGTAGTCACTCCTTGTTGGAGAGACAATAATACGTTTTGAGAAATCTACGCATTTAAAGCAGGCATTTTCTTGAGCTTAGCCACCACTATGCCATGTCCCTTCCCATCCCATGCGTGGGGCCGCGCCTTTGGAACAATACCTAGAGAGAGAGAGAGATAGAGAGAGAGATGTCGAACATAAAAATATTAAAAATATTATTCATCGACAGCTTGAGCTTTCATAATTACTATCGGTTGTTTCACATAATATCAGAATAAAGTCCTATTGCACACCAAGTTCTAGTTTCCTCTCAATTTAACTCAGCTACATGTCTCACAAACCCATTAGAAAATTTCGGGTTCTATTGCAGTTTAAGCTTTTAGGGTAATATGTTGTTACACAAAAGAGAGAAATTAAAACCCAATATTGTATAATACAGTAGAGAGAGAGAGAGAGTCGGGCAAGTGCATTTAAGGGAAGAGACAACATAACTACAAGGATGGGGACTGAAAGAAATGGGTCGGCATATTTTGGAGGGATTGGACAGAGAGAGAGCGAGGAAGAGATGGAGGTGGGGATGAATACAGTAACATAGCATAGCATAGCCTTGGCATTAGCATGGTGTGACTGCGCGTTTGTCGGTGGGTGGTCGGAGTTGAATTAGACCGGAGTTGCTCCTCCCCGGCCCCTACAGTATCGGTGGGATGGTGCTAAATGCATGACTCACTCTATTACCGACCCTTCCAATCATGATCCACTACTACTACATACATCGATCACTGTAGATCAACTATATATATTGCATGGATTATTGTCAATCATTATATGTGTACATGCGTGTATCCCTCGCACCTCTCGTATTTCGAAACTTGGAATTTCAAAGAATATCTCTCGCGTTCCTCCTCTACATGTACGGCTCTCTCCCTCCCTCTCTAAAAACCAAGTGAACTGGAAATAGGTCAATCATTGAACCTATGTTGGTCTAATATTGGATGATACCAATTAGCTAGCTACTTGCTCCATACGTAATGTACATAGTATTTTCACGTATCAGAAGAAGTTCAGCAATCGTATTAAGTTGATTACTTTGAATGACCGGGTATATATATATCAAAATTTGGACCACACTTTTGCCTTCGACCCAGTTTCGTCTCGTGTTCTCATCTGGTTCAGTCGGGCTCGTTCGATCAATCAAGTTCCTTTCTGGTTTGTGTACCTACGAGGATTTTCAACGAAAACTACATAAAATAGGAGGAAAATTAAGTTTTAGTGGGCCAGAAAAATTGCCATTATAATCCCATCATGAAACACTCTTTACCCAACTCTACCGAAAGTTAGGGTCAGGCTGGTCGGTTGGTCATGAGATTCAGATTGACCACAATTGAAAACTTATTTCAATTAGACACTATTAATATATCTTATCAAGTTTAATATGTTATATATACTTTACGAATATCATTGCCATACCTATGTCTTCAATGAAACAGCTAGCTGTTCACCATTTTCTCAATACCATCCATATATTAAACTGGAATATTGCTGCTCCTTAATTTTGTCCTTTATTGACGATCATTCAAACGATACATATATATATATATATATATACACACACTAACCACTTAATCTTTTTTGTGTTTTGAACTAACACTTTTAATTTATGTTCGAACCAACTATTTTGGTGGAGGGTCACTTAGTTTGGGCTCCACACAAACGCGTAGTTGCGGCCCAAAGTGTAGACCAAGTCAGTGAGGTGTGAACCTCATCTGGTTTGCTCTTTGTCATGACTAGTGAAGTTGAGGTGTAAGGCCAATTTTATTTTCTTTTTATTTGGACTCGTTGGGGTTCACGGACCGATCATTAATTATGAACGTGTTTACAGATAATTCGCTTGCATCACAAAAGCTGTTTTAAATTAATACAAGTCTTAAGAAGCTTTTGACAAACAGCTTTTTGGGCATAAACTTCCAAGAGCTGACGCTCGTTATTGTTGGTAGTTTGATCTGTACGCGTATTTAATTATTGTTTTAGAAAGCTTTAATCGGAACGCAGTTGCGGAGCTGATGGATGCTTGAGAATAATTGTCTTCTTTGTCTCTACTATGAGCTTGACTCTGAGGTTGTTTGGTTAATCGCTCGTTTATTATTAATTTCTTTAATTTCATACCAGAAATATGGTTCACATTGGATTTTCTGTTTATATGGTCTATAAGCTCGAAATAGCCTTCGACTGCAGCAAAAAATTTGAACTTTTTATTTGTACTCGAATATCTAATGGTTGTTTTTTGGGATTAATTAGAGGGCTAGCGGGGTTAACGAATTTCCTAAGTGGTGTATAGCATGATAATTATATGATCACAGATGTTAACAACTCGCGCAATTGAATTTTTGACTTAGACCCTTCAAATGTCAGCTCATGCTCACCTTTATGGATTAATACTTCAAAGATGTGATCATTCAACATTAATGACAACATTGTGTGGTATCCAATTATGTCAGATGATACGCTTGAGAGATTCGGTCCTCTCTCCTTGCTTAAGCACGCGACGAACGCTTAGTCTACTTTGCTATCAAAACCCTATGATGAGTAAGTCATTGATCTGATTAATTATTAAAGTATCTGTTAATGGTGCAATTGCGTGAGGGGCCCGCACAAATTTCACGCGTAAGAATTAGATGAAGATTTGGGTCTTCAACTAACCCTTCATGCCTACATAAGAAGGCCACTAATTTGTTGGTGTTGTGTAACCGAAAGCTTAGAATGAGAGAATCAACGCCTACTTTGACCCATAATATTCCACCTAATTACCTTTGACCGATTTTTTCTTAAGTGGAGAATCTGTGGTTAAAGAACTTAGCAGATAGTTCCAATTTGAGTGTAAAAAGAATAAAGCAAAAAAAGAAAAAAAAAAGAAAAAGAGAAAAGACTCTGGGTGCCTCACGGGCAACGTAAGGTTGTGTCGTTAGTCATGACTAATCATTGTTGACAAATTAATTATTCGAAAAATTCGTGATATAAGATGTGCAATATATGACTTTAGTTAACAAACCTTCTTGCGTTTGACCATCGCAGTTTTCACACCGTTTTAAACATTGAAAATCAGAAAGGTACAGAATTGGTGTGTGTCAATTTTCTTCAAAGGACCTTGAAGTTTTGATAATCTAAAGCTCAGGTTTTTTCTTTTCAAAAAAGAAAAGCTCCCGGTTCTCAGCCAAGGTTACATTGCTAAGATTCATGCATAGAAGCCATCGTACCATTACTTATTATTTTCCTTCTTTTTGCCGAAAAATGGCAAAGTATTATCTGTTACTTCAATCAGACATTAAACTAAAGCTTAATTTATTTATTTTAACTAAGTTTGTTGCTGTGTTAAACTGAACACGAGCTGCTCGAGAGCGAATTGAACATTAAGAGGATGGATATTAATTGTAATACAAAAGTCCAAAAAGGGTGAACAGGGGCAAAATAGTCCGCAGCCGTCATTTTAAGTCACGCGGATCTCACTTTGGGGGGAATCCTTTGGGAGAGGGGGAGTACTGTTCCCTGTTGTGAAAAGATGGAGCACATGGAAGGAGAGAACTTTTTATTGCTGGGGTTTACAGGACATGGCCGGTGCATGAGCATCATCTACACTTATACATGCACATATATATATATTTATGCACAAAAGCTAAGCTCTAGTAGCCTCCAAAAGGGACACACAACAAACACGTTGCCCATGTGACCTTTCTTTTCTCTTCCATCTTATCACAACTAACAATCATCCTCCTCACCACAATAGTGAAAAATAATAATATTCCATAATAAAAAATCATTTTTTTTCTTCACACCATCCTCACTTGATTCACTTCTCAATGTTTATGTTCAATGAACTTAGGCATCATTCTTGCTATTAATTTTTCTTTTTCTTTTTCTTTTTTCAAAAGATTCTATATGTACATTCAGAAGTGAGATAAAAATCATGCATTTCATCCATTCAAAACTGTATACAACTTTTTAAATTTTAATATCAACAAAAAAGTGAGATAAGACTAGTATGATAAAAGTAATAGATTTTTAAAAAATTAAAATATAAAATTTATATCTATTTTTGAATATACAGATATTGTAAATATAATTAAGTTGCGAATAAAGAGGTAGGAGTGGATCGTGACGTACTGATGGCCGATAAAATTACTTGTTCGGAAAAAAAACATCATAAAATATATACTAAAATTTAATAAATGAATTAACTTTTGATAAAAATATATTTTTACTATTAAATTTGAATACATGGCATTCTTACTCGATTAATCTCTTGCTTCGGTAAGACGTGTAGGAAGGTAGAGTAGGGGGGGAAGAGAGAGAGAGAGAGAGAGAGAGAGAGAGAGAGAGAGAGAGAGAGAGAGAGTGAATGTGGATATAAAGCAAATGGTTGGATAACATAGTTAAAAGATGAGAGAAAAGGTCACATCCCGAGACAAGAGAGGAGGAGTTGGGTGGTGGTACAGCATATATCACTTTTTCGGAACATGATCCGGGTGTTGCAGAGGTTGTTATCTTTGCACTCCCAACCCCCTAACAATTAATTTCCCTTCCACCCTTGTCCTCTTGAGAATTAATTAATAAGTGCAATAATATATTGTGCAAATTACAAAACTCTTTTGCACCATATTTTTAATAAAAGTAACAAATTGAAGCTAGATATGTCTTGAAAAAGAGTGTATATATTTTCTTTTCTTGGGTTCTGAAAATTTAATTAGATATAAGTAAAAATTTGTTAGAGCTAGTTTTTTTTTATATATAAAAATGTTGGTGTTGAATTTCATAGACAAAATTCTTTCTCATTCTAATATGTTTTGGACTGTCATAGTAATTTTTTAAATATCATAAAATGTGGCTAAACTAGCTTAAGAAATATAAAAGAAGAAAAGTCTAGAGAATCTCTAAACTGAATAGTAATTCAAAAGAACAGATCGTATCTAGTGTTGTTAGTTAAGAGCTTGATGGTTGATACCCTAGAGCTCAAGTTTGATGGCTAATTACTTTATATTTTTAGCTGAGTTCATTTTTAAAAAATAAACGAAACAGATAGCTCATCATTTTTCTCTTTAAAAAAAAAATCAAAAGAAGATAAAACTATTGCTCGGTCATGGTAATTGATGAAGTAGATAGATAAACTAGCATTAAATAGGACCCAAAATGTCATGTGCAACAACTAACGTGATTTGTCCTTCTCTCTCGAGCTCTCGACAACTTAAAAAGAGGAGTTGACATTCTTTCCTAATGGCACAACTGGAGCTAGCCACTCGGTCCCTAGCTAGTTACTAGCTGTTTATTTCTAAAACAACTGGACACTATTTTCCTGTACAATAATAAAATTTTTAATGCAAATTTTCGTTTAAATTATTTATCTGTAAACAATTTAAAAGAGTACTTATTTGATGACAACGTTTAATTATAGGGGTGTTGTACGTTGGCAACTTCAGGCTCCGGTGCTTCGGGGGTATTTTGGTAATTGGAGTAATAGGACAAAAAATGTCTGAGATGATGGAACACTGGGGAGGGGAGAGGGGCCCGCTTTGGGGGGTGTGTATGGACAGGAGATATAAAGCGTGAACGTAAATGATTGGATGCCACGTGTCACGGCGATGATTTGACCACACACTGGGCCCCACCCGCTCTCCCGCCGGCTCACGAACCGCGACGCGTCACACCGCCGATTGCGTGGACGGAAGCCACCCGTCGGTGGGCCCCAACTGGGCTGGGCCCACATAATTATCCCTGATCTCACCCGTCCAATTCCGTAGCTGCGTAGTGTTGGGCCCACCGCAGCCCAAATAGAAATGACCAATTACCGCCTCGAGTACAAAGCGCTATTGCTTTTAGCATATTATTACTATTATTATTATTTTTGTCTCCTTCTGTTATTAAAAGGAGAAATTGGTACCTGGACCAGGTTCACCATGGACCGCTGTCCCCAAACTAACTGTGATGTTATTCTAGAAACCCATAGTGCGCAGTTATTATGATTTTTAGAAACCATTTTTTCCCCTCCAAAGAAACAAGACTTCTAAATCATTTGTTAGACCATGCTTTAAAAAAAAAAAAAAAAAACTCTAGTATATCAGATCAAAAATATTTGAGAGAATTGAAAAAAAAAGGGTAGAAAAAAAAATACAAATAATAATTTACATGATTTGACTAGCAACTATATTAATGAGTGGCGGTGGAGGAAGATTCCAATATCTCATAAAATTTGAGCCCCAAATATGTAAAGTTCTTTTCTTATAAAAATTTGAGACGCATTCAATAACATCATTGATTTATGAGACTACTTAACACGCAGATAATAGAGTTTTCATAACTAACAATAGTTTTGGGTGTTGTGGTGGACCTAGTCCATGCAATAGTTTCCCCTCTCGGGAGGTGGAGAAAAAAAGCTTGGGCCGCTACTGTTAAGTGATGTTGGATTTCGTTATTGAATCATTTTGCTACTGATGGGAAGAAAAAGATTCGGGGAATATTCTTGCGTGTATAATAGTTTGATTTATTCGTTTGTTTGGAGTATATTCATCAGGTTGAGAGGGCGAACACACTTTTCCTATTTATAGCAATAGATACGGGATATAAAGATGGAAAAGGGAATAGTGTTTAAACAGTATACAAGTTTGCAGATGCTACATATGGGGAAAAAAATTTAAAAAAATATTCCCAGAATACATATGGATGGATTTTGGGGCTTTTCTCTCAAGCCGTCAGAACAATTGGTAAAAGGTCTACGAATATATAACAGCAATATTCAAATAACACATTATACAAATATGATCGGACTATATAGTAGAGCTAAATATATTTTTGGAATGCGTGCAAATAATATCGAATATAGATATGAAAGTTATTGATTTATCATTTGTTCGTGTTATATGTGAAAATTGATGATGAAAGATAGTTTCAGCATTGATTTCTTTGTAAAATTGACAAGCTATTTAATAACGCAGTACCTAGCTGGTGTGATCCTAGCCATCGTGAAATAATCAATTTTTGTTTTTTTCAACGTTGATTTAAATTAAAAGCCTAAAAAGACATAAAACTCGAAAGAGTACCTTGTGATGTTGTGCCACATGAAATTACTATTTCTTTCTAAAAAAAAGTTTTACTCAGTTGCAAGAAACATTCTGAGCTCTTTACTGTTATACCACATGCAACAACTGTATATATTCTTTTTTCAAAATTTAGGTTGCAAGAAAACAAAATTTCAATTATATAATAAATTCAATGCATGCAGGTTCATTAGTTAATGAAGCTTGTAAACAACAACAATCCAACCCCCCCTCTCTCTCTCTCTCTTTCTCTCGTCTCAAAAACTGGCACTTCATGGCAGCTTTACTGACATCATTTATTGGCGTCTAGAGGAAGAAGAGGACGAAGCCTGATTCAATTTAAGGGGGGGGGGAGAGAAGAGGAGTGCAAAAAACGTAACGGTTTTTTCTTTTTCTTTTTATTAATATATATATTTGGGCTCCCCAAGTTGGGAAAAATATCTTGGCTCCACTCCTTTGAAAGCTCCCTTTGTGTGATTATTGCATCTCCTATTTTGTCCTCTTGCGTGCGAAAAAACAGGCAAGCCTTTCATCTTTCTTTCTTTTATTGTATCTCCTTTTAATACAGGATATAAACCCAAAACCCCCACAAAATATATTAAAAAAAAAAAGGGAAAAAAAAAAGGTGTGCCAAGGACAAAGCTCCATCCAATATTTATGATCTTTTTAACTACCTCAGATGGGACCAAGAAAGGAAAACAAAAGGAGAGCTGGGGCAAGCTAATTAACAGAAGAAATTAATTAAAAAAAAAAAAAAACAACAACTGGTTCCCCTAAAAACTTAATTTTAATATTTTATATTCATATGAGTGTGATTTATCCATATCCATTATTCAGAGCGCAATTTGCACTGGCTAGATATACAGTAAATTTTTAAAGGATATTGTTACTTGAACTCAAAGTAAAACTTTCAGTCTAATTGATGGGGTTGGGTGTACATGATAAATCTTTATAATTCGTGACATCACATGAAAACGCCAATAATTAATGGGCCCCCGTATAATTGTATGCTTAAGTCATTACACATAATTAGCACGCTAGCTAGAAGTCTAAACCTACAAAAAACGATAGGTGTTTAGCATGCCTAGCCACTGCTTATTTACAAATTAGATTTTAAAGCTTGTGGGATTAAAAGTCAGCTGGAATACGTGCGTACAGTATGGGTAGCATATATACCATGCATCTATTATGTAAATTTAAGTTCCTATCCTACCATTCCACGCTTAAAATTTGAAACAATATATATTACCTAAAGTTACCGACTATACCTAACATAGTTGGCTAAAGACTTGATATAGTTAGTATTTGAGATCTTAGTTCGAAGTCTAATTATTTTACATTTCTTAAAATTGAACGAAGCGGATAGTAAGCTACCTTTCTCTAAAAAAAATAATATATTACCTAAACTTTCTATTCTACCATCCCATGCTGATGCCTGAAATTTTGAAATAATATTACACTAGTGCTTTTCCTTCTGAGAAAACTTCTATTGCTTGTTCTACTTGATTTTTTTATTTCTTTTCAAGCAAAATTTCACGTACAGTAGAAATTATTTTCAAATTAGGATCAAAATGCTATATATGAGATTAGTTCGTTTCTCCACAAATGATATCTCATGTCATTTATATACATTAGATTCTTTTACGTGGATGTCGCCCTTTTGTTAATTAGTGCACTAATATAGTTTCTTTGATCTCTACCATTCATATACATTAGATTCTTTTGCACTGATATTTAGAGGGCCAACGTACACTACTCGACTGGTAACTATCACCATACAAAATGTTAAACTTAACCTAGGTATGTATGCTATACCTACTAATCTATAAGATGAACACCTACGCTTTCATATAGGTGCCTAATGATAAATAGCAGTAGTGGATGGTACCGAAACAAGTTACAGTGCAATGGCATACATTCCACTCCAATGTGTAGAACAGCTATCTAAGGCCCTTCAAAGCACGAACGGTCACAAACATTCTTATTTATAATTTTGAATAATGGTTGTAAAGATTATTAGACAATACAAAGGTGGTGAGCTAAAACTATACCAACTCTACACATCATGTCTCCAGATTTGAACCTCCTCTCGATTCGGTCAACTAATCTACTTGTTTTGTTCTTATTTTGTGGGTCCTGTGAAAAAGAGATTGAGCAAGATTTTGATGCCTGTGTCTTAATACATCCCAAACTTATGCAGAGATAAGGGTGCGTACCAACTATTTTATTTAATACAAATATTAATGTATTGTCTAGTGAGTTTCCAATCCTGACAAAGAGATATTTCACTTCTTGTGTATATTAGCTGGAGACGATATAATATCGAAGTGATCTCATTAATAGGAGTAGGCCCTGAGATTAGGACATTGTATCGGATTGTAATTAAGCTCTTGTTGATTAAAATAGAAATGAAAAGGCAATGACCTTTAGAAGACTTCAAAAAACGATTTGTGATTCATTTATATATATTGCACGATCTGTTTGTCTTATGAATCATATGGTTTCTTGTGGTTAAGAGACTCTGTTTTCTCCAATTAAGTGTCCGAAACTTCATTAGCTACTCATGGTTTTTGGAAACGTAGGGCCTTTTAGAAAATGCGTATAGATTATGTTATGACATAAAACAACACATTAATTTGAAGAAAATGTCCTAAGAAATCATAACTAAAGAGAACTAGCCATTTTCCGCATGATCAGTGCGCGAATGATAATGCAAATTAAGAAAATTGATGCTTCACCTTAATGTTAAGGGTACTCGCAAAGTAGTAGTAGTACTAGTAGTCATTAACAGATTGGGTACATTGGAGTCAGTCACCTTAAGAAACACTCATTTTGGGTGTCAATCAAATATGTATGGATCGGGGTCTTCTACTCCCCCATCTTTGAATCCGGCCGACATGTTGCTTGTGGAATCTCTCAATCTCGAGGTGAAATCTTATCTCTACTACAAATCAAACAGTTAGTAAGCAAGCAGGATCGATCATTTCCGCTCTAATTCCAACTCATCTCAAATTTTCGTTCGAATTCTAGTTACTGTAAAATTGCGCGCGCTTACAAAAGGAGAGAGAGAAAGAAGGGAGGTGGATAAATCCTCAAATTAGAATATAGCCAAGCCGAGCTAGACCGTGGTGAGCCCAAGGCTAGTCGAGCCCGGACCCCGGACCCGAGCAACAGGGCAGGGTGGGGTGGGGTGCGACTCGTCGGGAGCATGCGGGCCCCGCCATGTCTCGGTCGCATTAGGACATAGGTTAGGGAGGGTGTGCCCCTCTCCTCCCTTGCCTCAGAACTGGTGTGGGCCCCATCTCCTCCCCCTCCTCTCCTCTGGTGCTGTGCGTATGTATGATGTGTATATATACCTCTTATCAAATATCATCATCATCATTTATCGGGGGCCCACCAACAAGGGACAACCTGTCCTTGGGGGGCGGCATATATCGGCCCATTGGTAGCGGAGAAAGCGCCTCTCCTCCCTACTCTCTCCCTCCTTGTTCCCATGTGCCCTTATTTATGTGTATCCTTCCAAAACCTTTCTACTCTCTCTCCCTCCCCTTGTGCCCCCTCCCCCTCCCACACTACTCCATCAACATTCAACAGTTACTATTAATTCCCCGAACCCGGTCGGCCACGTCGGCCGCTCAGACCGCTCTCAACCGATCTGTCATCAATCTCATCTCTGTATATATGCGCTAACCACCTATCGTTTGATTGGCTGAAACATTTTAGCAGTTACCTTAAGGCGGATGTTCGCACTCTCGTTCAAATTCTTGTTATGAGCTCCTTTTAGAGTGTATAAAAAATCTATATTTCTTAAGTTTGGTGCCCACCGTACTAGCCACAATAACAATTATCTAATACTGGGCATTGAAAATTGAAATAAAATACGAGATAAATGGTCGACATCTATTTCTCCCAAATCACGCTCTCTTCTATACCTCTACTCCTAATTACTATATTATAGAGATTTACGAATGTGCTTCTTTACGTAAAGCTGCTTGTGAATTCTACATTCCACTTTAATTTTAAAATTTTCCCTCTTTCTTCTATGGTAATACACCTAGCTGTTTACATGGGTATACACATCATACCGTGTATAGTATATTATGGACGCCTCGTGGTTCATGCTTCCCTGTTTATTCCAAAGATGCTTGTCCTTTCTAGAAAGCTGTGAAATTACCAAGCAAGTCCTCCAAGTATAGGAATGTATATCCCCTTCTTTTTTATTTTTTAATTCCCCAACAATTGTAATACCAGCCATTTAACATAATCCTGGAGTCCTAATCCAATGGCTTCAATTCTAAAAAGTAGGCAAATATAATTTGGTCAAAGAGAAATTAATTTCCAATCCAAATATGATCACTACTTATTGAAATAAACATTAGAAAAGAGGTAGGGGCCAAATTTAAAAAGTTAGATTTAATTTGAATATTCTACTTTCAATCTTCCAGTTCAGATTTAAGCTTGTAGAGTTTCACTTTAGAATGTTGGAGTATTCATCTCTGACCATTATGATCATTTCCCTAGTTAAATAGAGAATTCTCCTTTCGCTCCTCCCCAAAAATTTATTTGATTGATTCAACAGGTGTATGTATGTATATGTGTGTATATTGGGATACTAAGGTTGATAATTAAGATTTGTAACAATTAGTTATGTAAAGTAATTAATTATTAATAAATTGGAGCCGGTAGAGAAATCCACTTCAATCATATATATATATATATATATCCAGACATAATGTATTTTTTAGTCGATGAATTAAGCACCTGTCGATGGACTTGTTATTATCATTAGCTGGTAGCTAGAGAAGCCAAAAAAAAAAAAAAAAAAAAAGGAAAAAAAAGAAAAATCCTTATATTTCACGGAAAATCACCTGACATTCAAATACTGACAATACTAATCATTTGCATCAACTATTACTTTTGTTCAACCAATATGGACCAAACAAAACATCTTTTCAGTTCAGTGTTAGGTCAGCTTGTGACAAAAATGGCTCAGTCTCTTGATCTGCAATGCCAGTTGGCAAGCCCAATTTTATGCTAGGTTGTGCACTACTAGGAAAGTAATAATACGTGGTTAATTTTTACGGTAAAATAGTTAACTTTTTTTTTAAAAAAACTTATATATCACCTTGATCATCACGTTTTATCTTTGGCGCATCAACGTACATTCTAACGGAGGAAGGGAGGGCATGTGCCCCTCCTTGATTGGAGAATATGCATCAAAGAAATTATTACTACTTAGAACCTGTATTTTTATATCCTTTTAAATTTTAAATTTAGCGTTTTGTAGTTTTTTTTTTTAATGATGAAAGAAATGATAGATGGCATAGAAATTTATAGTTAAATGGTGGACCAGGTTAGACAAAAAATTTCTCAGTATTTTAGCAAAGGTAAAGCTTCATTAAAGTAGAGTTAATGTATCCAAAATATACGGAACTAGTCTTATTGCATTTTTTTATATTTAAAAATATAAGAAATATTCATATTTATAAATTAGAATAAAAAAGGTTAAAAGTATTTTTTTTTAAAAATAAATTATTATTCATCGTGTCTCGGCTACACTAAATCTCTGACTTTGCCTGTGACTGCAAATGACTACTACAATAAGCTTACCGTGCCTTAACATGACTTTCTATGAAACTCTGTTTTCTTTTCTTATAACAAAAGACATCATTCATTTCTGGAGATCATATCTTGATTTTGTTATTCCTACAAGAAATTAAGTACGAGTCCACTCAATTCTTTATTTTTTTAAACGATAATTCTAGTAACATTGGACCGTGATGATATGTGAAATTAAGAGGCGGGAGAGATTTATTGATTTATTTAAATTGGAAACCTTAAGGCATGGTACATATCTAATCTTTAAAAGGAAAATGTTACATAGACATTTTATATAGATTGTTTATTTTACACGGACCCTTTGAATCTAAAAGTTTAAAATAGTCTAATAAATTTTTAATTTTTAAAAAAATTATAATAAATGAATACAAAATATTTAGGTGTAAAATTTACACTCACATATAAATGTACGGATAGTATTACTTAAGCTTTAATGCAGCCCCCTATTTCCGGAGCTTAAGATGGGAAACAAACAAAAAATAAATGCAGCGGCTCATAATGGGCCTGGCATTGAGAACACAATCATAACAAGTGGCAGTCTTATTCTTCTTCTGTTACACTACTTCTAATTTCTCCATTTAATTTCCTTTGTCTCTTATGCACTCCCTCCTTTTTCCCAAAAGGGAAGACGAGCAACTCAAATTATTTTTCAACAAATGAAATGGAACTAATATGATAAAATAAAATAAAAATAAAATTCCCACCTCTCTCTCTCTCTCTCTCTCTCTCTTTTTCTTTTTCTTTTTCTTTTTTTTTTTTTAATTTGAGTCTCTCTAATAAAAAGAACTCGAAGTTGAACCTACCCTTTTAAATTAGTTAATTAATCAACCCAAGCCCGAAAAGGGCATTTTGGTCATTAGACAGAAAGAATGCCCCTTTCGTTGACCCTTATAACCCCGACGGCGAAGCCAACGGCGCCGGCCTTGCTACGCACCCACTCTCTCTCTTCCCCCCACTATAAAAGCCCCACTCTCCCTATTCCCCTCTCTCTCTCTCTCTCTCTCTCCCCCCCCCTCCTCCCCCTCCTCATAAGTCATCATAACTCTCTCTCTCTCTCAAATCCCTCTCGTTCTCCAGCGTTTTCTTGATAAAAAAGACAAGGAAAAAAGGCGCCCCACCCCCATTCGTATAAGCTTTTAGCTACGAATTTGAGCAACAACCCACAAAGCTAGGAAGTGGGCAGCGGCTGTTTCTTGCTCGTATTGCTTCTTCTTCTTCTTCTTCTTCTTCTTCTTCTTTGGTAATTAATCTCTACGCCTCGAGAGAGATCGGGATCGAAGAGAAGGAGAAGAAGAGGATCATAGAGCTAGATATAGATAAATATTTATATATATATAAATAAATAAATAAATAAAAATGATGGGTTGGGCGTGGGCGTGGGCGTGGGCGTGGGCGTGGGCGTGGGCGTGGGTGATGGTGGTGATGGTGGCGGTGACGGTGAGGTGGGTGTGGGCAGTGAGCGTGGTGGGGGCGTGCATGTACGTGGCGGTGAAGGTGGCGGAGGTGCTGTGGTGGAAGCCGAAGCGGTTGGAGAAGCACTTCGCGGCGCAAGGGATACGGGGCCCGCCCTACCGCTTCCTCGTCGGCTGCGTCAGGGAGATGGTGGGCCTCATGCTCGACGCCTCCTCCAAGCCAATGCTGCCCCAGACCTCCCACAACATCCTCCCCCGAGTCCTCGCCTTCTACCACCATTGGAAGAAGATCTACGGTACGTACCCGACGCACGTATACACACACACACACACACTCTACTCTCTCTCTCTCTCTCTCTCTCTCTCTCTCTCTCTCTCTCTCTCTCTCTCTCTCTCTCTCTCTCTCTCTCTCTCTCTCTATACGCTTCAACAGTGGTGGTGGTGGTGGTGGTGGTTTGGTTTGGGTTGTGTTTCGGGGGCGGGTCTCTTTTGCCTTGTTCGTCCTCTTCCCTTTTGGCCTTTTCTCCTAACTGGGCTCTCTCCGGATTCCTTACTGGTTCAATTGTGTTTCTGTTCATTGAATCCTAGCAAATGGGTTCCGAGTGTTTAAGCTCATCATTATCTCTTTTGCTTGTGGTTGGGACGGGAAGTACCACCTTCTCTGCTTCTTCTTCTTCTTCTTCTTCTTCTTTCTTTGCTGCTGCTGCTGCTGCCTTTTTTTTTTCTTAATTTTTTTATAAAATATTTTCTTTTCTTTTCTTTTTGTTTGGGGTGTTGGGGGTTTACTCCTTTTGAGTGGTGTCAGCCTTTTTTGTGCTTGAGGTGGTGGTGGGGCTATTCATGATTCATCTGCTCCAAATTCACCTTTTTACCATTTTCGTATCGGTTGGAATCATACATGTCTACACGGAGACTCTGTGGCTTATCAGAGTGTTGATGCAAACAACCAAAACTCGATAATTTTGTTTCCTAATCCGGGTATCTTGTGCTTCTCTTCTACTCATCTTCTATGAAGCCAAGTTTTTCACTTTTCTCCTTCTTCTTCTTTTTTTTAATTAATCTTTTCCTTCTTTTTCTACAGTAATAACTCTTATTAACTCGTCGTTTGTTTCTTCTCGTTCTCCTCTTAATTATTGGTGATCAGCATCTCTCTCTCTCTCTCTCTCTCTCTCTCTCTCTCTCTCTAAACAGATGGCCATATGGGCTCTCTGCTGCAGTGGTAGTGGGAGTAAGTAGCAACTACCACCTCCTTGGGTTTTATTATCCCCTATATATCCACTCTCTCTCTCTCTCTCTCTCTCTCTCTGACTCTTTTTGAAGAGTTTTTGCTTCTGTAGCTGTAGCTCTCAAGTTCTAGGAGGGGAGTTGTTCGCTGTTGTTATCTCTCTCCCTTTCCTTGTCCCCTGCTTGCAACCTCCCTAGGCGGCTCCGGTCGATATTACACACTGACACACCCCATTTCCTTTCCCTTTCCCTTTAATTCCCCCACTCCTCTCTCGTCCCCTCCTCAATTAATTAACTAACTAACTAGCTGTGTCACGGCTGATTAATTATATTCTCCCTACTAATTAAATTAAATTAAATTAAATTAAATTTTGATTAAATTAAAATAAATTAAATTTTTTTCGATTTTTTTCTTTTGAAAAAAAAGAATAAGTAATAAACATGAGGTGTTGAGGGGACGGATGGTGCAGGGTAGCATATGTAGTTTAGCATCATGGTAATTGGGTCATCATTTTTTAAAAGTTAAAAAATAACAGTGGGAGTGCGTGGCGTATTGTGGCAGGGTCGACATTTCTGATATGGTTCGGGCCCACGGCGCGGCTGACGATCGCGGAGCCGGAGCTGATCCGGGAGATACTGCTGTCCCGCTCCGAGTACTTCGACCGCTACGAGTCGCACCCGATGGTCCGCCAGCTCGAGGGCGAGGGCCTCGTCAGCCTCCGCGGCGAGAAGTGGGCCCACCACCGCAAGGTCCTCACCCCCACCTTCCACATGGACAACCTCAAGGTGCGTGATCAAAGTCCTGTACTGTGAGCCTAACTACCAACTCCACACTCAATTACTTTGCCCTTTTTTTTTTTTTTTTTAACCCTCTCGTCCGGTCGATTAATCTTCTACAAAGATTCATTTTTTTTTTTTTGATTAAAAAAATATGAATAAATGAATGAATGAATAAATAAATAAATAAGGTGGTTGGATTAAAATCTCAGCTGCTGATACCCTACATCGGGAAGACGGTGGTGGACATGGTGGACAAGTGGGCGACGATGTCGGCGGCGACGGGGGAGGTGGAGATCGACGTGTCGGAGTGGTTCCAGATCGTGACCGAGGACGCCATCACGCGCACCGCCTTCGGCCGCAGCTACGAGGACGGCAAAGCCGTCTTCCAGCTGCAGACCCAGCTGATGGGCTTCGCCTCCGAGGCCTTCCGCAAGGTCCTCATCCCCGGCTACAGGTCCGCTTTTATTTAACAAGCATTAATTTCCGCCCAATTTTCTTTCCTAGTTGTTGTTGCAATCTGATGACGATATAATGTGCAGATTCTTGCCGACCAAGAAGAACACGAGCTCGTGGAAATTGGACAAGGAGATAAGGAAGCACCTGGTGCGGCTCATCGGCCGGCGAAAGGAGGACTCGGACTCGGACTCGGCCGCAGAAAAGCCCGACGGCTGCGCCAAAGACTTGTTAGGACTGATGATCAACGCGAGGCCGCCGTCTTTGGCGGGGAAAGATCGCGATCGCTCGGCGGCGGCGGCGCCTGCTCCGACGGCGATCACGGTGCACGACATCGTGGAGGAGTGCAAGACGTTCTTCTTCGCGGGGAAGCAGACCACGTCGAACCTGCTGACGTGGACCACCGTGCTCCTCGCCATGCACCCCGAGTGGCAGGAGCGCGCCCGCGCCGAGGTCCTCAGCGTCTGCGGCTCACGCGCCCTCCCCACCCGCGACCACCTCGCCAAGCTCAAAACGGTAAGGCCAGTTTCCTCATTTCTCCCGCCCGACGAATGCCGCCTGCCTGCCTGCCTGCCTGTCTGCTCTCTCGTTCGTTTTTTTTAAAAAAGAATTAAGTCTTATTATTATTATTATTATTATTATTATTATTATTATTAAAACGAGACGGGACGGCACAGGACGGCACGGGACGGAATTCTTGGAACCAATTACCCAACTGAAAGTGGTGCATGTAGTGACTGTGGTACGTAATATATAACGCAGGTGGGGATGATACTGAACGAGACGCTGCGGCTGTACCCTCCGGCGGTGGCGACGATCAGGCGGGCGAAGGCGGACGTGGAGCTGGGCGGGTACCTGATCCCGCGGGACACGGAGGTGCTGATCCCGATCATGGGCGTCCACCACGACGCGCGGCTGTGGGGCCCGGACGCGGCCCAGTTCAACCCGGGGCGGTTCGCGGAGGGGGTGGCCCGCGCGGCCCGGCACCCGACGGCCTTCATCCCCTTCGGGCTGGGGCCCCGGATGTGCATCGGGCAGAACCTGGCGCTGCTGGAGGCCAAGCTCACCATGGCCATCATCCTGCAGCGCTTCGCCTTCCGCCTCGCCCCCACCTACGTCCACGCCCCCACCGTCCTCATGCTCCTCTACCCGCAATACGGCGCCCCCGTCGTCTTCCGACCCCTCCCGCCCGAGCCCGACGCCCCCCGGTACAGCAGATGAGGCTCCCAGGAGGACCGGCGACTCGACTCGGGGCAATCTCTCTCTCTCTCTCTCTCTCTCTTTCGAATCAGAGAAACCGCCGCCGCCGCCGCCGCTGCCGAAATGACCGAAACACCCCTGTACTGTACTTGTTCCGCCGCCCTTTCTCCCCTCCCTTGTTAGTATAGTAGTCTTTAGATTAGATAGATAAGGTTGGTTGGTTGGTTGGTTGGTAATCTCCGAACCAAAAACCAACGCTAACACTTGGGCCCCACCCCACCCCACCCCACCCCACCCCACCCCTTTCTTCTTCGGATGTACAAGTTACCGGAAATTACCCCTCCCTCCCTCCTCTCCTCGCCTCTTTTAACAGATCGGATCACGGATCAGATCAACCCTTTTAGGCTTAAATGACAGGAAACCCCACCAAGTCCTCTTTGGTTCCTTTTGCATGGCTTTGGTGTGTGTAATTGTATACATGCTGTTTTCTCATCTCTTCAATACAACTCATATTTGTTTATCCCAATCCTACAATGTTAATATCTCTTCCTCTCGCCCTGCTCTGGCCCTGTTGTAGACACAGAGAATTGAAAGTTTATTACTGTTGAGAATTAACTCTCAAAAGAGTTGGGAATTGTTCTTCTCTCTTGCTACCGTGCCTTCCAAAACTCGATAATAGCACGATAAAGCATAAAAAGAAAGAGAGAGAGAGAGAGAGAGAGAGAGAGAGAGAGAGAGAGAGAGAGAGAGATTAAAGTTTGGAAGATGTCCAGGGCTATTAAGGGGGGAGCAGCAGAAGCGCCGATTGAAATGTAAAAAGAAGAAGAAGAAAGACAAAGTACAGGTGCTAATTGGGCCGCAAAAGGCACCAAAAAGATGAGAAGAATATAAATAAGAATATATATATATAAAAAAATCGGGGTTTTATGCGGTGAGCAGAGTGTTAAGTATAAGGGTTAAAGCGCACTGTTTGGGGGCTGCAGGAGGCTTAGCTGTCACTGGCGAAGCCGTTTGCTACCGACCAGAGTGCCGGCAATGTTGCACCCCGTATTGTATTATATCACTTCTCCCACCTCTCCCCTCTCCCTTGCTGACGCCGCGGGACCCACTCCTCAGTGAACCGCATATGGCTCCTCTGTGCTGACGCTCGTTGATGAACGCCTCCCTCCCCTGCTCTTGTGTGGATGATTCTGCGACCGGTCCCCGCCCTCTCCCGCCAATAATTTAACATTCTGATGCATTCGAAATCCGAGTCTGCTATCCCATAAGTTACTAGAGTAATTGGTTACCACTTATTGTTGCCTGTCAAGCCGCCTCTGAGTTTGAGTTTAGAATTCTGCACTTGAAAATATGAAACTCACTCCGAATTGTTCAGGAAGCTACTAATTACACGAAAAAATAGAAGAAGAAAAAAACATACTAGAAAGAAAATCTTTAGAAGAATATTCCAGCAATGGTTATTTGTTAGCGAACCTAACGCCTCACGTTGGGCTCCTATTGGCAATCGGACAAATTCCAATCACATTGACTTAATCTTACATTAAAAAAATAACACCTAGATGATGAGTCAGTTATCTGTAAACACCTAGATGATGAGTCAGTTATCTGTGTAGATGATCCTCAATTAATATGCTTTAAGCCTTCAAAACGGTATGTTGTTGAAGGTTTCAAGCATTTAATTTGTTGTACAGTAATAATTGCAGAATCTTTTCGAGATATATCTATATCAAAACTATCAACCGCACTCCCATGTGTATATATCAATGCCCATCCCTCTATAAATAATAACAACACAACAAAGTGTAATGCTATATTTGGTTATTTACAAGTAATGATGTACCCGCTCCTTCTCAGAGAGGATTAGTGTGATTCACCATTCACGTGCCCCACACAATTCCCCTAAATTTCATTTTGGTAAAAGAAAACATGCTGTCTGCTTCCGTTTATTTTTCTAGAAATAAATTCAGTTAGAAATATAAAACAACTAAGCTTCAAACTTGGGACCTCGGATATCAATCATCATATTCTTAGCCAACTACGTTAGATACGGCCGGTCACAAAATCCACCAAATCGATCAATCTGGTGCAGCATTTTGTTTTACATGTAAATAAAAGAGAGTGGATGAAGTATTCATTCTTATGCTAAACAATATATTCTACAATAGTTTACTACATGCCGACATGAAATATTTATATTGGATAGCTGGTGTAATTCACGAAAAGAATAACGCACGATAAAAGAAAGAATGAAAAACTGTCAAAGCAGCATAAACTAATGCCAGCAGAATTTTGTAAGTGGAAGAAGGAATACTTTCCTACCCTAAAGCTTGATCCCATGTGTTGAGGCTTCGGACCAGCAAAGTGTGAGAAAATTAATGGAAGTCCCTTAAGGTAAGAATGTAAGAACTGCATTATTCATTTACATAAAGTGAGCATTGATCACTACTCGAGTTCAATGAACAGAGCATGTAATTGTAATGCATAACTCAATCATCGCAACACCCTGACAATCATTGGATCACTACACATCATATAAACCTATCTGTGAACCAGACTCAAGTACACACCCCACATGACAAAAGCTCCTCTTTTTACTTCTTTGATGATAAAAGCAAAAACCCATTGCATTGGCCAGGTGGAGCACTTTCTCCAAGCTTGGCTTTTCTTTCCTTCCTCCCACTAGAGAGCCAGTTAAGCTCACTGTGGCACAACATACAAGCCTTATCGACACACTCCTACTTTACCGATGCTTGGCCTTTCAACTTTGTATGTTTTGAGCCAAATAGATGATATATGTTTTCATTGAAAGCAACCTTTTTGAGATCTCCTATGGGTCCCCCCACCTCCCCTCTTAGGAGATATAGATGTGTTCTCATGTGTTGCTGGTCCCCATGAAAGCATGTGACAAGAGGGCCATCCTTTCTTATTTCCGGCAACTTTCATTCTTCCCATACATAAAATAATAGAGGAGGCGCACCATGGAGCATGTGACCCATCTCTCTGCATAATTACCTCTCAAGATTAAAAAATTTGTTTAAGATTAAGCACTCCTCTTTACAGTCTCTAACTTTAACAATTCCGAGAGCCAAATAACACACATAGGGTTCTCCCCCCTCCCTGCCGACAAGCAAGGTAGTGCTTTTATACCGATGCATTAGGCGGCTCGCCCTTAATCATCGCGAAGGTAATCTCAAAAGATGTGAAAGAACCATGAGAAACTAACAGGGTTCTTTTTTTAACTCATCACAGGAATAGAATAGATAGCCACTCTCCATACTTTAAGGAATAACTGTGTGGCATGCATGCTCAATAGTAAGAGAATGGTGCCCATATAATCAATGGTAATTGCACTAATAGGTCTCTACTCTTTTGAGCACTCATGTGATTGTGCTCAGAGGGAGAGGCAGATGATAGGAACAAGAGGAAGCTTCCATTCCCAATGGTGAGAGGCATTTTGCTGGCTCAGCGCAATTCAAAAATGGCTTGATGATCAGAAAAGTAGGGCAGGTAGGAAACAAGAGTGGAGATCATGTCTTACTATTAGGCATCAGGGCTTGTCCTTTCTCTTAGTAGAGTCCTTTGTTTATTACTTAATTGATTCTCCTGCTGGGGCCAATCTATAATACCCTATTTCAGTCTCACTATTATATGTGACTTTTTGATTCCCTTATTTCCTTGTTCTAATCTCAAAAGGGGGCAAAAAAAAAACTGTTTCTTAATCCTGGAATGATATATCTCCACTTAAAAGGGTTTAAAACTCCATGTTTCGAGAGTTACTAACTAAGAGCCACTTGAGCTGAATACAGACCTGCATTAGTTCAAAACATCTTTAAAATTATCCTTAAATAAATCACTATGCAGCTGTGAAATGGTACAATAATCAAGTGCTTATGAACAACGTGGCTTAAATCAGACGAAGGCTGTGAGTAATCTCAAAGCAATCTCCGTGAGCAAATAGAGAAGTTGATTGTCGCCAAAAAAAGAAAAAGAAAAAGAGAAGTCAACCCTCCACTCCCACCTTCGCCCTCGAAATTTCCTTCCCTCCTCATGTGGCACATTTGTATTTTGATATACCTGATCAAATCAGAAGGAACCAATAGTACATGGAATCATGTGCTCCTAAAGTGTCGATCTTATTAGTTAGTTCTAACGCAATAATAAAGGAAGGAAAATCACTTATTTATACCACTAGTGTTACTATATTTCTATGATAAGGATGAGTAATGTACTTTCTGATTAGATAAAACCTTATTAGCTAGCATCAGATCAGAATGACTCGAAGTTTCAACAACTACTACCTTCACCCTAGAATGCTCGAGTCAACTCTTAAAATAACCAACAAGCGAATTTAGGCTCCACAGGGATGAGTTAAAGCTGACATTGGAGCTTTGACTTTGGAATTTATGGTTGTATTCTATTCTCCAGATTAAGATTCTTCAAGTTAACAATCAGAAGAAATTAACATGTTTGAGTGAGAGGGACACAAAAAATGCGAGAGCGGGGGATCTTCAAGTGTACATGGGCCACTCGTTAGTACAATTTTTGATGAAGTTTTATCATGATTCTAAGGCAGCCAAACCATAATGTCTATAATAATATGGGGGATCGCCTGTTCTTAAATTGATGCCTGCTCTTAGTTGGCACCTAGGTCAATGGGACTTTCAAAACTCAAAAACCATAAAGAGGCCGATTAGGGACTTACATGGTACATCAAGATCGCAATTGCAAATCGCAATCAAGCCCAAAAACCCTAACTTAGGATGTTACAAAGCACATGCTGCTATTGAGGTGGGGCCAGGCCACCGAGTTGTTGGTCGTTAGGCACGAGGACCGACAGCTGTCCGACCAACGATCTTTTACACAGCTGTGGTCGAGGTCCATCCAACCGTCGACCCAACTAAAGACAACAAATGATTTTTGAAACAACCAATCTCCCTCCCCTCTGCTCTAAGAAGCATAGCTAGCTCGGCATGCTTGGACTCTACACCTCATGGATTCCAGCTCATATGAGGCCTCGAAGCCCCATAAATAAGAGCCAGGAGGACCTCCTTGGGAGGAGGATGCCCCCCACATGACACTCTCCTCTATAGTATTTTAGTTTATGTGCATTTCCCTAGTAAATTCCACTAGATCCATGGCTTCATTCTATAACTATCCCTTAATAAAAGCTCATTTCTTTATTCATTGGCCTTTGTCTGCCCCTAACTAAACGCCAGATACCCTGGCCCTTGATTTGTGCCAATCTGTCGGACTGCTCTAAACAGCCGCAGCATCACAATCTTCTCTAGTCCCCTCACTCTATGATTGGAGGGTCTCTTGCCCTGTACAAAGGAACCGTACGTTTCCTTTTTATCTCAATACACCCTTCTCTTCTACAGAGGTTGGTTGGTTGGTTACAGCTGCATTTTGGGATTAAATAGGCTTATTAGCCGTATACCAAGGAGCCCTTCTCTAAGCAAATAGCCTAGTTGATTGTCTCGTGCTTCGTTCAGATGTTTTTTAATTGATCACACCACTAGTTCACCTTTTTCCTCATATATGACCAATTATACTTTTTTTTGCAGATGAATTTACGATCGACTGCATAGACTCCAAGAAAGAAATCATGAGCATGCAAACATGCATCTCAAGATGAGCATATTCTAATACATGTTCTTGGTAAGCATAAGCTACAATGTAAGCCCCTTTAACCATTGATCAACATCTAGATGCAGGAGGGTGGTTCAGTCACGAATTTTCATGCTGGATCCAAATATAAAATTCCTGGAGTTTCTACCTACGGGCTACGGCCATATGCAATCTAATCATCTCACATATTTTCATGCAAAGACCAGATATAGAACTGCTTATTCTTTCTCTAGCAATAGTGTATTTCTCTCTAGGCACATGTTTCTCAGACAGCAATTTTTCAATCATCTAATTTAAGTCTTTTGTATGTTATCCTTCAAAATCCTACTCCACCAATAAGAAATCTAGCAACATCATAATCATCTTTGGGGCATTCCACTTTTCTACAACTCCTAAGTCATATCTACCATGTGTGTATATTCACTAATTCTTTTCATAATGATGAACTTCTCATGCAACTTACTTTTGTGCATCCACACTCCACATGGAATCCCCAACAATTTCTCGACCACCAGCAAATTGTTAAGCCATCAAACATTTTCTCACTTCATTCACCAAGTCTGAAGCTCTTCAAGTGAAATGAAAGCACATCCACTGTGGAGAACATTCAAGAGCCTGACACATTTGGCCTTATTATGGTCATGCAAGACATACATATTATGACTATAGATATTTATCAAGTACTTCTGTTGTATAATTAAAAATATCTACTACTTTATTTGGTTTAAAGGTTCCCTCTCATATTTGTAAGTTTACAGTGTGGTGACATTGTTATGCAAATCATGGTCAAGAAAAAGTAATTAAAAGATGAGATAGATAGCTGAAAAGTTATCAAGGGTAAACTAGAAGTACTACTATATGATATACATTTCAATTATGCAAAAATAAAGATAGAGAGAGAATGCATTTCCAACTGATGAGTTGTGGTGGCCCCATACAATAATATAATTAAAGCTTCATACAGTATTAATTAAAAAAACAGCAAAATTATGTAGCTAGGTACCTTAATTAACTAACCTAACAGCCGATGATTTGAGTCCAATGGAAAGGTCAAGTATCCCGGTGGAGATGCTAATCATAAAATGCATCCACGTATCCTACCCATCACATGCCTGGCACGTGATTCGGTTCTAATCGTCACATGAGTATCAATCTGCACAAAGGAATGAGCGAACCGACATGGTGGGCCAAACACCAAGCATAGGAAGATGTACAACGCACCTCTTCTTTTTATTACCGCCTGTCTCCACCAACCACAGAGAACTCTTGCAAGAGAATGTTAAACATTTAGAACCTAATGAATAAAGAGAAAAGAATGACAAAGATAACCGAATAGCGTAGTGCTCCTTTCAATGAATGGGTGAAAGGAATAAATTAGAGCATAGAAGGTTAAGAGCAGTTCCAAAGCACATGAAGAATAGAGGACATGTGTGCAATACCATATCCACGAATATATTGCTCTCATGATTTACGAATAGATAAACACAAGATTCATGTGGGTAACCCTGGTGGTGAATAAATGCCTATTGCATATTTAACTTCAAGCCTGCAACATCAGCAATACTGAAGGCATAATGCTGATAGGGAATTAATTTTGGCCCATGTCTGGGCCCACCAGGATATTAACTCAACTGGACTATTGAGGCACAGCAAAATCACAACGTTGTTTCTTGGTACCAGCATTGGGTGTTGGGCTCTGCTGATGCCTTATCTGAGTACTCTCAGAAAGTCTGACCACTGCACCCTGCATAGTATTGAAATTTATTACATTAAAGTTTGAATTGGGGCAAAAATACTGAGAATACACAGTATAAAAACTGGTAGTTGGAACTAATTTCATCTTTTTCTTTGCACACAATCCTTAAATAACGAGAATTGCTAGGTCATCTATTTGTCATTAAGGAGTTTTCCATGCATCATAATACTCCCCTTACCCCAAAAAGAAAAAGAGAAAAAAGGGTTACATAAACAGCAGAACGTATCTAAAAATGTTTGAACTCCATCTAATTAAGGCATCACATCATTAGCTACACGCATCTCTACTAAATCTTATATACCATCTGCTGTCTCCTTTCATCCTCTGCACACCAACTAAGAGCAATCAATCATCCACAAGTATTTCCTCTGAACTCCACCTCCCCATGGTTTCATAGTATAATTTCCTTCTTATCATGCTCAATGCCAGTCTGCCTCAATTAACTTGAATAATAAAAAAGAAAAAGGTCTACCTACTTCAATAGCTAGCCTTGAAAATTGAAAGTACACAACTTTCTGTCAAAAATGAAGAGGAAAAACTTCATTTGATAAAATGAACAAGATTGATTAGATAAAAACTTCATTTGATAAAAAACTTCCTTCGTATTCAGTGAACAAGATTGATTTAGAATTGACTATCATTTGATAAAATTGGAGGCTGCTTCTTTGAAATTGGTTTCCTTTATTCTTGTCTTACTCTTATTTTTTGTCTTGTAGGAAGAAGTCTTCCAAGTGGATTAATAAATGACATGGAAATTTATGTTAATTATATCAATTATTAAATGTGAATATTTGTTAGGTTACAGATCAGATATGATGCAGTAAGAGATTTTTATTTTTTATTTTTCGATCTGGTATTTTTCTTCTCAAGGCCTATATTTCAATCAAGGTTTCTGTCAATCAATAGTTATCAGTCTTTGCTTACATTATAGATAACAATATTTTCACCTAATAATACATATTAGCCACTGAAAGTTTGCGAAATGTCACTACCATCCCAGCCTCCCAGCTGAATCAACTACTTTCTCAAACGTACTTTGCCAAAGTCATACTTCCAAGTTCAAGATTAGATGTTGATTGCAGCCAAGTGACAATAGCTGGTCGAAGACTTCAAACCCTTAAAAGTCGACTTCTGTAAACTGTTGTGTAACGTACAGGAAAAAAGAAAAATAGTAATCATCTCACAATACCAACTAAAGATTTTAGTCATATGTAGGTCAGAAAAAATGCCAACTGACCTGATAACTAAACACCAGACTGGGTAACTCAGTTTACATCGTATATTACTAATCAACATAACATCCAAAAAGCTAGGTTTTATTCTATTATGTTATGTTAAAAGTGCTATTTTCAGAAGAATGACTACTAGACGTTATCGTTTCCAGCAACAACTGCATGTTATGAGGAACCATCCAAACTGAAGTAGCTGGATGTACAACTTCCTGCCACAGTCTGCAATAATAAGAAAGGGGGAAAAAAGAGTAATAATTCTGATCTCTTGACACTTTGCTTATCTAAAATAGCCGGTATAAAAAACTTCTATTCCACCATATAAAGAATTAACTGACACACCTACACGCATGGCAGAACATCTGCAATAGAAATTGCATTGCCCGACCAGCTACAATTTTTAGTAAACCAATATAACTTTGCAACATAAAAATTACAAATTCACGATGTATAAACTCAATTGTCAAGCTTTCTTCTTAACAATGTAATAGCAAGGTTAATTTGCTCATGTCAAAAACAAAGAGAGCAGAGTTCCTGCCATTCCATTACAAGTATGGTTAACAAAGTGTGGAGACCAGTTCATTGAACAGAAATTAACTGAATTCAACTGAATGGTTGTGCCAAAAGGACATTGAGGCTAATATGCATTAGATGCCTGGAGCAGTGGACTAAAATATACATAAATGTTAAATCAAAACCATCGAAAAGAATACCAAAGTCATATTTGCAGCTGTTCTACAAACTCAATCCAACTTATTCCAAGAGTTGATCAAGTAATCACAAACTTAAATACAACTTCACTGACATAATATATTAGCAAGTCAAAAGCTTGAATCTTGTAACTCGAAGCTTTTTTTTTTATTACTCCATGTTAACATCACATACTTGGGTAAAAAAAGGGAAAGGACCAAAACACAGCAAAAAGAGTGAAAGACATCATTAAAAAGGATTGCAACTTTTTTGATATTTACTAAATATCAAAATTGATAAGGAAGTACGTGAAAGAAAAGGATTACCACTCGCGATATTTGGAAGGCAGTTCTCACATGTTGATATTTGCATTGGAGGCTTCTTACAAATTCATCAACCCCACCTGAATATTGCTCATTAATTATTTTAGTCACATTGAACCAAGCAGAAAAGTTAATATTGTAAATTCTGAATGGAAAAATTCTACTAAATAGTCTGCAACTTACAGGAAGAGTATCTTTAAGAATTTTAATTAGGAGAATTATTTGATCAAGAAGTTACTAGTAACAATTAATATTACAATCCTCCAGTCACTGAATAGGAGAAATTAGCCATCAGAAAGCTTAATTCAATCATTTTTATCAAAGACCAATGCAAGTAATGCAAGGGTCAAAGTCTCTTTTCTGGCTAATTATCAGAATTTAGATACCTCAAGTTGTGTCATCCCAATTCAGCTATCAGCGATGACATAATTCACACGACCCATAAACCACCAGTATTGATGCTAGCTATAAAGAAAAGCATATCCAGTGGTTTTCTTAAAGGAGCATGAAACTAATGGCTGAAAAGGTACAAAAACTAAAACACTATATAGGTTAAAGTGGAAAATAGCATCTGATATAAAGCTGTACGTACTTCAAAAAAAAAAAAACTAAATAGAAGAAAAAAGAAACAGAATCAAGTAAAGAAGCAACATTCTAAACAAAATTGCACATTCAAAGGAGAATGACATTGGTAACCATAATCCTAAATATGAACTTATTAGTTGTTAATGCTGATTAGAGTGTAGGGCTCTTTCAGAATCTTATCACAATGCACAAGGAGAAACAAGATAATCCAGTTGCTAAATAGAACAATTAATTACTAGCATGATGACGGAAATAAACTCAATGAAGTACTTTGACAGCATCACTTGTGCTTCAACTCGTGCAAACACTTGTGCTTCAACTCGTGCAAATATTTCACTTGTGCTTCAACTCGTGCAAATATGTGACACTCTATTAACAGCCAACTATGAACTAATTCTTTTCAATCATCAAACAATCATGTTTCTTGCAATTCAACCTTTATATAAACAGTCCTTTTTTATTCATTTGATGTAGGAAAATCAGATGCCATTATAACTAGTACAGCAGGTAAAAAATAAGCTCACATAGGATTTAGGAAATAAAAGTACCAGTTGGTCATCACATATTGGCTTATTTGTAATATCAGATGGAAAGTCACCAGTGTTTGAAGTACAGAGAAATATGACAATGACCATTAGCACAGATCTATGAAGCGTGCTTTAAAGGCCTCCAACTTTGGCCCTGGAAAATGGACAAAAGGTATTAAATATGTCCAAAAAAATTGAAACACTTGAAGTTGGAGAAGAAAGTACCCAAATTCTAAATAAGAGAAGCAAAAGTATCAAGAAAATGTTCAATTTGCCCTCCTACAACAGCATACTACAAGAAAGCATTAGGTAATAGTGCTAATATTACTGCCAACTGGACAACAATAATCGAAACAAATAAACCATTTAGGTAAAAAAGCATTAGGTAAACTTCAATTCTTTAAAAATATATGATACATCATAATTTCCCAAGACATGTTGCTGCTTCCACAGCAAATACAGAAAATGAGCACTTGAGAAGCAGCTAAAAAATTGTTCCCAGCTTACAATGGAACAAAACAATGTTAAAAAAATAAAGCACTTACTGGCATATAAGAATATCCAGCAATGACCTATAAATGGCTCCTGCTTAATCTGAAGGGCTTTTAGAATACACTAAGTTCTTTAGCTCCAGTAAATGTTCATCATTGGAAATGTTTAGCTCAAGCCGCAGATTTGTCATCAGCACTTCCTGTTCCCAACTAATGGGTCCAGAAGCATACAATGCCATCATAGTGGAACGGTAGGCATGCAGCTCTAGCAAATGAGTTTCTTCTTTCAACTCCTGTTCCATAGAGATAGAAGGTTCTCTTCCTAACTCACAGGAAGTTTCATCTTCATCACCAAAGTTACTACAAAAGTTTTGACCATGATCGGGTAGAGGATAATGTGCTGATCTGCAGGGACTAGTGCTAACACTACAACTACCAACAGAAGATGAGGTGCTCTCAGCATCAATAGGTAGCGAACTTGCTGAAAGACGATAGTCATAATCAACATTTGTTCTGCTGCCAGTTTTTCTTCTGTCTAAAGACGAATGCACCTTTTCTTTACCCAATGATGTTGTTGGTGAAACAAACACATTTACCATTTCCAGCAAATGTGATGAGCAATTTGCAACCATTTGGTACCGCGTTCCCTCTGTCTCAATTTCTCGCAGCTTTTTGCATACTTCATTAGATGCTTTAACAGGACGTGATAAAACAACTGACTTTCTCTTCCTGACTCTAGATAAATTCCCAGAGGTTCCTTCAAGAACATTATTGGTCATGGATGGAATTTGACTGTCCCGTACACAACAGTTCACTAATTCATGGCATTTCCATCCTTCCCCAGTACGCTTGATAGAATCCTAGCAAATGGAAATTTAATCAGCAAAATTGAAAAGATAATCTTCAATTGCCATATTTAGAAAAGTAGTTTCAGATATAGATAGTACTACTGAGACGAAGTACAACAAAAGCAAGAACTACTGCTAGAGAAGAGCTACTAGACCACGCATCATGGATAAGGAAAAATCTCTACCGAGGAAAAACATAGCCAAAAGATATTAATAAAGCTTGATATTAAAACAATACATGCAAAGAGAGGTGGATGAAGAAGATATATGATAATAGGAAAGTACCTTCCGAATCACAACCCATTTGTCGTCCTGCCATAGTTGCCGCAATCTGAGGTTCAAAAAGTGAGTTCTGAAAACTCTAGAGTACCCAAGAAGCCTAACAAAACAGTAATGCCTATCGACCACACTCGACACTTCTGCAAGCTTCCACGATCCGTTATCAAAGGCCTCAAGAATGTCACCAGAAACCCAATGAATTGGGCCTTTCATTGGAGGAGGACAAGGTCTAATGTCCTTTCTAGACACTCTTTCTACGTCTGCCCCACTTTGCAGATAATGTTGATCGTATCTAACAAAATACGTATGCCCATTACCCGACACTATCTCGGCAGTCCTCCAGGAGCCTGACAGCACGTCGGTCTTGTTCAATACTTCTATCTTGCTCCCTTTCTTAAATTTCATGATGAAAATTGGAGTTTTGAAAACCTAGTTTGGGCAACATAGTAGAAAAGATAAGTTATAAGCAGGTATGTATAAAAATGGAATCCACAATATAGTGATTCAACTTAGATATCAATACTTACATAAGGAAAGAAACAGTACATCTAGAGTGCACTCATCAATTGTAATCCATACATATGAAAAAAAAAAAAAACAAAACAAAACAAAACCTAGGAACTCCAAGCAACTATAAGTTCAGGTCGATCAATGAAAATCCGATTAAACAAATAGTTGATTGCCCAACAAACATTCATGACATCGCAGGGTGTACGAAATTAAAAGTAGCTAATAGAATACTCCAGATCTTTTTAAACTGGATAACTAGATCACCCATTATACACGAATCAAACCTAAACTGCAACAAGTAAATAACACTGGGAAACTCATATAAAGAACACTTGCATTTGGGAAAGAAAGTAGTTGCAATGTCGCTTACATTTGAACAACGAAAAGAATCACATCAATCAAAGACAAATCCGATCGAACACATCGAGGAAAAGGTCGAATAAAATCGTAAAAAATAGGGTTAATTGCATACAGACACTAACTAAAATCTTAAACTGAAAACCTCCACAGAGTTCCTTCGACCACCCAAGTTGCCTGAATTACAGTAAAATCGCCAAGTATCACCAAATACCACGTCAAAATAAACAGAACAAAAAAAATTATATGCTAGTTTATTTTTTAATTAAGTTTTTTGTGAAATTTCGATTGTGTATATTAATCAAAACAGCACAGGGTAAAAGAAAAAAAACTGAAGAATCGTAGAAATTGATGACTTAAAAAATAAAGAAATAAATAAACCATCGGATTCTCAGCATTATTGGACATTATAGAGATAATTACCTACTATTAATCGCTCAAATAAGTAGTGAAAAAAAGGGAGGAGAATATGCGCCCAAAAAAAAAAAAAAAATGCTAACCTTCTAGTGGAGAACGATGCAAAATTTACGATCTTAAGAAGAAGAGCACCGATTAATCCTCTCTCTTTTTTCCGTCGCGACCTTTTCAATCTCTCTCCTCGGATTCTTTGCTGTTTTTTTTCTTTTTTTGGGTGGCTTCGGCCAAGTAATAATTTGTAGAAAATATTAATTGGGAAATTGTCGAAAGTAATTAAAATTCGGATTAGTATCTTATGTCCGATCTTTTGCGTGATGACAAAGTCCGCAAACGGGGTGTCGGTTGATATCAGCCGTTGGATCGGAAGCATATCTGCTAACAGCTCGAGAGATGGTCGTCCAACCTACGATTCGGATCAAAGTTAAAGGATATGAAACGGACGGCTCATGATCTGTTTCAAAGGGTGGATTGCGAAGAGAGTTAAACGCCCCCATTTTAGGGCTCGCTAATTTTGCAGCGTAACGTTTGTATATCACGATTATCACGTTGACATGTGGGGCCTACACTTGGAGGGCCCACGTGTCAGTCTCATAAGCGCGACATGTAAGCGTTACACCAATGACATCCTGGTCCGGGGTGACGGTTGCCTAATTAAGGATTACATTCCGGAGAAATTATTGCATGCACCTGGTGCTTTGTGCACCTAAATTCCTTCAAAATATCTCAAAGTTAAAATTACCATTTAAGTCTAAATTTTATGGCATTTGTATTTAACCAATTTTACTAATTGAATAATTTTTATGACATTTGTGAAGTCTTTATTTTTAAAATTAAAATTTTTTATTTTGTTTCAGAGAAAGATATAGTAAGCTACCAATTTTTTGGAACAATATTTTCTTTCTTATTATTAATACTCGAACTACTTATCTCTAAATAACAAAAATCTTAAATTTATAGTTTCTTACACGTAGGCCTTCTCTAGATATCATAGATTAATATAACAATCGAATTAGATTTTGATTGTCGAATATAATGAGTATAAATTAAATATTAAATATAAATAAATATCGAGTGCTGCTATGCAGGACATATTGAATACACACGGTGCAGACAAAGATTGCGCTTAACTTGGTGGTCACGTTTGGCTCGTTGGGAATGACTTGTTTAGGCAGGTTTGAAGATGTCAGGTAGAGTTTCGTGGGCTGCTTCTTTTGCTTGTGGTGCAGGAAATGTTGAATAATATATTGTTTAATTAAGCTAACAAATTAACCTTCCTTCCCGTAGTTTATTTTGGATAATGCCGAAGTGAAGATAGAATCCCCACCCCCCGAAAAACAACCAAGAGAAAAAAAGTGTCGCGTGATTATATTAATGACTCTTCTTTATACAATTAAGTGAACCTTGAAACAAATGAAAAAAATCGTGTCAGCTGCTTGAGTCCACGCATGGCGCGCAGCTGGATCGAAGAGCTGCTCTTCGGGTCAAACATAGTATCCAAGAATGTTAATTGACTCCGGGAGTATGCGGGGGGCCGTGGAAGCACGCGACGAGTTCAAGATGGAATATTGCTTGGAGTACTCTAATGACTCGTGGGCTCTGTTCCAATCCGAGCTCGGCAAATTAGAAGTGACCAGCTCTGACCCGAGAATATATATCAAGTCTAGCTGAAAGAGGTTGTCCTTGCTCCACAAAGAAGACTCCTGAAGCATGGCAACATGAGCTCTGCTCTAGCTGGTCTCTGAAAATTTTGCAGCCTAAAAGTCCAGGTAGGTAATAATGATCCCCTAATTGTTTTCTCTTCTCAAATTTAGCTTTGATAGTAGAAAGATGATAGAATGATCCTTATTTTTCCCTTGTGGCCCGAAGACGGTAACATCAGAAAAGAAGAATTGATAGAATGCCGGATCGGATTGGGCTTGATTAATGAGAGTGAGTTTGAAGACATAAACTTAGACGCAGCATGCTTGTTAGAGACTTGGATAGTAGATTTATATCCTGTGCATAGTCCTTGCGAAAGAGTGGTTAAATTGCACGACTTGATGCGCTAAGAGACCTGTAGCATTGTGGATAGCTATATAATGGAAGAGATGAAGGCAATAAG
Source organism: Puya raimondii (assembly GCA_016920855.1). Classification (NCBI taxonomy): domain Eukaryota; kingdom Viridiplantae; phylum Streptophyta; class Magnoliopsida; order Poales; family Bromeliaceae; genus Puya; species Puya raimondii. The sequence goes on along the minus strand of JABWPP010000050.1, from coordinate 195,146,259 downwards.
TAGAAGGTGCGAGCCGGCGCTCAGCTATATAATGAAGTTCCCGTTGAGATGGAAAAATGGAGAGACTCACAGAGAGTATCTTTACTGCATATATAGGAGAATTCAACTACCCCATAACCACATGAATTGTCCAAACCTCAAAACAGATTTCTTCACCAGATTCCGGAAGGTTTCTTTCAGAATATGAGTGCATTGACTTACTTGGATATCATATATATACTGGCACGTGGGAACTACGTACCAGATGATGTAGGCTTACTTCCACAAAATCCTTACCCTCGGAAATAGCAAAGCTCGGGTTCTTACTTCTAGATCACACACAGTTGCTACACACAATGCCCGGAGAGGTGATGACAAAGCTAAAAATGTTAAGTGTGTTGAACTTACAATGATAGCACGTTATTACGTCAGCTGGGAGGATGGTTATAATAATGGAGCAGTTATTGGAGATTTGGAGACTCTACGAGGTGGCTTGAAAGCTCTTAGTTGGACAGTTAGAGCACTCTCAGTTCTTCAACGCCTTTCCAAGTTCATCCACGTCCGTTCATGGAGGCTTTGGATTTTAGGAGCAAACTTGCCAAAAGGAAGGTCTTAAATGTCTCTCTCTCTTCATACCTCCTTGAAAGGGGCCTTGAGGAGTTGATGATTGAGTGCTGTGACAATTTAGAAGTATTTATTATCGAGGGAAACTGGTCTCTTCCATAATTGCAAACGCTTGAACTAAGTAGCCTTAAGCAGTTAAAGGAGATAGTTTGGAGCTAGCCAAGCCATCAGAGTTCCTAGCTACTAAACCTTTGCAATCTGAGAATTGCAGCTCCCTTGCCTTGAGTATCTAGATTTTTTATGAACTGCCATGGATTGAAGCAAGTAGTTGATGATGAGAAGGATCGTAATGGGGAAGAAGCAACAAGTGTACGTTCTCGGTTTTTTGTAACCTTCGAATTAAAGCTGGTCTTGTATATATGAACTACCAAGGTTGAAGAGTATCTGCAGTCGTGCATACACTTTCCACTCTTTGGAATTTGTTAGAGTGCATGATGGGATGCCCAGAGCTGAAGAAACTTCCATTTCAATTGATCGTCTATGATTCCGAAGAAGCTACATGAGATTCGAGGGGAGGAGAATTGGCAGAATGGTCTTCAGTACTGGGAGGATGATAACACCGAGTGTTCTCTCCTTCCTTAATTATCTCAACATGCGCCTATTTGACTAATGGATATATTAACTCCTAAATAGCAGTAAAAATTTTCTTGTTTTCTTCAATGGTGTTTTGCCATCAAGAAACAAAAAGGAGAGTGGTAATATTTTCTTGCTTGTCTTTATTTATATAAATCTGCAAATTGGATGAACAAAGCGCAAATGATCTTACCGACCATTCCTAGCGCAAGTGGCAAAGGACTTAGCGGTTGATACCCGAGGTCCCGAGTTTGAATCCTAGTTGATTCACATTTCTAGCTAAATTTATAGCTAATAATAAATTAATTGGTCATTCAAATCGCTTTCCGGTTTCACATACAAAAATTGCATGTTTTCCTTTTCCCTTCCTTATGTTTGTCTTCTGTACATACTACATTCGTTTGATAGCATTATAATTTGATATGTTTGTAGTTTATCATTAACTGATTGCTAGTTTGCAACATCAATACATTCTACACTTGGCCTCCCTGCAGCGGGTGCCCGCGTCCAGTGTGGGTTCACGTTTTGGTTCACAGCATCTCTTTCTTCCGCAATTATAGTCTGAACCAGGCCCACCATGGACCGATCTCCTAATACTGAAGACTCAAAATCTTAAACTGAAAATTAAGAAAAATGCAAATCCTTATTTGGGATACTCCGGATAGGAATCCCAACAAACAAATCCGATTATAGTTGGTCCCAACCTTAAAGGAAATGTGAGATAGGCATAATTTTTTCAGAACCAATTTCTCATATAACTAAAAATAGTTTTTTAAAGAAGGAAGTAGCACGCTACTTCTTTCTAAAAAAAAAAAAAAAAAAAAAAAAAACTGTTGAATCTTCAGGCTATTTAATATTTATAGTATAGATTTTTACAACTGTTGATTCTTTATTTAAATTTAATTTTTTTAATATATTTCTCAGAATTATTATTAGGACCCGGTTTTTGGTTGACCCGGTGCGCCATGCTCAGCCAATAAATTTCTTCCCATAAGCGCAAAGCGCTTTTTCCGTACGTGTGGCATTTCGGGGTGCACGCGCGCACGCTCCTCCTGTGCGACGGAGAGCCAGCCGCCTATAAACTCTCACGGGGTTTGGGATCTAGAAGCTGCTATTGTGCGCCATTGCCGAAAACAATTAGAAAGCGCAAATAGAGCGGCGGCGACCGAGAGAAGGAAACGGCAACGATGTGGAGGAGGGTGAGTACTCAGCTTCGACCACTCCTCCCATGGCGATCTCGCCTCAACGCGGGGGCCTCCTCCATGTCCTCCGCGCCCCGCTCCTCGCCGTTGCAGAGGACGGCTCCGCTCTTCTTCTCCACTCTCGGTACTCTCCCCTCCCCATGATCTCCTCGCCCTTCTTAGGGTTTCGATTCGGATTTAGGGTTCCGATTACGTCAATTCGTTTTACAGATAGTGCGACGGCGAAGAAGAGAGTGGAGGACGTGATGCCGATCGCGACGGGGCTCGAGCGGGAGGAGATCGAGGCCGAGCTCCAGGTACCTGGTTTTCTCCTCCTCTATTTTGCTAAGATCTTTCAATTTAGTATTTGCTGTTATGTTTTGGTTTTGGATAAGTTGGTTTTGGGGGGTGATAATAATGTTGCTATCATCTTTTATTGTATGGATTTAGGGGAGGAAGCGGTTTGATATGGACGCTCCGGTCGGCCCATTCGGCTCGAAGGTTAGCACGCGCTACTAATATGTTTCTGTTTCTGCTGTTGATTTTGAAAGTTGTTTATCCTTGGGATTTGAAATGTGTTGGTTTTATTTGGATCAGTAGCCATTTAGAGTATCTAAATTTGCTATATGTTTGGATATGGATCGTTTGTACTTGTACTTTTTTATTGCTCATCATGTATTGAGGTATTTGCATGACCGTAGAGAAGATGCTTCTTTTCACTTAAAATTGCTTGTTTTGTTCGCTGTCGTCATTTCCTTCAACTAGATTAGATAGGAACATTGTTGGTTTCCCTGCCGGGTAATGGATTAGAGCAGATCGTGATTTTATACTGTGGTGTTTCCCTTTTGTCCGAATATCTGCAATGTACGTAATTTCATTTCGATATTTGTACGAAGAGAGGGCCTTACTCATTTTAAATGAATTAGAGGGTTATCATCTAGAAATATGAGAGCATTGCTCTTCTTTTCTCCCCTTTAATGAAAAAAAAAAAATTAAGTCGTGACGATGAAACGTCCATTTCAAATTGAGTTTAAAGACTTTTAAAAAGATTTTCTCTATGTTCGAGATTTGTTCTGTTGGCATTTCGATAAATATCAAGCTTGAATATAGGCAAATATCTCTGCTCATTTTGACAAACCAAATGAGAAGAAACTAATCAATTGGGAATCAAGCATGATCATGGGAATGTTATCTTCTTTTCCTATGGATGGTTCATGTGAATAAGATCAGGTACATAAGCTGATTTTTCCGCGTGTGTGTGTGTGTTTTTTTTTCCGGGCAAGTACTGATTCTATCTCTTTATAAAGGTGTATCTGAAAGTTAGCTTGAACGCTATGCTTGGTGTGTGTTATCCATGTGGAGTTTATACTTCACGCTGAGTGTTCAATACTGTTCTTTCAGAATCGAAATATCTGGCAAGGTTAAAATGGTGCTGTTAAATGCCCTTCAGCTCATAATACTTTTATTGCTTACGCTATTTGGCATTGTTAGCTGATTTTGCAAATTATGTGTTTGGTGACGTGTCAAGTGTCAACCTCTTGGATGATCTGTCCTTTTGTGGTACTGTGTGATGAAAATTTTGGTTTAGGCACTCTGAAAGTTTTGTATCTAGGTTTGATTTTTGAATATTGGTTGTTAACGCAGCCTGGCTACTTCATCCAAGCTTTGTTTTTTTTAATTTCTTTTTTGTTTTGTTTTGTTTTTTTTGGATATGAACTTGTCTTTCTAGCTTCAGTGCAGATCCTTTTCTGAAGAATGGAACTTGAAGCTTTGCTGAACATTCTAGATTGAGGCATCTTATTCATATTCAAATCATCCATCAATTTTAATAATAACTGAAACAGATGATAACAATTGCTACACCTGCTATTTGTTTTGTGGTCAACTTTCTTATTTGAGCCTTCTACTTGAGTCATCATGCTACTTTTGGAACATAAACTATCCCTTATGTGAAGTTGAGTATCCTCATGCACTTGCAAATTATTGTCTATTGCTCTTGTACTCTATTTAATGACATATTTGGTCTTCTGATGAATGTGGTATTCATCTTTCCTTTCGATTATCGAGGTTTGTATGTCATTGTTTGCATATAGCTTAGCTCATTTTGCGGTTTCTTTTAGCTGCTGAACTTTCCTTAAGGCCTATCTTATAGCTCTTTTTATATATTCTTTCTGTGAAGCTATAGGTTTCTGTATTGACAACTATCAGTAATGTATATCTGGATCTGTCTGCTAAGATATGGATATGCCAATTGCACATTAAAATAAGAGTAGTACAAACTCATTGTTCACTTAACACCCACTCATATAAATTATCATTTGCTAATTTGCATGGTTAACTTATATTGCAAATCCCTTATTTGCAGCATACTGTTTTTGATTTTGCAGATATTGAACCTTTTATGTTAACATGGAAGCTTCTTCTTATTTGTAGGACGCACCTGCTGTCATTCAGTCCTACTACGATAAAAGGATAGTTGGTTGCCCCGGTGGTGACGGCGGTAGGTGCAATAGCTATGTTGTATTACTGTACTGCTTATAACTTTCACATAGTTCCTTCTTGTCTCCTAATCTCACCAACGTCACCTTTGACTAATCTTTGACTAAACGAAAGCATAATAGATGGTGAAAATAAAATGGTTTTATCTACTTTGATTAGACAGGTTTACTTGAGTTCGGTAGACATTGTTTCTAAACTTTTTTCGTTTAAGTGCAGAGGATGAACACGATGTTGTATGGTTTTGGCTGGAGAAAGGAAAGCCACATGAATGCCCCGTGTGCTCACAGTATTTTGTGGTAAGCAATTGTGATAATCTGAATCCTTCATGCAGGAATATTTGATACAAAATTAAATGGTGAAATCAGACACTATTCTGTCCAGTAATTTCTGATTTACCAAGCAAGATTTCTCTGCATTTCTACAGCTTGAGGTGATAGGTGCAGGTGGGCCTCCTGATGGCCACGGTGAAGATGACGATCATCATCATCATTAAGATTTGGAAATTTATGCAAATAAGTACATGAATGGTGAGAGGGTCGCTCCCTCGGATACTCTCTAGCTTCGGATTACTTGCCTGCTCCATCTGATGAATTTTGTTATCTGAGTGGATGGTGTTTTTGTTTCTTGCTTACATGCCATAAGGCACCTCTTTAATTTTGGGTTCTTCTAACTGTTTGAATGAATATCGGTTAATAATTCGTAACCTCAGTAAACACTGTATTCTTTTACTTTCAAATCATAATGAGGTAGGTTCGTGTGGTGTTGTGATTAAATGACAGTTATTTGACGCGTGAATCAGCTTGCGCTCGCCTCAGTCTGACTCATAACAAATTTAGACCTAATGCTCGCCTGGATCGGTTTCTGGCCCGTTACATCTAAAGAGGAGGCGGGGGAGAGAGAGAGAGAGAGGCATTGCCAGAGGCCCAGCCCTGACGTTGGGCTTGTGTGGATGGGCTCATTTTGCTTGTTCTTAACCAAGCATGTAGATGTAGATGAATACAATATTGCTGGATCACTGTCTTAATGGCATGATTATTGAGTGAAATTTAATTCATTGTATATTACGAGTAAAATTTTGAAAAACTTGTTACCTGTTTGAAAAATCTATTGCTTATTCTCGAAATAAAAATCGAATTTAAGTTACAATGTCCTTTTAGGAAGAGTAGGTCTCCATTGGGCTAATCAGCAGCGTCGATGAGCGCAGCAGCTACGTGTGATTCGTCGGAGGGAAGCAAATGTGCTCATCCCGTTGTTACCTCGCTACTCGACCTCTGTCGTCCCTTCTTCACCCTGCAAAACTCACCCCTCATCCTCACCCCTTTCCCTCTCTCTCTCTCTCGATCGCCGCATCCTGGGAAGTGCGGCCCACCAACTACTTGGAATCCATGGCATTGGCGGTTGGTTGGCATCGTACCAGAGCTCCGAGCACCTTACCGTCGGGCCAGGTTTCTTCGATATATCAACAAATTTATATATATATATAAATATAATAAATATATAAATTGAGTTAGATCAAATGTGTACAATATATAAATAACTAAGACCTGCTGTTGCAAGCTTCACAGCTAATTACGTACTATTCTCCAACTGCTTCCCAGCACATTACGCGACGTTCTTAGTTCTTACAGCACGTCACATAGAGATTAAAGACGAGCTGAATAACTTTGTTTTCCCCCCTTTCTTTAGAAAGGTGATAGTTTGTTTCAGCTGATTACATCACAACTCCTTCAATAAGCTACTCGATCATATGGAAAGGAGACGCCTTATTATAGGACCGTAACTCCATTTCTTTTTCTTTCTTTTTTTTTCGTCCCGATTTTTGATTCATGGTGGGTGATGTGCAACGGCGAACACAAGGTTAAAGTAGCCCCGCGTAAGGAGGATCCGAACAAATTGAGAAGTGGTCCTTATTTTAATTTGGTGGGGTCTTTGGGTTGAAAGAGGATCATTTCAATGTTTCCACAAAGATCTCTAATAGTAAATCAAGTTTTCACCACACTAACATACAATTGGGATGGCTGGAGCCAGAAGAAACCGTCAGCAGTGTTGGAGTCAATGAAATCTATATTTTTTTTTTAGAAAAAGATAGCACGCTATCTGCTTTATTCATTAAGAAAATAAATTTAGCTACAAAGAACGAGACAGTTAGGACCTCAGAACGATCATGAAACAAAAGAAAAAGAAATTAAAAGAAGAACAAAAAAGAAGTGGAAACAAGTGTCAAGGAAATCTAATTGGTCAAATTACCCGTAGTCAAGAGACGATTTGTGATGGACAATAATTTTCCCAAAAGTATATTTAAAAAAATAATAATAATTAGATCTCTTCCTAGTTCTATGGGATAACCAACCATTATGCTCTTATTTTGTCGCTTCCGTGAATGACATTGTTGCTATTTTCTGACTATTATTTCCATGTGCTTCCATCTCAATGGCTACTTTTTCTGATTTCATACTATTTATATATATTCAAGTGTTGTGAAAGTGATGGTATGATAATGATGTTTGATTCTTTTTATATTTTTTTCCCATCTAATCCATTTATTTTCGTTGAGAGGATTCTTCTTCTTGTCAGTCAAAATTGCATAAAATATTTGTTTTGAACGAAACCGAAGGAGCAAATTTAGAATTGTCTTCTTATCCTTAGATTTACTGGGTCTTTTCTCAACCTCGAGCTGATTCAATTTGCTCCAAATTAACATCCACTTATCTAATATGTTATGATTATGATCGGCAGATGATTTTGTCATCTAAGCTGCATAAACTAATTTTGTTGTGGGAATTCACCGAAACATATATGTTTTATCCGTTTGATGCAGTTGCTGCAGTCAAAGAATTTCTCTAGCTATGTACCCTCTCGCACTATTTTCTGCACCCTTCAAATATTTGATTCCCTCTCCTCGTTTTGATATTAAGTTGTCTTCTATCATGCACAGGTAGATACGGGCTATGAAGACGTGCTGTTACACATGTTAGTATGATCTACCTTCCATATATATGATCAGCTAGAGATCTTTCCAAAAAATTAAAAATGATATGCCAAATAGATGGCATTGGATATGTATTCATACATAAATATTCATACATATCTCATCAGAAAGAAAAGTTTATATGTATATTCGTAAAATATGTGCATATACCTACATGTTAATATACAAAGCTAAAGCTATAGTATATACATATTATTATAGATATGAAAACAGAGTACAAAACAGTCACATAGAGACTAATGCCCTAAGTGCCATATCTGATAAACAGTACAAGCGTGCGTAGACTATTAAAGTATTAGTGCATGGTAGGTGGCTGTGACGTGATATTAGGCATAGAAAATTTCCCGGTCAAACTTGCTGTTCTCCAGCATTACCGTCCGTGAGATTTTTTTCACTGTCTAGAAGCAAAAGACCTTAGAGAGGTTGGGGAATATATTCCATTTCCTGTCATTTTCTAGAGCCCATGCTAGGTCCTTAAGAACAGCTCCAAGCTTTTATATATCTTAATTAGCTGAAAGATAAAATAACCATCCTCAGCGGTGGGCGTGTCAAAATCTTGCTATCTCTTGAATTTCTTACGTCTATCAATCACACAGGCTGAGAAGGGTATAGGAGGAGCACTTATATAATTATTGCATCCCACTATCTTGCATCCCGCTATCTTCCCCCATCCTCTTTGCAGATGAGGAACAAAAAAGTGAGGATACTCGCAATATCAGCAATAATCTTTCTCCTCTTCGTGACTCTAATTCTTTTCCTTAGTACTCCTGGTTCAAAAGGCTTCTTTCTTGTCGGCAGTTGCGACGCCACGTTTATCTTTGTGATCCTTATCTGGGCCTTTGTGCAAGACTTTTTGGTGCCCAGAGAATTCATAAGCTCCAGGAAAGTAAATATCATCACCTGGATAACTGTAGTCCCCCTCCTTGCAGTGGTTGTTCTGTTATGCGTTCGTGTTAAACCCTCCATTATCTTCTACGTCACTTCTTCTTTAGATGTTGCCGCCTTTTTCCTCTATGGCCTCACGGCAGCTATCCCAAGAATTATGGCATGGCACAGGAGAGATGCAGAGCTGGATTTAGAGGAAGAAAGACACCTTGGATATAGCTTTCTCGGTGAGGTGGTGGGCTTGCCCAAACGAATTCCCTACAGAGAGCTCAAGGAAGCAACTAGAAACTTCCAAACTCCTATAGGGAGAGGTGGGTCCGGTTCGGTGTTCAAGGGGATCCTCGGCGACGGCTTGCCCGTTGCTGTGAAACGGATCGAGGGAGAATTACGTGGCGAGAGAGAGTTCTGGTCAGAAATCACAGCCATCTTGAGCGTACAACATATTAGCCTTGTGCGCGTTGTTGGATACTGCATTATTCCAAGAAGCTATCGCTTCCTCGTGTACGAGTACTTTGAGAATGGCTCCTTGGAGAATTGGATCTTTCCAAAGGCGGGAAGAGAAAACAATTGCCTGAATTGGGCATTGAGATACCAAGTAGCTATAGATGTTGCAAAGGCCTTAGCTTACCTCCACCATCAGTGCCGACAGAGGATCTTGCACCTCGACGTGAAGCCAGAGAACATCCTTGTAGATGAGAATTTCCGAGCACATGTTACTGACTTCGGCATATCGAGACTATTGGGTGTTGATGAAACGAGTGTAATTACAACCGTCAGAGGCACGAGAGGCTACTTAGCTCCCGAGTGGTTCTTAGGAGGAGGCATATGCGAGAAATCCGACATTTATAGCTACGGAATGGTGCTATTTGAGCTCATGAGTGGGAGAAGGAACATAAATTTTATCGACGAAGGAGGCCACATTTCGCAGAGGAGATGGTCGTATTTCCCCAAGAACGCGAGTGAGAAAATGAAGGGAGGGAATTTGATGGAGTTGGTGGATCAGAGGTTGATCAGAAGTGGAGATGTTAAAGAGGAGGAGGTGAAGACTTTGGTTTACGTGGCCTTTTGGTGCATACAAGATAGACCCGAGCTTAGGCCGAGTATGGAGATGGTAGCTAACATGCTACAAGGTTACGTAGCAGTGGGCATGCCCCCGGACACTAAGATATTCCTAGCAGAATCCCCCTCGCCGACTTACTTGGAGCTTAGCTCTGGTTCAACTATGACTCGTAGTACTACTTCGGATGGAACTGAACGACCTCCTATATCGATGTCCTCATTTTCTGCATCTAATCAGTTCGGTAGGTAGTGTTTTTATTTTGATATGGTGATGATAGAGTAATCTGCACTATGGTTGTTTCCAGCTCTTCTGGTTGTCCAACTTGATCTTATTAACTTTTGCTCTTCTGTATATGTATATTTTATATATGTCAGTCCTGATTTTGACTGGTTAATTAAGGATTCCTTCCGTGACAATTCTGCTTGTTTGCTATTCTGACAAATCTGTTTCTCGTGGGATTCCTAAAGATTATAAATAATTGTATGAAAAAAAAGGGGGTTTAATTGGACGTTAGGACTGTGATGCTGAAAATTCAAGACCCTGAATAGTAGAAATGTTTGTCTTGTACTGCTGAATGATCGTCATTCTAGCGTATGCTTTTGTGCTAACTAATCTAATCTCCTCTTACAAACTAGCTTTCTAGATCTCCTTTTTTGTGGGAAAAGAGATCTCAATTGTTTTCTTGTCCTATTATCCATCTAGATTTTCTTACATTAACTTTTCCTCCCTTTTCACCTTACTTATTCATATTCTAAAGTGAGCATTAATACTAAAGCGGATTATGTGCTCGTCCTGATCGAACGGTTGTTATCAGTCACACCCTAATTACTCCAATGATGAAGGTGTTTAGAAGAACTTCGTTAGGCTTTGTTTTTGTGTATTAGGACTAGCATATTGGTGTTACTAACTGAGGCTTATAAGTAATCTGTTCATCTCTGGCCTTCACAATGTCAGAGTTTTGGAATGCAGAAAGGTTCTTGTGCACATGAAATTCCTGCTTTAAGAGGCCCTCATGGATGGCACACCCACTTGCCTGCTCCTCCTGTCTCTACTTTAACAACATGCCCACTACTCTCTGTCACTCAATGTTTCCGTTTTTATTTTTTTTTTCTGAATAAGTACATGTAGTTCTTTGGTTAGAAAACTATCATCTTCGACGAAAGATCTGCAGGTTAAACTGAAAAAAAAAGCATTGCATGATAAGTTCTAGGCTATGGATAGAAGAGATGATAAAAGAACATTAACAACGAGAGTAATCAATCATCTGGTTAGCACCATTGCTGTGTATTCTTACTACTATGCTGTGGTGACTAAATAAATAAATTTTGCCTTTGATTAATGTTGCTACTAAAGAACGATCGAAAACTGGGCTTAACCAACGATGTCAACAAGCCTTATTTCTTCGTTATCTTTTAGTAATTTTTTTATTATCCTTCAACATCACCCCTGCATAATTAAAAGATTTTTATTATCCTTCAACATCACCCCTGCATAATTAAAAGAGCATGCGTATAGCGCAGTTGACCTAAACAACTGAAATAAATATTTCAGAGAATTAACAATTATAAATTGGCCCCTAGCGAGACTGACTGAAAGAGCCGTCTGCAACGGACTCGTACGTGGAATTGGCCCCAACGACAATACGAAGATTGCTATCATTCAGTATGCAGACGACACTTTCTTCTTTTGCGAGGCGAAGAGTAGACAGGTAAGGAATCTCCGTTTCATATGGCACATCTTTGAATGAGCGTCTGGACTGAAGATTAACCGAACTAAGTCCGAACTTTTTTATCTGGGGAAGAACGACCAACTAGGCAGTAGGCTGGCAAACCTAGTAGGTTGCAAACTGGGGTCTCTACCAATCCGCTATCTCGGTCTACCTCTTACAACTACTCGGCTGAAAAAAGAGGACTGGCAGCCGATCATAGGTAAAATGGAGAGGCAAATTGAAGGATGGCAAGCTAAACTCTTATCCCAAGGAGGCAGATTGGTACTCGTAAACTCTGTCCTCTCAAACCTCCCACTGTACTACTTCTCGATTTACAAGGCACCCAAGTGGGTTTTACGTCGCCTAGAGGCACGGAGGAGGGCTTTTTTCTGGAGGGGGGGACTATCGACCACGGGCGGCCACTGTCTAGTGCAGTGGAAAATAGTGTGTAGAAGCAAGAAGGAAGACGGTTTAGGAGTCAAAGATCTAGAGACCATGAATTTAGCATTGCTGGCCAAAATGGTGGTGGCGGATCTTATCTGAAAGGAATCACCTGTGGGGCGCACTTGTTAACGAGCATATTACACTCGAATGAGGTTGCTTGCGGAGGGTACGTCATTCAAACCCCACTCTGCTTGGTGGAAAAGCGTCCTAACGACGAGGGAGCTCTTTAAATGTGGTGTGACTTTCTCAATTGGGGACGATCAATCTGTCAACTTTTGGACCGATATCTGGTGTGGAAGCACTCCACTACGTACTCTATATCCAAGTATTTTTGACGAGACCAGAAGCAAGAATTTAAGGGCATGTTTGGTTCACCTATTTTAGACTATGGAATCGGAATGAGATTCATTGATTCCAATAATTATTGTTTGTTTTAAAGGAATCGAATTCTAACTCCCATTCCACTTTGGAATGGGAATGACTAAATCTATTGATGGTCCAATCCGGCCTTGAATACCGGATTGGCCCATTCCCAAGTAAACTACTAAAAATTCTCTTCCACCAACGCCTCCCCTCCTCTCCCTTCATCACTTTCCTCTCTCTTAATCAAAACACCCTCTAAAAAATTCTAAATTTTCATTCCGATAACCATTCCATTAATGAACCAAACGTCTTGGGATGATTCGTCATTCCATTTCTCATTCCAAAGCAATCCAATTCCATTTCCCATTCCTATTCCAATCGCGAACAAACATGCCCTAAGAGTAAAGAATTGCTGGGGAAGGGATGGATGGAAGTGCCGCAAGATTTTGTCAGGGTTCACTCCGAACTCTCAACTTGATAATGACTTAATTTCGGATCTGAAGGAGTCTATTTCTGGGATCTCACTCACCAGCAGACAGGATGATGTAAGATGGCGATGGACAAGTTCTGAAAAATTTACGATCAAATCCCTGTATACTTTCTTACAAGACGGTGGGATTAAAGCCAGCGAAAATGTCCAATTATGGAAGATTAAAATTTCTCTTAAAGTCAAGATTTTTGTTTGGTTAGTGCTGAAGAAAAGGGTGCTCACTGTGGACAATTTATTGAAGAGAGGATGGAGTGGGGACGTAAGTTGTGTTTTCTGTCTAGACGAGGTAGAAACTGTTGACCATCTCTTCTTTGGCTGTCTCGCGACTTCATCTCTGCTTCAGGGACTCCTCCCAAACAAATTCTTCATACGACACTGTTCATCCTCAGATGAATTATGGGTAACCTGTAGCCGCAAAATGGGTGCTCAAGCGGGTAGAGAGTTGGCAACCATAGCTACCACGTGGTGGGTTATTTGGCTAGAGAGGAATAAAAGAATCTTCAAGAACTCAAAACGTGCTTTGAGCGGTGTGTTGACGGATATTCGAGCCCTCAAGGATTCTTGGAATCGTTTCTGTTAGTTTTTTTTTTTTTCTGCTTAGAGGCCTTGGCTGCCTCAAAATGTAGCCGAGTTCATATTCCAATTGAATGAAGCGGTAGCATGCTACTTTCTCTCAAAAAAAAAAAATAATAATTATAAATTGGCATACCGATTGTATCTAGTGCATCTAGCTAAATGGTTAATTGTTAGTATTTGAATTGAGGTTCCAAATTTGAAGCCTAATTAATTTATATTTTTAGCTAAATTTTTTATAAAAAAAAATAAACGAAGCGGATACAATACTACCTTTCACTCTCACAAATTTTAAAAAAAAAAACAATTATAAGCTGGCATGGTAAAATGGAATTTACAATGTCATGTATCATCTTTTTTCTTTTCTTAAAGTTGTACATAGAGGGGAGTTGAAAAAGAGATTTTTTGTGCCAATTCTTTCATCAAAAAAGAAAACTCCCATGTTATTCTCTTCTGCCTATGCTTTCATCCTATTTCAGCTACTTCAAATCTCTCTCCTACAGTTTTGTTACAGCCATTTTATCTTCGCGACAACTTTTAGGTCCTTCTGAATTAATGTTTTAAGAGAAGATAAATGATCAAATATTTGTTTTAGTACTAATAATAGGATAACTGATAACTCTTCAGAAACAAAAACTCTAAGACTTACGAACGTATGATCTTCTGGATCTTCGATATGACAAAAACAATTAGAGCAGTTTACAATTGATTTGGACTCGCCCCAAGCTAGACAGCTAGATCAAACAACAACTGATTTTTAGAGTACCTGCTCTTAGTAGATTTCTATTTGATTTTGCTTCTATAATAAATAATAAATATTATCGATCGTATCAACACAATTGATTAAGGGCTTGACAGTTAGTACTTTTTCTAATTCAATTTATATCTATGAAATGAATAAAGCGAGTGACTTGCTAGCTTTCTCTCTCTCTCTCTCTCTCAGAAAAATAAAAACAAAAAAAACCAAACCTCAACTAAGAGCTACGTATGTCGAAATTTTACAAACTAGTACAGTCAAAGGTTTGGACCACAAAAGAGTCCGAATCTCCCTAGATTGGACCTGGGTTGGCTTAATAATGGGCTAATAATATTTGCTGCAGCGTCGGCCCAAAACATAGTAGCGTTGGTCGAGGGAAAAAAAAAAAAAAAGCGGAAAAAAAAAAAAGAAGCATCGGGCGTGAAGGGACGTGATTTCCTATGGATCTCCCCCATTTGAAGGACCAAATCAACGTTCCCCACGCACACCACCACCAGCAAAAAGATCGTCTCCTTTTGCTGCTCTCGCTCCTCGAATCATCTCCAAGGTTCGTACTCTCCAAATCTAAAGAAAAAAAACCCTCTTCCCATCTCCTCTTTCCCCTTTTTTCCTTCTTAACCTCTCTTTTTTATTATTATTATTATTTTGGCCTTTCCGCTTTTTAATGGCAATTTCTCCTTGCATTATAATCATTTCATTGCTTCTTATTGTTGTATAACAAAATTCGTGAAAAGAAATTAACAATCCGATGCGCTATGCGCGTTGCCCCCTCTTTTTCTAACCTCTTCTTCTTCTTCTTCTTCTTCTTCTCTTCTCTCATTTGTGTTTCCAAATCAGAATTTTCTTTTCCCCCCTTTCCTCACCTGAGCCATTCGGAGGCTCGGGTCTCAGTTTTGCTTGGTTTTTCACAATTCATGATGGAGGGGTTAAGCCGGGCTCTTCCTATGTTGCAGTGAAATCTAAATCTGGTTGGGATCATTGCAAGGGGTGGTGCGGTTTCGAGCGCTGCTCTTCGGATTCTTGCGATGAGCTACGGGAGCAGCTCAATCGGTTCTGGTTTGGTTCTGAATCCCTTTTGATTAGCTTGAATGATGTAAATGTTTGTTGAGAAGCCCATTGGAGTGGTTAATGCAGGTTCTAGAACAGGCACGACGAGGGCTTTTGAGTATGGGAGGACCCAAGTGGTGAGACCCAAAGGGAGGCACCTGGCTACAGTAGTGTGGCTTCATGGCCTGGGTGATACTGGAGCAGGGTAATTACCAACCAATTTAACACTCATTGAAATGCCCGTCGGCTGATTATAATGTTGTTGGTAGTAATGATCTTTCGCTGGATACTTTGTGTCATGGTAGTCAACATGTAAATCTTGTTTGCTGATTATGAAAGAGTCGCGTACTGATACATTTCTTATCTGCTCGATTCTCTTGACCTTTGCAGCTGGTCTCAACTCTTGGAAACTCTTCCTCTTCCAAATGTAAGACTGGGACTTCTGAAAATACAGTGGCATTTGTAGCATCATCTTTGGGTAGTTTACCATTCTTTATTTTCATGATGGAACATTTATATCTTAAGGTATCTTGTGCAGATTAAATGGATTTGCCCAACTGCCCCTACACGGCCTGTAACAGTTTTCGGTGGCTTCCCTGCTACTGCATGTAAGTTTCACTAGGGTTACGTAGTATTCGTTGGTTTCCTGGGTATTCCAATTTCTCTTTGGATTCTTACACTTCCCACTTCTCATTTGAAACGTAATTCATTTCAAGAGTTTTTCAAGCTCCAAATTGGGAATTCTATTTCCCCTCTTTTTTTTTTTTTTCTCCCCCTCTATACCTTGTGTCCCATATTTTCCTTACTGCTTCTCTGCTTTTTAGGGTTTGATGTCGGAGATCTTTCGGAAGATGGTCCTCCTGATGTTGAGGGAATGGATGCTTCAGCTGCACATGTAGCAAATCTCTTATCAACAGAACCTGCTGATAGTATGTTCTGAGAAATATATACACTTTCTTATGAAATTGCATTGATAAGTTCCTTCCGTTTGTATCCTTTTGGCAGTGACTTCTCTTTTGGTGTTCTTTATTACTTACACAAAATGCAAATAGTTAGCAAGCTATACATCAAAGGAGCATCTATACTTAATTTTCTTATTGAAAGCACTTTTCTTATTTTTCCTAAGCACTCTTCTTTACCCATATCGAGCTTTCCGGCTATTAAATAGATGGACTATGGAAAGCCTACTCGACATGTTTAAACTAAATTTTGATGTATGCTCTTTAATATGTGATTTTTCACTCTAAATATATTACCTACATCAAGTACTTTGAGTTTCATAAATGGGTATTTGTTGCATGCTTCCCTGCATTTGGGTTGATAACTTTTCAGTGCTTCTGATTGATTTTTTGCAGTAAAACTTGCTATTGGGGGCTTTAGCATGGGTGCTGCTACTGCCTTGCATTCAGCAACTTGTTTTGCTCTTGGAAAATATGGAAATGGCAATCCGTATCCTCTTAATATAAGCGCAGTTGTTGGTCTGAGTGGTTGGCTCCCAAATGCCGGGTTTGTCCTATCATGTTGAGCTATGAATTCTTCCTGTTATCACGACAGATCTATTTACTGAACCTACCCCTTGCTATTGCATTATTATATCTTTAGGAACTTGAAGAGTAAGTTGGAAAGCTCGCAAGAGGCTGCAAGAAGAGCTTCCTCCCTGCCAATTTTGCTTTGCCATGGAAAAGGTACTTATCTTGAACTTGTAATATTAATCCTATGTTGTTTGTCATCCAATTTGTACTAGTAACAAGTGTGAGTAGGTTTTTATCACTAAATTTAAAGAGGGTGTAGAAGATGCACTATCATGATCCAATCAAGCAATCGGAAGAATCTGATTCACGTTTCCTAAGAAAACCTTTTCTTGTAATTCTATGTCACAATACCCAACCAACTATATTTAAACATCAGTAAATAGGTTGTCCATGACTAAATGAACATATGTATGATGATGTATCAATACTAAAGCATGGAAGGACAGCAGACAGCTACCCTGTGTAAGAGAATGCTTTTAAGGCGCACTATTTTTTGAAAGCTGAAACCCACTCTACTTAAGTATTTCTTTTAGTTTTCCTAGCTGCAGAATTTATTAGTACTACACTATCATACATTTATTGATTATATATATATGGGACTGACGGTTCTATAAAGCATTCTAATCAAGTCATGCTCTAGCATCGCTGGAGAAAGTGAGTAGCAAGAACATTGTAAACACTGTCATCTATATATAATATGAATATGTAATGCTTTTCTCGTAAATTTCTTTGAAACATGAAAGCACTTAATCGTGAATATTGATTACGAACATTAGGAAGGAAAAAATGTGTGGATCAAGTTGATAATAATTTGCAACTGTCTTAGATTTCATGTATTTGTCAAAATATTTTGCCTATCTTTGTCATTCTGGAGCATCACAGTAACTCATCATGCCATCATACTTCAAATTTTACAGCGGATGATGTAGTACTCTACAAACACGGGGAGAAATCTGCTGAAGTTATGAAATCAAGCGGATTTCAAAATTTGACCTTCAAATCATACAATAGGTGATGTTATATTCTTGCCTAGTTTTTCTAATTCGGTTGCCGAATTTTCTCTGTGAAGCTAATATGCTTAAATTAATGCAGGCTGGGACACTACACAGTCCCTGAGGAGATGGATGAAGTGTGCAAATGGCTTACCGCTCAACTGGGAATTGATGGCTCTCGCTCTTAAATTGGGAAGTTTTTAATTATAGACGGTACAATAAAGTACCAACAAAAAGTATCACTTGGGTGTACCAAATTAATAAACTTATGGTTAATGGTATTTGTGGGGTTTGGGATTCTAGTATTATTTCATCAATTTGGATCGTTTTCCCTTTCTAGATATGGGAAGTCTAGTTGCATCTGCTACGGAACATTCATGATTCTGCTCTGCAAAGTTTAGGTGTGAAAACTTTGCGCTTTGTGATTTGTATCTTAATGCACCTGTAACGACCGAACATGTTTCTGTGAAGGTACTATAGGAGAACCTAGTAATTTACTTGAAAACTATGCCTTCTTTTGCTCTGTACTGTTACAAATTTGCTACTTCACACGAGCCAGTGCCTGAATCCACCACAGCCATGAAAGACTCCTAGGCAAATTGTATTACCAGTAATAGGAGTGTTATACACTAATTTTTCAGGATTAAACTCTGCAACGAACTTGCTGATTCGCTTGTACTGTCCCATCACTACTAACTACCAATAAACAGAGATTTAAAAAAAAAAAAAAACCTTTTCCCAATATCCAAAGCAATGATACTGTAAGCCTCTTGACATGAGGGGAGAAGCTGTTTAGGTAAAACACATGATCACCACAAAGACCAGCATCCATCTCACAAGCGGGGGTTTTAAAGATGTTAAGAATACATTGAAACAACGAACAACCAAGCATAATAAACCCTACTAGCGACCCTGCTCCTCACTAAAATCTTCTGATCATCGATCACGCATACGGTCCCAGATATCAAGACATAAAACATCAGACAAATAAGACATCCATATTTATTTCCCCTCACAACACTGTGGTTGCCTAGTTGTTTCCAAGTACTACAAGAAAGAAAGCTTTCCTTCCATCGTAACAGCAACACGCCTTAATATCTCAGGAAAATGCTCGAGCTCTGGAGGTAGGATACTAGAGGCAAAACCCCCAGGGACCGCCAACAATATCTATCACCAGATAAAATCATGAATACCAATAAATTTACTCGTCTCATCTTCTTTCTTTTTTTTCAATGCAAATCGCGTGCACAGAAATCAAATTGTATACCAAGGCTGATAATGTCTCTTTATGCACAACCCTGGTTGTCATCACGAGTTATGTCTGAGAGCAAGTTCTTGAGCTCGCCCTTCTGTAGAAAATGATGATATTAGTTAGATACGATGAATAACGCAAGCTTGTCAAAACAATGTCTACGAAATCAGCTCTTTTACCTGGTGCATACTGAGGATAATATCAGATCCACCAACAAATTCTCCCTTGATAAATATTTGCGGAAATGTCGGCCAGTTGCTACCGAGAAAAGGAGCTTAGTTTAGAGATTTTCCTTCAATAAATATATTTGTGAAACCCAACTTGCTATTGCTTTTTCAAGCTACAGAGGAGAAGGTACAACCATAAATTGACATCCCATAATCTTCTTTAGCATGATTTGAGAGACTACTGAAACTCTAAGATTCAAAACCCTATCACCTTGGACCTAAAATCTTGTTCCTCAAACTACATACGAACTATTAACTAGAAACATACCACATATATAAAATGAAAAACGAAGCAGGCTATTATTCACATTCGAGGATATAAAAAAGACCAGTTTATTTGGAGGCATAAAAGTTGGTCACTTACGTGAAGGCTTTCACGCTCTCTTTGAGCTTGGGATCTCCTAAAATATCTCTTGCACGAATAGGCACACCTGCAACAGCCACGGACAAAAATATAATGGACATATACTCGGACATGTATTGCGAATTAAATTAGCACTTGTGGGGCAGTTCTAATTTGCAGAATAATGTCGACTTAATAACTGAGGCAGCATAGTTAGCTCATTGAGGCTTACTGTATTGCTGCATAACTTTGACTGCCAATGCACTGAATCCACACCGAGGAGCATCCGGAAGACCTTTCATATAAATGAAGACTGGATTTTCCTTAACATCCTAAAAGAGTAAGCTAAGCTGATCATTATCAAGCAACCAAAATGAAGGGATGTGAAGAAATTTAGGCTGAAGGATCCAAATTTAGATGCCGCATCTCTGTTTAACTTTCTACACGGTTTAAGAAACTTTCGAAAAAGGCAGAAGTACCTGGCGTACGATATCCTGCAAAGAGATGCCGGAACTTTTGTTGGTGGGCTGAAAATCTTCGTGCGTGTCAGGATCGGCAGTTATCCTAGTGGGATTCGAATCTCCTTGTGCATCAGAATCACCACTCAGCCTAGTTGAGCATCTAATGCTTTGATGAATGGCTGATCCGCATGCGACCTTTATGTATAACAAATTACGTGTAAGGTCCATAATCATGATAGAAGATGAAAATTAGTTTTTGCTTTTTTTTTCTTTTTTCTTTTTTCTGTTTAGATGTCTATCTAAGCATAAAGAGTAAAGCGGCAACATTTTTACATAGTTTTTTTTTTTTGTTGTTGTTGCATAATTTAGTATTAGATGGATTGAGTATACGCTTACAACCACAAAAGGTGGAAATCCGCAACCAAAAGAAAAACAAAAAAAGAAAAAGGCGAGGACGCATGAGTGGTAGCAATTACCATTGAATTGGACGAACGAGATGAGCCGGTGAGACTCTTGAGAACCATATTTGATAATAGTCTAGCCATATTAATTTTATGAGACGGATAATCTCAGGTTCCAATCTACTGCTTATGTAACGAATCTAATCTCCAACCTGTAACAAGGAAAAAAAAATAAAATCGGGTACATAAGCAGAACAAAATTACACGATGTCAATAAGAGAGCACTTTAGCGGACGGTCGATGTATTTAGTGACTAGTGCTACCGCGCAGAGAGATTAAAAAAAATTATAACACAAAATTTGAATAAACCAAAAAATTACTTCTCCAATCAACCCTAATCAGTAATGAGTAATAAAAAAAATTAACAGCGATGGTTGGGACGGGACAAAAACCTTTTTGCAGGAATATGTAAGAGATGACGATGAGCGATATATTTATTAGGTTTTGGGGCATGGAAATGGAAAGAGCACAGTACAAAATTAGTTAGTGGGTGCGCCGCAGGAGGGGGAGGCCGTAGAAGAAGACAACCCTAGAATATAATCAACATACATACCTCTATCGATGAAATGAGCGGACTATGGTGGAGAGGACGTAACGCGGCGATCGCGAGCTCGCACCGGCACCGCTCGGGCCGAAAGAGACCAAAGGCAAGCCGCCGCGCAGCCACGAGGCGAAGCCACCGCACCACAAGTAGAAAGACTAGAAGACGCCAGGGCCCAGGGGCCTGTCGATATGGGTTGGGTACCCAACCAAGCTGAAACCCAGCATAAGGCCCACACTTGAAATAAAGAGCAATTGGGTCCAGCAGAGTCCAGGCCATGTAGCCCAAGGCTGGCATGTTTGGCCATGGGCGGTGTGTTCTCTCGCCCGTCTTGTCTTGTTACTTTGTATTTGTTCTGCGGCGCAGGCTCCGGCGACGATGCTACGGCGGTTGGCGCTCCGCTCTTCTTCTAGTCTCGCAAATGCTCCGCCGTTCCGATCGCGGGAGAGGAAGCTCCTCGATCCCGTTTTCAGCGGCGGGAGGGCTCTTCTCCCCAATCCCCATCCCCATCCCCATGCCCTTGCGCTCGCTCGGAGCTTCCTCGATCTCCACAAGGTCTCTCTCTCTCTCCATCTCTTCCGCGCTCTTCTGGTTTTTAAAGAGCAAATTGGCTCTCTAAAAACATGTTAGTTTCCATTTAAAGCTTGATTATTTCTTTTCTTTTGATCATTATTAGATGGGCAGCAAGGAAGCCATCCAGAAGGAGAAGACTAGGCTGTATGATCTCTTTCCATCTATTGCTGTTTCTTCACGTATAATTCGCTTTAAGGTTTACTATTTGTTCTAGCTGCTATCATGCATTGAATTGATTGGTACTGTTCAGCACCTTTGTTCCTGATCTCGCATATGCGTTTTCCTTTTATCTGCATTATCTTGCTCCGCTGCGACTCTTCGCCTTAAACACCCGGTGAAGCTTGATTTTTAAGTTTAGAGGACTGATACTAAGTATACGACGAATGTTCTATTTCAGGTCAGATGAATTAAGCAGAGGATACTTTGCCGACATATCAGAGATCCGTCAAAATGGCGGCAAGGTGAGGTTTTTACTGTTATATATCTTATCTGCTACTCTGTTGGGCAGTGGAGATATACTAGTGCTTGCCGGTAAAGAATTCGGTGCAAAGAGGAGGTTCTCAAGTTAGAGATTATGTGTTTGTGATATTAACAAGTAGGTCATTAGGTCATAGAGCAACAGGAAACTTGAAGCTGGTATGGATAGAATCAGATTGTTAATAATGTCTGTCGTTTAGATCTTTGAATGGTTCTATTATGTCTTATAAGAATTCTCTGATAATAATTCTCAGCATCTTCCACTTTTAGAACTTTGGCCGTACTGTTTCTTGATCAGATTTATATATTTGCTGCAGATTGCCTTGGCAAATAAAACTATAATCCCAACTGCTGCAGCTGTTAATTTTCCCGATCTGGAAGTAAGTGTCCCAGATGGCAGAAAATTAAAACTACCCGTTAGTTCTGGAGAAAAACAAACTGATACAAGTGAAATGCCTATTCCTCTGGCATCATTGCTGTGCCTTTCCTTTCGGGCAAGCTCACAGGTATGAGTTTTTTCTCATCATGCATTTTCATGTTTCCTTTGTTCATCATTTCTCTCGCATGTTAATTTTGTTAATTTAGAGTCAACCGTCGAACAATGTGAGAAACCCTTGGCAATGAGCGGCTAATGAGCAATAAAGGAGCAACGAATCACTTTAGCAACTTCTAACCGCAGCTCGCAGCTAATTGGAGTTTTTTTTGCTTTTCAAGTCTAGAATATCATTTTGGCTTCCCAAAATTGCTACAAGCCAAACTCCTGGCTTCTTCTCGAGTAGATAAGCTATCTAAAAATCCAGGCCAAACATATTGGTGTCAAAATGTATGCAAGTCCAACTTTCTTGCTGCAAGTGAAGCCTAAACTCCATAACATGCACTAATGGTTGGAGCCTACCAATTGGGTCCATGTTGGGGTGGGGTAGAGAAATTGATGGGTCTGATGTGGAATTGTTATGTTGTCTTACTACTGTATATATTTTATGTTGTCTGATATGTTCTTGCAAGAAATTGTTGTCAGTCATCTGCCTAAAATCAAATGAACCTGCCATGCTAATGTTAGAGTGCACCACGCTGGATACATTTGGTTACCATATCCCTTATCACTGTTGTTTGATAACATCGTCACACTTTGTTTGGCATGTTTGTACAAACATCACTATAACTGCAAGCAATGTAATTTGTTTTCCTTCCACGTATTTGATAAACAAAATGTGGTCAATTTGGTAATAATCTAAGTTTTAAGATTCCTGGCTTTTCCTTCTTCATGGTTTGTTTCTTATTACTAAGATGTCATTTAATAAAAACTAATTATGAATAAGTTGAATTTTCAGTTTGACTAAATACAGACCTGTTTTGCCTCACCAGAGGATGGTGGAGTCATGGAGCCTTCCTTTCCTGGATGCTTTTAGTGCTTCTGGGAAAATCCAAATATATGAGGTAATCCGAAAGAATAGTAGTTCGTTGAATGTACCCATGTTTTTTGTATGTTGAACATGCAATATATGCAGTAGTCTCTTAACGTCTCAAAATCTACCTTCTGACATGGCAAATTGACTACCTACCAATCCTCCTTTCTTTTGTCTCTGAAGAACAATCCATTGCTGTGCTATAAAACTTAAATTTCTATTTTGCTTGTGCATGCTTGTATTCTACAGCTTAACATGCAATAGCATAATTCTGGTCTAAGGTTTTTATGTTAGAAAATCGTATATTCATCTAGCATGTATCAGTGGAGGAGCTTCTGCCTGGAAAATGGCTCAAACATCTGGAGAGCTTACGTTGATTCGATTTTCAGCTGTCCAAATTTGCTTAATGTTTTCTATGCAAAGACTACTATATAGCATGTGATTTATCATTTGCAATCATATTTATTCTGAACCTACCATATGCATCAAAGAATAGATGCTTAATCTTAGACCTTCTAAATATCCTTCTAACAATCAGCTGTTAGGCAGTCGGCATTTCCAACTTATCTTTTGGTAGCTAATGTCAGACTAAACTGTTCCGACTTTGTTCGACATATGGCATGGTGTAAGCACTTCACCAGGGTTGCTGTCCTGCTGATGCCGTATACAGCTCTATGCAACTTGTTCATGCTATCTGTCTAGAAAACTATTTACATTCACTTTTACTGCCTTGTTAGTGAAGAATATCAGTCTTCTAAACATCCCGGGTTAGCTGACTATGAGAAAAGTTGTTGTTTTTCAGGTTTCATTTATAGATTCTCGGTTATTGTCATTGGGTCCAGTAAAGCACTTATTCCTAAAGATAATGAAGAAATCAAGTAATCCGCAGAGACAGATTGTTTATGCATTTGGAGACAACTATTACTTCAGGAAAAAGCTCCAAATATTGAATCTCCTAACCGGGTAATCTTTTCTTCTTTTTTTGCTTTGATGATTTGGACATTTTTCTTCACAGAGAGGAAGCTCTTACTGAAACAGGACAGCATTTGATTTTTTTTTTTCTCCTCCAGGTATATTTTCCTTGTTGATAGACTGGGAAGAATAAGATGGCAGGGTTTTGGGTCAGCAACGGAAGAAGAACTGTCTTCGCTTTTATCATGCACCTCCGTCTTGTTAGATGACCAATGAGGTAACTGTTTAATCCTTATTAACTGATGTTTCTCCTCGTCTCTGCTTAATAAACGATGATCAAGTTGGATCAGAAATGAAATATTACTTGATAACCACTAAGGATTTACTGCTTACTTGTTTTGTTCTTTATTGCATTTGTGGTTGTCAGGGAGAACCATGTACCTCTAGAGCTTTTGTGTACTTTGGTAAGGGCTTCTGTGGGCAATCTGAAGGATGGGCGGGCCATCCTCTTTTGCCTAGTTTTGGTTCTTCGGTTGTGGAAAATCTAAAGCTTCCATGTGGCGTGTTGAGAAGTGCTCTGCATATTCAGTTCAATCACGAACCAGGCCTAACCATGCATGGTCTAAACTTTTTGGTTGATCCTGTAAAAATTATGTTTGATCTGAATAAGTTTCTCCTAGAGATTGTTCAAATTTGACAGCTTAAAAGGGAAGAGCATTCTAATGTCTTGATCTGTGCAGCTTGGGATTACATTATGCTGCTTCTGACAGTGCTATGGTCAGTGTTGTCGTCTGTGATCTTTCAGATTTCAATTATGGATAAACTCAATTGCTATGATTTCATGTAATAATACGACATGAGAGCCTTTTTTTTAAGGATTACGTGTTGTTCTTTAGGTTGTCTGATTCATGGAGTAATTTCTCTACTTTTTTCAGTGGTTCGTCAAGTGTTTTCGTTCATCTTTTCTTTGTTATTATTATTTCTTTCCTTGCACTAAAAGTATGTAATGACAAGTACGAGGTGGCAATTTCCATGCCGCCCCTGTTGTGGGAAATATCTATTATAGCAACTGATGACTGCGTAAAAGGGTGGCAGGTAATGTTTTCCTTTCGCATTTTCGGTTGCCTACCTATTAAGAATTAATTGGTGTGGCAGCAGGTTGGTTTCAACTTTGTAGACAGCTTTTGAATGACTGGCGTGCTGGAGGGGTTTAGAATTTTTCTGCCCGGGGGGCGGCGGATGAGAAGAGTTGAGATGATCATCATATTTGACGGGATTTGGTATTTCTTTTTGCTTGTTTGGTTGAGATTCAATTGGAAAGTGCAGCCAAACGTGGGACGATAGCTTTGCGTGACAGCTAAAATTTGCTTCAAGCGCTTTTGGGCAGGTAATTTGTGCTGTGAAAATAGCCCCCTTTTTTTAAAAAAATTCATGATTTTGCGGTTGCATTGTATCTTGTTATCATAGGTGAATTTTAGTGGTGGTGGTGGTCAAAACTCTAACACTCAAAAACGAAAAAAGAGGACGGACATGCGCGCACCGCACCGCCATCACACGAGCTTCTTGTGCCGGCCGTTCGCGGCAACCGCTGGCCCTCTCGCACCTGCCATCACACGTGGACCAATAGAGTGGGGCCAGTCGGCCCACGTGTAATGAGCAGGACGAAGCTGTCCATTTTTCTCTGAACTAATCCGGATGTGATGGGCCCCATTCCCTCCCCAATGTTATAAATTCCGCTCTGAAATATTCGTCCCCGATTTCTGATGAGTCTGGCCCAGCCCATCATCCCCTCGTCGCCTCTTCCTCTTCCTCTTCCGCTTCCGCTTCCGCCCTCCAACGATGGATCACTAATCGGGTGGCTCCTTACGGACCAGGTACGAATCATCAGAAATTTTATGCTTTAGTTTCTCTCTCTTTCTTTTTTTCATCTTCTCTTTTCGTGTGATTTGTATAGTTAATATCGTATTGGATCCGAATTTTTAAAGAAAGGACGATTGAATTTTGCTTTTCCTTGAAGACGAGAATTGTCGATTGATATTATGCAACAACAAATCAATTTTTTCTTTTACAATATTTTGATGAGTTTTGTGTATTATTATGAATTGAATTGTAGAGCAGCCAAGGGAGTTATCGTAATTGTGCAAGAGACCCAAAAATGGACGAGGAACCTAACCGATTAATCTCCGCACCAGAAGGGGAAAAAAAATAATAATAGAAGATATAAAATACTTAAAAGTACGTAAAATACGTTGATATATATTCTATCACGCATGTAAAACACGTGTGGGGCTTAGCCTGTTTTTCGCGTTGTGGGCCAAACACAGCCCACATGCAGCGGTCCGCGCTGGTCTGAGGCGCGGCCCTAAGGGGCCCATAGGCTGCTATGCAAGTATTGGACCAGATCATGCTTAACTAGGAGTCTAGGAGCACAATCTCAATAGAGGAATGTCCACAACCCAAGGTGTGTAAAACTTATTCTTTAGGTAGATGGCCGAGTTGTAAGGTTATAATTCTTTTTGGCTTCTAAGCCTAAGCACTGTTCATCTCAATATCAAAAAGACAGATTCAATCTGTCTGGAAAATAATCTATTAATTATTATGCATCTTAGTCCTTTTTCAATCAGCTGTACTCAGAATATGATCTTGTAGCTCTGTAGTCTAGCCGACCTCTTTTGGCTTTAGATATTTTTCTAGCTAGTAAAGATATTATATCAACATTAGACAGTGGCAAAGACAAATTTGGTTTTGCTAGGCTTTCTAAAGCAAAGCCTGTCCTAAACCTCTGCTTAGGATTTATTTGCCTAGTCGTAGGGTATAAGTGTTAGTTAGTTAGTTCTGTTTGTAAGATATTTCTAGTTTTATTTAGATACAAATAGAAGTTTCAAAATAAACCGTTTGCCTGTGGGGCTTATAATACTAATTTAGCTTCTCACAATAACAAAACTTTTAACAATCCACCCCCTCCCGCTCCCTATAACGCGTCAGCCTCCTTCCGAACTCGTGGGACGAGGCCTGCTGACTGCCGTTCCCCGTTCTCCCCGGTCTCTGGTTCGCTTGCACTGGGTCACCTGTCTCTATTTCCGTCTCTCTTTTCTGGGCTCTCTTTTTTTTCCTCACTTCACCCTGAAACTGTCTTGTCTTGTCCAACCCTTCTCTTGCTACTGTACTTTTCTTCTATTTTTTTCGGAGGCCTCGACTGTTTTCATACTGTATGTCTAGTTCGTTTTGTCTAATGAATGAAGCGGGTAGTTTGCTACCTATTTTCTCAAAAAAAAAAACAAAATTTTTAAAACTTTTTGCTTTCCCGCGTACTTTGCTGGGGCCTGGGAATGACACAAACTGAAGACAAAAGTAAGCGAAGTTTCTAGACAACTAGAAAACTATCTTGTAATAAATAAATAAATAGAAGTACACAAGAGAAAACTATTGTGAACGAAGAATCACCCAAAACTGCTTTGAATTATCAGACTAGATCTTCACTACTATCTTCTTGTTTTGAGCACGCGGCTATTCTGTGCGCTTGGTCTAGAGGCAAAGTAATGTAATCGGGGCTGTTCCGCCTAGAGATGTCAATGGGTCGGTTTTGGGACGGGTTTTTATAAATCCGAATCCGAACCCGAACCTGACTACCAAACCTAAAATCCGAGTCCGACGGATTTTAAAAATTCATATCCAAACCCGAACCCGATCAAAAATTTGAAACCCGAACCAAAATCCGAACCCGCAAATCTGAATCCGAAACAATTATTTCTCTTTACAATATTTTAATATATATTACATTAAATTTAAATTTTTAAAATACAAATTCAAATATAACATCAAATTATATATAAATTCAAATATAACATCAAATTTTATATATATATATATATATATATATATATATATATATATATATATATATATATATATATATATGGTAGGACTACTATACTCTTATGAGTATAGGACCCTTCGTACTCATAAGTCGTTTTCGATGATGGAGCTTCCGAATCGACGATCCACACCGTTAAATATGATCTAGAGTATTTAAAACTTCTAGAAAATAAATTTCGTAATTTTTCGAAATCGTTATAAAGTCCATCAAGTGGACATAAAATGAACGGTCAAAATTAAACGACGTCCTAAAAATGGATGAGCTTCAATTTAAGATCCGAGTTATTGATCTTTATCTACATAGTAAATAGAATTTTCTATCAAAAATTCAACAGATTCCGATTCTTTTACACCGTTGAACGAGCAAGTATCTCATACCGGCCGTTAAAATTTGTCTACTTTGAGATCTTTTGATCATAGGGCAAATGATGTAAAAAAATTATAAAATTTAATTTCTAGAAGTTTTAAATGCTCTAGATAATATTTAACGGTATGGATCGTCGATTCGAAAGCTCCATCATCGAGAAAAATTTATGAGTACGAATGCGATCATACTCATAAGAGTATAGTAGCCGGACCCTATATAGCCGGACCATATATATATATATATATATATATATATATATATATATATATATATATATATAGGGTCCGGCTACTATACTCTTATGAGCATAGAACACTTTGTACTCATAAGTTTTCGGCCGTTTGATCTACCCTTTTGATAATTTTCACCTATTAGATCATATTATTCAACCAACCACCAACTCAACCCTAGGGGACCACTATCATTCTAACCGGTGACCACTATTATCCTAACCGCACATCCCTTCATCCAACTGCCGAAAATTTATGAGTATAAAGGGGTCTATACTCATAAGAGTATAGTAGCCCTAGCCTCTATATATATATATAGAATTAGGCTGGAATACTATCAATAGCACCAAGCTATTGGTGCTATTAGTTTTTGAGCCATTGGATTGAGGAATATGCGGTTAGGATGATGTGGGCCCCCTAGGGTTGAGTAGGTGGTTGGTTGAATAGTATAATCTAACGGGTGAAAATAGTCAATGGTTAAATCTAACGGTGGAAAAGTCGGTAGCACCAAGTCCTTGGTACTATCGATAGTATCCCAGCCGAACTCTCTCTCTATATATATATATATAGAACTAGGCTACTATACTATTAATAGCACCAAGTATTGGTGCTATTAGATTTTTGGCCCTTGGATTAAGGGATGTGCGGTTAGAATAATGTGGGCCCCCTAGGGTTGAGTGGGTGGTTGGTTGAATAGTATGATCTAACAAGTGAGAGAGAGAGAGAGAGAGAGAGAGAGAGAGAGAGAGAGTTGAGCTGGAATGCTATCGGTAGCAAATGGGCTCCGTTGCCACCTATTTGTTTTCGATGATGGAGCCTCCAAATCGACGATCGGCACCGTTGAACATGATCTAGACCAGTGAAAGCATCTAAAAATTAAATTTCATGATTTTTCGATACAGTTTTCTTGTCCATCAAGTGGACACAAAAATGAACGATTGAAAATGAATATCCGTTAAAAAGGGATTATAGGAGTCTTGTAATCAAGATCAAGAGCATAGATCTTGTTTTAAATGGTTTAAAAAATTTTCTAACAAAAATTTAATTGATTTGGATATGTTTATACCGTTAAACGAGAAAACATCTTATATCGACCATTAAAATTACAAAATTTAAAACTCTTTGATCATTAGGCCAATGATGTCAAAAAGATTTGCTACCGAGAGCATTCCAGCTCAACTCTCTCTCTCTCTCTCTCTCTCTCTCTCTCTCTCTCTCTCTCTCTCTCTCTCTCTCTCTCTCTCTCTCTCTCTCTCTCTCTCTCTCTCTCTCCTATATATATATATATATATATATATATATATATATATATATATATATATATATATATATATATAAAATTGAGCTCCTATGCTTTTAAAAGTACAAAGTTATTGGTGCTTGTAGATTTTTGGCCATTGGATTAAAGAATGTGCGGTTAGGATGATGTGGCCCCTCTAGGGTTGAGTGAGTGGTTGGTTGAATAGTATGATCTAACTGGTAGAAATAGTCCAAATGGTAGATCTAACGATAAAAAATTTACAAGCACCAAGTGCTTGGTACTTTTACAAGCACGATAGCCGGACTCTCTCTCTCTCTCTCTCTCTCTCTCTCTCTCTCTCTCTCTATATATATATATATATATATATATATATATATATATATTAATGTAAAATCAATTCGGATCGGGTTCGGATTCGGAGTCGGAGTCGGTACAGTCAAAATTCATATCCGAATTCAAATTCATCGAATTTTTATTTTTAATATTTATATTCGAAACTATATCCATTTAGTATCGAATATATCCGCTCCATTTCGTTCGAATTCAGATAAAATTTTGAGTATTCGTACCCATTTGACATCCCCTACTCCCGTCTCAACTCGCATTAAATCCATGCACAGTTGGTGGTGTTTAGGATTAGGGTTCGGGAGATGTGCACAAGCTGGTGCCTGGTGGTGATGATATGCTCAGTGTCGGCAATTTTTTTTTTTTTTTTTTTTTTTTTTTTTGAAAAAAAGAAGGCGTCGCCAAAAAGAAAGGGAATTTTATCATTGTGTTGACGTCACCTGGTGCCCATTGACCAAGTACTGTACTACTGTGCCACGCGGGCGCAATCCAGCCCACACAGCCCAATGAGCCACCCACCTATTTCATTTCATTGCCTTTACAAATCCCTTCCGACCAAAACTCGAAGTCCAAAACCTACGATCGTCTCTCCGTATAGAGTACGTACTCTCAAGTCTCAACGGAGCCGGTAGGCCCAGTACCAAAACCTACCATTGCAGAACTGGAGGTGTTCGTCCATACGTGAAAGATGACTTCGCACAAAGAAATGACCAGTAGAGTGTTTAGGGGATAATACAAGATAAATGGAGTGCCTGTACAGTGAGAAGCAGAAATAGGAGTTCCAGCCATAAATACAAAATTGTTAATTTGCAACTTCTTTTATTTTGCTGCTGAATTAGGAACTTGTTGAAAGTGTTTCAACATAGCTTTTTCTATAAAAAAAAATCATTCGTAAAATACTTCATTAAACAGCACTTTACAAGTACAATATGATCAAACGTAAGACTAAATGGCTAATATATATTAGTGGGTCATTTTTCTATAACTTACCTATGTAGTGTGGTTATCTGGGGAATAGATAGTCCAGGAGGTATCAGTTGGGAGTTACTGCAGGTGATCTACCTAGCTATAGGTTGCCTTCAAAGTCTTTGTATAGGGGCATCCATGTACATATATATGTATATACACGTGAAGTAGGAATAATAATGCTATATACCAAGTCCTGAAAGTGGTGGGATGGGACTGAATTAAATTTGGGTTGTAGCGATTGGTTTCTTTAGTCAGTATTTCAAACCTACCACATGCAATTCCTTGATGGTTTCTGTAAATTTCTTGATGCATGATACAGTTTTCACTGTGTAGATGTTATTCTTATTACTTTCAGAAGTGTGGACATCCTATTACACACATAAGTAATTAAAACCCAGTAGATCGAGGTGAATAAAGGCGGTTAAATAAGTAGAGGAGTACGTACGTACTGCTTGTCGCACTTGAGATAGTATTCGTAAATACTATAGTATGAATAGATTGGATAATTAATTAGTTGCTCTAACTTTTTTAAAGTTGTGATGTAATTCACCTGCCGAATCGATGAAAATGAAAGTACCGACTCATAAAACAGAACTATATTAGATATCCGCTGTCTGGAGGGGGGATAGAGCTAGACAGGGTATCCGAATTGAAGCAGGTAAAAATTGGAAAGCAAATCCGGACTATAGATAGCTAGCTAGCTAGCGATCGATTGATAAGTAAAAATAAATTAACATCATTGTAAATCAATTGTTTACTGTAAAAGGTAAAAGTTGGAGGTTGGTTTTGGTGTAAAAGAGCGCGCGAAAGCATATTGTTTTAGTCATCCAAGTCCAAGTGCCCTCGTCGGGGTTCGTTCATGGCCATGCACGGAAGCATTTCCCGAGGCGAATCGAATCAGCCCACCATGCATCTCTTTAATTTCCGCGCTTTCCTTTCACAGTTTACCACTGCAACCCCCTCCCCCACTTTAACGGCGCCCGAGATAATAATCGAAGCCATATGTTGTGTGCATCATCTTACGGTTTTTGAAACCTCGCGCATAGAGAGGGAGCAAAAGCAAAAGCGCTAGCTAGCTAGCTAGCACTTAGAAAAAGAACACACATATGCCCGGTTTAGATTAAAGTACAGGAGAATGGTGTTTGCTTAAGAGGCAAAAAAAAAAAAAAAAAGGAGAGAAAAGAACAAGAGCAAGAGGAGAAGGGAAAAGGAGGGATCTAAACAAAAGGAAAAGATGGTCAAAACCATCCTCGAAGACTACTTAAATTGCATCTCTTTATTGAAACTCCCCAGTTCTACTTTACTTGCTTTCTTTAGAGCAATTCACTAGATGCATCAATTGCTTTCTCCCTCTTCAAAAATTCCCTCAGTAGTCTCTCTCTCTCTCTCTCTCTCTCTCTCTCTCTCTACTATGTGGTAAAAAAGATAAAGTTCTAATAGAGAACAAAAGGCTCACAACCCACTAGTGACTGTTCATCTTTCTTTACATCCCTTTATTAATTTGGGTATATATTCTCTTACTTTTTTCTTTTGGAGATTAATTTTACAATGGTATGCGCGCGCATTAATATTTATCAAAATAAATTAGAAATATTAGGAGGGACAGAACATGCTTTCTCTCTTTTCTGCTACGGTGGACTGAGCTAGTCTCGAGAAAAACCGAAAATCTAACCTCATTTTAATATGTATGTATATGTTTCGATGCATGTAGATTTTAATTAATTTTAGCACGTTTAATTCGGTGATTAGGTTATTACTTGCATGTGTCAGACATTTGGTTTGGTTAGCGTGTGGGATTCATATAACTAGTTCGTATAGTAATATCAAATGTACGTCAAGGAAATTAATTGATATTAGCCCATGCAATAATTAAGGGGTGTATTAGCTAGTTACTTTTGAGGCTACACTTGCGAATAAGCTTTGCAACGGCTAGATTTCTGTTTGACTACAGTGGCTGTTAATAATTAAGTGCACTGCAAAAAGAGATAACATGGACCGTACCCTAGTTAATTTAGATGGCTAATTACTTATTGTAAGAGGTAGATCTTTTCCTTAAGTGCGGGTGATATGCATGCTTAATTACTTGGCCCGGACTGTCGATAAAATGTACGTACTTGTGTGCTCCCTGTTTCCCTCTTGTCCAATCCTAGGTCGACACGAAATCAGCTTCAGTCATGTCAAACCTACGTGGACTCAATAACCCATTGGTGCCATCTCAATTGGGCCTTGTGGACCTTGGAATAACACACAACAGTACTGCTCGAAATCGAATAAGAAGGGGTGGATAACCGTTGCCATTGTCCTATCTTCCGGCTAGGTGTGAATCTACAATCTTTTGAATTATTGCTAAAAAGGAATGGATTGTGATCAAGAATAAGAGATCAGAACCCAGAGATTGGAATCAGTTCTGAGGCGATGGTTTAATTTACACCAATAATTAATGCATTTCCTTAGCATTACCAGCATCTAATAATGCATTGACATTCTCCGCAGCTGCAGCTGTAGCTGTAGGGGAAGGCACTCAATCTTCCAGAAAAGGCAAGCAGGATGCCAAGATCTCCAAAAATCCATACACCTTATAATTATAATTACCACCAATTAGGTTAAGAGTTATTAACTTTTGCAACTATCTCGACCGGGATTAATTAGGGTAGGATTAGTTACTCCTCATAGTACTCGTCACACGTGTGACAGCTGATACATACATATACATATTATTATATATATATATATATAATGGTATAGAATATTAGTAGTAATTACGGCATCCATGCACATTCAGAACCAGCGAGCAAGCATTATTAGGCATAAATAATTAGATTTACCATTCTTTTAGCAAAGGTGTGTGTGGGGTGAGTTGAGAATCATGCAACTCGGATAAGTATGAGAGTTCCCATCTCTCTCTCTCTCTCTCTCTTTATTACCATAATAATGCATACACATGTACTTCACGCTGGTCCTGTATTATATATATGTATATCCGAGTCTCAAAAGATGTTACTGAGAAAGCCAACGTTCAAATTCTCCATGATGTTTCCTATATGTAGCATACTTCCCGATGCCCTTTCTCTTCTTTTCCTTCTTTTAGTTTTCTCATGTGATTCCATTGCCCAAAAGAAAAGGAGTGGCAGCGGGAAAAGAAAAGAGAGAACATCCCCGGGC
The DNA here is from genome assembly GCA_016920855.1 of Puya raimondii. Lineage (NCBI taxonomy): Eukaryota > Viridiplantae > Streptophyta > Magnoliopsida > Poales > Bromeliaceae > Puya > Puya raimondii. The sequence goes on along the minus strand of JABWPP010000050.1, from coordinate 195,111,700 downwards.
CTCCACACCCCTTGTTGATTCTCAATTATTGAGAGGCCCAGCTCAACTATAAAAGCCCTCCCCAACCCTCTCAACCACCACCACCACCACCACCACCACCACCACAAACACCAGCTTAATTCCCTACCTACTCTTCTCCCCTATCCCTTCTCCCCGCATATCTCCTATATATATCTTTAGGTACGTCCTTATTATTATTAACCATTAATCCTCACCTTTCTCTCTCTTTTCTCTCTCACTCTCTCTCTCTCTATGTATATATATATATGCATATATGGCCTATCTAGTAGCTAGCTAGGCATCCATCTCCTCGCTTAGGTGTACTATATAGCTAGTCTTTCTCTTGCTCAGGACAGGAACTTGATTTTTTTTTTATAATGTTTTTGCTTTGGGCCTCGGTGACCATTTTGGCCTACCTTCTGCTCTTAGCTAGCTATAGGTGTAGTCATCTCCTCGGCTGGAGCATCTGCCTAGTCCAAAGTTTTACTGCTTCCGCCGGCGCCACAAGAAATTAATAGTGGAATTTTGTAGCCGAAACAGAAGAGCTTGAATTTGGTACTTTTTACTCCTGCAACAAGGATAAGCCAGTGGGGGGCGGGGGATTCCAAAGAATGAAACCATCAAATCTTTTCCGAACAGACAGTACTATTCGAATAGCACTTTATTCTGCGAAGCTGGACCAATTAATAAGAATCCTAATGCAAATCGGTCTTATTAATTAGTTAAGAGTTGTCCTTCAAGCCTTAGTTCGGCATACTGATCATTAATCTTCCCGCAAAAGACAAGACAAGACAAAAAATTATACGATAGATCCTCTCTCTCTTTAACTTGCTTTTGTGGCTCTAATTTGGTTGAACGGGTGTTAATTTGTAGGGTCAGAGAAGATGAACAGGAAACCGGGAGACTGGAACTGCAGGTCGTGCCAGTACCTCAACTTCAGCCGCCGCGACTTGTGCCAGCGCTGCGGCGACCCGCGGTCGAACAGCAGCGACCGCTCCGACTACTCCAACTTCGGCGGCGGTCGCGGCGGCTCCTCCTTCGGCTTCGGCGGCTCCGACGTCCGGCCCGGGGACTGGTACTGCTCGTGCGGGGCCCACAACTTCGCCAGCCGATCGAACTGCTTCAAGTGCAATGCCTTCAAGGAAGACTCTGCGGTCGGCGGCGGCGGCGGCGGCGGCGGAGCCTTCGAGGCCGACATGCCGCGCTCACGAGGATTCGGCTTTGGCACCAGCGGCGGCAGCGGCGGCGGCGGCGGCGGCGGCGGCGGGCGTGCTGGGTGGAAGTCCGGCGACTGGATTTGCACCAGGTATACATGTTTCGTTGCCGATCGTGTCTGATTAATTAATTAATTAATTAATCGGCGCTGCTGTTTCTGAATGTTCTTTCGAAAGCACTCGATCGCATCATCATCGTCATCATCCGGTTGTATATAAGGCTTCCCGATAAATAGAAAAAACCGAGACTTCTACTGCGATGGTTATTTAATAAGAAATTCTCATCTCTAATTTGAAGTGCTGCTTTTTGCAATTGAAAACAAAAGGTGCAGATAATATATATTTTAGTAAATAAATTATTGTTAGTGCATGCGGCCTCTTTTAAAAAAGTTACATGGTAGTAATTTTTCTCTCTTTTTTTTCGTTTCTAGTAGTATTTTGCCGAATAACACTACTACTTACAAGTTCAAAGAAACATATACAGTTTTATTAATTAATTAGTTATTTTGCTACTATAATTGGGATGCCGGTGCTAATGCCTTAATGAAACACAGGTCGGGATGCAACGAGCACAACTTCGCGAGCAGGATGGAGTGCTTCAGGTGCAATGCACCTCGGGAATCCGGTAATTAATTACTTAATTATTCTTCTCGATCCATCGATCGATTATATATATCAATTTTCCCAAATAAAACTAAATCTGGATGGCTTAAATATATCACTATATATTGTGTTTCCTGGAAATAGTTGGTAGTTGGTCATGTTCTAATGGACCTATCATTAATTTTATGGCAGGGACTGAAGTCTGAAAAGGCGAAGAGCTAGCAAGAGGATCGTGAGATTGCCGATGAGAGAGATGCGATAATTACATGATATTATGACATGTTACTAAACCAATCTCAAGCTATTACTAGTTTTGCCTCGTACCCAACTTCGCTTTTTTATCTCTTTTCTTTTGTCTCCCGGTGATCTTCACATGGTAGCTCGGTTGGATTCCTTTCCTCCATGTGGGGTCTGTCTTTTTTCCCTAGTGTTTTGTATGCTTTTTAGAGCTTCCTATTATCCCAATCCTTTGCTTTAGAAATTAATATAACCGTGTAGTAATGATGCTGCTCTTCTATAAGTCTTAATTAATGAAGCTACCCTTGGAGAGTGTTTTTCTATATATATATATATATATATATATATATATATATATATATATATATATATATATATATATATATATATATATATATATATATATATGTTTGTGTGTGTATTTGTGTTAGAGAAGGGCATCCTAGCTTATATAGCTTCTTAATTGTGAGGTGATGATCCATGCATGCGGCAGCGGTTGAACTGCATGTTTTTTTTTATTTTATATTAATGGTTGATCTGATAATTATATTCTCGAACACAGCATGTGATGTTGGCACGGCATGAAAAAATTAAAATACCAGCCAATTGTAATTTTTAAAAAGATTATTCATTAATAGCACAATAAGGTATATCGATCGTATATATATACCTACTGCATTATTTGGTTGCACTTTAAATCTATAGGCGTTCTTTTACTGTGGTTCTACTTTTTCTTTAGCATGTTTTGCTAGAAGAGAAAGCTTTCGCTAATGCACCTGGATAAGAATATTATTATCCATCAGAGTAAGCTAGAAATTAAATAATAAGGATATACTGACCGATTTTGGAAACCCAAAAAAAAAATCTTAAAAAAATAAAATTACCAAATCTGATATTGATATATATGAATCACGTATATTAAATCTAATCAAATTCACTGAATAAATAATAAATTAAATTTGTTAAATATATTTATCGATATTAAGATATATATGAATGTTGAATTTCCACGTTTCTTTGTTTTTTTTCCTGCTAATTAATTTAATTCTTTGTAATCCTAGTCCTTTTAGGACTATTCCATGCTATATATTCATACAAACAAATTTGTTCCTTCTCTACTCGTAACTTTGCGATCAAAACATGGACTACTACCAAGAAATAGACGACGACGACGTTCCGCCTTCAAAGAGGCCTAGAACCCTGAACGACGAGACACCGACACCAACAACAACAACAACAGCAACAACTCCTGATCCCCAAGCGGTCGGCAGGAAGGCGAGCACGAGCGCGATGTTCTTCAAGACGAGGCTGTGCCAGGGATTCAGCGCGGGGTTCTGCCCCTACGGCGACCGCTGCACCTTCGCGCACGGCGTAGCGGAGCTCCGTCCACCTCCGGCCAACTGGCAGGACATGACCGCCGGCCCACAGAGGATGCCGCCGCCGCCTCCGCCGCCGCCCAATGCTACGAAGATCTGCAGGATGTTCCAATCCCACGGCGCGTGCTCTTACGGCGAGCGTTGTACTTTTCGACACGTGGCAGAGGCAGAGGTTGCTTACGCTGGGCTTCGTCACCGCCGTCACGGTAATGGGCCTCATAGCGGCCCTCCTAATGGGCCGGCCCCGCTTCACAGGAAGCCTTGCTTCGAGTGGCAGAGCAAGGGGCGCTGCCCGTACGGCGACCGCTGCATCTTTTCTCACGAAGCTGCAGTTGCAGGTATTCTTCATCTTCTTTTTTACTGCAGCATTTGTCTTCTTTTTTATTCCTTTTTTTTTAAAAAAAAAAAGAATTCTATTTTATGGGAACGATCCTAAAATTGAGTATAGATTGGAGATGTCATCTTGTGGTACTTTAATTAGATACTTAAATACTTTGTTATTAATGTCCTTGCATTGTGAGTGAGATCATAGTGATCTATCTCAGTGTTTCGGTTGTTTGCTAGGCATCTGTTGTGCTCTCTCTTTTATTACATCATGTCTACAGTTGGTCACTTATCATGCTATCAAAGAAAAGAAACATTCTGAATTTGTTACACTCTTTAAATTGATCGCATTATCTTGCTCGCAACAGGCACACGAGAGTCTGGAGACCGTGTGGGGCTAAATAGTGCAAGTGGTGGAGTAGCACCTTGGAGACCTATACGGGAGGCTGCCGATGAACCTGAAATCGAATTCGAATTTGAAACTGAACCTGAACCTGAACCTGAACCTGTGTCAGTTCGTCCTGTTCAAGGGAGGGGTTTCCAGAAGATGCTGGGAAGACAGAAGATAGCCGGTATATATGGAGATTCGATTGATGAGGAGGAATGATATATCCGACTTTTGCGAATTTTTGTCACATTTTTTTCCCCCTTTTGTTTAATTACATAAGTCTTCTACACCTATAGAGAAATGAGAAAATAAGAAAGAAAATGAAATGACAATTCAATCATACCACATTTTTTATCACGCTGCAGCTCTGTAGACAAAAGTAATTATAATAAATTTCTTCTCTTGGCGGAATATGATGATTTTGTCTCTATTGAACTTTAAGAGGAGTTGAAATAACACAAAAACTTAACCCCAAATGAAAGGGTTGAATTTGTACTTCTGGTGCAAAGATTTTGGACCGAACTGGTACAAGGATTACACCCTATTTTAAATTGAGTCGTGATTCATGGAAAATTATTTGAGTAGAATCATTACAAAGCCCAATTTCTCGGCTCTGGGATTGGCTTCCCAGAGAAGAAAAAAAAAAAAAAAAAATCCGCTGAAATTTCGGTCACGCAGATGATTGAACCCGATAGTAAGTTCCTCATCGCTCAACTAGTCCAACTAGATAAGAAAACCGGCAGACTTCGCTTTCGTTCACCGACTTCAATTCTAAATCTGGGCAGCATTCAGGTCATTTTTCATAGACTTTGTCAAAGTCGGCATCTCGAGATACATTCGCCGCCGACTTCAACTAACCACTTGTGAAGGACTCTTCTACTCGTCCGAGCGCGCTTCTACTGGGTCAGGTCGCGACTCGACCCAGCCCATTAGCAGTTGTTGCGCTCTTCTTCTACTCCGTCGTCTTCGTCTTCGTCTTCCTTTTCCTCCTCGTCTGGGTACGAAAGAAGAGAAGAAGAAGAAGAAGAGGAAGAAGTAGGAATCGAAGGTGCGAGGTGGGAGAACGAAGCATCCATTTCATCACCCCGATGGCCTCTCCCTTTCCCATCTTTCTCCTTCTCTTTGCTCTCTGGGCGTCGCCGTCGATATGCTCTTCTCGCAAGTATTAGCCTCTCGATCGTTCTCATCTTTTATCTCCTACGATCTCGTGCTAATTTTTGGTGCCCAAGTCGTTGGGATTCGTGCTAGGTTGCGAGTAAATTTGAATTGATTTCGCCGAGTTCTTCCCGTTCTTTTGCGTGATCAAATCCCATCGAAGCTTAGACTTTTAGAGATTGGGCGGCATCATTCTGCGCTGTGAGAATAGATGGATTTCTCAATCTCTAGTAATGGAGACTTTTGGTGGGAAGTAGTTCAGATTGCATGATAAATATTTAGTCTCATGCTTGTTAAGTAACTAATCCTCATATTCAGATCAGAAAAGAAAAATTCGACATGCTAGCAAAGATTATGTCCTCTGTAATGTATGCATGTATGCGCCCATTTTAGTACCCAATTCGTATCCCGAATCACCACCAGCGTGCATTATGAAATACTTTGTAAGCACTGTTAATTTTTTGAATGGGCGTAACAGCAAAACTTGAAAATGATGGCTTCAAGGAATTTATCTTCTTTAGAAAATAATTCACTTAATCCTTTTTTTTCGATATATGCCAGCATACTACATTCATACGACTGGGACGGCGGATGACTCTCTTTGCCAGCCCTAATGCTCCTGTTACAAAATCTTTATAAATCTTATGAACTCTTTTTTCCTTTTTTTGAGTTATAATGTGTATCTGTTTTTGATCATTTAATTGTTTCCTTGTAATCATGTAGAGTTGAATTGAAGACAAAAGAGGCAAAATCCAATATTTCTCTAAACCTAAATACCTCAAAGTTATCTTTTGGATTTGACCCATCAAAGGCAAAACAACTTTCATGGCATCCAAGGTCAGTTCATGCCCAATCCAACTATTATTTATTTTTCCTGTCTTTATCCCCTCTGGGTATTAAATATATACTCACCTGTCTTGCTCTCCAACATCTCTTTCCATCAATTTTAGGTCCAGATGCTTGAAATGTTGGAGTTGCTTGAATTCTCACTACATATTAGGGATATATGATTTTCTTTTAAATGCATTCCTCCTCATGTCGCTGTTCCTTTGCCTCTCTTGACAATTATATTATTCTTACCTTAAGTTAGGGTCTTCTTATATGAAGGTTTTCTTTCTGACGAGGAGTGTGACCACCTGGTATCTCTGGTAAAATTCCAGCATTATATCCTCTAAAGTTTTATCATGACATTGCCCTGTATTCTAAGCATCGCCGTTGACTGCAGGCACATGATAAGCTAGAAAAATCTTTGGTGCGTGATAATGACACAAGCAGCAGCAGTATTCACACAGGCACCAGGACGATCTTGACCATTGTTCGAGTGAGCCACTCTTCTTCAATTGTTGATAACTTTATGGATAGTTATAATCTTTAGCTCATTGGAGATTATGTATGCCTCTTCAATCTTCATGCTTTGCTCGTACTTGGCTTATTCATTAATCTGTGCCGGTTTATCTTATGATGACTTTTTGTTTATTGATCTATAGCTAATGCACTTTGGCCTATCTCTTCAACTTGCATTATCGTTTGTAGCTTGTGTGTGTCAAGGCAGCATTAGCAGTATGTGGTGCATACAACATCTTGTCGAGTGCCTCTCTCTCTTTCTCTCTCTCTCCCCCACCCACCCCAGAACATACATTGAAGCTTGCTGTGTGCTACTAAAATAAATATGTGCAAGAAGGCAGAGCTTTTAAATTTGAGTCCGCAAGCCCATTTGGCTTCCCAATCTATCCAGGAACTTTAGAATTGTGGTTGTGAAGCACTTTTTCTTTATCTTTTTCTTTGTTTCTATGGCTCGAAAATGGTTTTTCATCAACCACCAGGGATTTTAGTCCTGTTACTGTCTGAATGAATAAGAACGTTAAATGGAAGTGTGATTATATTCTATTGAATGCACCTTTTAACTTTTCATTTGATTTCAAAGGATACATTTGATTTTAAATGAGTAGCAAGGTTCTAATGTGTGTTGTAGGCTTAATTCTCTTAGTTATCTAATCAGCGTGGTTGCATTTCTCAAATATCTGTATTTTGGATCAGAAAACAGTCAAACTAAATTTTAATTTCTAAGCTAGTTTACTTAATTTTTTACTTCAACTCACCCTGCTATTTTTATTTTATTTATTTTCTCTTGTTTTTAAGGATGATATTATCTCCGAGATTGAGGAAAGAATATCATTGTGGACCTTTCTTCCTAGAGGTACCTCTCTGTCTTACCAGATGAAATTTTAGTTCCTTTTGCTTTTTTACTTAGCATGTCATTGACTTCAAATTTCAAACTAGTTATTTTTCATTAGTTTCCAACAATGTTCTTGTGGTCTCTCAGAAAATGGAGAAGACATGCAAATTTTGCACTATGGAGTTAATGAAAGCTATGAACCACATTTCGACTACTATCGGGATAATTCCGAGGTAGTGTCTGGTGAGAATAGAATTGCAACAATTTTACTATATCTCTCTGATGTTACTCATGGTGGTGAAACAGTCTTCCCGAACTCTGAGGTGAGAAAATTTATCCCTATAAGCGCCTCCGGTTGCTGCAGTCCTCAGTGACTTTACATTTTTAAGTCTTTGGATAGAGATGCAAGGAATTTTCTTCATGGCTATTGTTCTTGAGCGGTTCTGGGTTCATATGTAAAGCACTTAAATCTGTAGCCCGTATAAAACCAATAGTATGCTCCAGTTGTTGTTCCTCCTTAATACTATCTCATTCTTTTCAATCCAACAGATAAAAAACACTCAGCAAAAGGATGGGACATGGTCAGAGTGTGCTGTGACTGGCTATGCAGTGAATATTGTGAAGGGCAATGCCCTTCTAATTTTCAATCTGAATCTTGATGCTACGCCTGATGAGCGTAGTCTTCACGGTAGCTGTAAGGTGCTTGATGGAGAGAAATGGATCGCAACAAAATATATCCGTGCGGGAGCATTTGGCGCCACAAATGCCACAAAGTCTCTGGCGGTTTCCAGTGATGTCGAGTGCACAGATGAGGATGACAATTGTCCCCAGTGGGCTGCAATTGGGGAATGCCAGAGGAATCCAGTGTTCATGGCAGGCACTCCTGACTACTATGGAGCGTGTCGGAAGAGCTGTCACATTTGCTAGATGTTCCTACTTTAACATGGAATGGTTGGTTCCATTAATCTTGTACACGTGATGTTTTCTTTGAAACTATCGTGATTTTTGTAGTTTATTTGGTATTTTTAGAATGTGTCTGTTGCTCAATTCTTTTCTCCTTGGATCTTCAGCCTTTTTCTGTAAAATCAATAACAGTGCGAGTGGAGCAAAAGATAGTACTCAGATTTCAGATTATATGTTATCTAGCAATTGTTTCTTTCTGAGTGGATTACACTCCAATCAGCAAGCCCTGCGTTCGAGCTTATATCTAGAGGTAGCTTGTGTATATTTTAACATATCGAGATTGTCCTTTGAAGTGAGTAGTGTCCAGATAGTTGAACCATGGGAGTGTCGTGATTGTATTAATCAAGATAAAGGTCATCCGAGATCCCCACTTATTATTCCTCAGTGAGGCCGTAAGTCAGGTGACATGTTGTGCCGCCGGCAGAAGCCTCTGTGAAAACTATCTGCAGATTCTTTACAAGGGGAGTGTACCTCCTGCTTCCTAGGTGAGCCTTCTTCTTCAGCCTGAGAGAAAGATATTAATTTCAGATTCGCTGCAGCTTCAACTCACTTTGCATGGAATAATGAAGTTGCAGAGGTTTTTTTTTTTTTTTGAGAAAAAGGTAGCACGCTACCCGCTTCATTTATTTAAAAAATAAACTTGGCTACAAACAGTAAAACAATATGGCCTCGAAAAAAAAAACATAACTTACAGAAAGAAGAAAGAAAAATAACAACAAAAAATAACAACAAAAATTCCTACACTCTCTTCCCAACTCCTTGATACGTCTGACTACGAAGAGAGGGTCAGTAAAGAGGTTGCTGCAGCTTCAATCAGTACCTCAGATAAAGGAATTGATTGCTTGACTACAAACCCACACCTCAGAGAAAATTGCTTGAATCGGAGCCCACTCCTGTTTCAAAATGGTGTAAACTTTCAGGGTGTTCTCCATACTTTCTTTACATCAAGTTTATCAAACAAATTTTAAACGAATTTTAAAGCTGTATGGACGACTGTGATGTGTCACATCCTTGCTGCATTGGCTCCCCATATTATTTTGTTTACACGATTCGAATTCCCGCGGCGAGGGTGGCCGAGGGACGCAATGCACCCGATACCCGGAATTGTCGTCTATATATAAACATGCACAGCGCACGCTTCGATCATATGAAGCCCCAGGAATCGGAGCGAAGCCTCTTTGAGTCGCCCTCTCTCCTCATCTCTTCTTCTTCAATTCCATTGCATTGCTTCGCCTCTCCATGCGATCACTGAGGCGCTACTCGTTTCGATCATCGTCTTCTCTCTGAGAGGGAGAGAGAGAGGTCATCAATGGAGGAGGAGATTCGGAAGAGGAACACCGATTGCGTCTATTTCTTAGCTTCCCCTTTCACCTGCAAGAAGGTTCTCTACTTGCATTCCCTCACGCCTTCCAATTTGTTTCCATTTTTTCGAATTAATTTGTAGTTTATACTTAATACTATGAATGAGCTTCTTGTTCTTTGAATTTTTAAGGGATTCTGCTTCATGTCTTACTTAGCCCTTTTATTTTCTGATTTGATTAGCGGAGAATTAGGGTTTGTTAGATCGCAGGGAATGTGATAGATTCTGTTTTGCGCAAGTTTATTGTTGTTTATAGTGGATTTTTTGACTATATTTTCCTTTACCCTTTCACGAAGCTTTTGCTGAGCTGTGTTAGTACGGTTTTTAGTTCATCTACAGTTACTGCAAGGGAATTGGGCAGATTTTGGGTTATTCTTTCTGAGGTGATGTCATAGATTTAGCAGTAACATATCTTGAAGTAGGAAATTGATATAGCTCTCCACTGATGAGCATTATCTTGTTTTAGGGTTTTGGCAACTTATATACGTGTTTTAACCTGTGATGAGAATTATCTGTAATTTTCAGTTTATGATTGTTTCAGTCTCTTCTTTTTTTCTTTTTCCTCTCCATTTGAGAATGTACGTTTGCTTAAGAGATGATACAACTCAGCTGACAAATTCCATTACAAGGATCTTCATATTTGTTATAGAAGACCGTGTTCGTTGTTTTCTCTTTTATGCCATTAACGTTGTAAGATAGCTTATGAAGTTTATGCCCGTATTCTCATCTCAGGGGAGTCGATGTGAGTATCGTCACAGCGAAAGTGCCAGGCTTAATCCGAGAGATTGCTGGTATTGGTTGAGAGGAAATTGCCTTAACACTAGCTGTGGCTTTAGACACCCAGTAAGTTTTCTATCTTTCTGTTTTCTCCTTGTTTAGATTCTTTTTTTGGATACTCACTTTTTTACATGCTCTATCAATGGAAAATCACGTGGAGACCTAACAGTAAAAAGTATCTTGTTCTTAGTGATATTTAACCTTTGTTAATGCTTGGCAAGTACTCGCCAAATCATTTGGTCGTGTAATGCATGCTAGGAGGTTGATCTATGCTTCCTATGTTCTTTAAAGTGCTATCGTTATAACCTTAGGTACTCCTTATAAAGGCTGGTTTATCATTATGTATTCATCATATGCATCATGCTTTCTTCCTTTTTGAACTGTTAGACATCAAGTTTGTCTCCAATATAGCATTTCTGCTTAGCACTCAATAGCGAACTAGTGATCCTCATACATGGAGATGGCCTTTATATAATTTTAAGTATATTTCAAGAAATAACGATGATTAATATTAGATTGTAATTCAACTACATAAAAACTAGGTGCTCTTAATATCAAGGCGCAGGAAGCTCTCCTCCTTTTCTTATAACTCTCAGAAGAGAGATCAATGTACAGCTTAAACAGAGACCAATGAATCCTCCTTGCCTAACTAATTGGGTTCAGCTATATGGATCCTTTTTTCTCAGCTATATGGATCTTTTTTTTTGCATTCATTTCTGTGTGAGTACTTTCCTAGACCAGAAATTGGAGTCTTATATTTTGCCACTCTCTTTATGCTATTCTTTCTTTTCAACTCACTCTTATTTTGTAGTGCCTTTCCCTTGAAGTTAGTCAGCATCTTTTGACAGGATACTTTTGCTAGCACTATGACATAATTCCACTGTTGAAAAGTTTATTCTATGTAATTGATGTTATAATTTAAGCTCGATTGCCAAAAGCAGTATAGTGATAAATGTATATAGCCTTGTACAACCAGTCAACTTTAGCATCAATGGCGCTTCACTGTTGACTTTTCTTTTTCTCATTTTACCCAACTTATGCTGTAATATCTATGCTCTTGTTTCATTTATGAAGTTTACCGATCAATTCCTTTTCTTGCAGCCTTTTGAAGTTTTAACAAGACCTCTCTCTGAGCAATCATATGGTGCTCTTTCCTCTGGCAAGGCAAACATCCCGTGCTATTTCTACCATCATGCGCACTGCATGAAAGGTGATCAATGCCTTTTTCTGCATGACATTTTGCCTGCTCCAAAGCTTTCAGCAGTTGCTCCCGAAGACACTACGGCTCACTCCATGGGTAAAATAGCTTCTGCTGGTAAGGATAAGGTGCCACCATCAGGAGAGTTGCCAGCTATAATTCGACCTAAGGACACATATGAGCTTATCAAGGAAAATCAGTGCAAAGAGGTGTCTCAGCAGCCAGAACCATGCCCTCTTTTGGAAGAACAACCCCTCTCTGTTGACTCAATACCAGAATCTAAGGAACATGCTATTATTTTGCCTGAGAGTTGTTCACATTTCTGCTCAGATCAGAGTGCTGAGGAGCTAGCAGAAGATTGTTCTGACACAGAAGATGTTACTAATCTAGATGAACGGTTGGAAATAACTTCTCCAGGATTTGATGTGCTTGTGGATGATGGATCAGAACAATTAGCTGATGAAGATGATGCTAAAAACCAATTGGCACAGAAAGGAGAGTCAGAGATCCCTTATCGTCATAATTTTTCATATGATTTTCAGGAGTTAGCTGGTTATGATAAGAGTGACTTCCCAGATCACGAGTTCTTATATGACTCTTACGATCATTTGGATCTGTATGAAAGAGAATTGGAGTTCTGTAGGGAGAGGATATCAGAGCGAATGCTCTGTAGAAAAAGGAAACCTCTGTATACAGCGTATGAATATGATGCCCGAGATGGTGGGGATCTTCAGGGCAATTTGAGGAAAAGGAGTAGGTCTGATTCAGAGATCCTACATTCATTTTGGCCAGGTTATGACAGTAGGGCCCGACTTGTTAGGCATGAAATGGGTTGGCGTCATCGTCGTAGGTTAATTTTAGAATCACCACAGATTGCAACCATTTCACCTTTGTATCCTAAGCAACCTCAAAAGAAGAGAAGGAAGAAGGCACATAGGAGGAGAGGCATGAATCGTTCTTCCAGATCCGACAAAGATATTAAACTCACATCTCCATTGGTGAAATCTGCTGTAATTACTGCCGACTTCTCTGGTCCAAAAACTCTCGCGCAGATTAAAGAAGAGAATGGTAGAGGCAATTCAAACGGCAGCGGGCCTGCGATCAACATGCATCAGTGTTCAAGAAGCCATTTGTCTAATGATTTTAACTGGCCCAAATCATTGAATGAACTTCTGAAGGGTAAGAAAAGGCCTCAATCGATTGATGGAAATAACGGAAGTGATGTCTTTTCAGACATAGGGAATGAACAGATTGCTAATGGAAATGTCGAGAAAGATTATGGGAAATATGAGTATAATTTTCTATCCAAGACCCACAATGGTGATGATGCTGAATATGAAGAAGTTGACCTCCAGAAAAAGCTTGCTGAAATATTTTGTAAATAGGTATCTTCTCATTTTGACTGACAATGTTATTCCTGCATCATTCTATATCCCTTTTTTTTCCTAGATTGCCTCTAACTTCAATTTTTGTCAGAAACAACTAAACAAGTATCAGTACCTTTGTATAATTGCCTATTGGTGTTTTCCTCCTCCTGATTTGATTTTTTTTTTTTTTTGTTGGTATATTCCATAACATGCTTTAAAAGTTTAAGTCTCGTGCCTTTTGAAACTTGTTAATGGATTTAGTTGGCTGTGATTGTCACGTAAATGGCGGCTAATTTCATTTTGGCAAAAGCCAACTTTTTCTAGGATGACAATAACCATCTTTACAAGGAAGATGCAGTTTATACAGTGCTATTTATTGAATTTATAGTTTGTGGAAAATGAACTTTTAATTTGAGGGATTCCGACCAGTAACCTGCTCATATAGGGCGTGTTTCTACTTCTATGGTCAACTGCTGTAGACAAAGTGAACTGAATATGGTGAGCACAAGCTTCAATCATTCCATTAGAACTATTTTCCGTACATGTATTGTTTCACTCTTATTGGACATCAGTGGGAAATGCTTAAATGTCTTCAATTACGTTGCCAACAATCGTTGGAGGACAACCATAAGGCTTTCAATAATGTGTATCACCCATTCTATTTGTTTATATTTGATTGCAAATTTGCAATAGGTACTCCACTGGCTTAAACCCGGAAATATAATTAGTATCCATAATCTTTTGGTCTTTCGCTGCTTTATTCCTATCCTTTGCGCATCTTTCATAGTTCAGTGTAGTAGAGGCGATGATTTTGTGATACCTGTAGTTGAAGTATTCTAGGTCACTTGCATGATTAATTAAAATGGAGGGAAAGAAGCGGGAAGGACCAATAGGGATTCAACTGTTTATAGAGAATGATAAGATAGGTAGCAATCTTTTACAAGACAATGAAGACATAATAGGTAGTTGTTATGATTGCTATTTAGACTTTCTTTTCTCATTATGTTGTTAGTTATGAAGGCTCCAGAGATGGCTTTCTCAGTTACTGGGTCAAGAACTGGATTTGAGGTCTGATTTAACTCATATGAATTCATATCTTCCTAGTCATTCCTTTCAAAATTCAGAATTTTCTTCCGAGTTGCAAAATTCCGATCATATTAATCTGAGACAGAATTAGATTTTAAAAAAAAGGAGATAGAGAAGCTATGCAGCAAAGGGCTTTTTCAAAGAAATATGTGTTCTGCTAGTCTCGCAGCTTAAGAAATCTAGATTGCTGTCATCTATTAATGAACGACAGAAGATGGAGAGAACTGCATTGAGGATTTTTCGAAGTTCATTCCGTTTTTTTTTTTTTTTTTTCCCACTCTTAAGCCAATGTGCAATTATTTCTAGGGATATAGGAATATTTATTCATAAGAAGTTTGGTCATATCTGTTATCTTTTATTTTGAATGGTCAGAGGTTTTCTGGCCATCCATATTAGAACACCACAAGGCAGCAGCCCGATGTCTTCCATCTGCATATAAAGACAAAGATGACCTTCGTTAATTAGACAAATTAAAGCAATTAGCTACTTCCTACTTCACCAGTCGCTAAGGTGGATCTTAAGTTTAACTGAGGAAAGTAAAGGAGGGAATCGGACCCATGAGAGAATAAAACAAGTAAGACCAGGTTAAATTGTGATCATTCTACAGATTTCAAAAGAAGAATTGTGATTGTGTGTGTGTGTGTGTGTGAGAGAGAGAGAGAGAGAGAGAGAGAGAGAGAGAGAGAGAGAGAGAGAGAGAGAGAGAGAGAGAGAGATAAGCTGAGGAGGGAATCGGATTCATGGGAGAATAAAACAAGAATCCCACGTCAAATGATGAAGAGGAAAGGAAAGCCCCATAACTAAAGCTTAATATGACACAAAAGGATACGAGCCTAAAGAAGGAAACTAGGATGCAGTTCCTTTTCCAATTGGTAGGATGAGGAAAGCAACTTCACATTGCAGGGGGAACGAATATTTATTGCTTTGCCGAATTGCGGTAGCTGGGACCGCTCAGCTAACTGATTTGGCCAACTGTTCTGTTCGACTTTATTACTCAAATCTAACATTTTTCCTGGAATTCTAATTTAAGTGAACTGGTATTTATTTCGACTGACATCTTGTTTTGCCTCTTACTCCATCTTTTGTTCTTCTTGTTTGTTTTTTGATATTGATGCTAAAGCATAAAGAACATACCATCAATGCTTCAACTCCTCTCCTGTGCAGAAATATTAAATTATTCGGGGGAAATGCTGCTGGTTAAGTTAACCATACCATTTGATCGTTAGTTGGAAAATCAAAAATTGTGTGTTGGTTTAATGTGCAACAACTGGTCAAGACTCAAAGGGCCTTAAAAAGTATGATACTATGTAATGCACAATTTTTGTAAGAGCTTTTACCATATAGCTAGCTAGCAAAGTTGAGACTCGGGTAAGGTAGGAAAGGATGCAGAAAAGGAAGTATGAAAGGGATGGACAGCCCTTTAAACACATGAGAATTTGTATGGTATGGTATATATGTTATAGTATACTATGGTATGCTATGCCAATGCTTTCACTTCTTCTCTAATCCTTGTTTAATTAATTTGCATCTTCCTCCCAGAAGCTGCTGCTGCTGCTGCTGCTGCTGCTGCTGCTGGAGTTAACCGTTTCAAAGCAGCAGAAGCAGGGGCTCCTTCCAGCCTAAAGCAGAAGCCAAGCCATCTTTTTGCTTGCTGCACTTCTTGCTTTTCGTCGCTTTGGACTGAAGGGAGCTCCTAATTCTTCTGCTTTTTTTCTTTGGGCGTTTCTGCATATGGATCGGGCGGTCTGTCTAGTTTTGGCAGAATAGGTGAGCTATGTTTTTCCGTTGACTCTCACTCTTTTTTTTTCTTTTTTCTTTTTTTTTGAAGGATGGTCAAAGTCAAGCAATACATGTTTTTTTTAAGAAAAAGAAAATAAATGAACCTCACATTTCTATAGTGAAAAGAAAGGTTTCTAGAAACCCGTGTTGAAAAGAACAGTTTTTTTTTTTTTTTTTTTGTTGCTAAATGACAGATAGTATGCTGAGAGATTACTGTTATTATATACATTTGTTTTTTTTTTCTTTTCTTTTTTTCTCTCTCTTCTGTTTAGCTGTGGCAGTGTGGAGATTTATTAATGACGAGTATTTGAACATTGCGGGGGGAAGAAAGAAATTTCTGCTATTTCAAAAGTCGACCCATGTGGACAGAAAAATGCTCCTTGTACATTACCCGAAAATACATTTAATTCGTTCAAAAATTTAGACAATCTAAGATATACCTAATTTTGGGCGTAAAAATACTATTGCTCATGTGGATATTTGTCCACCGTCCCGTTCCCATCATGGCATAAGGTGACCACGACCACGACGGGAGCGAGAGACAAATGAAATTATTAAGCCACCCCTCCTCCTGACCTCCTCAACATGACGCACTCCTGCACCTCGTCTGCAATTCATCCTACAAAAACTAAGGATATTTCTATTATTATTTTTTAAGAATTCATTAGAAAAAGGTGCACATTAATGCTGCGAACGTAGACATGTAATTACAGATTATGTTAATAAGAGTATATCATGGAGGATTCAAGATGACGGTTTTAATTGTACTAATCCAATCTCAGCCTCTCAAAATTTTAATTGTACTAATCCAACCTCTCAATTTATTTGATGTGAATCAGTCAGACACTTTGATTTTAAATTTTAAAAAGATAATTATTTTAAGAAATTTATAATTACGAAAATTACATAAAATGTCTATAAAAATAAATAATAAATTTAAATTTTAAAGTCAAAATACCATAAATTTTGAAGTCAAAGTACTGATGACTAATTCAAATCAAATTAATAATTAAAAAATTAAACAGTAAAGTTAAAATTTTAAAAGATTAGATATGTAAATCAAAATAACCTATAGTTTAGATAAGATTGGTAGGATTTTACTTATAAATAAATACAAAAGGATCATTATAAAATATTCTTCCAACTATCAACAAAGAGCATACTCCCATCAAGGTTGTAAATTAATAATTTCCACTGAGTACCTATTATCACAATATATTAATGTCTAATCTCACGGGAAAGAGATTACCTTCATCCTTTCCGAGAAAATCCTCCAAAAAAAAGGGGGTCCCGATGCAACGTACACAACCGACTCACCCGCCACCAGATTAGCGTCTGATCCGACGGCCCGCATCACCACACGCTCTTTCTCTCTCCGCCTTTGGATCCCCTCCGTCGTTTATGGCTCTAACTTTGTCCACGCTGACCAGTTAATCACCCTCGGATCTGTCCCCATCGGACGGTCCGTAGTGCGCCTCTAAACCCCCAAACGGGTCCAAACCTCCCTTTACGAACAGTGTGCATTATTATTAGCTGATCAGCTCCCCTTTCCCCCGCTCTTACCCACAACCGAAGCAGCAGCAGCAGCAGCAGCAGAATTAGAAGAAGAAGAAGAAGAAGAAGAAGAAGAGAGAGAGAGAGAGAGATTGGAGGAGAATGCAAGAGCAAGCTACGAGCTCTCTTCCCTCGAGCAGCGAGAGATCCTCGAGCTCCGCGCCCCCAATGGAAGTCAAAGAGGGTAATTACACTTTTATAGGAAACTTCTGTTTTCCAACTTATTATTAGTCGACGTAGATTTTGGTCCGGAAAAACGCGATTTTTTCCTCTGTTGGGTTCCGAAAAGATGGGATTTTCCTTATTAATGCATGGGTTCGCTGAATCAAGTTGCTTTGGAACTTGGGTCGACAAATGCGCCTCTCCGGCCCTCAGGAAAAAATTTTGGTTTTTTCGGTTCTCGGGGCTTGCGTGCTTGGGTGGGTCTAAAATTCTTAGGAGATTCATTCATTTATTTAGTCTCTGAATAAAATTGTTGCGTTGCTGGTCAGGCGTGGAGAGCGACGAGGAGATACGGAGAGTGCCGGAGTTCGGGGCGGGAGCGTCCACCTCGGGCCGGGAGGCCGGCTCGGCGGCCGGAACGGACCGGACCCAGTCGTCGGCTCAGACCGGCCAGCGCAGGAGGGGCCGGAGCCCCGCCGACAAAGAGCACAAGCGCCTCAAGAGGTGGGTTGGGTTTTCGAGTGCCCAAATTTGGTTGTTTTGGAAGGAAGAACAATTTACTAGTACCACTCTATTGTCTCGAGTTTTCTTCGATTCATGATGTCTCTCTCTCTCTCTCTCTCTCTCTCTCTCTCTCTCTCTTCTTTTGTGTGTGTGTGTAATGGAATGGAATGGAATGGAATGGAATATTTAGATTGCTGAGGAATCGGGTGTCGGCGCAGCAAGCGAGGGAGAGGAAGAAGGCGTATCTGAACGATCTGGAGGCGAAGGTGAAGGATTTGGAGAAGAAGAATTCGGAGCTCGAGGAGCGGCTCTCCACATTACAGAATGAGAACCAGATGCTCAGACAAGTATATATGATTTTTGCTCTTTTAACTCATCCCCTCTCTCCCCCTCTCTCTCTCTCTGTTGTCTGTACTGCTGTGTCTTTGATTGCTCTGGCTCGGCATTTTACCACTTTCTAATCATCCTGTTATTTACTCTGTTATGATGCGCTTAAAATTATTGTGTCGTAATTTGGTATGCCAGGAAAAAAAAACTTTGATCCGAGTGCAGTTGTGGACTGCCATTTTACTAGGTTCTGCTCCTTAATTTCACTGTAATAGTATGAAAAACAGATATCACTACAGAAATACCATCAAGCAGTACTTCTAGGTTGGATATATCCCGCACAAATCCATTTGCAGTTGGTGCCTGTTCGGCCTGGCTTCTGGAATTGCTTCTCTACCTTAGAGGAGTAGCGGAGTAGAGGCGGCGTCTCCGTTTTTGTTGATTAAAATTTTGAGCTTCTTTCTGAAGTGAGAGTCTGAAATGAACTTTGAAAACTGAAAAGGCTGACCTCCATTTTGAACCCTCTGCTTCTAGCTTCAGTTTGGAGATGCCAGGGGATTTTATTAGAAAACTGATAGCTCGCTGGAACAACACTTTCTTAATTAATGGGGATCTCTAAACGTGTTTCTTTGGCACACCCGGGAAGGAAAGTTATTACCACAATCAACCTTTTTACCGGTAGCGTGTTGACTATGTCATATTAGTGATGCATTACCAGATACGTAGGCTGGCCTTCTCCATCAAACTTTAGCTTAGAAATATAAAAAACCTTATGCCCTACGGAAGCATTATTGATTTGTGGTGATGCCTTAAATATGTTGATTTGTGGTGATGCCTTAAATATGCATTTGCCGCATGATTCGAATTGATGTGGTCCCTTCTGGTCAGTATGAGCTGTATCCAGAAGGTGCTTGCGGGAACCAACAAAAACATTAGGTTCAATAGATCTGATCACAAGCATGGGTGGATGTTCCTTTGATATATCTAGTACGTGTAAATTTAAATTTTGGGCCGTTCATTATTGAGATAAAGCATGGAGCGTACTGAGTTAACCTTTCGAAAGAGGGTCGTTATAAATCCACTTTTCAAGATGGCATGAAACTTTGATCGTTATCGTTCTATTGGTGGCCAGTTTAGCATTTACTGTGGTTCATCCATTCTTTGTATTTCTATTCAAGAAGAGCTCGTTTTTGTTCGGAGCTCTTTTATTACTTCTTTTGGTACATAAATGGGTTATATTTTTCAATCTGTAAAGCCATCTTCTAATGGCCGTTATTTCCTACAGATACTGAAGAATACTACTTTGAGTAGGCGGGGAACGAGTAGCAGTGCCAATGGAGAAGGCCAGCAGTAGAACGAGAAAATAATCATCGGAGTCGGGGCTTGTAAGAACTATGCTTTCCTCTGATTTAACCCAACAGCATTTTTATTTTGTGGTTGGCTTGAGTTGCTTAATGATCTGCAATCATTTTAATGATGTTGTTGAGTGCTTTGTTAATTTGAAAATTGATCTGTTTACGATTGGCATGCCCCTGTATGGAAGAGAGTCGGATTTCCGTTTGTTGTTTTGTGTTTTTTGATTCTGTGCTGTCCAGTTCAGTTTCAGACTGATAAAAGGAGGAAGAACAAATAAAAAGATAAAAGTGGAAATTAATTTTGAACCAATCGTGTAGCAAAAGTTTTGGGCTTTTTTATTTGCAAATTGTTTGTCCATTGCTCCTCGGTTTAGAGAAATTATCTCAAATATCTATATTAATTAGATGAAGAAAAAGGAGAGAAAAAACAAGAGTTGAAATTGAGGTTGTTATGGACATTTGGTTGGGGCAATGGTGTGTTGCAACGCCAACATCTTGGGAAAAAGATCCAGGGAAATAGTACAACGCGTGGTCCCATGCACGTCACTGAGCTTTCGCCATTGCAGGGGAGAGCATTTTGTCGGTTTTGGATAGAATGATGGACTGCAGTACTGAACCGAATTTTTTGATTTTATAAATCTAAATCGAAAACCAACCGAATCAAAAATTTTGTTTGGTTCGGTCCGTTCGGACGTTTATAAGTACCTTTGTAAGTTGAAAATTTAAGACTATAATAATGTAGCTTATAATTTAGATTTGTTGGTTTTAAAAATAAAAACTATTTATATTACAAAAATTAAGAGAAAATAATAGTAAAAATTTTATTAGACTGGATAAAAAAATTTATTTTAGATTTTTAAATATTTTAAAAGATAATATATAATTCAAATTTCAGCTAAAACAATATTTTGGCTTTTTAATTGGTTAATTCAGTTGGTTCGGATTTCAAATTGGACAACTAAATTGAACACCAAAAATCAAAATTTTAGATCAATTCAGGTTGGTAAAATCGAAAAATCGACCAAATCAAATCCTTTTTACCGAATTAGGTCGGTTTGATTTGATAGTTTGAACTTCTCTCGGATTTACGAGGCTGGGCTCCGATTACGAGTGATGTCACAAATGAATGAATCAGGTGTCTTATATGGGTCCACAGGTACAATTACATTTAAGTTGAGAGCATGCACTACTAAGATTTAAGAAGAGAATGGCTTCAAATATCAAACAGAGCGTGTACAGCAGTATCATCCCCATCTGGCTCTTCCTAAATCATCACAACTCATAAAGCAGCTTCTAAAAATTACACCACCCTAAAGCTGCAAAACTTCTTTAATATTCAACGACAGTAACATCACAAGCCTGATATTATAACCCGATTTCGGCACTTAATTTATCTCTGACAGTTTTATTGCAAGATCACATCAAAATCTGACAGTTTGGTCAGCTCCAAAACATACGCAATTTTGAATTCTCCTGACTTTTGGGCCTGCGATCAGTAGTAGACTAACCCTGATTTACTTACGAATCAGTAGTGATGATCAGGATATGGATAGGTTGAACAATTATTTATCTGTTCATTTTTCGGCATCATCGATGGTACTTTGATCTCAATGAATTGGTTTGACTAACCGTAGTTATTACAGCAATTTTTTACCTAACTGTAGCTCGACCTCATAGTATACTCAGAGACGAGCTTCGAGAACAAGGATGACTTGTTCTCTAGCAATCTTGTTGGGGTGTCATGTTCCACAATCAAACCTGTTCAGAATTTAAGGCAGATAAGATATCAAAGAATAGAGAGAGAAGCTCAATAGTTGGGTGTTGAGATTATAGGTTATTCGGAATGGACTAACCGTTTTCAAGAAGCAAGACCATATCACTGTCAAGGACTGATGTTATACGATGTGCGATCGTAATCACTGTTGACTCAGAGAACTGCTGCCTTAGTGTTTTCTGGATTAGGCTGTCAGTTGCTGTGTCAACTGAAGCGGTTGCTTCGTCCAGAACCAATACTTTACTCTTCTTCAGTATTACCCTTCCTAGACAGACAAGCTGACGTTGACCCACGCTCCAATTTTCACCATTCTCAGTTACTGCAGATCGACATTGGTTACTTAAGGACAAGCCCAAACCATTTGAAAATCCAACAATTGTCAAAAAGTAATCTTTTAAACAAAATCTAATCTCATCGGTGCTGATTCATATAACAACGACTTGCGTGTACTAGAGACAGATATCACACCTGGAGAGTCCAGCTTCAATTCTTTCTTTCTAACTTCTTCTCCCAGCTGACAGGAATCCAAGGCCTGGAACAGAGATCAGTTGAATTAAGCGCTTGATTATCTAACCACAGTATTAAAAGTATTCTTAAAGGGCATTATAATGTGTTGCAGAAATATAAAAGAAGTGCAAGATCGAACTACCTCCCAAATTTGTTCGTCAGTGTATTCTTCAAGAGGGTCAAGGTTGGTCCTCACAGTTCCCTCAAACATGGTCGGATCTTGCGGAATAATGCTCAATCTGGATCTCAAGTCATGAAGCCCGATGGTGCAGATGTCAATACCATCAATAATTATCTGGCCAACAGTTGGATCGACGATGCGGAAGAGTGTCTGTATTAAAGTAGACTTGCCGCTACCTGTTCTTCCGACAATACCAGTTTTCATACCTCCAGGGAAAGTGCACGTCAGGCCTCTTAGCACAAAAGGCAAGTGCGGAGCATATCGTACCTGCATCAAAAATAAATCAGTACCCAGAAAATAGGAGCGGCTACAGAACACAATTCAGCGTCTATAAGCCCCGATAACAATTTTTTCATGAATTAATTAAACTTAGTTGTACGGTTGCACCTTTCAATTCTAAGGACTGGTAAAACATCAGTTATCACTAGACTCTACGAAACTATGGAAATTACACGATCCTCTGCATATCTTCA
This sequence comes from Puya raimondii, assembly GCA_016920855.1. NCBI lineage: Eukaryota > Viridiplantae > Streptophyta > Magnoliopsida > Poales > Bromeliaceae > Puya > Puya raimondii. Next base: position 195,088,860 of record JABWPP010000050.1, on the reverse strand, counting down.
GGGCCCTCATGCTCAGTTTCCTACTTCCTAGTCTATTTCCTACTAATTTGCAGTAATAGCTTCAACCTTTTGACGTATAAAACAAATAGAAGCACGTAACCAAAAACTGAAACAGGAGATATTGCGTCAAATCTGCATCCAATAAAAAGAGAAAAGGAAGATGGCAACTTGAAAAGATGATGGAACGTACGTGGATGTCGCGAAGCTCTACTTCTCCCTTGGAAGGCCAGTGATGATTCAATCTGTCTTCTCCCATGGTAAGGGGTGGCTCACTAGGAATGCTAGTGTACTGAAATATTCTCTCTACAGATATAATTTTGTTTTCGAGGTCGCAAAGATTCCAAATAACCCACGATTGGATCATATTCAGATTAAGTCCGTACGTCACCGCAAGACCGGCAAGCCCTAAAAAATTGAAGAGTCAAAAGTTGTTGTTGGCTTCTACATAACCTAGAATTTACTTTCTAAAGTAGCTCAAAAATAAATTAAAGAAAAAAACATAATTTCCCTACCTGGATCGATGACACCGGTTGGGAGAGACACCAAAAATATCAAAGAAAAGGCAAAAGTGAATGATGAGAGCATATCCAAACGAATGCAGAGCCACTCCCTTGCTCCAGCATTATAAAACTTGGGTCGAGAGTAATCATCATTCAGATGATAATTATTGTCTACGAATTGTGATTCCTTGCCAAAACTTCTAATTGTTGCTGAGCCAGTCATCGATTCAGCAAAATGCTGAATAATGGGAGCTTTGCACACTCCAACAAGCCTTGCTAGTTCTCGTGCCGTATCTAAATAGTATTGCTGTTCAACATGACACAGAGGAAGCCAGGTGATTGAAATTTTGATATATTGGTGAAACAGTGTGTTGAATGGAAAGATCATATCATTCATTCAGCAAAACTCGCATCAAACCACTCTAATGGCAAGAAGAAGAAAAAAATGGTGAAGGATATACCTGATACCAAATGCAGGCAGCAATCACTGGAATAAAGATGATAAAAACCTGCCATGCTACCTGTGACATCACTGCAATGATACCAAGAAGTTGTATGATTGAAAAGGCAAAGGCAGCAACCCGATTTGGAATATTTGTATCCACTTCATTTTGATCAGTTGAAGCCTGCAATGACAACATTAGTTAGTTCAGTGTAAGCAAGAGCGCAATATACAAATTTTTCCAAATTTATTGAAATGATAGAACTCATTATGCACGACTTACTCTACTAAGGATACGGCCGCTCGGAGTGGAATCAAAGAATGACATTGGAGCAAGGAAAATACGTGTATGCATCTTATTGAACAGTATTGTTGCAATCTTATATCCGGCGGTGACGAGAAGCAGAGCTCTTACGAGGATACACAAAGAGCTTCCAAGAGCCAATGCGACATAGACATAGATAAGCACCGATCCACTAACTGGAGGTTCGACATCTTCCGATACGGGAGCTGCCCAAGCCATCCAGTAATTACTACCAATTTGAAGGGCTTGAAAAAGAATTTGGGCCAACAATATGAGGGGCACAAATGCTCCGCTATATGCTGTTGTCATATATTTCCAGTAAACCCAAAATCCAACCTTGCCTTTCTCCCTCTCTTCTTCTTGAACAAGTTGCCCCTTCTGCTGGGCTCCTTCGTCGACTTTGCCATTTTGGACATCCTTCTTCTCTATTTTCTGAACCTCCCCTGAGCTAATCTCTCCTTTGCTGCTTGAAGAGTCCGTTGCGAGCTGCATCGAGTCGAGGGCAGCCAAAGCATCCTTATGAGCACCAACAAGCTCCATGAACTCTGTTCCTGAATCAAGTATCTCACCATACTTGCCTGCTTGTGCTATTTTCCCATCTTTCATAACCTACCACAATGAATGAATAATGCGTAACATGCTGTTGAGAAGCATAAAGTAGCATATATGTAATCAATGCAAACAGCATAGCTTACCAAAATAAGGTCAGCTGAAGGTAAAAATTCGACCTGGTGGGTGACATAAAGAACTGTTTTCGAAGCTAAAAACCCAAGCAAACATTCCTGCAAAAGAGAAGGTCACTTAGAAGCTGCAATTTTTGTAGACTCATTAACATATTTGAAGGGTTTTATATTATCCTTTGCATGATTGAGGGTAAAAACCATTTCTGTGGATTAGAAAGTCCAAATAGGTTGTAGCAAGTAGATACAATTAATCGTAACTACGAATGACAAACTAAAAAAGAGAGTATACAACAAGTAAGGCATGCATAACCTACTTAAAAGGAAAATATACAATACCTTAAAGAGATGAGATCCAGTATGAGCATCGACAGCACTAAATGGATCATCAAAGAGATAAATGTCAGCATCTTGATACAAAGCACGGGCTATCTGAATCCTTTGTTTCTGTCCCCCACTCAGGTTGATGCCTCTCTCGCCTATAACAGTCTGATCTCCAAATGGCAAAATCTCCAAGTCTTTCTTCAAGGAGCACGCCTCGAGAACCTTCTCATACTTTCCGCTATCCATCTCCTCGCCAAATAATATGTTCTCTTGAATCTTACCACTCTGTATCCAAGGCGACTGTGCGACATAAGCTGTCGATCCGCACACCTTAACATCCCCACACAGTTTCGGAACTTCACCCAATATGCAAGAAAGCAAGCTCGATTTGCCAGAGCCGACAGTTCCACATACGGCTACCCTCATCCCTTTCAGCACTCGAAAATTCAAGTCTGTCAAAGTGGGGACTTGAGAAGAGGGATCCCACGAGAAACTTCCATTGTGTACCTCGATCGCGACGTCTGAACTATCACTTGGAAGCTTTTCTACCGCATCGGTTGGCAAGTCCCCAAGGCATAGAAACGATGATATCCTATCAAGAGAGACTTTGGTTTGGATTATCATGGAAATTACGTCAGGGAGAGTGTAAATGGGCTCTTGCAAGACCCTAAATGTCGCTAACGCTGATAGAACTTTTCCTGATTCTAACGGAATCCCCAGCATCATGCAAGCTCCAAAAGTGACTACCGCGACAAAAGTAGGTGCCCCCCAGAAGACAAACGTCACCATCGCAGACGTATATACGTACTTCCTCAGCCAATTCGTCTCCACTTTCCTTAACTCAATTATCCTGGATAAGAACTTCATCTCCCATCCTTGGAGCTTGAGAATCCTCATGTTCCTTAAAATCTCGGACATGGCTTTCATCCTAACATCTTTAGACTCCATCATCTTCTCCTGAAACGTCTCTTCCATCTTCCCTAGGGGAATATTGGCGATCATAATGACAATGGTGGCCCCAAGTGCTGCAAGCGAAGCAAGGCCTAATGTCGAATACAAGATCAACAAGGCGAGAGTCACTTGCACCGGGACCAACCACAAATCATGCATGTACCAGCTGAAAAGCCCGATCCTGTCAGCATCGACGCTCATTATATTTACGATTTCCCCGCTCGTACGACTCTGCCTCGATTGGCTAGACAAAGTAAGGCCCTTTTGGTATATCATGGAGACAAGGAAAGCTCTAACTCTGATCCCTGCCTGCTGCAGTCTGAAGAACCAGTGCCTCTGCGACAGGCCCTCAAGAAGCTTCGAAACGATGAAGGCAACGACCAATAGGTGTCCTTTGTTCGCAAACTTGTCGTTTCCATTGAGATACTCAACAAAGTAACTGATGAGGTAAGGACCGACGTACGAAGCTAGGTTGTTGACGAGCGCGTAAACTGCGGTCAATAGGACTTGGTCCCATGAGGACAGCACCAATGCTTTGGCCAGCTTAAACGTCGTGATCCTACCACCACCACCGCCATCACCACCAGGAGCTGCACTTTTGCTGCTAGTGCTGCTGATGTTAGGAGCACTCGCACTACCACCGCCGCTGGGACCATCACCACCGCCAGTGAGTGAGTCGAGCTTGGTCTTAAAAGTTGGGAAGACACCATCAACGCTGTCCCTACTATCTAACGGTGGGACATCCTTTAGTTCTAGTGTCTTTTTGTGGCCGACGGAGAGCAGAGGGCCCATCCAAGAGAAAGTGAGGGCGCTTAAGAAACCGGCATTTGTGAAAAGGGAGGAGGCGCATTGCGGGGCACTCGCATCGCGTGATTCAGCAGCATTGTCGTTCCCGTTCAAGAGAGGCTCCTGAAGAGGAGCACCTCCGCCTGGGCCCATCTTTCCGAAGAATCCGGCGTAGCTGAGGATCAAACTCGAAAGGATCGACACGGAATCGAGAACCCACAAATGGGCGGGAACGACAGCTCCACGGTCCCTCGAGTAGAAGAAGGCGAGAGCGAGGGAAGAAGAGGAGAGGAGGAGGAAGAGACCCCACCAGATCCTGAGAAACGGCGGGAATCTCTTCTCGCCGCACCGGCCGAATTCGAACAGCAGATAAGCGGAGGCGGCAGACCAGGAAACTACCCTAACGCCGCAATCGAGTTGGGCGGCGATGATCTGCTCGTCAGACCACCACCACCGTCCGCGTCCGCGTCCGCGTCCGCGCCCGCGTCCGCGTCGATACAACAGCAGGAAGTTGTAAACGGAGAGGACGAGATAGAAGAGAGTCAGAGCCAGGGAGGAGAAGAGAGCGAGCTTGTAGTGCAGGAAGCTCTTGTTGTTCTCTGCTCGCTCCTTGGACGACTTGCCCGCCCTGCTCCTCCTCCGAAAGAGCCAGACGGAGGAGAGGACGAGCAACAGCCCGACGTGACACAGAACAGAGAGCCCGTGTACAATCTCGGGTTCCGAAGACAATTCCCCGCGCATTTGAAACCGAGAGAAGAGGTGAGAAAAAGAGGCCGACATACCATTCGCGGAGGCCCCGGGAGGAAGAGAAGCCATGCTCATCAAGAATGACGGAATAATAATAATAATAACAATACCTTTTCCTTTTTCGACTCCCGCCCTCTCTCTCTCTTTGACTCTTTCTCTTTCTCTTCTACTGTGGGTTTAATAAGATGGGCTTCTCTTCCTTCTTCTTTTCGACGCCCCGGAGAGTTAGTTAATCTTATATATATATATAGTATAGTGTAGCAGAGGAACAGGAGCAATGCCGTGCCTGTGTGTGGCTATAGAATTTAGATGGTTGTGGTGGTGGTGGTGGTGGAGGGAGGACGAGTCAAAGGCGGCTCCTTAGGGCGCAAGCTAGCGCGCCTTTCAAGTTTCAACTTTTTAATAAGTGACCGCTGGCCTCTCCTCTTTTATCATCTCGGGTGGGGACTGGGGACTGGGGGCTGGGGACGAGAAGGAAGCCACTATCGCCTGGGAAAAACAAAGATTTATTTTAAAAAATAAATGAATAAAAAGGAAGAGTAAAAGTTAAAAAGACAAACCAAAAAAAAAGCAAGAACAGGATGTTATTAATGTATTATCGTATGGTGTGTAGGATTAGGCGAGTGGAGCGACGAGATCGAGGGGAAATATTTTTTATAATCAGCCAGTGTTTTTTCTCTCTTTTGTCGGTATTCAGAAAAAATTAGTCTAGGGTCGAGGAGAGGAATGGAGCGTGCGAGCGATTGAGGTAAACCGTATGGACCCCAAAAACAAAAAAAAATAAAAATAAAAGAGAAATTAATTTGATGAACATAAAGAATAGGAATAGGAATAATAATAATGGAGTTGCAGTGAACAATAGTGATCGTTGCTTTCCCGTTTCATGGGAGGAGGCGTAGGACCAGGAGTATCTGATACGCTTCCGGCTTTAATGGATTCTCAATTCCATGGCTTCTCCGCGTCGTCCCAGTTACGGCACGCCAAAAGTATCGCATCCATCTATTTCAGTCCCGCTCCAGGCCTGCATTCCTATTTGCACGTTTGGCCCATCGTTCATTTACGGTGCCTTTTCCTTCTACTTTACAAAATCTGATAAATATGAAAACTAAAAAAAAGAAACTTTCCCTTCCCTCAATCTGCATTAATCTATGTGAAACTACTCCAACCTGCCTCCCTGCTTTGTGGGATTCTGGTGCAATGAATTAGTGCCGGTTAATTTTTTAAATATAACAGGTACTAATTCACAAACATCCATGCAGTTTTAGATGTGTTAGAGAGTTGGCATCTAGCTCAACAAACCAAGATAACCACTCATTAACTTAATTTAAGAAAAAATATATAATCATCAATAAACTTTCAGAGACATTGATGCCAGTTACTTTTACATTTAACAGGTACATGCTCCACAAATACCAGTACAGTGTTTAGGCATTTTAGAGGGCTGATATATATCTAGCTCAATGTCCAAAGTAACCACTCACAATCGTCATTAAAATTTCAGAGGCATTGCCGCAAAGTTTAACTTTCCTTCTAACTCGTAGTCAACCTATTTTTTCTGTCAATCTAAATTTGGCAAACTAAAGATACTATTTATAATATTCTTGTATCAAAAAGGATGTTTCGTTTATAAGATCCACCATCAAACAAAAGATTCCTCAGCATTCAAATATTGCATATGCAAAATAGGGCTTGTTTGTTGGTCTATAACTAATTTTCAAGTTTAAAAATAGCTTTTAATTGAATAAACTTTCATATAAAAATAGTATATATACAATATAGGTCAAACTCATACTTTTAAAAATAACTTCACGATATCCACTTCTAGTGAAACAAACATGATCATACTATTGAAATACTATCACTAGCAAACTAGCTCTGTTACCACCATCTGTTTTTGTTGAATATGTATATACACGTGGTCCACAAAGTCAAGTTAGGCCGTGATTTTTCACGCCTCCCTTTCATTTTCTGTGCTTGCACGTGGAAAACAAAAATAATTTTTTTTTTTCCAAAATATATAAAAAGTATTTTCTATCAAACATTTTTTTATGTCGAACCAAATGATCGAAAATCATTTTCAAACCGAAAAATTATTTTCAACCTACTTTTACATCAAACCAAATACACCATAAACTGAAATTAATTATTTGTTATAATTCACAATAAAACTATTTTTCTTAACCTTTATATTTTTCTTAGTTAAATAAAATATATTAATTTATAGCTTAACTTCCTTTCCTACGGAAATTCTATGGATCTTCTAAAGCAGGTCAAATAAAGAGTAAAGAAAGAAGAAGATGATGAATAAGTCATACAGATTAGATACATGTCATAAAGGCACTAAGAAATATCGCATAGATCTAAAACAAATTTTCATTAATCAAAAAATATTCTGTAATAGATATCAAGCCTATTTATAATAAATTAAATTCTAATTCTAATTACTAAGTTCTAATCGAATTCAGCACTTTTAAATTTTTTTCTGAAACAAATAATCTAATTCTAATTTAAAACTTTCGAATTCATATTTCTAATTTTTAAAAGATTATTTCACATGAAAATTTTAATTTTTTTTAAAAAACATGTAAAATAAATTAACAAAAATAAATAAATAAAATTTATAAAAAAATATTAATTATTATTTATATTTCTTTGGTTGCATCACCTTCGGTTGCAGCAAGAAAAGGAAACAAAACAATGGCTCCAATGATTTTTTTTTTTCTTCCTTCCCCTTTTTTGAGTAAATTAATTAACAAGTGTTTGTAAACTTTCAATTTAGTAAAACTCTGCTTACTTTTGTATAGACTATAAGAGGCAACGTCACGGTCAATCAACATTAAGAGCAAGACAGGGAGCGAGAATTTGTGCATCCTTAATTAATTATAAGGGCCTCAAAAAGATTGACTGTAGCAAGCTTTCTCCCCAAGGAACTCCAAATTAACCTTTAGCTGCAAGTGTAATCGTCAGTTTTAATTAATTACGACGCATTGATCAAGAGGTCCATCATACTCGCTGATCTCAGCCTGTTTCCACGAATGATCCGAATTATTCTTAACCAAGCAAAGTGCTGAGTAATAACAATAATAAAATATCAGGTGAGAGCGATGCAAACCGTGGCGACCAAGAATTAATGCACGGCACTTTTCCGGTGCTGTTTGATTACATAATAATCTCTAATAAATTCATTAATTCACATGCTTGATCTTTCCACTTGTTTTATACATACATGGAGAGGAGTTAAATTCATTAATTCACATGCATGATCTTTCCACTTGTTAGCTAATTACTTCCTCAGTGCAGGTATGTTTGGTGGTCGTCTAGCTATAGCTAACTTTCGCAAGTGCTATATACAGACTCAAGGCTAACAGCAGTCAGATTATTAACGCAGTTCGCCAACAATCTTAATTATTTTGATTTTACTTTTGCACGAGTACAAAGCGTATTATTGCAATATTATGCGCATCAAATCAAACACTCTGCTGATCGCCTGCTTGGCACCAAGAGCTACCTCATGCGCGCGTTAGAAGTGCAGTGCGGTGAAACAAGTCTAGTGTCATCCTTCACTGCAAGGATATATATATACACTCTTTAATTTGTTGATAGCTACCGTGCTGATTATTTATATTTAGTCGGCAGATTAATATATATTTTCACATAAATAATTAAGCTGTAAGGAATTCATTCATTCGCGCCCAATTAATTACACGCATAAACCCCTCCCCTGGATCTCTTTCTTCTCCTCAGCGCATCCTCACTTGCTCGGATTCGAATTCCGAATCTTTTGACTTAACGGGATGGGATTGGGTATAGTCTAGTCTGCAGTTCCGTGCCACTTTTGTCAAAGTCATGTATGGTTATTAATTTACAAGCTACAAGATGCATGCGTCAAAGAATATTCTAGAAGGTGCTCTCTTTCGAGTCCCAAAAGAAGCCAAGCATCAATGGTGTGGTGGAATAATTTGATCAACCCAATCTAAGAAAGAAGCCAGCTGGCATCTATAGTGAACTCGTGGTGGAATAATTTGATCATTCCAAATTAAGTTTCAAAAAGAAATTACAAACATATTTCACAACACTTTATAAGATATATAACATAATTGTTAGATTTTATCTTGAAATTTTAAATCGCACTTACCTCTTCGCGGTTCGCACTTCTCTATCAATTAAATACGGCCACCTATATAAATTTATAAAATATTATAAAATTTGTTTGTAAATACAGTATTACTCTTCCACACATATCTAATTCCCTACATGAATGTGGGAGCACGAAATAGGATTAGCAAAGACATGTACAGCTGTCCAAAATATCCGATACTCCATACCCGATCCGGACCCTATCCGTACCCTATCCGGATCCGAACCGGACCCGATAAAAAATGGACAGTATACGGGTAAAAAAAAATACCCATTAAAGTTTCGGGTATGGGTCTGGATATTTTATACGCATATCCGACTTGGACCCGACCCGAACCCGACTTTTAAATGGGTAGGATCCGGAATACTTTTCAAATCCAGACCCGTACCCGGACCCGATGAAATATCCAATAATAAATAAAAAAGATTTGAACTTTTGAAATTAAGAGATCAATTTTAATAGGACTTATAGATGAGGGGTCTCTATGTATTTTCATCCTAGTGAAACCCTAGCCGCTCTTTTATTCCTTTCTTTTTAAATTTTTTTTTACTCTTTATTTTTTACACATGTTTTATTTTATTTCCGCCTTAGGATTTGTGCATAGATTTTTTGATAAAATCTATAAAAAAATATATGTATAAAGGTACCTATATCCGATATAGACCCGATCCGTATCCGGTCTTGAACGGATAGTATACGGGTAGTCACTATCCAGACCCGCTCAAATAGACTAGATGTGTATATTAGTAACTTAAGTATTCAGACCCGGACCCGACCCGAAGTTAAATGGGTAGGGTATATTTTTTTTTTCCTAACCATTTTCTTTAGGGTACGGGTACAGTATATTAATTATCCAGACCCCACCCGGTCCACGGACACCTTTAAAGACACGTGGTGAGAGAAAATGTTGAGTATCAATCAACCAAAGTATTATCAAGATGTGATCGATACATAAATATTAATTAATCGGCAATGCTATTTTACTATACATTGAAAATTAGATATAAATCTTACACATTGAGTATTCAGAGGCCAAAATTTTCACATCCACTTTATCACTTTATGTTTCTTTTAATACAAAAAAAAAAAAAAAAAAAAAAAAAAAAAAAAAATTGTTTAAGTCATTGGACGGAAGATATAAAATTTACATGACTTTGGATGTGTTAATAATATTTCTATTAATTAATTCCCGCCTGTCTTATATTTAAAAGGGCGGTGGTATTAACAGATATCATACGAAAACCTTTCCGCACAAAGAGAAGTTAAATTTAGTTACAGTATATGCACCTTTTCAAAAGAAAAAAAGAAGAAAAAGCTAACAATGCATCTACTGAATTTGACTAGATTGACTTGTCTGATTTGTACAGAGTCACACCTGTCCACAATGGCGACAATGTAGTCTGAAAAATGATAACAATAACAAATAAATTAGCCGCTGCCCTCGAATTTTAAAATTAGATGTCACATCTTAGGAGAAAATCAACATGCGTGTCGCTTGGGTGGTGTCGATGGGAATAATTAATTCTGATAAATTTTCTTTTCTACATATACTATGCGACCATATTTTTTTTATTATTAATTCGAGTTCGGAAGGCCAAATTATAGAAGTCGTTCTGTAATGGGCTGAACTGAGAAGAAAAAAATTGCCGGCCGTAAAGCGATCCCCGTATTGTACGACTTGCTGGCCCGGCCCAGTGACATTTAGGTACGTATGCATGAGAGTTTGATGCAATGACTACTATAGTTTGTTTAAATAATGTAATATCCTATGAATTCAGCTAGAATATTATTAGTAGTGGAGGAATAGTATTTACTATTAATTCTTTTAGCTCTTAGATCAATATTAGTATAATTATCAAATAGTAAATTTTACGCATTCAAAAGCTAAAAAGTTAGCAGTAAATACTATTTCTCTATTATTAATAGTATTTTAATTCCACCGGCTCTGAGCAGAGGCATCTCTTTGCTATATGATAAGAAAAGATTGTTCCCTTTCATACTCCAAGAAATTAATTGTCCAATATTGTTCCATCTTCTCTTTGCATATGATTTCATTATATTCACCAACCGCTCGAAGAGCTCGATAGACAATCGGATGCAGTTTATCATAAAATATGAATCATTCTCGGGTCAAAAAATCAGCAGAGGAGTTGCAGTCTGTGTTGTTAGCTGAGAGAACTTTAAAAGTGTAGTACATGTTTTCTGGTAACAAAGCTCTCGTTGAGCCCTTTTTTTTTTTTCCTCCAAAAAAAAAAAAAGAAGAAGCTTTCGTTCCCACCATTTTTCTTTGAAACAGTAATATAAATTTGTCCATCATGTACTTAACCACTTCTTATCAAAATCGGCTATGGAGGAGAGTTTTGGTTATCAATGATGGAGATCATATTTCTCACCAAATGGTATCAATCATAAGATATATAAATAGTTTAATAAATCATTTTAAGAAAAAAGGAAAACGAATTTGTTCATCAGTTTAAGTGCTTTTATATATGATTGGCTTGTGATCAAGCGTACTCCAACATCGAGCCTGTTGCTTGGATGGTGTGGCAGTCCAGTAAACACTACAGTACTATGCCCACCGACAGGTCCACCTGCAAGACGCCTGTCCTGACCAACGCCAAGTTAGCCATTTCGGTTCGTGTTTTAATCAAAATATTTTTAAGAAAAAATTAAAATATTTTATAAACTTTTATTTTTTAATATATCTATAAATAGTTTTTATAGACTTTTCTAATTACTTCACCATATCCCGATTTGAGTCCCTGCTGGACCCAAGTTCTGAGACTTAATTAGGACCTGGTCCAGGTGGACCAGGTTGGAACTTGGTCCTTGTCCAACCTTCCGACTCGGTTCTTCACCGGACAAAAATTTTAGATCTTAACTTTTTAACTAAAATACCTAAGTAACAATAGAGAAGTTTGATTATTTGCAAGATATATATCTTGATACTTTTATTTATTATAAATTTTATTATAACTTTATAAATTTAAAAATCTTAAAAATAAAAAATTATATGGGACCACGCCAGTCTGGCACGGTCCATATTACATCCCTAGCAGCAGACTCATAAATTAATTATCATAGGAAGTACTTTTGTCTTTGTGTGAGAGAAAGAGAGAGTCCGCAGATTCGAGCCTATGGGTCCGGTTAACTATATATAATTCCTCCGCACAAGATCGTGGGAGTCCGATGTTATAATTGTAAGTGGACAAATGCTGTGGGTCATCCAACAAATTTATGTAGCATTCGGAATAGGAGAAATACAATTATTAGTGTTCCCGAAAGTAAAATATATATCTCAGATTCTTTTCATTTAAAGATTATTATTTGTTACATCAATTTATTTTTTTTTACTATAATTTATTTAGATTTTTTATGAATCTTATGGTGAATGGTGGAAATTTACTGGAGTGTAATAGTAGAAATTTTATTTTGGATAGTTGATGACAGGTGGCAGGCTTAACTTAAATTTACTTATGAGGGGAAAGAGACTCGAGAGAGAGAGAGAGAGAGAGAGAGAGAGAGAGAGACATATATGTACACGTAGCAGTACTGCTAATATTCGCAGGGGACTTCACTTTCTCTTGAGCGAGACCACGTACGAAACCTTAATCGCAAGGTGTTAATTAAGGCATGCAAACTCACGGCTCTCAGGGGCTCCAGAAATTACATTTGGTCACGGCGTAGAACGGGTCAGATCGATGTGACATGATACTTATCGAAAGCTAGCTCTTGTAGCCCAAGAAAGAACCGTGCAAATTAACTGATCCAAACAAGCAAACAAACAAAGAGACGAGCCAAATGACCAAACAGGCCACGAGACAAACGGCATGACCATCGATTTTTTAACTACACCACTTAATTTCTCACCACTTAATTTCCTCACATTATTAATGCCACAAATAAATATATATAGGACGAGTTTCTGCTGATCACTCCATGCGCCCTTTTATTGCTACTACATCCACCGAAGATTAACACAATCACTCCATGCATGCGCCCTTTTATTGCTACTACATCCACCGAAGATTAACACAATCGAATCTAAAGTAACTTAACTTACTATTAAGAGTTGCACGGACCTGTGTCTCAGCTGGACCTTGACATATACATGTAGTTGCAGTATCCCTCTCCTCCATGATCTCCTGCTTTTCATGCGCAAGGAATGTCGTGCGTCTCCTCGCTGACATGAATAGCTGCAGTGGTCAGAAACTGTGCCGACGGTTGCTGCTGCTGCTGCTGCTGCTGCTGTTTCATGAGAGAGACCCTCTTACAAAGTCTAATAGGCTCGCCGACGACGAGGGGGATCACAGGGAGGTTGTCGCAATTGCAAATCTCGATCATGAATCCGTCCGGGTCGTGGAAGAAGAGCTGGTCCACGTAGACGCCGCCCTCCTCCACGCGCTGCTGGATGTAATCTATCTCCATCTCCTTGAGTTTCTTCTCCACCAAGGCCATGCTCTCACACTGTGATCAAACAGATCAGAGTTGTAGGGAGGGTTAATTTAGTCATTTCCATCAAAAGCAAATTAAAGTGGTCGGCAGATGGATGCTTAGATGGACAGATTTAGCAGCTGCTAGCTAGAAAGACAAAGGAAAAGGCGGCAGATAATAACAAATTAGCGTAAAATATTTAATGGATGTTTGGGCGGCGGTGGTTGGGGTGGTGGCTAGCCACGAGAGATTAAAGTTAAGCCTGATGATCACATGCGCACTAGCTCTCGGGCTAGCACACTTGGCTCAGGCTCGTCGACCGGTTTACATACGGGCAACAGGTTGAGCCAAAAGTGGAGAAGCGTGCATGTGTGTCCAACAGGAGGAAGTCTAGTGCGTCACACTTACACCACAGCATCACTAACAAGCCAATCACAACTCTAATCTTCAGAGTAAAGTATAATAAAAGCATTTTTTAATAAGTATGATGGGATGGATGAATCCAAAAAAAATAATTTTATTGGCCGGAGACGACACATCAGTAATATAACTGGTATATTCTAGACTTTTTCGCCCAACTGACCCACTATAAGCTAGTACGAGGACAGTCTGCGTGCCCCATTACCCTCACTGTCGTAGTCTAGCTGAAGACCTTGTGAAGACAGCTAAGACGAGGACAGTCTGCGTGCCCCATTACCCTCACTGTCGCAGTCTGGCTGAAGACAGTTAATAGTCCCCGTAGTAATTAACCTCTGTATTGTAACCAAGTCCTGGTATCTCGCTCATCATAATTACCTCTGTTAATTACTCTGTACTCGATCCATTAGTTAATTTCTGGTGATATACATAATTATCTTAACCCTAATACACGACCTTTTTTTCTTATTAAAAAATACTATTTTATTCGCAGAACGTAATAATTTTGTAATATATTACGTGCTACAATATTATTTAATAAAAAAAAAAGTGTGGGGCACGTATAAGCTTTGCGCACAATAAGGCTTCTTTGACAGCAAATCAGAGCAAAAACATATATATATATATATATATATATATATATATATGCAACATGTAAGGAAGCTAAATTAAAGACTGAATAAGTTCCGTAAATAAGTTGCAGTATCCCGAAAGTATACATGGACGTACGCTATCAAAACTAAAATTGAAAACTACTTCTTCCTCAGAGAACTAAAAGACAAAAATGGAGAACCAGAGACTCTTTCATGCATCCCAACAATTATCCAAGAGCTTAAATTTTTTTTATTACTAAAAACTAATTAAATTTTTTTTAAATCCTAAGAGATACGATTATAACTTTTGAACTAAAAATTGTAATTATTCAACTCTTTTTGGATTGTACGTAGTTAGTAAAAAACAAAAAACTTGCACATGTTAGGTAGGGCTTGACAAGAGAGTTGATGAGAGGGATTTGATCGAGCTCCCATGACTCCATGAGATGCACATAAATGATTAATTACTATTTACTAACTAGCTAGCTAGCTGCACAAGAGGTGAAAGTCTTCTACTTAATTTAAAGTATATAATAGAGAAATGGAACACGGCATGTTTAATTTCCGATGCCCGAGCGATAGTTGGTTGCTATCAGCAAAAATCTTCTGTCCGGCGAAGGAAGAGAGCCAATGGAACCAGATTGCCAGAGCATCAGAAAAGGAAGGGCGTTAAATATAAAATATTAAAATAATAATATATATTTTTAGTTAATCTAGTTTTTAGAAAAAGAAATAGTTACGTTACAAGACCGACCGACCCTCTAGCAGCTGCTTAAAACTTTCAGACCAATTGATTGTTCCGCAGATACAATTTACAATCGAGAAAAAAAAAAAATATACAAATTAATTACCTGGAAGGAGATGTGATTATCCTTGGGATTAATCTCCGTCTTCTTCGGCATGCTCTCCGGATCTTCAGATTGCAGCAAGTGGATGCCGATGCCATAATTGAACAACCTTTTTAATCACAAGCAAAGCGATCATGCAGCGATCCGTACAGGGAATTTAATTAATTGCTCGATCATTAATTAATTAATCGGAACTTTTTTCTTCTTTTTTCGTTTTCGTTTTCGTTTTCCTTTTCTGCTGTAAGGATTTTTTTTTTTTTTTTTTTTTTCTTAAGGAAAAGGAAAAGGAAAAGGAAAAGGAAAAGGAAAAGGAAAAGGAAAAGGAAAAGGAGAGGGAAGCTAGAGAGCGTGCGTACGTACCATGCGCCATCAAAATCGAAGGAGCCGGGCCTCCTGATGGGGTTGAAGCCCAGTACGTTCTGGTAGAAATGGAGGGACCTCTCAACCGATCTGCACACCATGGAGATGTGGTTCACCGAGGCCAGAGGCAGGGCGCCTGCACCCTTCCTTTCCAACATCCTGATCAGACTCCCTTGATTTCTTTAATCCACGAACTATCGGTCGGATCGGATCGGATCGGATCGATCACTAGCTAGCTAGCTTGCTTGCTTGCTTGCTTGCTAGCTACGTACGTATGTACTTTGGACGATGGATCGCTCGCTCGCTCGCTCGCTCGATCTCCTAATTATATATAGTACGTGGTTTAATGAAATTACTCGATGCTTTATTCTTTGATCGCCCCAAATTTCAATTAAGAATGAGCGCTAGCTAGCTAGCTAAATTAATTGGAAGAGTACAACACGTACGAGGCGCCCAAAAGAGGACAGGAATCGGGGGGGGGGGGGGGGGGGGGGGGGAGAGAGAGAGAGAGAGATTAATATAAGGGAGGAGGAGGACGAGGAGATGGGAGACAGAAATTAATACGGATCGACGGGGAGAGAAATAAGGCGAGGATAGCGGCGGAGAGCTCTAATTAAGCCGGGTGCTTGCTCGACTGTATCGATCGCACTAATACCATATGAAATTATGCGAGTGCGCTCCGCTACTTATAGCCTGGACCTGGGGGTCACGTTGGCCCCCATGCGCGACTTCACTAGCAAGACAGAGTGACACAGAGAGAGGGGGGCGGGGGGAGGGATGGTGGCGGTGGTGGCCCACCGTCTACGTGGCAGGGCCATATGATCGGACACGTGGATCCACGTTGGTGTTATCCAGAGGCTTCCACTAGGCGTGCTCGAGCCCGTTGGGTTTGCTCGGTTCGGTGTTATTTACACGAGCTCCATGCAGCGGGGGAGGGTCCGAAGCTGCCGGGAAACTACGTACTTAACCGAACACCCCCCGGGCATGAGGAACCACACCTTACAAAACAGCCAAAGAGTGATGCCTACCTATGGAAGGCCGCTAATCATCAGTTTTCATCGTTTAACTCTTTCTTTTTTATAACTAATTCTTTCAATTTTGGCTATCTATTTTACTCTTCTTTTTCAATTAATAATTTTAATTCAATAGTGAAGACCACAAATACTAGCAAAATACAGGGTGTATATATATATCTAACCTAATTATTTTTGGACAATTTTCTACAAGGTGCAGTTTCCAAAATAGGTTGCGGCAAAAACAATCAAATCCTAATATGTCCAAGGGATTGATGTTGATTTTACTTTCGTCACTAGAAATAACGCAAACCCACAAAATGACTAACA
Organism: Puya raimondii; assembly: GCA_016920855.1. Taxonomy (NCBI): domain Eukaryota; kingdom Viridiplantae; phylum Streptophyta; class Magnoliopsida; order Poales; family Bromeliaceae; genus Puya; species Puya raimondii. Next base: position 195,071,993 of record JABWPP010000050.1, on the reverse strand, counting down.
ATTGAGACTCTTTTAGTTGACGCTAACCCAACTTTCTATCCCCGGAATATCAAAAATTTAACAAAACCGTATTGAAAATACTAAATAATCAACTCTCTGTTTTAAGTATATATGTGAGCCAAAAGGAAAACAACTTTGTTGTTTACAAATATTTTTTTTTTCTTTGAGAGAAAGGTAGCACGCTATCCGTTTCGTTTATTTTTTTAAAAAAATAAACTTAACTGAAAATGTGAAACAATTAAGATTCGAGCTCGGAACCTCAGTTACCAACCACCAAATCCTTTGCCACTTGCGCTAGGGACGATCAGTTGCTGTTTACAAATGTTAAAAGGGTTATAATATGGTTATATTAGCTGTGCCCAAAGCAATAAACAAAAGTTCATGAGAGCCCCGGATCACAGGGCATACGTGCAAAATGGCATGTATAAAGAATAGCAGCAAGTACATATCCAAATATTGAATCATAAATTGATTATTATAAGTATGTTTGGTCTGTCTGTAAGATATAATACTATGTGATAAAGTATTGTGTTAGAATTTTATAAAACGGCACTTGACCAAATAATTTGGTAAGATCGATCTCACTAGGCTCTCTTTTTCTGTGCATGGGTTCTCAATATGAAAAAGTATAGCTACAGTGTATTTAGGATCTATGATTTTCGAAGAGACAGGTTTTTTTTTTTTTTTTTTTACTTCAATTTTTGTATAATGAAGCTTTGTTTTATCTTTGCAAACCGACGTACGTACGCCCGGTAGTCAACCTGTCTAAATCACTAAATTAATTTTGTACTTTATTCTCTTCTTTTTTTTTCGGATCTTTATTCTTTCGGATGTTTCGTATATGATAAATTAAGAAGAATTTCATATGCGGACTTTTTTCGTAACAAAGCCAAGAATGAGCTGAAACGATGAATAGATGACAAATGACTGAGCTGGCGGAGCAGGTCAAGTCCATAACTTTTTCTCCATCAAATAGCAAGCCTGAGAAATTGGATTTCGCAACCACGTCGGACGGGATCGAAAAACGCGGACGCTGCGAACAGCACATACAATTGTCTCGATCATACAATTGTCTCGGACGATCGAGTTGGTCCGACCCGGCGCTGCGTAAGGATTAAGGTCCAATCAACGCACGCCATTTTATTTATCTGCTGTACATGTCCGCTTCACGAGAGAGCGACCCTAAGGTTGGTACAATTAATTCACTCGAGAACGAACTTGAGATCATCCCAAGCTAATTAAGAGAGTTAAAGCTACCTACATGTGCAGCGACGTAGGTGGTAATTAATTGATTAATTAATAAACCTTAAAGGATTGCTTAATGTACATCCACTAATTAAGCATTAATGGTCGACAGAGAGAATGGGGATAGCGCATGCTAGTAGTATGTACGTAGGCGTGCTTGTTTCTTCGGCGGTGGCTGTTCTCATTGTCATTTTATAGCATAGGAGCATAAGATTAAATTTCAAGCCGCTTTTTAAATTATCAATCTATTATTGAAAATTAATATGAAGACAAATGTACTTGAAAGCTGCAATTCCAACCTAGATGATCTAAATTCGCCTGATTCCTTGTTCAATCTAACCGTCAGGGTCCAAATTAAAATGGCTGGGTCGTAGAACGGCTAGACTTCCATTATTAATTTTATTGCTTTGTCCTGATCAATGTAATAAAATCAGAGAATATTAATCCACTTCTGCAATAATTCTTTTTTTTTTTTTTTGAGAGAGAAAGGTAGCATGCTATCCGCTTCGTTTATTTTTCTTAGAAATAAACTTAGCTGCAAATATGAATCAACTAAGATTCGAACTCAGAATCACGAATACCAACCACCAAATCCTTTGCTACTTGGGCTAGGGAGGAACACGAAACAGCCGTACTAATACTACAGTTCAACTAATTTCTTAAACCTTAAACAAGAAGAGTCCTCATCAAAGTAGTAGTTGGCATTGTTAAATTAAATGAAACGACCGAATTTCTCTAAAAGGCATAAATTATCTGAGAATATTCTTTTTTAATATTTATACTATATCATGCTTTAATACCATGTTAAATAATGTGGAAACTATCATGCATTATTTTTTAAAAATTTAAGCTTTCAAAATAACAGAAAGATAATTTTAGTATTTATATTCAATAAAAACAGAAAGATAATTTTAGCAGGAAAAAAATAAAAAAACCTCACAAGAGGTTGGAGCAACATGCATGCTTGCTAGCTAATTTATATGGCCTACAAGATCATGCATATGATTGGGGGCTATGCATTAAAACTCACCCTATTGCATGAACGACAGCAGTACAATAAATTAAGGATATTCTATCACCTTCCAATGTTTCCTCTTTTATGCGCTTATTAATTGGAACTAATGCATCCCATATTCCATCCTAATATATTCTGCATCCGAACTTTGGGTGCGTTTGGTTCGAAGTCCAAATCGGTATCAGAATCGGAATGAGAATAAGCTGGAAACGGAATCGGAGGAATGATTCATTATCTCATTCTGTTTGATTCGCCACCTGAATCGGAATCAGACGAACTATTTTTATTGTCGGTGTTTGGTTCTGATAGATATCAGAAACGTAATCAAATTAATATACCAATTAATTCAAATTCAAACTTAAAATTATAATTTCAATTTCAATTTGAATCCATAAATTTAATTTAAATTTTAAATAAAATTTGAATAAAACTTTAGATTTTAAATTAAATTTAAATTCAAATTCAAATTTATAAATTAGATTCGTAATGCTTGATTGAATTTTGATTTTTAATTTAAGTTCAAATTAAAATTTAGATTTATAAATATAATTTTTAAACTTAAACTTATGTTTTAATTAAAAAATAAGTTTTAAAAAAATTAAATTTAATCCGAACAAATTAATTCCGCCCAAATTCAATTTCCAATCCAGCCTCCTAGCTAGACCGGATTAAAAAAAGGGATAATTGAGGAAATTCCCATTCACCCGGAACCGGAATCGGAATCGGAATGAAAATCCTGCATACCAAACACCGACAAACAGATTCGTCCATTCCGATTCCGATTCCATGGTAAAAAAATGGCGAACAAAACACGCCCTTTAGTTAATTGTTGAGTTATTGTTTGTGAATGAGGTCGCAGCATAAAATAATATATGATTCAGATGCAATAAAGGTTGCCAGTGGCGTGTCTATAGGATTTTTTTTTATAAAAAAAAAACATCATCCTAATTAATAAGCAACTTGGACTCATTCCTAATAAGCAACTTGGACTCTTGTTTATGTGGATGATTAAAGACTAATTGATTTGTGGTCTCCAACTCTTTAGTATACTAAACTACATACGTTAAGTAGGTAACGTGATTAATGAATAAGAGTCTTGAGCTGGAAAACACTCAAATGATGCAATTCATGTTAGAAATAATACTAATCATTAATGATTAATAGGATTAGAATTAGATTATTTATTTTATCTTTAAGGTGGTTAACTTATATGAGTAGAACTCTACTTCATATTATTATTCTATAAATTATGTGGCCGGAGCGCGTTCCCTTAATTGAATGAAGCATGCAGGCACCTTGCGGTAATTAGGATGGCCATACGTGTATAAGCACCATGCATGCATGGTGTGCTGTTACTTTGCTCTTTTCAATAGAATATAGTTTTGTGCTTCCGCCAAAATATAGGCCAAAATATAGCAGAATATTTTATTTTTATTTTTTTTCTCTTATTTTTTATTTATTTGTGAGAAATATTTATACATCATAACAAATGTACAGAGCGTAATAAGATATTTGTTGGAAGTCCGTACGTGTAATAGATAATAGAGTTATATATTGTTGCAGATAATAATTAATCAATATCATACAAGGTATCAAATTTCCACGTAGGCTGTTTTCCTAAACATGCACCCACGGCCCATTGACTCCAATGAACAAGTGGCTATATATATATATATAGAGCTAGTCTCCTATACTATCTATAGTACCGGGGCTCCGGTACTATAGTCTCTTTTTCGATCTTAGGGTGTTCAAATCAACGATCCACACCGTTGAAATTGATCTAGGATATTTGAAGTTCTTAGGAATAAAATTTTATAATTTTTCGACGTAGTTTAATTTGTGATCAAACCGTTTCAAAATTGTCAAATTTCAATGGTTATTATGGCGAGTTTGTAGTTTAACGGTGGAGAAGAATCTAAATTTATTCAAATTTTGATAGAAAATACTTTAAACTAAATAGATGAAGGTCAACATCCTTGATCTTGAATTCGAAACTCCTATACTCAAATTTTAAGAATTATTCAATTTTCACCGTTCATTTTAACATGATTTATTTACTAAGTAAACGATATCGAAAAAAATTAAAATTTTATTCCTAAGAACTTCACATACCCTAGATCAGTTTCAACGGTGTGGATCGTTGATTTGAACACCCTAAGATCGAAAAAGCAACTATAGTACCGGAGCCCCGGTACTATAGATAGTATAGTAGCCTCATTCTATATATATATATATATATATATATATATATATATATATATATATACACACTCGATTATTTTGGTCCTAATTATCAGGGACTATCTGATACAGTATTTTGAGTTTTCCGGGGGTGTATGTATCTGCATGTGTGTGGGCCTGTGACTTACACAATTAGTGATTCTAGCCCTATGCCCTATCGTCTGTTAGTTTCCTAATTAATTATGCATATGACTTCAATTTGTTTATTTTCATTTTATCCTAAACATTCAGTACCCTTGTAAATTAAATATGAAGTTGCACAAAAAACTCTTTTTTGCTCATGTGTATTTTTGCATGTTGCTGAATTTCCGCATCTGTGCCTTCACAGAGTAGGTTATCCACAATTCCCTTCACTCATGGATGTAGACATCGACTAAATATATATCCTCTACCTTTGCACGTGAATTAGTCAACATTTCTTATTGAAGATAAGTGCAAATTTATAAGCATTAATTTTTTAATATTTCAAGGGCATGCACGCTACATTGAGTTTAATTTATAGAGGAATTTCTAATTATATGAATATCTAATTTCCCGAAGGCTCACGTGTAAAACATGATATTGCATGAAAAGAGTACATTATATAACATGGTATTTGTGTGTGTGTGTGTGTGTGTGTATATATATATATATATATATATATATATATATATATATATATATATACACACACGCGCGTGTAATTAATTAAGATCTTAAACGATCATACTTTCCAGCAACATTTGCAACTATAATTTTATAGCTTTAGAGGAAAGACGAGTAGAATTAAGTGTTTTTAAATTTTTGGATATTCTAAAATATAAAAATAGTGATTTTAACTGCTATATATTATCAAACTAGGCTATGGTAGCACAGATGACAGAAGAAGTCCATCCTTGAGTATGAGAGGCTTTTCTGAAATATCTTCTCATATATTTTGTCATGGTCAAAGTTGAATTGCTAACTGCTTGGTATTTAGCTTTATTTTACTTCTTTTTTTTTTTAAGAGAAAGGTAGCACGCTACCCGCTTCGTTTATTTCTTATAGAAATAAACTTAGCTAGAAATGTGAATCAACTAGGATTCGAACTCAGGACCTCGGGTACCAACCACCAAGCCCTTTACCACTTGCGCTAGGGACGGTCAGTAGCTTTATTTTACTTATTTCGTAATCTTTTAGTTTTCTATAATGTATGGGTTAGAAGGGCCTTAACTTTAATTCTTTGTTTATTATTGTACTGAGCAATATTGCTACTGGTACACCTTAGATTAGGTATAAATCTTATTCATACATCTTAAATAACTGGCTAACCTTTTTTTGTGATTGTAGAGTACGTATTTGTTACCTAATAAATAACTTGAAAGTTGAGACAGTACATGATGGAACTCAGCACGCATCGTGCATACATTATCTACATATGAAAGAGCAGTGTTGCATATCTACATTCCAGAAAGGGTACAGTTCATCCTTTTTTAACCCAAGGGTTTATTTTTTGTATATATACTAGTCTTATCATATTCTTATTTTCTTAATACTAGAAACCTGAAAGTATTGTACACACCTTTAGATGGATTGGTGTAAACTTTGCTTCCAGTTTTTGGGTATATATAGTATATAAAAACAAGAAGTTGCTCGATAGATGCTGCTGTTTCTTTCTCTTTTTTTTTTCCTTTTCGCCCCTTTTTTTTTGAAGGTCAATAACTGCTTCTTAGATGCCGCATTGATGAACTGTTCACATGATCCATGAATAAAAAATCTGTCATGATTTGTATACATATATCCCCTCATTACATTGAATTTTTTTAATTAATGTCATCCATCACAAAAGATGGATCGGAGATAACTTACAAGTAAGAACTCATAGCGCCGTGAATGAATACCATATGCTTTCCTTTTCTTTTCTTTCTTATTATTATTAATATTGTTTTGACCGAAAGAAGATATTCAAATCTACGGCACGAAATTGATTGATAAGAAGGCAAAATATATATATATATAGCTAGGCGGGTATACTATCGGTAGCACGGAGGCCTCCGTGCTATCAATTTTTTTTTGAGAGAGAAAGGTAGCACGCTATCCGCTTCGTTTATTTCTTTTAGAAATAAACTTAGCTGGAAATGTGAATCAACTAAAATTCGAACTTGGGATCTCGGGTACCAACCACCAAGCCCTTTGCCACTTGCGCTAGGGACGGTCGGAGCTACCAAGTTGTTTTCAATGATGCGGCTTCTAAATCAACGATCGGCTCCGTTAGACTTGATCTATACTATTAAAAGTATTTGGAAACTAAATTTCATAATTTTTCGACATTATTTGACTAGTAATCAAAAGGTCTCAAAATTGACAATTTTAATGGTCGATGTGATGCGTTTGTGAATTTAACGGTGTACAACAATTCAAATCTGATGAAATTTTTATAGAAAATTATTTTCACTATTTAGAGTAAGATCAGTACCTCTGATCTTAAATTCAAGTCTTTTATCATCATTTTTTATGAGATTTTTATTTTCAGCCGTTCATTTTTAGACTACTCGTTTGATAGGTAAATGATGTCAAAAAAGTATGAAATTTAGTTTCCAAATACTTTTAATAGTGTAGATCAAGTCTAACGGAGCCGATCGTCGATTCGGAAGCCGCATCATTGAAAACAACTTGGTAGCACGGAGGCCTCCGTGCTACCGATAGTATAGCAGTCTAGCTCTATATATATATATATATATATATATATATATATATAGAGAGAGTCCGGCTATGATGCTTGTAAAAGCACGAAGCACTTGATGCTTCTAGATTTTTTACCGTTAGATTTATTCCTTGGACTATTTTCACCCGTTTGATCATACTATTCAACCAACCATCCACTCAACCCTAGGGGGCCCACATCATCCTAACTGCATATCCCTTAATCCAATGGTCAAAAATCTACAAGCACCAATATCATGGTACTTTTAAAAGCATAGGAGCTCAATTCTATATATATATATATATATATAGAGAGAGAGAGAGAGAGAGAGATATCATGAATTTAGATGTGGAAGTATATAGTCTGGATTTGATCAAAATAAAAATCGAGAATCGGGCCTACATACATTATATACTAGGTTCGTACATACTTTGGTTGATCTTCTTTATATAATATATTACGTGCATCTTTATTTTAATATATATACCAGTGAAGGCATCTGCGCATTGCAACAGATTTATTCTGTAGAAATAAATAAATAAAAAAACTGAAAAAAAATAGTAAAAATATTTAAAAAATAAAGAATAAAAAAATAAAGTAAAAGAGGCTAAGGAAGAAGCAGCAGCAACTACAGTAACAGTACAAAAATAAACATATAAAAAGAATAAAAAAGAATAAAAATAAAACTATAAGAATAATAAATTATATCTATAACAAGAGTAAAAGTATATGCAAAATAAAAGAAAAAGTTAAAGAAAAACCTAAAAGAGAACCAGCGGGAGCAACATCACTAATAAAGCCATTAGAAGAAAAAAGCAAAACAAAAAAAACAATACCATCTAGAAGAAGAAAAATGAGTATACTAATAGAAGAAAATGTCTATTTGCTATCTCATTTTACTATCCATCTGCTAATGCTATTTTTCAAACAACTGTAAAGAAAGAAAGATAGGGAAAAAGTCTCCTTAGCTGGAGTAGTATGTCAGTTTTTATGAACATAATGATTGATAGGCATATGAGAGGGAGACAAAAAAATTTAAAACTGCATCGCTGTGGGAGAGGAGAAAAGAGGGGAAAAAAAAACAGGCAAATCCCGCAATCAAAATATTTCTTATTCCTATGATGGGTTGTGATGGTAATGGGTTAGAGCAACAAGATACGTCACGAAATTAGCAGAGTCAAAACTGTTCTATGCACCAGATGTATAAATACATCTTATATGCTGAAATTTTAAAATCCTCTTATAAATATTTAAACTTTATAAGTTTTTATAAATAGATTTTCCTTATAGCGTAGTTTGCATATATCAAATTATATTTTAATTTTATGATATTAATTTTTAAAAAATAAGTAATACATGCGATGTACCAATCGAACGTGAGATGTCAATAATTTGTTACAATTGAAGAGAAAAAATAGAATTGTGGAAGAGAAATATTATGTACGTCGAGTGTAAATGTAAATTTTATACACTATATTTTTAAAATCTAATTATAAAAATTTAATTCTGTAATTTTTTACACATAGCTTTTTTATATTATTTAGATTGCATGTATTAAATTGAATTTTAATTTTATAATACTTATTACTTAAAAATAAATTGTAGAGCAAAAGATGAGAAAGAGATTAGCGTAAAATGAGTAAGAGAGAGGGAAAGAGGAGAATTGGGCTGAAAAAAATAGGTATATTACACCGATAGCCCCAAAACTTTTCCTGAGATTTTTAATTAGGTCCCTTACTTATTATTTTATCAATCGAGTCCCCTACCTGTAGAAATTTTTTCAATTGAGCCTCTATCGTCAATCTTTCATTATAATAAGTAGAAGTCGGCACGTGGGTGCTAACGTAATACTGAGTTAGCATATTTTTTTGGGGTAGTAGTATAATTGGTCCCTAACCTTTTTTTGATTTTTCAATTAAGTCCCTAAACCTTTTTTTTTTACCGATTGAGTCCTCAACTTTTTTCGATTTTTCAATTAAGGCCATAAACTTTTTTTGTTGATTGACCCTTTCCACTCTTTAATAATTTTTATTATAAAAAATACTATCTGTGCACTCGAAAAAGGATTGTAAATTTTACACCCTCTCATCCTAAGATTTAGAATCCCTTTGAATTTTTTATATTAAAAAAAATGACGAAATGAGTATCAAGTGTAGACTTTTGATAAGGGGGCGTAAGATTTAAGCCCTTTTTTAGATGTACAGATAGCATTGTTTTTTTTTTTGAAACTTTTTAAACATTTTTCAGTTTTTAAATTTAAAATGATAATAGTAAAAAAAATAAGCAAAAATTCATCAATAATTTTATTAAATTTAATAATTTTAATTATTTCTTATTAAATAAAATTATCAATTAAATGTTAAACTAATAGAGTCATTAAATTTATTAACAACTTTTATCTAGTATACAAATTAAAAAATTAAAATTTTTTATTTGCAAAAAAAAGATTAGAGACTCAATTGAAAAAGCGAAAAAAGGTTGAGGCCCAATTGTGTTACTAACCAAAAAAATTCTGCCAACCCAGCGCCACGTCAGCATCCACATGTCGACTTCCGTCAATGATAATAGAATATCAACAGTAGAGACCAATTGAAAAAAAAAATTAAGGATTGAAAACTCAATTGACACAAAAATAGGTAGGAGACCCAATTGAAAAATCAGGAAAAAATTAGGAACCATTAGTGTAATTTACCAAAAAAGGGGACCCTACAAATCCAAGCGAATGTGGTGCCTCCACGTCACTTCCAACTGGGGTTTCATCAGGGTTCGCATGCTGCTTTCTATTTGTCTAAGTAAGTCGACTCTGTCTGGGGAGTACGGTCGCAAGACCGAAACTTAAAGGAATTGACGAGGACCTGCACAAGCGGTGGAGCATGTGGTTTAAGTCGATACAAAGCGCAAAACCTTATCAGCCCTTTACATATGAATAACAAAACCCAAGTGAATGTGGTGCCCCCAGGTCACTTCCAACTAGGGTTTCATTATATTTTAAGGGTTGAAAACTCAATTGATACAATAATAGATAGGCGACCCAATTAAATAATTAGAAAAAAATTGGGAACTATTAGTGTAATTTACAAAAAAAATAGGCCCTACAAATCTAAGTGAATGTTGTGCCCCTATGTCACTTCCAATCAGGGTTTCGTCTGGATTCGCTTGCCGCTTTCTATCTGTCTAAATAAGCCGACTCTGTCTGGAGAGTGCGGTAGCAAGATCGAAACTCAAAGAAATTGACGGGGACCTACACAAGCGGTGAAGAATGTGGTTTAATTCGATACAAAGCGCGAAATTTTACTAGTCCCTGACATATGAACAACTAAATCCAAGTAAATGGGATGCCTTCACGTCATTTCCAACTGGAACTTCATTATATTTAATAGATGAGAGGGGCGCGGCAGTTGTGAGAGCTCGTCAATGCCGGGGGCCCCTGGTACATTAAATAGGCTCTCTCTACCACTAGGGTGGTACTGCGTGCAAAACGTGCGAACTATAATATAAGTACATCATCATATGCATAACTGAATCTCACTGCCCCACTTATTTAAATCATCTTATTAAGAGTTAGCTTTAGCGTCGCTATGCCCACCAACCGCTACGTAACATAGCTTCTTTAAAATAAAATAGATCTATCCAATTGTACGAAATTAAGAGAACGCTTATCATTCTCAGTTTTAGGGCCTGCTAATTGGATGATACGTTGCACTTATCAATCTTGATAGATGAAAGCGATCAACGAATATTTCAATAATCCTTTTAGGTCAAGCGTTGCATTAGAAATCATCCAGTAGAAACTTTATGTTCCCGCAGAATTAGAAGCCAATAATTGAAGGTTTAATTTTTGACAATATCACACCTGATTCCTTCCTAGGTGTCGTTCGGATTGTCCAACTGTCGAAGCTTTGGGATCACCTTATCCCTTCTTCTAGATTCTAATGTGTGCGTGTGTGGATGTTTTTTTTTTTTTTTTTTTTTTTTTTTTTTCGCGCCTTATCCGGAGGTCTTTGTTGCCTCACCCCTGTAGACTAGTTCATCACTCTAATGAATGAAACTGGTAGCAAGCTACCTTTTTCTTGAAAAAAAAAAATTGCAGGTTCAAAATCTCACCCTACCATTTCACCAAAGCAGAAATTCTGGACTGGACTTTCTATTTCTCAAACGCTCTCTTATAGATGGCTGTCACTGGCAGAAACAAAACAATTCGTCCAAATTAACAAACACTTCTTACAGTGAATTGATTACTTGAGATTTCTTCTCCATCCTAAGGAGATAATATTAGTTTTGAAGAACCGAATTAGTGTTGTAAAATGAATATATATGGCACTCATTTGTTTGCTTACATTTTCGATCTTTCAAACCTCAAAAACTCTTGTGAAATTGAGAGTGTTTGCTGAATGTTAGCTAAAAGATTATCTTGATATATAGAAAATCAGTCTAGAAATACGTATAGCACCTCGGCTCCCCTCATAGCTGGAACGACGTAAACTTCCAATCAGCTTTGATGCCATGTTACCTACTGAATTGATCTAATTAATGGGATTCGGGCCAAGAGTATATATATGCATACCATTGATGATCGATCCATATATTAGGTGGGATTAGATGTCGTCTGGCATTTGCACTTCGACTTAAAAGTAAGCTTGATAACAAAAGCAGCCACTGGAGGAATGAAATTATGTTGAGGAAGCAACGAGAGCCCATTCCATTAAGTTTGATACTTAATTAAATTCCTTAAAATTTTTTTTTTTTTTTTTTTTTGGGTGAACGGTGGAGCTAGGACAAAACGCTGCATTAAACTAATTAAGCTACAGCGGATAATAGAGACTGCATCCCCTTCACCATCTAACAATTGAGGAGGAGCTAAAAGAGACAAAGCAAAGACACCCAAAAGGAAAGTGCTGTGTGGCGGCTCTTCCGTTAATAAGTAAAGCATAAAAAAGAACCTCAACCTTGATATCGATCATTTTTTTGTATTAGCTCGGTGTTTTTCTTTTCTCTCTGTTTTATATGTTGTCCTGCATTAATTCTCTGTAACTTGGCCAAAATATTCTCTAATGAACTCATCATCATCACCGGGCTAATTGAGCACCTGTAGATAACTTCTTCACGAAACTTTTAGACTGTATGTATTTGATTTCGCGAGAGTTGAATCACCCGATGGTTTTCAGAACTGCATTTTACGTGTATACTACATACATGACTGCTGCAGCTTACCAAACTCCAAGAAAATGACATTCTGTATTGATCAGCAGTTGGATAGGAAGCTACCGATCAGTATCATTCGTATGCAGAACTTTGTTTTCCCAAGCTGAATAATGAGTGAACACATCGGCGCACAGGGAGAAGCCCGCAGTGTGGCTAGATGAGATTGCAAGGGAAACACCTGTGCTTACTACTCTTCAGTTTATTAGAGATAATAATTATATTTAGAATGATAATGTTAGGCCTTCTTTTTCCTTTTTTTCTTTTTGGGGTTCACCCTTAGTACCTTAAAATTCTCAACCAAAAAAAGCATATTATGTGCCCGCAGTCTGTTCGGTTTCCTGTAGGCCCGAGATGTACTTGGGTCCTGCTAGCCCACCACGGTGCTAGTTGTGCACTTTTTGAGAAGCACGGATTGGGCCAAGCAGGCCCGAGTAAGTCTTCTGAGATCAGACCTTAACAATAACCAACCCAACCAAAGCGCCCGAATTTGAAAGCCAGCCCAATATCTCTTGTCACCCCAACCCAATTAATGGTTTGGTTCGAAACCGAGAATGCATGGGCCGGTTCGTTAGGGGCACCCTTAGTCCTCGGACGAACCATCCCTGATCTCTCTCTCTCTCTCTCTCTCTCGGCTGGAGCCTCTTCCTCTTCCTCTTCCTCTTCCTCTTCCTCTGCAGCTCTGCTTCCTCCCCCACGGGCTAGCTAGCAGGGTTAGGGTTAGGGTTAGGGTTAGGGTTAGGGTTGGGTTTTTCTTTTGGGGGTCACAATCTAGCTAGCCATGGATATGGAGGAGATCGCCGAGGGAGTGAACAACATCAACATCAACATCACCATCGAGCAGCACAAGAAGAATCGGATCCAGGTGTCCAACACCAAGAAGCCGCTCTTCTTCTACGTCAACCTCGCCAAGGTTAACAAGCAAAAGCGCCTGCTTAATTTGAGATTCCCATTTTCCCTGCTCATCCTTCGCATCATCGTGTCTTTTCTTTTGACATAGATGTTTGGAAAAGATCACTGTTTGCTTGGTGATTTCCCCTGGTTTATGCTAATGCTCTCTATTCCCTTCTGTTTCCGGTCATGCTCGTGCTTGTTTTCTCTCTTTATTTATTTATCTATCTATTTTTTAGATATTCTGGTTCTCTTTTATTATGTTTGTTTTTATGCATGTATGGTGCCTTTGAAGTCCTTTTTTGTGGCGTTTCAGTACTGGGAGATCGTCGTGCTACATTGCTTTTTAGTTGATTTTTGTCTTTTTCATTCGGATTAAAAAGTTTCACCTTCTTCTCTTTTTCCACAATTGGTATAGTTAAGTACAGTGTCTATAGGGGGTGGATGCATTTGTAATGGTATTCTTCCGTGGATTGTGAATGCAGAGGTATATGCAGCAACACAACGAAGTGGAGCTTTCGGCTCTTGGAATGGGTATTATTCTCTGAACACTCTGCAGTCTACACCTATCTTCTGCTTCTTCTTTTTCTTCTTCTTCTTCTTCTTTCTTTGAGTAGGAATTATTGCTTCAGTGAGCTAAACCTGAACCATAATCCTTACGCAAACTATTACGTAAGTTGGATTGAAATAGGGTTGAGGCCAAATCTAATGCACATCCAGTCTAGATTTCAATTCCAATCTAATGTATCCTTACATTCATATGCCTAAAAATCACAGCCAAGTAGAAACCAATTTTAAGTGCCGAGCGTAACCTGACTTTGATATGCTTACGCATAAGAGTCTTCTAGATAGATTATACTTTGCGAACATGTTTTCACCCTACCAACGCTGACATAGGGACCGGAATGGAAAGGGAGATTTTAAGAAGAGAACTAGAAACAAAAAACTACAAATGCAGAACTGAGTCAGTAATAGACCAGTTTGACTAAATCGAATAGAAGTATTGAATACATGTGAAGTGCTACTAGGAAAGAAAAGTAAGAGCAAGGGACAATTGTACACAACACGAGTTACTGCTAGCAATATTTTAAGATAAGTTATCTGAAAAATGATTGGGACTGTAGGCTCATATCAATAACCAACAAACCTGCGCAAGAATAATTGATTCCATTGAAGCTGAGACTACAGTTCTTAATCTGAATATCATGGGAAAGCATGCAATTTGCAAACCAATTTATGACTCTGTGGTGCCACAATTTCTTCTACATTCTTTTATTAATGTCTCCTGTGCTGTGATTTCCACGAGAACTAAGTTTTCATGTCTTACTTCTCAGCTATTGCAACTGTGGTGACCATTGCGGAGATTCTTAAGAACAATGGTCTTGCTGTTGAGAAGAGTAAGTATTTTGCTTTTGATATCTTTTTTACATGCTAAAATTAATACATAAACACCGTTGATTTATCCAAGAGAACAATCTGTGGCCTCTTTAGTGTTGATGATTGTGATTCTGCTCTATATATTCTCTCTGTGAAAAAACATTTGTAGAGATCACGACATCTATGGTCAATATGAATGATGAGTCACGAGCGCGGCCGATACAGAAGGCAAAGGTCAGAGCATAACGTCTTTAGTTTTGAGAATAAAGGTGTATGCTTTCTTCTTACTTTGTGCTCAATGTTCAATGTGTAGATTGAGATCTTGCTGGAGAAGACGAATAACTTCGACGAATTGATGGCTGCTGCAGTGGATGAAAGAGATGCGGCTGATGGTGTATGAGCAGAGCTAGAGCACCATCACAGATCTAGAGAATGAAGTCTACGCTCTCTTCGTTCTCCTTTTCTTTTCTTTTCTTTTTCTTTTTGCATGTCTTTGGCATGCATATTTTGTTTGTTCGAGAAAATTGAACGAAAGAGCGGCAGTTAGTATTTTGCTGTTCGGTTTTGCAAGGTTTGATTTAGCTTGATCTTTCTATTTTAGGTGCTATTGTGTTTTTAAATTTGATCGACTCCTCTGTTGTTCTGTGAATTCACATGGGACAATTTGATCGCGTCGTAAAATCTCGGGCAGGACTGTTTAATTATACCGTGCGAGGAGTTAAAGTTGTGTGAGGTTGAGTGTTTTTTTTGCCCATGTTGTCTCGTTTCGAGTTTGCATGACCTCTAATTCTGCAGTCCTCTGGTGATTTAGCATTGCCTTTTGGCAATCCATAAGTTTTTATTTTAATGTAGAACAGGACCGCATATATGGCTTCCCCCCCTGCAAGCTTAAGGGCCGCATTAGCCCGCACAAGCCTCCAGGAGGGCTTCCCAACTGAGCTTGGATCTGGTCCCCCGCCCGGTTGGATTAGTTTTTGCTTCTGTGCGTTAATGCAAAGCACCCACTATTTTTTCTTTCTTTAAGTTTCTTCAGTAATGCCAAATGGGCACTTGCTTGGGCGGAAAAAACAAAAACAGCGCTGTAGTAACTTCTGGCGTAGAGAAGGAGAAATTTGAGAGTAAAAAAAAGGATAGAAAGATTAGAGTT
This sequence comes from Puya raimondii, assembly GCA_016920855.1. Lineage (NCBI taxonomy): Eukaryota > Viridiplantae > Streptophyta > Magnoliopsida > Poales > Bromeliaceae > Puya > Puya raimondii. The sequence goes on along the minus strand of JABWPP010000050.1, from coordinate 195,056,216 downwards.
GGAGTTGATGATGGTTGTGCTCGCACCTTGTTCTCACCCTCACCCTCAATCTGGCTACCCGGCGATATAAAGATCTGTGTTATGTCCAGCAGCCGTGTGGTACGTTGGGCGTCCACGCGTGCAAGTTATACAGAGATATGTATGTATATTAGCGGCTCCTGTTCGTCATCGTGGGCGCTGGAGTTTTGTCGAGTAGTCAGAAGAGATATTGGGTACCGTTCCGTTTGTATGTATGGATGTAGCCTTCCTCCCCGCGTGCCAGCAGCCCCCCTCAGGAATAACGAATCCCGTGACGAGGACGAGGACGAGGACGAGGCCTATCCGACTCCGGCGACGGTCTGCCGCCGCCGCCGCCGCCGCCGCATCGGGTGCGGACTGGGTGAAGGCCACCGACGCCGAGTTCTTCCATACCGACCGCAGGCCCATCATGCTCTTCGACGGTAACCATCTAACTCAGCCCACTTCGATTCAGTAGGCCCCTCCCTCCGTCCTCGGTCGTCACCATTCCTTTCCTTCAATGTTACTCGTGGATACGATGGATCGACGATTTGGTGAGTCATGAGTTCATAATTATTTTGTTTAGGTGTCTGCAACCTCTGCAACGGCGGCGTCCGCTTCGTCCGGGACAAGGACCCCAACAGGTCTCTGCTCCCTCCCTACCTCTTTGTTCCCACTTCGACAACCGGTCGCAGCCTGAGCTTTTCTTTTTCTCCAGTTCGGTTCTTGGGCTCTGTTAATTTGAGAGTTAACAATGTTTCCGTGTCGAGCAGGGGGATTAGATACGAACCACTCCAGAGCGAAGCCGGAAGGAAGCTTCTGCAGAGATCAGGAAGATCGCCCGACGATATCTCCAGTGTCGTTCTTGTCGAAAGGGATAGGTAGCAAATTCCGTAATCGGAGATGCCTCAAATTTCTTACAAACTTTCAGTAAAGCCTTTAATATGCTAGACTAGATGCATTCGGCAAGTTTGCAGACATTGATTGACAACACTAGTCTTTGTTGGTTCGATAGGTCCTATATAAAGTCGGAAGCAGTGCTACGGATAATGGAGTACCTTGAGCTGCCTTTCCCTCAACTTGCCTTCATGTTAAAGATGGTTCCTTCGTAAGTTCCTTTCTTGTCATGCAGGATTACTTCGTTAGGCTATTTGATGTCTATGCTTATTCCTGCGCCAGGAATAATTTTTTTCATTGATATGATTAGCAGGCTTGTAAGGGATTTTGCGTATGACAATGTTGCGAACAATCGCTATGCAATATTCGGTCGGTCTGAGACAGATTCCTGCGAAATACTGTAAGCTGTTGGGCCGTTGACTCTGTCGGCATCCTAAATGGTATGGTGAGATAAGATTCATACCACGTTTCATTTATTCTGAAGAAAATCATACCGAACTTTTAGGGGGACTCAAATCTCAGTTATAGTTCTGTCTGGGCCATACACAAGTTAGTATTTATATGGGGTGAGACGACTTGCTGATCGGTGCAAGAAGTTTTCGCTTTAGTTATATGTATATAATATATAGCAAATGGCCTACATGGGAGTATTAATTGTTGTCTACTATATGGAACCAAGTATTCTTCTGACTAAGAAAAATCCTATGTTGTCTACTCTTCCTTTGAGTTTTGAACTGAAACATCATTGTTAGGGGGAAGAAAATTTGCATTAGTTGAAATATACCTGTTTTTTCCCCCTGCAAAATACAGATAAGGCACTTAGCGCATGTTTGTTTCACCGTAAGTGGAGAGGGGGGAAGTAGTTTTCGGTGAAAACTGACCACTTCCGCTGTTTGGTTCACCGTAATATTATTACGGTCGAAAATGCAGTTCATCCAAAATGGGAAAATTGACTTCGCCCTCCTAGGAGGCGAAGTCAATTTCGGTGAGGTGAAGGAAGTGATTTGGGAACTTAATTACACTATTTCTCTTAGGGTTACTCTCCCCCTCTTCTCTTCCCTCTCATGCCACCTTTTTTTTTTTCTTTACAGACCCCCCAAAAAAAAAGCCCTCCTTTTTTTTTTCATCTAAATATGTTTAATTGAGAAAGTGATTAATTTTTTTATTTAGATTGCATGTCTAAAATATGATGAAATTTAGTTTGTTGTGTATTAGTTGGTGTGGTATCTGACAGCAATATTATTTGTTGCATTATTATAATTATATTTTATTTGTTGCATTATTATAATTTTATTTGTTAATAATTTTATTTTATAATTATATATAATTATATTATTTTTTATTTATTATAATTTATTATTTACTAAGTTAGAAAATAAAAAGTAATATCATTTAGGAGGTAAGTTTACCTGGGGTGTACAGATTAAATAGTTTTCGGTGAAACAAACAGCGAAAGTGGAGAACTGCACTTTCTACATCATCTATTTATTACCAAACAAACAGCAGAACTGCCAGAACTTCACTTCCACAGCTTGAAACAAACAACGGAAGTGAAGTAATTTTCACCTGAACTTCACTTCAACCCAAAGTCCACTTCAACCCAAAGTTCACTTACGGTGAAACAAATATGCCCTTAGTGTGAGACCTGTGCTCCAGATTTTTTATGCTGTTGCATGATGGCTTCTGCATGTCCTGTTTACTTCCTATTATTCTCGTAAAAGAAGAAACACACGAAATAGTTTCTGTTCAAAAATTGAAAGGTTATAGCCTTGAGGGCAAGAAAACATAAATAACATAATGGCCGAAAGTCACATCTATTTTGACATAATGAGTTCAGCAAAAGAAAATTAAAACAATCGCAAGCATTCCAAGCTCCCTGGATGGACTTGAAAATAAAACTTCAACCTGTTATCTTAAGAGAACACTATGGGCTGGTTGAGGCACCGCACTTTCAGGTAGACGTAGCCAGAGGTCTCGCCATGGGCGTTGGTACGAACAGCCTCAGTATCCTCAAGAGAAGATATGGAGGTGATGGTAACCTCATTTATTTGGATCCCCATGCAAGGGACACTTTGGCTGCACTTGAGGCTAATTGCTGCTTCACTCTTCAATGTCCCGAGAAGGTGTTGCATATCTGACGTTGCTTACGCGTACTGCATCCTTCTGCATAATGGAAAAGCTCTGTAAACCGATAACAAAATATGGAGGAACATATGTCGTCTAAAGTCCAATTGCAACCTCAGATGTAGAACACTGAATAACTGCGCGTGTAACCTGAATACAACACGTGCCACCAGGATAACAATAGTATTGATCGACGATGATAGGATTTTCTAAATTGGTGAAATTTGTATGCTCAAAGGATATAGACCTTGCATATCCTGTAGCTCCCTGCGTGTGAATATGGTGTCACTGAATATTAATATCATCAAGCAGAAAATGTGATGTATGATATGTGGCTCTAAGCTCGCAGCCTGCATGAGAACGAATTGTTGAACCATATGAGAAGTTTCATGCAGTGATGTAGTGGTAAACCTGCCATGTCTTGATTCTGGCACCGCTTGTTGTCGTGTTGAAGCAATTTGTATATGCAACATGAATATCTCCATCCGAAACATTCGTGCCTCCCTTCCCTAAGCTTCCGATGCCACATGACATCGCCAAGATTAGGCGATGAAGGGGAATAATTAATCAGACAAGAAATCCATGACTTTAGTGAGAGTGAAATAAACGGTCCCACCTGATGCTGTGACCTGGCCCGCAAGTAACCTTTTCCACAACTGTGTAGAAAGTAGAATCTCCAATGGAAACGCAGTTGATCAGCTATATATATGCACAGGCAGATGTATTGATAAGCGACATGCAGAATAGGAGATTAAGGAAGAAGGCAAAGGAAGCACCTTGATTAAGAAATAACCTGCAGCAATGGTGGTGTTTAGTATAGTAAGATGTTGGGAGGTGTGGATGCGAATGCCAACGGTAACTCTGATCACAGTCACACCCTGGCTCCCGTGTATCAACGCGCGTGTACTTGTGGGCTGTCTGCAATCATCACATTGCCTTACCCCCACATTCTGGCATCGGACGAATTTTACTGCCTGCAGGAATTAGTAGATAGTCACTCATAATATGAAAGACCACGGTTATGCTACTATTCCGAGAGAATAACTTATTTCTTCAGGTGGCGAACATCGCAATATAGTCTTAGTAATAATTTGATGATTTCAATACAGTCTTAGCATTTGATGATATCTCTCCACACTTGACTCACTCTTACGAAGAATATGAAGTTCGGTTAATAGTCGTTCAGGGCCCTCGCATACACGTTGTAGTACATATGTAGTAGATGCCTTTTTAAATTTTAAAAATGCAGAGGCATGCTTGCATCCTGAGAAGGTACTCCTGCATACTCATTTTGTTTCTGAATGTTAAAATAAGAAAGGTAATTTAAGCACACGCCAGGTAGGGGTCGAACCTACGACACTCTATCCACTGAGCTACAGGCGCAATCCTTAGCCAATATATATAAAATTGTGTAAATACCACAGAACTCGTCTTTCTAGTTGTTAATAGCAGCATATCTAGAAGTAGTTGTTAATAGCAGCACTCTTGAGTTATGCTCTCAGTATACCAGTTGAGCTAAAAAGCAGTGATCCATATGCATTTTCATGACCGTTAAAGTACGTTGTTGGATAGATCATAAGCAGCAACTCAGAAGGCAATCACGAGCCTCTTGCATTCAAAGCCATTCAGAAGCTAAGACGAAGCAAAATATTGAGTGTATAAGCTCGGCTCAAGTAGTTGAGCTAATTGGTACAAGACCTGGCTGCTTGTTGTGCGCCGGTGGCTGTGGAGAAAGCTGATGAGCGAACATAAGAAGGCTGAAATTCACAGTAGAAACACAGCCATTCAATTGCTGGTTAACAACAGCATATATGTGAGGAACAATTAGCCTTGCTCCATGTCTTTGAATACTTGACGAAAATTATTCGTTTTTTTTTTAAAAGAAAAAATTTCCCAACTAGAAGAACTCCTTGCTTGCATACCACGATGAAGGTAGAAAAATCCTGACATAACAACAAGAGGAACGATAATAATAATAAACAAGTACCATACTTTATAATAGACTCAATAGTGCTGGTACAACAGCAAGATATGAAAAGCCCCAAATATGTAGGAGGCCAATGGATGAACTCTATGTTCCGGCCAAGCTTGATGAAGCGCTAGACTGATATAATACTAGCAACTCTACATCCTGGAGATAGGATCAGCAGTGGTGGTGCCGGTCTGAGTGGCTCTGGGGCACTGGTTGAAACCGTACCAAACGCCATTGGGGAGAGAAGTGCTGTAGTAGAAGGTGACGGTGCGGCCATAGTATGAGTCGTAGACCTGAACCCATTCCGGAATCCAACCATCCCACCCATTCCGCTGCAGGTACAGGTAGCACACTCCGTAGCCGCAGGGCCCACTGATCTTGAATGTGTCCGTGGAGCACCGCTCAAATGTGCCTGACGACGGATCGTCTAGCCGTGGCACGTAAACCTGATCATCATGATTAAGCACGAATCGTGTTACGAGATGCCTATTTTAATTACGAGTGTTAATTGATAACCTAGAAGTAATGAAGGGATTCCCGAGTCTATTCATCACAAACTCGGTGATCTGCGATCGATTGACACTTTTATTATTTGAGCTGGGCTTGGGCGATAGGAAGCTTGAATTGAATTCAGCTTTCTGAGTGGTTAGTAAGCCAAGTTGCTAGGCTTGTGAGATCGGCTAGGCGGGGATGCAGCTCATGGCAGCTTGGCATCTAATAAGACTGGGGAATACTTGTTTAATTTTGAGCCTTCTTGCAGCGGCAGTGAGTGCTGCTGCAATACCCACCCAGTCGCTGCTGGTTTGCTGATACATAACCCCTCATTGCGATTTTACAATTCGGTTAGACAAAAGTAGCCAAGCCCTTTTCTTGTGAGCTGTGGCCAATTATTAGAAAGTAGTCAGCAGACACCATGATCACTTGAACTTGATTGCCGCCGACCTCGTCGACTGTATGTTTCTTTTCTTTTTTCCCCATTGTTTTACCTGTATTTGTCTTTATAGTCAGTGTAACTACTCTTATTCCATTGTTTTGTGCACGTTTCTTAAGGATCGTTCTAGCCCTCGATCGGAGGCAGGCAAAGCTCTCCTCTAACACCCAGAGTAAATTGAGGTAAAGGCATTATTTTTCTTCTTCTTTTTTTTTTCATTATTGAAAGGAAAAAAAAAAAAAAAAAAAAAGAGGGGAAAAAAAAGAAGAAGCAAAGAAGTACCTCGTTACGGTAGAGATCACCGAAAACGAGGCTGATCGCATCTCTGGTAATCCTCGGGGAAGAGCAACTGGTCCTTATCTTCACCCTGTACGAACACGATCCCCTTCCTCTTCCCACCTCCTCGCCCTCTTTCTGAGACAGTTAACAACAACCAACCAAAAAAGAAAAGAGAGAGAGAGAGAGGAATGTTAGTGGGAGGAAAAGAAGCGGAAACCTTTGGAAATCGCGTCTGGAAGGAAATTTGGGGGGAAAACGAACGAGTGATCTGTTGTCTCCTTTGGAGAGCCCTACCTGCAGGTTCTCCCGGATCGTGAAGGATCGAAGCTCATGGGGTGGAGGGTGATCAGCGACGATCTCAGATCCCGAAGAGACGACGACGGAGGAGCCCCACGAGACGCAGAGGAGGAGGAGGAGGAGGAGGAACTGCAACCTCAGAACATGAAGAAGAGTCTTCGGTAAAAGCAGCTTCGCCATTGTTCGCTCCTGGGCTCTTCTCTTCTCCTGGTTAGGTTGGTTAGTTCCACCGGAGCTCAGAAGGAGATCACGCCCGGTCCCCGTCGCTTCCCATCCCATTCCATGGCCCGGAATGAATTTATTAGTAAGAAGAACAGAACGCTTTATTTTACTTGGTACCACGGTACTCGACTGGACTGGGCCACCACGGACCACGGAGTCAGGATTGATTTACCATCATTCATTAGCAGTAGGTTGGGGAGACTTCAGTTTCAGTAGGATTGCGGAGAAGATTTCCGTGGGAATCACGACAGATATATATATATATATATATATATATATATATATATATATATATATATATATATATAGTTTTTATAATTTCATTAAAAAAAATATTTTAGGAAAATTTTATATTTTTATATTATTTTTATTCTAATTGCGTTTTGGCTAATAGCACTGCATAATCTCAACACAGAATGCACCTCGGATGGATGGATCGATCCCTCGTCGTTATTTGCGATCTGTGACTTCAATGAATAGCCAGCCAATCGGACTCCAACGGATATGTTCCCCGCCACGTGACTCGTCTGTACGATGTCGATGGTGCTGCTCAACGTATCGCTCTCAAGTCTCAACCCCACAGTCCCACTGCTATTATGACAGTCCCACCAATCAGCATCCCACAAATACATACCTCCGTACGACGCTTGGAAAACCAAAGGAAAAAATAAAACTTATTTGGATTTACAAAGAGGAAGACCCCTGGAACACTTAATTATAAGAAATGCTGTATATCCACCTGTAAACTTCTTTTTTTTTATGATTAAGATTTACTTACTAGTCCTACTAATTTTTGAAAGAGCGTAGTAATCATTTTTCATTTAGTATTTTAGAAAGGATTCCGACAGAAAAAAAATATTTCATGTGCGCTTAGTTTTAGCCACTGAAACACGAAGGGATATGAGGACGATATGAGGATAATACTCTTAAACATGTCCTAGTGGAAACTTTCACTACAGACATTTCATAGAAGACGTGAGCTCATACTTGTACAGAACTTCAAAGTGCACGCTCATATACCATCACTCCGCTAAAAAAGTCTATTAGCACTTCTACCTCTTAAATCTAAGCATTCATCCCATGAACCACAAACATCATCCAACTAAATTACAGGCATTTGCCTCGTGGCATAGTCCGCCCCACATAAACTACAATATTCACTCGATCAACATCTTCTGAACGGGTAACAAACACACAAGCATCGAAACAACAAAATTTTATACATCCCGGAAATGGATATTTTCGTGCAGACCTTGCAGTCCACCTCATTATTATTATTATTATTATTATTTTTATTTTTATTTTTCCTGCTGTTTTCTGCTCAGTTAAACCTGGAACAGATCTTTCTAATTTCACCTTGGGTGCCCGTCTTAACCCCAATGCTACTCATCTTGACCATAGACTTCGGGAACTCATAATCAAACCAAAGTCCCAGCAGGCCCCGTATGGTCCCCGCATAGTTCTGGACAATATTCTGGGTCACTGCATCTCCCCAGAGCCTCTGATCTGACTCGAGAACTGCATTTCCATCCCTCACATTCTTGAAGTAGCTCACGTCGAACTTTGTCATGCTATCTTTGTCGAGAGCAACCCGCTTCGAGGGGTTGCCCTTCTGGGGGCACAGAATTTGAAGCTGTCCCAAGAAGGCCCCATTGATGGTTGGATCAGCATTGCCTGTCGCTGTGAAGTTGTATAAACGGTAGCAGAAGAACAAGCAATCCGTCTGACCAATCGTGTGGGCACCTAAACAGATATGATAATAGTGTCAGATGCGAGCAGAGGGTGGATATAACTAAAAGGGAGATTAGTAAAAGAGATTAGTTATCAGTAAGAAGAAAGCAAACACAGAGTAGTTAAAGAAAGGATGGGCTCCACTTAAGTTGAAGCCTGATCATCAATGACTCAGTTGGCAATTTGCTCTCACGTACCGACATTGGCTATTAATAAAACAAAGTTCAAGATAGTACTGCATTATTGAACAAATAGAATACGGCACAGAATCATAATATGTTAAGCCTTTTCAGCACAGTTATATCACTCAACAACGAGAGTACTAACCAAATATAAGTATCAATTTTCCATTGTAGAATTACATCACATATTAGTATAGTATACTAGTCTAAAGACAATGAGCCTGTCAAAATTCAAGAGAACATGAGATTACCAACTAATGTCACAAGATCATGATCAGTCAAGCCTTTGTCTGCAAACTTTTGCCTCTGGACAGCCACAGAATCAGTTGGTGATGGTAAAACTGTGGCATCTGATGCAGATGAAACCCTGCCATCTCTTCTCCCCACGGGCACAGACCAGCTTTGACCACCAGTCTAAACAATAACTCCACACAAGGAGCAAATTAGTAGCATACCATGAAGTCATGGGTTCGATGACTCAAAATCTCTCCTTCACGAAGCATATAATATAATAATATATGCAGTGCTACAAAGGCAGAAATGTACGCACACACATTTTCTCAAAACACCCCATGTAGCACTGTTTGATTTTAGTCAGATCTAAGTTAGAACTTGCTTTCTCTGCATCATTTTTGACAGAATATTTCATAATTTAATTCTGTAACTTTGTTAACAGAGCAGGAAAGTCCAAAAGAAGTTGACTAACTAAAACAGTTCAATCATTGTGGTGGGGTTCAAATCCAAAAAAATGAAGTTCACAGAGCCAGTTCCAAATCTATAAAATTTCCCAGTCAAAGATGCACAGAAAGTGAGTGCTTTTGGCTACTTGCTGTTGTAAGTTGACATGATTGAGAACATACCAAATCAACGGCATCACGTGCAGCCAAAGCCAGTATATCAGCGCAAGAGACTACCCCAGGACATGCAGCCTCCAACTGGAACTTGGCATCATCCACAACCTCAAATCCCCTTAGGCCAAGGTTTTGCACGGCAGTCCTCTCAGAAGAAGATCCGGAGATAAGAACAGATGCATCACAGCCCTATGGAGCAAGCAGCAGTAAGAATTCTCTAAAGTCACTGAGATACACATGCGCAGCAAGCTGCACCACTCTTTAGATGAGTCAAGAGCTAAGCTGAAGATATTGATGAAAAGCTGTGAGATAAAGAGATTTTTGGAAGGTCTATGAGTTCCAAGACATAGCTAGGAGCTGAAGAAGCAAATTGGAATCCTCTGCAATATACATGAACAAAGTTCTTAATAACAGAAACAAAGTAGAACGAGAAAAACCTGAACAAAACAGTCGTGGAAATGTAGCCTCAGCAAGCCTGGGGCACTGGTGGAATCGTTGTTGAAGAATTTCTGTACAGTAGACCTTACTATGTCCTCAGCCTTGGGACAAGTAGAAAAGTAGAGCCCCTTCTGTAGTCCTTCTTGGGCATGTACTGAAAAGCAGATAAACAATAAAGCAACAAAAATGTCCAATACATACGCCATCTTAAATGTAGCTACTATCTGCTATTAGCGCTTTGAGGAGGGATTTACTATCTTAAGTTGCCAATATTCCCCAGAAGATAATCTTTATATAGGGCCATCTGGGCTGTCTTCCAATTAGCTTATTCTTGTGTCTTTCTCACCCCAATGCTAATAGATCATGAACTTCTAAGATATGTGGGCCACCATATTAGAGGCTCCTATCCTAATCCTCTAAATTGAGTATTCAAGAATATAAACGAAAACATACCTTTATTCTAAAGCGCATAAGAGTGTGAAACAATCAGCCTCCACTGCCTCTCAACTTTGCTTATACCTTTAGCTACTAAAGCTAAGGGTGACAAAACACAAATATTGGGAGGGATTTCCCTTTTTCATATTTGAGCGTTTTGTACTAATTGCAAGTGTAAATAGGACAATCTATCATGACAACCAGGTTCATGAACTAATGATAAGTTATGGTTTCACCTAGAAGCATCCGGCTGAGATGAAGATTAATAATTATGAAACAAAGAAATAGAATTGGTTCAATGAATTTGATCAAAAGAGCTCCCGAAAGATAAAGCTAGTGCACTTCCTAGTAACATATTTTATTACGTACATATCAATCAAGTAAGAGAAAAGATATGTATAATATCCCGCAAACAGAAATAGCTTTCTAACACGGTATATCTGAATCTGCCCAAATATTCCATTTATATGTGTCGCAGAAATCGTAAAAGGCTGGCTATTATATATTATCCATGGAACACAAGAAAATTAATTCATCACATCATCCATGATGAGCCTTTGGCCTCCTGTCGCCCATGTTCGTCTTCTTCCAAATTTTTACAAAACAAGTCATTTTATCATAAAAGAAAAACTCAAGAGTCAAGCCAAGCCGTTGATGGAACTTATTGAAATTTCCAGCACGGAAACAATGAGACATGGAAAATGTTTACCAACATATCATCGCAAAACAGAGAATACTGAGCAGCATAAAGCACCTTATAGTCAGCAAAAAAGCTATGGTGATGTATTCATCCACAGTGGCTCAATAAGCTTCCAATGCAACACACGTGACAAGTGCGGGAAGTACCATTTTAGTGCGACAACGCTTCTTGAGTGCATACGTTAGCTCACCAAGAACATTTTGTATTCAGAAAATTTTGGAGTGGCCAGTTGTATTCAAGAAAAACACATAAGGAGCACATGTTTTTTATGTCAAAAAGGGCCAAAGTAGAAACCTAACAATCGATGATATAATAACCATTATGGCGCAGCCTAAGTGGCAAAATGAAGACAGTAATTTCTTAACAACAGATAAATTCAAAATATTCATGATGGTGGCTTCCTAAGCATCAGTGTAATGATTTGGCAGACAAACTTCTGATCTTAATACAGTGAGTAGAAAAATGCTAGTCACAAAGTACTCTTAGTTTATGGGTAAGGCTATAAGCACCAAAGGTAAGTAAATGCGCATTGTTCATGCCAATCTGGTTCTATAAATCTAATTTGAGAAATTCTGAAATTGCCCATGAACTTGCCAAATAAATTTACCCTAATAGACAGCTATTATACCGGCCATTCATACTCTGAGATTTCTACGAGACATCACAGATAAGCTGATCAGAATCAAGGAAATCAGTGACATTTACTCAAGCCACTGCATTCTTCATTGTCAGTCATTATATTTCTTCAATTGTCAGTGGGAATATTGCAACCATTTTTCTCTCTCTTTTGTGTTGGCATGGTTAATGTCTGAATGTCATTCACGGTGGGAGCTAAAATTGAGAAGCTTTATTTAATGCAGTAACAAAAATGCAGAAGACATCACTAATAGGACAAAAATGCAGAAGACATCACGGTGGGAGCTAAAACATTGGGGGGGGAAAAAAGTTAAAAGAATCAGTTTAGTTATTAACGGTGGCAAACATTATTTGCGATCTTGATAAAATACACTCCACAAAATTCTTGAAGAAACTAAAAGCCAGCTAAAAGCTGAGTTGACATAAAAAAAAAACACTCAAAAAAGAAAAAATAAAAATAAATACCATTATGAGGCGTTAGGTCACATAGACAATAGAGGTTACGAATGATTGCACCTAAAAATCCAATTCGAGCCATTTAGTGAAATAGATGCAAGTGTTGGGGGAGATAACGCCGTCGGGTGTGCACTCACTTATCCTCGGGCACACCCCACACGGGACGGCAGACAAAGCGCCGGCAACAGGTGCTCTTCTTTCGAACCTCCTGTAGCACGGCCTTCCCGCCGGCACCGCAGAGAAATCGCCGTCCCCGGTGCTCTTCACTTCCTCCAGCTCCTTGTCCAAAACCATGGCCTGAACAATCTCCTTGATCTGCTGCAGGGTGAAGTCGGCCTTGCTGTCGCGGGACATTTGGATTCCCTTCCAGACGTCCTCGACGGTGGCGACCCGGAGCCTGCTGATCTGCGCCAAGCACTTGGACCTGACGTCGCCGATGAATTCCTGGTTGAGGCTTCCTTGGGAATACCAGGTGCCCCCCGATATCTCCTTGGCGGGTTCGAACTCTCTGGCCACGTACATCTTCCTGGTTTTGTTGTGGATGCTGACGACGCACTTGATCAAACCTTTTTGTTGGAGCAACCTGAGGGCCTTGTCGAACCCACCGCGGGGGAGATTCGTCAGCTTCTTAAGGTCAAAAGTCCATATCCCCATGTTCTCCTTGCTGCGGATCGCCTCTAAGATCACGCGCTCCGCATCGCTGAGTCCCTCATCCGATACTAGGGCGGCGCCCGACGTGGACCCGGGTCGCGGCCGCTTCTGAGGTACCATCGCCTTCGCTCCCTCTGCTATACAAAGCACCACCACCACCACCAAAATCAACAACAACTACAACAATAAGTGGGAAAGGGAGTTACAGGTCAAGGGTTTGAGGGGGGAAAAAGAGAGACAGAGACAGAGAGAAGACGGTAGTTACCTGCAGGGGGCCTCATCGCGGGCGGAGCGGCGATGGCGGAGCTTCTTCTAAGCGTGTAAAGAGTATGCGGTTGCGCAGACGCAAAAGGGTGCAGCGGGAGAGAGATGGGAGCGATGGAGATGGGAGAGAGGTCGTCGGCGGAGCGGACGAAATGGTTTTTGGTTTTGAAGCGGAGGATTAGCCTATACTATTACTTGCGATGGCCCATGCAGTAGGCTAAGCGCGCCTGACTCGTAGGGGTGTAATGTGGGCCGTGGAGGGCCGACACGGCCCACATTCATTCGGGCCAAATCGAGATAGAGGTCAGCCCGGCCCGGCCCGAATAAAATCAGGCCCGGGCCGTGCTGGGCCGATTTTCATGGATGCCCGGCCCAGCACGGCCCTCCGACCCGGATGGCAGAGGCCGTGCCGGGCCGGGCCGGGCTCCGTGCCGGCGCTCTAATTTTTTTATTTTTTAACAAATATTTAAAAATTAAATAAATAAAATAATTTTGTTTTCGTCTAATATGTTAGATAAATAAATAAAATTTATTAAAATATTTATAAATTAATAATTTTTTAAAATAATTTTAAAATTTTATAGAGCTTTGAAATTTTTAAAAAGACCTCTTTTCCCAAAGGGACCATCTCCCAATAAGAGCCTAGGGCCCTAGGCCCTAGGCCCTTCTTTTTGTCTCCCTTGGGAGGAGTTGGGGAGCCAGGTTGGCTCCCCAAGTCCCAAGGTCTTGGGGAGTTGGGGAGTTGGGGCCCCAACTCCCAAGGTCCCTCAGGGCCGGGCCGTGCTGGCCCCGCAGGCATTGCCCATGCGGGCCGTGCTGTGCTGGGCCAACGGGCTTAGTTCGAATGGCCCAGTATTTGTGCCGTGCCTTCGCGGCCCGGATTACATCCCTACACCTGAGGGGCCCTCAGCGTTCCAGGCCTTCTTACTACTTTTGGCGGCCCGTTTGGTAACAGCAGGCTTGATCCGGTATGTGTCAAACAGAAACGCGGTCCTTTCAAGTTTCAAGTCGGGTCGGGTCATCCCCGCCCACTACCAGCACGTTCCAGTTCAATCAAGTGGCATCGTAGGACATGTTCAATTAATTTTAGAAACAATGGTTGAAGAAATACGCTATTTGATTAATTCTATGATGATATGAGATAGTATTTATTGGCTGTGTTATCACACCTACTCGATGTATCTGCACCAAAATTTTCTCTCAGACCTCTAAAAGGCCATCGATGATGGGGAAGCATAAACGCCTTTTCCCCATGGAAAATAAATACGGTAAAATGATTTTTACCAGGTTGTTATGCTGTACGGGAATAAATAGTTAAAAACAAAGTCAATTTCTCAGCTATACGACAAGGCGCTTCAGATTGTTTTCTTTCCACTGAATACGTTGGAACAGAGACGGTAACAATATTAGATTACTACCGTGTTTGTGGAGATTACTAGGGATAAAAGTGAGAGAGACTGGCTTGAAATTTTCTAACTTGTCCCAAGGTGGTTCAGCATAACCAAAACAACTTTCTTTCTTTCTCCACAATTTGTTGCGTTTAATGGATAAGGGGCACAATACCCCAAACAAACGCAACCTTAGTCGACATAACAATAGTATACTGAATCATAATATTCAAACTCTAACAATAAAACGAACTACACAAGCAGCGGTAGCGGCGACAAACAACCAAGCGATGGAGCTTGCTTCCAGAAATCGTGTATATTATGAGTCTTATCTGCGCAGCAAAAATGTTTAGCAGAAAGTGTACAAAAGCGTGTATGAAATCACAATACATTCCGATGACAAGATAACTAGCCAACAAGAGACTACAAAATCAAAAAACAAGCAGGAATTCTCTGGTTCAGCCACTTGGATTCAGAATTTGGCATTATACATCTATCAGAGATCTAGGACCTAATTAATTAATACACGTGAGATTATAAGTTGTACATAAGAAAGGAGGCAAGAGATGGAGATCCTAATCCATCTCCAAGCACATCCAAATAGTAACGACGGAGAAGTAAAGAAGAAGCAGTTTGAAGCCGTGAATACATCTGCTGACATCACTTGGCCACTTGTTCTACGACAGGAACGTTACTCCACCGTTCGTCGACTCCACTGGTCTGCAAAGGAGGCAGAGAGAACACACTGACCGTGGAACTGCCACTCCTGACCTCTTTCAAAGCCCGCAATGCTGCGATCGTGCTCTTCATGTACAAGCTTTCCATGTACTCGATCTCCTCTAGCTCTGGGACCCCACCTTTTATCAAGGACGACCCTGGCTTTGAGCATTTCTGCTGTCCATCAACTGCTTCTTCACCATTCTCCTCACCCGATACGGATGGTGATACGGATGGTTCATTTGCCGGGAAGAGACGGTCCAGCATGGCCTCACACTCCTTTACGAGCTTGTACAGCAGATCGGTGGTGAAGAAGGGTTGCTGCAGCACTTTCTGAATGAAGGGCAGCCGGATCAGAGCTCCTGTCCTTTTGTCATATTTCTTTAGTATTTTCACCAGCCCTGTTAAAATGCCATGAATAACAACATAAGTTTCTTCATGATTACAGAATGAGGTCCAAGAAAAAAGAGAAACAAATCTATTTTGCGGCGAAGAAAAAAAAAAATTTATGGTGAAGAGACAAACAAGGAGCAATGAAGTATGAATCCCCAATACAGCAAGAACATAATAGTAAATCATCTTATTTTTTGACTAAAAGTAGATGTGCTAATTTATGCACAGCTTTCTCAGGTTTGGATAAGAGCAATAAACATTTTGACCATAATGATGAGTTTCTGCACGATTAACAGCGGGGGAAAAAAAAAGGGGCAAGTTTCATGTAATGAAGCGTTAGAAAAATCATGTTCATTGATACAGTCAATAAGCTTCCATAAGAAAAAAAGAAAAAGAAGATACAGTTGATAAGCAGTGAACACTCGATATATATCTGGAACGGGCTGACACGGGATAGCATAATAGATTTTCCTTCTAAACTTCTTGCGGTCCTAGGTATTCAAGTATAAATATAATCCGTTGGCACTGCTGATTATCTTAAGGCAAAAAGATGCCAACATCTATATCTAGTCATAAAATGCTGCAACCTTTTCTTATTCATCATTCTGAGTAAACCATATAATGTGATTATAGAGCTGAATCATATATTATGTGATTATAGAACCATTCAGCTGGACTTCACTATTTTGATAAAACCATCTTAAGTCTAAATTACTCCAACGAAAATGTGATACACTAACCTATAATTTTGGATCTTAATCATCTTTGTCAGATATAACTATCATGTGCTCATGAACTGGTTAGCTATGTTCAAATACTTGCTGGAGCAGCTATCAAATCATTTCCAACATTGGTTGCGCTTCCTAAACCAATTATCTCCAAGTGAAAAAAAAAGGAAACATATTGTTAAAATACATTTTTGATAAAGCATAATAGCATGGAAGCATATCTCTGAACATGCTGTAGCATCAGCAACTAGAAAAAAAAAACATATAATATCCGTTCTCACTTTTCTTATTAGAAAGTTGTACTTATACATCTCTGGACACTCTATCTACAATAAATGACAAAACAGTCTTCCTTTCGAGAAAATTACAAAAGCAATTTAGAGAAATTTATTATAAATATGGATACTCTGAGTAGAAATTGAAACATCAAACCATTATGACGTACCTAACCATCATTAAGGTTTTACCTATTCATGCGCCTGAGTTACCAAAATGTAAAAGATGCTGAACACGATACAGATGTGATATTATAATACAATTATTTTATACAAAATATCTTTAAACATATGTTGTTATAATTTTAACAGTGTGGTATAGGACTAATGTGTTTCCTAACAATAAACACATTCAATCTAACAATTGACGGCATTCTTATTTTACTCATAAAAAAGTCTAATGTATATCATTGGCAACGACGGCACACATATTGTAACCAAAATTCAAAAAACCATTAATGTGAGATAAACGCTACACAGTGTACGGTATAAAATAAGAAAAAATAAAACTATATTTTCAATAAATATAGGCAACAAAGATGGACTTGATTACCACTCATTCTACTAAGGAAATATGAACGAGCAAATAAAGAAAAAAAAAAGAAAAAAAAGAATATCAAGGATTAAATGATGTCAATGTCAATTTCAATGTCAAGCCATGAATATTGAAGCAGTAAGACAAGGGGAGACCCTCATAAGTGAGCTGAAGAGGTGGTGCCAAGCCGCCACCATTTGGTGGTGAGAAATGGGGATGTGGAATAATAAGTCCCAAATTCAATGCCTTCCGTGCTGCTCATATTAATACCTCTGTGGCCTCCCTACATCTATTGCCTTTCACCAAGTGCATGGATGAGGCGTGGATTGAGCAGCCAACGGGATTCATCAAAAAAAAAAAAAGAGGTGGCGGCCAACTGAATTTTACTACTAAGAAAAGTCGGAACAAGTTTAAGTAGTCCCATTAGTGTTTGATTCGTCAACCTACCATTTGTATCTTAACCGGGATGCTTAGTTAGACTGGGCAATCCATGTGTCTGACGAGTCAGTTAACTAGGTTTAGTCGTTCTTGTCGTGTCCGAGCAGAGTCAAAGATACTGTATCCAAAACTCAAGAATTTTTTAATTATTTTACTACATAAATAAAACTACTTAACATAGGTAAATAAATAATAACAATAATAATAATATTATTATTATTAAGCATGTCAGCATAGAAACCGTTGCAGTACAAACACTTACAATCGAGCAATAAAGAAATTATCGTATCCGACACTAGTGACATTTTTTATTCTGGCCGTCTTGTTAAAAAATAATATTCGATAAAACATTTCAGAATGGCATTTTTTATAGCACTGAGATTAAGACCTAACAGTCAAACGAGTAGTGGCGCGCGGAGAACGGATTCTGTAAACCAACGAGTAGTGCTATCAGCGTGGACTGCGCTTTTAGAAACCAAAATTTGTCTCACTATTTTCCTTCACCTTTATAGGACGACCCATTCCACACTGGGATGATAAGTGAATCTCTAGAACGAAGAAAAAAATACTTGTCGTATATGCTTTTATTTTTATTTTCCCCCTTCTTTTTGCGGAAAAAAGCTTGTCAACGTAAAATACTTGAGATGCAATAATTATGCTTAGTAGATACAGCTAAAATTTCTTTACAAAGCTAAACTGCTCTAAGAATCTATGTTGACTAGCGCGTCACAGTAAAATCAAGAGGGGAATAAAAGATAGATAGATATTGGGAGGAAAATGAGTTTGACAAGACAAGCATATGATTAGTGTGATGCAGAGTAAGTAAGAAGCATTTAAGTTGGGACTACTCTGTTGCTCTGTAATCCTAAGGAGGCGTCAGCAGTCATATCTCGACTTGAGAGTGGGGAAGGTGTGGAGGAGAAGGTGAGGCGACTTAACAGGGGGGGGGGGGGGGGGGGGGGGGGGGGGGGGGGAAGAAATTAAAGCTACGTACCGGTGTAATTGAAGGCGCTGTAGTTCTCAAGGAGGACCATCTCCCCATGGAAATCCACGATCTCCTTCCTCACCCTCGTCAGCTCATCTCTGAAATCTCTTCCGACGGCTCTCTCCACTCTGTCCCGCAGCTCCTGCTCAACGACAAGGGGGGTTTGTAAGATCTAGTTAGATCCCCGCATCGCGTGCATGGGAGAGAAACCGATAAGCCACGCGCATAGATATATAGATATATAGTGATCGCAAGAACAAAAAAATTGAAATCGTTATCGATCCGCAGCAAATGATACCAATCAGAACAACGCAATAAAATTCATCAAGTTATGCAAATAAAGCAGCAGCACATTGATCGATTGTTCGTGCTGGGGTGCACGGATCTAATGTTCGATTGTTCTGGCGAAATGAGAACATGCAAACCAATCTGAGGATCGACGATAGTACGATTGTTCGGATACGGGAGATCTTTCCTCCTTTCCCCTCGCTATAAAATTGAGGACCAAATTCTTACTTGTATCTTCGCGCATCTCGATCCTCCGTTGAAGAGGAGGAGGAAAAGAAGAGAGACGGTGGAGAGAAAACTGAGAGTTCATACTACATTTATTATGTAAGAACTAAACTACGAAGGGGGTCGGGGTCGGGGTCGGGGTCGGGCGGAACGAGAATAAACGCTACAAAAAGGGGTGGGGGGGGAAGGAACAAAGAAAGAAAGAAAGAAAGAAAGAAAGAAAGGAAGAAAGGAAAAAGAGGAGAGGAATGAGAAAAACCTTCTGGCGGATGATGTACTCCTCCTCCTTCTCGACGAAGAAGGTGTTGAACTTGTCGAGCTCGGCCTCGAGCAGCGTGATGAATTCCTCCTCCTCGCGGGTCATGGTGACGGGCGACGCCTCCAAGCCGTCCTCGTCGGCCACCGCCGCCCTAGCCCGCTTGGGCGGCCTCTCGGCGCCGATGAGCTTCAGCCGCTTCTTCAGCTCCTTGTACGACAGGAACTTGTCCCTCCACTCCGGCAGCGTCTCCTCGATCTGGTTGCTCAGGCTCTTCCCGAACTTCATCCCTGCTCCCCCTCTCCCCACTCCCCCCAACAATCGATCACTCACCCCCCTTAATATTACTATATCGACCCCCACCACCTCGATCTCAATTCTCAGAGCAGCAAAAAAGGTCTCAATTCCGGAAGGAAGAGAGGGAGGAAAGGAGGGGTCGAAAGGGGAAGGAAGGAAGGAGGAGGTTAAAATAAATAGAAATATTATCAAAGGGAAACAAAAATAATAATAATAATAATAAGAGAGGAAAAGGAGGAGGCGGTGTGTGGGGGGGGGGGGGGGGGGGGGGGGGCGGAGGGGGGGGCGATGATAGGAGGAGGTAGGAGGAGAGAGGTGGGGGATGGGGGGCGATGATATAAGAAGGGAGGGTAGGGGAGGGGAGGGGAAGGGGCGGAAGGAAGGAAGGATATGCGAGGACAACGAAGGGAATATTCGAGGGGCGCAAGGGAAGCGGGGCGAGAGGATATTTGGGGTTTTATTCCTTTCTTCGGGTGGGGACTGGTTTTTACGATTGCGACAGGGAAAGGCCCGGAGGAGAGCAGATCAGAGCGCAGGGAGGAGAACTGCGACGCTAGTCACCTGTCCCCTTCGGCTCGGCTCCGGCTCCGGCTCCCGCTTCGGCTCGGCTCTTTTATTTTTTATTTTTTGTCAGCAACTGAATATATATATATATATTGCCAAGTCTCACAATGGTATAGCGATTGATATCATTGATATGTACTTCTCGTGGACTTTTAAGCACAATATATATGATTAACAAATGGTTTTACAAAGTCCTACGTAAGTTAAAATATGATAATATTATTAAGAACTCTACATACGTGGAAGACTTTCTTGCTCGACTTTTCTTATCGGAATTTTTGGTAATCCCCAATTAATTAGCCCACAATATTGTTTTCTTTAAGGAAATCAATCAGTAGTTCATTATAGTTTTCTAATTAGTTTAAGAAATGGCATTTGAATCAAGAGACAGATTTATTGTGAAGCAAATGTCTTCATGTTGCATCACAAATAAATTCGAATACATCAAATTAATGCTACCATCTTCGGTTCGTTATTGAACTCAAGGACCACTTTGTAATCAAGGATCAAAATATATACCACTCAGCTCAAGTTCAAGTAACTTTACATTTCTCCAATGAAATTATGTTTCTTTGTAGTTCACTACGTATTATTATACAAAACTGCTGGCACTAGTAACAATCTTCAAGTCATTATTTAAATTAAAAATTAAAGAAAGGATTTGTCATAAATGGAATGAAATTAAGTTCTAAACTACATATGTTGTCACCTTCGCAATGAATGAAGCAGGGAGTGTTGTTGACTCCTCTTTTCTTTTAAACTAAAGGTTGCAAGCTATGCCATGCAAATTGAGTTCCTTGTGGTAGGGCACTATGGCGAGAGGTCCCTAGGGTAGGGGATTCGAACTCTCCCCTCAAATTAGCCCTTCCAATTAGCTCTCAGGATTTTAAGTTAAAGTCAACCGCTCACACAACATATATAAACTTTCTAAACATTCTTGATCATCAACAACAAAATGCCTCTATTTTCACATAGGTATTGAAGAATGAAGAATGCCCCAGCAAAGATGTGGGAGATAAGGTAAGGCACAAGAGAGGAACATTCGCAGTCTTGATTCTCCACTTTCTTTGAATTAGAATAGCATTCTTTTTTCTTCGAAAAGAAGAATATATATATGTTGTAATGTTTGATCGTAAGCTCTAGATTCGACAAGGACTTTAGGTTGACAACTGATTGGAACGCATAAGGTAACCACGTAGGTCACTTAAGATGTCGTTTCCTGATAAGTTTTTTAGCTGTATAGTGATGAAAAGGATTAACCAAAGTGTTTTAATAGGAGCAAAAAAAATCAAAAAAGATGATAAGATCAACTACCGCCTTGGAATTTATTCGAACGCCAGAACAGCAAGTCGTCAATATGCCTGAGTATTTATCCGCCTGTTGTTGTTATTTCCAAACTACGTGAATGTGAAATTCGGGTAGCTTTCACAAACTTCAATTGGGCTTCTAATTGTAGCTGCGTCTGTCAATCTTGTTATATATGAAAAGTACGTACCTATGTCAATTTAGACTCTTTAAATTCACACCCAAAAAAAAAAGGAAAAAGGAAAATTTCGAGCACAGTTACTGAAATGAAGTTTATTAGAATATGTTTAGATAGGTGCTTGTGCAACTTGTATATTTGTGCTATCCAAAAAGTAGCTATACATATAAGACTGACTTGTTAAAAGTTTTTTTTTTGAGAGAAAGGTAGCACACTACCTGCTTCATTCATTAAGCAAATAAAATTGGCTACATAGAGTGAGGCAGCTAAGGCCTCAAAGGATCGGAGGAATAAAAGAAAAAGAAAAAAGAACTAAGAGAAAACGCTGAAAGTAAGCGGGTATCAGTAACAAAACTAAAGAGTCTAACAAGCACTGAAATTATCCAGCTCTACAGAAATCAGCCCACTCCTTCGCCAGCACTCCAATACGGTGAGCAGATGAGATAGTGTTGGTAGGTAGATTCCTAAAAATAACGTTGTTTCTATCACGCCAGATCGTCCACCACGTGGCCGCCACCAGTATCAAGGCCTTCACTGCGTCAGTCTGCGAACCCCTCCCCAGCAGCCCCTCCCAGACGGTATTGACATCCTCAATGAAGGGCAAGCTGTGGAGCTCATCAAGGTGCGCAAAAAAAAGAAACTTACTAACAATACATCCCACCAACAAGTGATCTACAGTCTCCAAATCGGCGCCACACATAACACACCCGCTGTTCTCCGACCATCCCCTTTTAAGAAGGTTATCCACAGTAGGCAGTCTCTTTTTTAGGGCTAGCCATAGAAAAATTTTGACTTTAGTCGGAATTTTCAGTCTCCAAATAGCAGGTGTCGTAGCATCTTTGACACTCCCACTCCTGATAAATGAATACATGGATTTGACTGTAAACCTATCTCCGGAGTTCCATCTCCAGTGGATCACATCAGATTGATTTTCGACACGAAAGTTAACGAGGGTGTCCTTTAGCTCCCTAATTCTGAGGTTACTACACTGTAGGTTTCTTCTCACTCCTCTTAGAATCTTTCTCCACATCCATCCCACGGCAGAGAAACATTCACAGACTCGTACTTTTTGGAGGTGTACGTTAGAGTATATGTCAGGAAAGTACGACTTTAGGGAAGCATCACCACACCATCTATCAGCCCAAAAATCAATGAGTAGTCCATCCCCTAGACTATAATTGACACCGCTCTTGAAAATTTTCTTCAAATGTAATACGTTCTTCCACCATTGTGATGCTGGTCGAAAGGACCTTTCTTCGAACAACGGTCGCCTTCTGATATAATATAAGCTCCTG
Organism: Puya raimondii; assembly: GCA_016920855.1. NCBI lineage: Eukaryota > Viridiplantae > Streptophyta > Magnoliopsida > Poales > Bromeliaceae > Puya > Puya raimondii. The sequence continues at coordinate 195,033,286 of JABWPP010000050.1, read as the reverse complement.
ATCAGCTTAATCCATTGAAGTTCCCGTTCAGTGAGGAAACGCCACCACCATTTAGTTAGTAAAGTATCGTTCATAGTGGCCAAGTCCTTAACACCTAAACCTCCTTCCTTCTTACTCATACACACATTTTTCCAAGCAACCATATAAACTTGTTAAAAGTTTGACACCATAATTATGAGATTGTAGTTGTGTCATTTTTCGTCCCACTGAAGTAATTATGGTGAAGCTACCTATGCAGCAGCAAGAATTGGTTTAAACCCCATGCGTGGCAGATTCTGAAAAAATTAATAAAACTATTTTGAAACCGAAATTAATCACATAATAGCTTGCTGGCTATCACTTGTATTTTAACTTGCCGAAGAAGAAGCTTAATTATCTCGGCCAAGGCAACTTTAGGTTAGGGAACAACACGGAATTAATTCTTCTATAAGACATTTGAAGTAGCCGAATTTATATAAACTAAAATTTCTGATCTCATGTGTTCTAAAAACAAATAAAATCTCCAGGTACCTTTGAGCCCTCTATACGAGAGAATTATTAAACTAAAATAGCATGCCTTCTGAATTATAGTTCAACACGAAGGATGCATCACGTTGAACAATGTTAATATTAATAATAATCAGTGTAGAATAAATTTTATTGTTCGGAAGGAGGGAAAAAGAAAAAACTGATCAGAGAACTCGCACGCAAGAGGAAGAAGCGGCGTCGGGCACAGCTAGTAGAGTCCGCCACGTAGTTTTGCGGATGCCCGGGAGAGGACCCGCGCGTGATTGGCTCACGGACCAGGAGAAGTTAACTAGCGTGGGGGCCGTGTGTTTCTTTTGTTTGGCTAACTCGGGTTTAGCCAACCGCAGCACTTGACTCCGCACTCCGCAGCGCCAAACTCGGCTGGAGCGGCGGGTCTTCCCATGCGTGTTAGCTAATCAGCAACTTGTTCCCTTCCTTTCTTCTGAAGTGATTGTGAGCCAACCAAGTAATTCCTTTTTCTTTTTTTTTCTTATCTTCAATGTTAAAAAATAATAATAATACAGATAAAAAATAAAATAAAAATTAAGGCTGGGAGAGGAGACCGGAGGAAGGGCAGGGGCCAGGGAGGGGATCCAGCATGTAAGCATTTATTTATTTAATAAGATTTATTTATCGGAAAGCGAGGCCTGATGACACGACTGGGAGAAGGGATAATTCCGTTGGGCGTGTGGAATATGCGGGCGCATGTTCCTCTCTCTCTCTCTCTCTCTCTCTCTCTCTCTCTCTCCGCTCTCTCTCACTTCATCAACATCTCATCAACCTCGACACCTCAGCCCTAGCCTTAATTTGTCTGGTCCTATACCTCATCCTCTTTTCACGGCTCAATCTTATCTTCTCTTTCACCTGGACTAGCGATTAAAGCATCTTGCCGCTTACAATTCTTAATTACAAACTTCATCAGCCGCTTTTTCTTTTTCTTTTTCTTTTGTATATACTGAAAATTTCTCTCTCTCCTTATAAATTTACTTAAGAGCATTATTAAATTTACAACTAAAAATGAGTTATAATTCTACAACTATCATATCCAAAGTCTATTCTTTTCCATAAATGTTATCACACTTTTTTTTACTAAAAATTTTAAAGTGATAGTAGATAATACAATTTCTTTTTGTTGATATTTTTCTTTACTTAATTGTGTACGTAAAGAATAATTAAGCTGAAACAAATTGTTACAGTCCAATAACCATGGGCCTCTAAGAGAAGAAAATTAGTAAAAGAGAAACGAGAACCCGAGAAGCATCTCCTCCCGCATATTCTCCCTCCAACCGTCCTGACTCCCTTTGCCAAGTTTTTTTCTTTTTTTTTAGTAATTTTATCATTATAATAAAATTATGTTTCTGTCAATATAATAAATTTATTTCATTTCATCAAATTAAGTCTCTTATGATGCATAGGCTCATTGAATCTTTCTTTCAAATATAATTTGGCTTGTTAATGGTGCACTATTTTTCATAGCCTCTCCTTGCTTGTGTCTTGTTAAGTAGAGTGATAAACAAAAAGTTATTAATTGATGAAACATAATTTGCTTATTTGTAGGCAGTTTGGAAGAAAATATATACCCGCTAACTTTATTGAGACTAATGAAAGAAAAATATACGTGTCAAATCAGTTTGTAACAGATTTGTGTTTCTCCACGTAAAGTATATATTTTTATATCAATACAAGATAATTAAATTTAAAAAAATTAAGTTACTAGAGAGAATGATTAACTATATATTATTACCACCATATCCACCCATTTTTCATAAAGAATTTAAATGTAGATTCTATATATTTAATCTCTTGAAATTTGAAGCTTTTAAATATTTTGAACTTTCATTTCTAAATTTTATAATTCTTAGCTAAATTAGTTTAGAACTCCCTAAATGTTGCTGCAAAACTATGGTGAGCTCCTACCAAGAACCACCGAGATCGTCGAATTGAAACCAGTTCTAACAGACCGGAGGGTCGACCGCCATAAGAAGCACAATCGACCACTCGAGCTGACAAAACTGCTTCCATCTACCACCCTTCACCACCTCTCTCTCTCTCTCTTCCTTAATTTCCTTTTGTTGCAAAAAAAAAAACCGATTCATGTGCTATTTACCCTCTTATCACTATCTTCTCTCTCTCGTTTCTTCCCATCTCTTTTTTCCTATTGCTTTTCTCTTCCTTCTATCTCTACTAAGTCATATACCCCACCTATTGTGCAAACCATCTCAGAAGTTTTAATTGAGTCTATCATAAAAAATTTATTTTATCTAAAATAATAAATTTATTAGCAATACTGTAAAGATTGGCGAGAAAAATATAATTAATTAATATTTATGAGAAAATAAAATAATACATAGTAGAAAAATAAAAATAATCTAAAATATAGTATAGAGATTGATAAGATACAATAATACAATAATGTCTTAATTCGAGACAAAAATTAGTACAATGTAGCATATGAAATTAAGGCTAAGATACAATGTACGTAGTAGGATATAATTAAGCATTTGGTATATTAAAGTTGTATCTTTTCTCGATTCATCGTGTTACTCTATACTTTTCTTTACTTGCTTTTATTGTGGCTCCACTCATAGTACTTCGAGACCTTCATTGTTCTTAAAAAGTCTTATAATTTTATAAATTTTAAATTATGAATAAAATTTGAGTTTTACGGAAGTGTGGTGGTCACTATTCGGATGAAGTGTTTTGGATCGAAATATATATTTTATAACCTTATAAAATTATACCAATATTTTTAATATTCATGAGACCTCATTGTATCCAACATATGCACAAAAAATAAAAATAAAAAAAAAATACACTTTTGTTGTGCTGCAAGCTCGGACTTTCAGCGCGCCGATCGGCTTAGCTAAAATGGCTAACAAACTAAGACAGACCGCTGCGAAGAAGCACATTATAAGGTAGTGCCAAGTCTGCTTATTATTATTATTATTGTTATTATATTTCAGCAAGCGACTGCATGTGTGCCACGAAAAAATTTGCGCATGCCTTGAGTCTCGCCATGCGACAGGGACATTAGTCTCATTAAACCATATTGATATCTTATCCTTTCACTTCAATTTATTTTTTAAAGCAAATGTTTACTTAAGGGTGTATAGAAATAAATTTAAAATAATTTTTTTTATCGGAAAATGAAAAAGAAAGAAAGAAAGAAAGAAAGAGGAGAAGTATTCCAATGCATGACCATCGTTTTCTGCTGGAAATTGAAATCAGTAAATAACAATTATGGATTGGATGAATAAAAGCTAGCGGGCAATGGAGGACTTGTAATCAAGTGAAGTTCGTGTGAACGGAGCAACAAACAGAAGAAGAAAGGCAAGTAAAAGAAAAAAGAAAAAGAAAAGAAAAAAAAAAGGAATACATTAGAACAAGGCGAAAAGTTTAATTGCTACATTAACATCCTCTCGCTTAATTTTAAGCAGGCTTGAAGAAAAAATGGTGAACGTTGAGCTAGTGTAGTTGTTTGTTTGAACTTTGAATGGAGTCTTTTGATCAGTACTACTCTTTCGCTCAGAAGAAATAAATTAAAATAAATTACATGGGGAGGGGACGACGACTAGTGGAAGGGCATATTCCATTTGTGGATATGCCTTTGTGCTGCTTCTCCTTTTCTTTGATTCCACGACATATTCTCTTTCGTAGAATATTCCTCTCTTTTTTCTGATCTAACGATCAAATTTTAAAACCGACCGTCCCTAGCGCAAGTGGTAAAGAGCTTGATGGTTGGTACCCGAGGTCCCGAGTTCGAATCCTAGTTGATTCACATTTTCAGCTAAGTTTATTTCTAAACGAAATAAACGAAGCGGATAGCGTGCTACCTTTCTCTCTCAAAAAAAAAAAAAAAAAAAAAAAAAAAAAAAAAAAAAAAAAAAAAAAAAACACGATCAAATTTTAAACAACACAATTAAATCTTAAACCCTTCACACATTAGTGTCAATATATTAATAATATAGCAGGGTACATATAGTAGAACCTACAAGTATTTCTTCTCTTTTAATAGAATATTACAAGAAGTAAAGCGTATTCAATACTAAAGCTACCACAAGACTATGATAGCGGGATTCGCACTTCCTGTCCACCTCATTTTTTTTATAAAAAATTGAGAAAAGAAATGTGTCTTTAACTTTAAGACTATCACAGTACTATGATGACATCACACTTTTTTCTCTACTTTATTTTTATTTCTAAAAAAATTACGGAAAGTAAAGTATTTTTTTTAGCATGCTACCCACTTCGTTTATTTTTGTCCCGTCATTTTTTTTTTGTAGAAAATTGTACAGTTGTGAAAGTCTTTGTCAAGTAGGCTAGTTTGCCTTGTTAATTCCAACAAAAAATATATAATAGTTATAAATAGATTCTTCACAAAACTTCTTAAATCTACTGAAAAATAAACAATACATACAATGTTGAAATTGAAAGATGGACACCAGGAGCATTAATACGTCATTTGGAGACTCGAGTACTTTTGAAAACTTAATTTCTGAAAGCTAATGTAGATTAATTTGGATCTCAAGTATAAAGAATCTCTTTGCCTTGATTTATTATCTTGATTAACAAATGCCTATATTTGATTCGGTCATACAGAAATATATAAGAAGATTGTGATAATTTGATTGGATACCTATCCAAGAGAGACCTATGTGGTTAATTAATCATATTTGGTAATGTATAGATGAAATAGAAGCTGATAGTTAATTTGTAGCAGAAGACGGTTCCTCAGCTACTCGTGGGCACGAGGAAACAAACATGGTTTGCAGACCTCAAAAGCAAATGATGAGACTCCCAGCTTTAAGTCTACTTAGACATAAACTGTCAAGGAATTCTAAGATTAAAAAAGTTATATACTTAGTTATGTTTAAGGATTATTTTTGGGCAAAAAAATAAATAAAAATATTGTGAATACCTTTGATGAAAGGTACTTGGCTAATTCTGTGTTGAAATTTTAGAACTAGTCAATGATCACTTCTAGCCTAGTCCAGAAATCACCTCTTCTAATTTTAGTTTCATTCTTTTTCAGTCTACCTATGATCTCTTTGGATTAACTATACCATTACTCTATACAAATCATATTTTTCTCAAGTTTCACAGAATTGTAGCAGTCCCAACACTTCGATTTGTTGCATTAAATAGCTCAAACTTTTAGAACGCGTACGTTTCAATCTTGGTCTCGCCGCATGCTTCCGCCACGTTTAGAGATGAAATTTTTGTTACATTCTTATCCAACTTTGATATGCGGTGTAATTGAACGTCCATTTTAATTTCCGGCCGCAGCTGTGCACAAGGGCCGGAGACTGAGGCCGGCCCAAAGTCCAATGCCGCAGTTGGAGAAATATGCGTTCCTGCTCCTCCAGAATTGTCAGTTAAGGCCCGAGTCAGCCCAGCCCTTAAAATTCTGAATTGGAATTAATCCCAGCCCATATCTCCGTCTCTCTTGGCCTGCGGATTCATTCCACCGAAGTAGACGACACGCGTACATCTATCAATAAAAAAAAAAAAAAAAAAAAAATTGCAATGCTGCTTCTCGTTCACTCATTATTAAACCTGAAAAAAATATTAGGGGAAAAAAAAAAAAAAGCTTCATACTTCATACTCGTTCAATTTCAATCTAGCCGCATGTTGCTGTTCAAAATTTTAAAAACTGAAATCTACTATGTAAATAATTGATTTTTTAAAATCAACTTTTTGGACTCAGATTTGTGATATTGGCGTTGTTAAGTTTCCGATCCGTTGGCCCACATAATACATACTGATACTTCGTGGACGTCTGGTGACTAGCGGGCTGGACAAGGTCTAGGTAAGGCTAAATCGGAGCATGGATGTCGGGGAAGAACGGGTTTTATGGGCGGAAGAGTGGCTCGCCCGGTCTGTGATCCTTAAAGAGCGTGGCGCCGTAACAATCGCTCCTCGACAGGAATTGGAATGTGCGATCGTTTCGTGGCACGCGCTCGAGAATTTCATTTGCAAAATCGAGGGAAGGCAGGCGCAGCTCAGGCAAATATCGAGTAATGACGGATGATCGAACGGATGCACCGTCTCTTGCGGAGGATTTGTCGTCGTCTTCTAACCTGTATTATTATCCCGCTAACAGCTAGCTTCTTGTATAATGACCATTCTCTGCTGATAATCAGCGAGAACACAAATTATCTTGACTTTGAGAAAATTTGTTATTTCCACACTCAAAAGCTTTTGGATGCAAACTTTATATTCAATTTATAGCAAGTATAATAAGAAGACTAATATATATATATATATATATATATATATATATATATATATATATATATAAAATCTGTATAAAAAAAATTTATAAAATTTACGCTTACTTTTTTGAAGACGCAAATAAATAAAGGTAGCATTGCTCGGCCGACGCTCGTCACCTTAACAGGTGTTCGCTGGTGCTTGCCCGGTTGATTTAAAGTGATATATATATATATATATATATATATATATATATGTTTTTACGCTTTCCCTTTTCGGAACTCTCGTCTTCGGACTCTTGTCGGTGAGTGCAAACATCGGCATCTTCTCCTTCCTCCCTACCTCCTTCCCATCTCAACCCTCTCCGGCCATCCTTTCTATCTGATCGATCACCTGATTCACCTCAGATCGCTCCTACGCTGCCCACGACATCAAAACCCTCGCGCTTTTTTCCTTTTTGTCTCTCCTTTCAAGTTTGGACATGCATAATGATCCGTTCGTTGTGCATATTCTTCCCCGAGTTTTAATTTCTAACTCTGTCTCGAGGTTCCATGATATAATATATAGAGCTTGTTAGAACTCGTTCATTGCTGTAGACTTAAAACTGTTTTTCCTTCTCTGTTTTCTTTTCTAATTCTTTTCATCTTCTCTGTTAATCTCTTTATATCGTGAACTGCTCATTCAAGTTAACTGCATTGCTTTATAGGCGCCACGACCCTTCTCTTTGTGATCTTTGAGAAATTTAGTGGTTATCGGACCTCTCTTTTTCTTTTTTTCTTTTCTTTTTTTGTTAGATCTCTTACGTATAGTTAAATTGGGTGAAAGAATTTGTCCTCATCTGAGTTTTAGATACATTATTGGCCCCTTTTCCTAATTTCTTATATGAAGTCTTGCACCCTACCCTTCTCTAATTACGAAAAATAATATATATATATATATATATATAGGTAAGCGATGGCACAGATTCTGCTCCATGGCACGCTTCATGCGACTATCTTTGAGGCCGACGCCCTCTCCGATCCTCAAAGGGCTACTGGCGATGCTCCAAAGTTCTTCCGCAAGGTATCAGAGTCGCATTATCTCGTGCTTGCCTGTCCTGATATTTGTCATCTCTAGTCTTTTTGTATCTCAGCCTAATTCCAAGTTTACACGAGATCAATCCGTTACATCGGCATCCATGTAAACATTTTAGGCACTTTTAACTTTCACTGTTCGTCATTCTCGCGTTTGATTTTGTAATTTCTAACACATATGTTAGAGAAATGTTTGCTGCTTTCACAAGTGCAATAATTGTTTATTTTATCTCAAATTATTTTTTGGTAAAAATGCATGGAACTTGCCTGAACTAGGATTCATTTTAGGCTGTTTGTTTAACTTGCTTAACATCTTTAACCCTCCCGCACCAGCTTGTTGAAGGAATCGAGGACACCGTGGGTCTTGGCAAAGGTTCCACCAAACTGTATGCGACTATCGACTTAGAGAAGGCCCGAGTTGGTCGGACCAGAATGATAACGGATGAACCTGTGAACCCACGTTGGTATGAGTCCTTTCACATCTACTGTGCCCATATGGCTGCCGATGTCATCTTTACTGTTAAGACTGATAACTCGATAGGGGCATCGGTCATTGGAAGAGCTTATTTGCCTGTTCAAGAGGTTCTAGATGGGGAAGAAGTGGATAGATGGCTTGGTATCTGCGATGAAGACCGCAATCCTCTTGATGGAGGGGCTAAGATCCATGTGAAACTTCAATATTTCAATATCACCAAAGATCGTAATTTGGCAAGGGGTATACGAAGTGCGAAATACCCAGGTGTTCCTTATACCTTTTTCTCACAGAGAAAGGGATGCAGAGTTACATTATACCAGGACGCACACGTCCCTGACAAGTTCATTCCAAAAATTCCGCTTGCTGATGGCAAGTACTATGAGCCTCATAGATGTTGGGAGGACATCTTTGACGCAATCAGTAATGCCCAACACTTGATTTACATTACCGGTTGGTCGGTGTACACTGAGATCACCTTGGTTAGGGACTCTAAGCGGCAAAAGCCCGGAGGAGATGTCACTCTTGGCGAGCTGCTCAAGAAGAAGGCTAGTGAAGGTGTTCGGGTCCTTATGCTTGTGTGGGACGATAGGACTTCAGTTGGTTTACTAAAGAAAGATGGCCTGATGGCCACTCATGACGAAGAAACTGCAAATTACTTTGAGGGAACAGATGTGCACTGTGTTCTTTGTCCTCGAAATCCTGACGACGGCGGCAGCTTTGTTCAGGACCTTCAGATTTCGACCATGTTCACTCACCATCAGAAAATCGTGGTTGTTGATCATGAGATGCCTAACACAAGCTCTCAACAAAGAAGAATTGTCAGCTTTGTTGGTGGGATTGACCTTTGTGATGGCAGATACGACACACAATTCCACTCTCTGTTCAGGACTCTGGACACGGCTCATCACGACGACTTCCATCAGCCAAACTTTGCAGAAGCATCAATTACGAAGGGCGGCCCGAGAGAGCCATGGCATGACATTCACTCACAGCTGCAAGGGCCTGCTGCTTGGGATGTTCTCTTCAACTTTGAGCAGCGGTGGAGAAAGCAAGGTGGTAAGGATCTCCTTTTAGAGCTAAGAGACCTCTCGGACATCATAATCCCCCCATCACCTGTGATGTTCCCTGAGGACAAAGAGACATGGAATGTTCAGCTTTTTCGTTCCATTGATGGTGGTGCCGCCTTTGGCTTCCCTGAGACGCCAGAGGATGCCGCAAGGGCTGGGCTTGTGAGTGGAAAGGACAACATCATCGACAGAAGCATTCATGATGCTTATATAAATGCCATCCGCAGGGCAAAGAACTTCATCTATATTGAAAACCAGTACTTCCTTGGGAGTTCATTTGGATGGAAAGCAGATGACATCAAGCCCGAAGAAATCGGGGCACTACATCTGATCCCTATGGAGCTCACTTTGAAGGTTGTTAGCAAGATTGAAGCTGGGGAACGATTTACTATTTATGTTGTTGTCCCCATGTGGCCAGAGGGTGTTCCTGAAAGTGGATCTGTACAGGCGATTCTTGATTGGCAGCGTAGGACAATGGAGATGATGTACACTGACATTATACATGCACTACAAGCGAAGGGGATCGAAGCAAACCCCAAGGACTACCTCACCTTCTTTTGCTTGGGCAACCGGGAGCTGAAGAGTAGTGGTGAATATGAACCTGAGGAGCAACCGGAACCAGAAACTGATTATAGCAAGGCTCAACAAGCAAGGAGGTTCATGATCTACGTTCATACCAAGATGATGATAGGTATTCATTAATGCAGAAATGCATCTCTAATACGTTCATACCAAGATGATGATAGGTATTCATTAATGCAGAAATGCATCTCTAATATTTTTTTAGTTTTGCGGCACTTCTACTTCAGAGTTAATCTTCTACTTTTGGTTTAGCAAGTTTACTACTCGCTGAAAGCACTTTCACATTCTCCGTTGGTCGAATTAGTTTCTAGAACTTTTCAAGTATGTATGGATTAAATGTCGGCAATTCGCAATCTTGACTTTCCTGCAAGCTTCTTTTGACCATATAGAGAGTCTAAAATGTAGGAGGTTTGCCCCTTACAGGACTTCTACATCCAAAAGGTAAAGATTATACAATAGGTCCTTTCGTTATTATAAATTAATCAATAAAGCACAAGTTGGGCAATTTTTCCTAGCGTGGAAATTCTACATAAAGTGAGAGTCGTCATTGTTTTGCTTTATTTGAATGTTTTACAGATGTAATAACTGTGATTTTTTCTTGTATTCTTCTGCATTTTCTGTCATAGTTCAGTTCACATTAATGATTCTCACATTGAGTCAGGTAGTTAAAGTTTATAATCTACTGTTAGCTACTTTGCTTGTCTTAAGATGCTCAAAATCTACTTATCATTCATATAGATCGCTTAATTTGTTACCTGGAGTACATGAATTTTAAATCAATTTTGGAATCTATTCTGCTTTTAAGATGAAAACAAACAGATGGTAAGGTTGTTTCAGAGATAATAGAGACATCTATTTAAGCTGTGAGATGTGCTGTTTTTCCTATGGCATGTTAGGCTGGAAAGTTGTGAACTTGGGATAAGAATTGAAATGATTCTCTCTCATTTTGGCCGTTTAGGTGGAGGAAATTTCATTCTGATTCCCATTTTAAGGTGGAATTGGAATTGTTAAATCCTTCCAAGTTTGAATTTGGCCCAGCCCAGATTGAAGTCTCATTCCAGAGTGGAAAGCTAATCGTTCACCCCAATTTCTATCATTATGAGCCGAAGAAACTAATATAACTGGTCATTCCCATTTTGAGTTGAAATCATTCCAATTTCATTTCCTTCAAAAAAAAATTCCTTTTACAGAATGTTTGCATATTTCTATATTATATGTATTGCATGGTCGTTAGTCCTTTGTACTAATTCTTGCAGTCTTTGTCCTGTCCTTTTCTGAATGAGCTACTCAGTTTTGGTCTTTCATTATTGCACAAGTACTTTGATTCTCAGTCTTCATTTTGGTTTCATCGATCGGTAGCACCCAATATTGCTAACGCTTAAGTGCTTACTACAGGAATTATTACGGTCAAATCCTGGTGTAAGAGTGCAAGCTCCCTGCAATAATTTGGAAGCCGAACTAATTTCAAGTTATTTTGTTTGGTTTCAGTGGACGATGAGTACATCATCATTGGGTCAGCAAATATCAATCAGAGGTCAATGGACGGAGCCAGGGACTCGGAGATTGCAATGGGTGCATATCAGCCATACTATTTGGCAACCAGGCAGCCGGCAAGAGGACAAATCCATGGTTTCCGCATGGCTCTGTGGTACGAGCACCTTGGGATGCTAGATGATGTCTTCCTAAACCCAGAGAGCTCGGAATGTGTGCAGAAGGTCAACAAGATTGCTGATAAGTACTGGGACCTCTTCTCAAGTGATAATCTCGATCAAGACCTGCCTGGCCATCTGCTCAAATACCCCATTGCAGTCACTAATGAAGGTGTGGTAACGGAGTTGCCAGGGATGGAGTTCTTCCCCGACACCCGGGCACGGGTGCTTGGCACCAAGTCTGATTACCTCCCCCCTATCCTCACCACGTAGTATAAGTCCTCCCCGGCAGCTCTTGTTTCTTGTTTTAACTTTTCATTTTTCCTTCCTTTTTTTAACAATAGGAGTATTGTGTTCGGTAATAATTCGGTGTGGTTAAGGAGAGAGTTGGGGGGTTGCTCGTAGTTGACATTTTATTGCAGCTCGTCAAGACCAAGGTTGATACTTTGCGATTTCTAAGGTTATGTCTGATCGCTTTTTTTCCTCTCTCTCTTTTCCTCTGTTTTGGAAGAGAATTCTATCAGAATTATTATTTGTCACCGCAGGCATATATCTATAATTTATCGCATATACAATTATCTTGGCGCGTCACTTTTACGGTTTGTTGGATATGCCCTGGAATACCTTCCTGCCCAAGTATTGGTTGTCCATCCTCACTTCCCATTTTCCTTCTTTCTGAGCATGATGCCCCCGTGGACGCTCTGCAAAAATTTTCAGTACATTGGAATTGTCTTAGGAAATGCTTGGACACACTGGAAAATTTTAATTTACAAGATCATTCCTGAAACAGGATGAAGCATCTCTTGGCGGGCAAGTATAATTAAACAGTTTCAGGCTAAATTTAGTGAGGAACAAAATTTCCTCGACTAGGACTAGTAGGAAGGATTTAAAACAAAGCTCAGGATGGTCAATGTTCCGAAATATAGAGCTAGAATAAAACACCTAAGGCTTAGAGAAGACAGACAAAAGCGATAATACTTTGAAAGCTTTGGCCATTCTTCTCTTCTCCGTTCACACAAGCAAGTCTCCACAAATAATGGTCAAGCGAAGAAATGTATGGTAAGAGTCTCCAAAGAGAGTAGGTAAAGAGGAAACACACGTAACATCGTATGAAAAGAGTACATATGAATAGTGAAATATTTATTTATTTATTTTTAGAGAATAGTAGCATTCTACTTTGTTCATTTATTTTTATAAAAATAAAATTAGTTAAAATTGAAGTAATCAGACTTAGAACTTAAAACCTAGCAACTATCAAATTCTTTGTCATTTGCACTAAAAATAACTAGTAAAATAAATTTTTTATTACAGTACAAATGACATAAGTAATGAATATATACCTGATATTAAATTTTTAGCCTTCTATTTTATTAGTGCATCTGCTATATGAGCCAAACAGTTGTCGAGTGAAACAAGGAGAGGGAACCTCCTCCTTGGGAAAATATATGCAACTAAAAAATTTCTATCGGCAGTATCTTTTTCTTTTTTTTTTTTTTTTGCTTACAAATTTTGATACTCTCACCTGAAGTTTTGGGTTTTTTGGACTTTCAGAAAATTTTATCAACTTTTCTTAAAAGCTTAATGAACTTGATTTTAACATAGTTACTTGACATTTTATATTTGGTCCAATAATAATTCTTTTAGTTATAGAAATTTATATTTAAAAAATTAAAAATAGTATTAAATTCCAACGAGACGTACTTAATCAAACATAATGAGGTTAGATAACAAAATTAGAATTTTTAAGATATAGATTTTAATTTCAAGGTACGCTATTTTAACTAAGATCCCTACGCGAACAAACCGCACCCACAACCCACAGCGTTGAAAATAAAAATTTGAGAAAAAGCTTGAATGACAACATCCAGTTCTCCCTTGTGGGTCTTCTCTAAAATTTATCTATCAATACGGTAGTAAAATTTGGATAAAAAATATTTAGATTGAAATAAATTTATAAAATTTGAAAGTGGTCTTAATTGTACAACTCATCAATTAAACTATCTGAACATGTTAAAAAAAACTACTCAACCAAGCAGTGTTCAAAACCGTCGGCGCACAGACAAGAGAGAGAAAGGTGCGGTGAAAGAAGATGACACTTTGACTCGTCAAATCTGAGAAAAAGAGGATAGTAAAATTTGGTCTTAAAATATGGTATTCGGGTCCAGTATTGTCCAGATGACAGTAAATTCCAGTAGTTTATGGTATTTCATTTCATGGCGTTGAATGGACCAACGTTCCCAAGGGGCTTTTGTTGGGTCTGATCGCATCACGATGACGATCTACGATTAGCCCTCATACTAGCTAGTCGGCAGGTCGCTTACGACGTGGAAAATTCTCCGACCATGCCGCCCCTCTACTCCCTCATTAAGTGCTCAATAAGTCAATACTACCGTGTGCTGATTCGAACCTCTGTATGAGCGTAGGATTTAAACAGGACGTAATTGTACGGATGGATTTCTACGGGGCCGTTGAACTTCGGTTGCAAGTTCTGCCTCCTCTTCCAACTTCTAACAACTAGCTGAAAACTTAATGCAATGGATCGAATAATGCTTAAACCTCAAATACTTAATTAAATAATAATTAGGTTAAGTTGAGATTTTGTATTGATAAAACTTTGGATGATGCTAATATTTGAATATAAGACGACCTATTAAGTCAAATGTAGTTAAACTATTTTGATAATTTTTCAAATTAATAGGGATATAACTTAAAATATCTTTAACATTTAAATATAATCTTTCAATATATTTTTTGAAGAAACAAAAATTTAATTTTAATATACGTCATGATTTAATTTAATTTTATTTATAAGTTTAAATTAATTAGAAGGTTGCTCTTAAAATTGCCAAATCAATATAGTAGACAAAGCTTGAAGCGCACAGTACAGATTGTACAGTGTGTGCGGTGTGCGATGCTTGCAGGCAACACATGCTATGCTATGCTATGCTGTGCTGGCCTCAGAATTTTTTTATTTTTTTTCGTTGTTGTTGTTGTTAAGGTGCTCTCTGTACACGCATACATAAGGTGTAAATATTATATTATAGTCTTTCAAAACTTAAGATTTAATTAAATTTTTTATAATAGTAAAAATTTAAAAAATTTATATTTTAGAATGGAGTATAAAATTTACATTTTATAAGAAAGTACGGATATCATTTTACATTTTTTTTGTTCAGCAAGACAACAAATGATATTTTATCTAGTCTAGGAAAGAAAACGCATAATCCTCTTTATGCTAATTTGGTGCAGCTGGGTGGAGCATATTATTCACGCCACACCGGATACCGGAGGGGAATATGCGGTGGTTTCCCAAGCCTCCCCCCTCCCCTGCTTCCCCTAGAACAAAAAGGCAAAAAGAAAAAATTAATATCCATATTCATCGTCGCCGTAGTTTCCAACTTCCATCGTCGAATCGACTAGAATAGAATAGAATAAATATAATTCATCGTCTTCCGCTTCCCACTTCCAACCCCGTCGTCTCATCTCATCTCTTCCCCACCTTACCCGTCCAACACTCCGGTTGCTGCTGCTGCTGCTGCTGCTGCTAATTCAATATATACATTTGTTTATTCCCCGCAGAGAAGAGAAGCATAAATAAAGATCGGCCGGCCCCTGCTCTTCCTCGCACCTCCGGTGAAAGACGCCCCCGCCTCCCCCCCCCCTCCCGTAGTCTCTTCTTCTTGCTTCTTCGTCAACTCTCCCCAGCCTCTTCCTTTGGCCCGCCTCGCTCCCTCTCCCCTCTTCCGTACAGCGGCATTATAGTCGTCGGTCTGAAAGCCCTAGAAAAGTGAAAAAAGGGGGGGTGGGGGGATAGCGGATAATAAGGAGAAGGGGAAGGAGAAAAAGAAAAAAAAAAAGGAACCTACCTCCTACCTCCTCCTCCTCCTTCTTCTTCTTCTTCTGTCGGATGGTCTCCTACACTAATTTCCTTTGGAGCCGATGATGATGCTGCTGCTGATGCTGATGATCCGCTCGTTGGATTGATTTTGGGAATCGGGATCGGCCTGAGAGACAGAGAGACAGAGCAGAGCGGAGGGATGTCCTCCGGTGCTGCGGCCCAGGCGGTGGAACAGCGCGGCGTCGGCTTCCCGGCGCATGCCAAGATGGATGCGAAGGCCGGCCCCGACGGCAGCGAGCAGCAGGGCCGGCCCGTGGGCTGCAACCCCGTGAAGAAACCCGGCCCCGTCTCGATGGAGCACGTCCTCCTCGCCCTTCGCGAGACCCAGGAGGAGCGCGAGCTCCGCATCCGCAGCCTCTTCAGCTTCTTCGACGCCGCCGGCCTCGGCCACCTCGACTACGCCCAGATCGAGGGCGGCCTCTCTGCTCTTCAGATCCCTGCAGAGTACAAGTACGCCAGGGACCTCCTCAAGGTCTGCGATGCCAACCGCGACGGCCGCGTCGATTACCACGAGTTCCGCCGCTACATGGATGACAAGGAACTCGAGCTCTACCGCATCTTCCAGGCTATCGACGTCGAGCACAACGGCTGCATCCTGCCTGAGGAGCTCTGGGACGCACTCGTCAAGGCAGGTAAACCTGTGTTTGTGCTACTTCATGTCTTTTCACCAAAGTAACTAATCGCGTCGCGTTATTCGAGCCGTAACTGACTGTTAGGACGTGAGGCGCGAGCTAGTATAGTGGTAACTATATCAGGTGCTCATAAAAATCTATCAATTTGCTCCCCCGGGTTTTGAAATCAGTGCTCTTGAGACTTCACCTTATGTTAGGTTCTGAGTCTGTATTTCCTTGCCCTTGCTGGAGAAATATGTAATGGATAGTCGAGAATTCGTATACTTTTAATTAATAGATTATGAAGGGCTGTTGAATAAGTACCCTTTCTAATAGTACTATCAAGATGCCCACTTTGGAGTGCTGTTAGAGCACTGGGGCTGTATTTCTAATTTTACAGTTTCAGCACATAGTTTACTACGATAAATCATATACTCTAAGATATAAGATTCTTTCCCCTTTTATTTAATGACCGCATAATGACATTATTCTCAAGTCATACAAACTGTCTTGATTCATTAATTTGTAGAATTTTATAGTGCATTTTCTAATGCCTTGTAATCTCACAGGCCATTTTCAGATACTACTTTTGTTAATCGCACTGCATTATTACATTGCACTTTGGTGGGTTCATCCTAAGTAGATGGGTGCCAGAAGTCCAATTATAGGGCAAGCTTTGTCGGAAAATGTATTGCTTGACATGTGCCAAAGTAGTATACAATGAGTGTAGGATGAATGTAGGTGATGTAATGCACTGGTACACAATCGGTTGCGCACAGAAGTATGTTGCAAAGGAGGCAATACAAGCAACGATTACAATCTCACTGAAAGTTACCTGATGCAACATATGTGTGCCACACAGGTGCAGACTGAGAGACACTGTTGTTGTCTTGATTAGAGAATCTGGGGAGCAAAGTACTAGTAAACTCTTTTTCAGTTTGAAGGAGAGAATTAATAAAACCGTTTATAGCAAGCGTGCTTATGCTATTTAAAAACAATACAAAGCTCTATGAGATTGTTACTCTTGCCTGGTTTGTACGTCCTATTGTGAACCATGTTTCACTGCTTTGCAGAGGACAAATCAAGTAATCTAGCCAAAAGGCCAAATGATATGACGGTGTGATAGGTTAATGAGGTTTGAAACATTCTGGCGAGTCTCTACAATATGTAGTCTTCTTGCTCTATTTTGTTATGACAGGTAGGTGTGTTTCTGTGTTTGGAAATCCACATGTTGGGCAGTTATATTTGATTTCAAGTTTGGAAATACACATGTTGAAAATATGGAGGGTCAACAACATGCACACACCTATATGTATGAGATATAAGTGTCACTGGTTGTTGATACTCAAATTGTAGGAAAGTTGTCCAGTTTTTGCCCCAGCGGAACCTCGGTTGTCCTCACATTTAGGTCTTCTTGTCTCAGGTTCAACTTTATTCACTTCACTAGATACTGTCGATCTGTCATAATCTTTTCACTCTCTCTTTGTTCTCAATTTTATGGCAAGGTCCCCATACTTTATTCACAACCATCAAATAAGCCAGAAGTTTTCCAGTGTCAATTGTTGTCTTGATGCATGTAATTCGGTCTAATAATCCTGGTCAGTTTCCCTTTTGCAGGAATAGAAATTGATGATGAAGAGCTTGCCCGTTTTGTAGAGCATGTGGATAAGGATAACAATGGAATTATAACTTTTGAAGAATGGAGAGATTTTCTTCTACTTTACCCCCATGAAGCAACTATTGAAAACATCTACCAGTACTGGGAAAGAGTTTGTCTCGTAGATATAGGGGAACAGGCTGCAATTCCAGAAGGTATAAGCAAGCATGTAAATGCTAGCAAGTATTTGATCGCAGGAGGAGTTGCTGGAGCGGCTTCTCGTACAGCCACTGCTCCTCTTGATCGTCTTAAAGTGGTTCTGCAAGTACAAACTACAAGCGCGCAGATTATACCAGCAATCAAGAACATATGGAGGGAGGGACGTTTCTTGGCATTCTTCAGGGGAAATGGATTAAATGTGATGAAAGTTGCGCCGGAGAGTGCGATTAGATTTTACACTTATGAAATGTTAAAAGAATTTATTGTCAAAACTAAAGGGGAGAATAAAGGTGATATTGGTGCTTCTGGACGCCTCATTGCTGGCGGGTTGGCTGGTGCAGTGGCACAAACTGCAATTTATCCGATGGATCTTGTTAAAACACGACTGCAAACTTATGCATGTGAAGCCGGAAAAGTTCCTAGCCTTGGTACCCTGTCGAGAGACATTTGGAGGCAGGAAGGGCCTCGAGCTTTCTACAGAGGTCTTGTACCTTCTCTTCTTGGAATTATCCCTTATGCAGGTATTGATCTTGCAGCATATGAGACCTTGAAAGATATGTCTAAGACATATGTTCTCAAAGACAGCGGTAAGTTGTTATTCTATTTCTGCTCCTTTTGTTACAATATCGTTGCAGATTTCTATTCCCTTTTTTAATTCTCTTTACTGAAATTGAGTATAACGCTCAATTGCATGTCATGCAGAACCTGGTCCACTTGTGCAACTGGGTTGTGGAACCATCTCCGGAGCTCTCGGAGCAACATGTGTTTATCCTTTGCAGGTTATAAGAACGAGGTCAGTTTTTCCTATAAGTTGTTATCTACTTAGATGAAGTTCCTTTTTAAAAAAAAATTTAATATCTAGTAATTTCTTTTTTTTTTCCTTTTCACTTTATGACTTTGTGTAATGGTTTATACACAATTGCAGATTGCAAGCTCAACAGGCTAATTCAAAAACTTCTTATAAAGGGATGTCTGATGTATTCTGGAGGACCCTTCAGCATGAGGGTTTTTCTGGATTCTACAAAGGAATATTTCCAAACCTTCTCAAAGTGGTGCCATCTGCTAGTATTACATATCTAGTTTATGAAAGCATGAAGAAGAGTCTTTCTCTTGATTAGCGAGTAGGTGCTACCTTTGCTTGGTAGCCACCATTATTGACATGGTTGACTGTAGAGTTCATGATGACAAGGCCAAGTACAAAGTTGCTAATAGAGTAGGTGATCCTTTATTTATATGATTAGATTTTGTCTTCAGGATATGAAGTAAAGATTACAATAGCAAATTTTCTGTCTAATGCTCTTGTAATTAATAAGAATGAGATACATCAGGTTATCTTCAATACTGGATGTCGATCTACCAGGTAACTATAAATTTTAGTTAGATTACATTCCTTAAAATATATGAGTTTTGAATTTCGCCTTTGCCTTTTGTATTTTTGTTATTTACAGCACAACTTCTCAAATATTATTCCTGTGTTACATTTTACATAGTTTTGTGCCTGATATATGGCTATCGTCTCCGTATGTTTTCAACTTTTAAATGCGTCTTATTTATTTACTTTTGTCATGCAAGTGATTGGTTCTAAAGTTTTTTCTTAAGCTTCATCCTAGATATTTAGTCTTGCGAAAACACTTTATTCAAGTTAATGTAAGCTCATCAATGGCTTTTTTTTTGTGGGGAAAATCAGTAGCATGTTGAAATATATGAAATAGGATCCTGTTATAAATTAGAATTGCTATAGTGTCATAGTTGATATTGGGGCCAGGTAAGGTTAATGGATGTACCTTGGATTGTTACAGAAAGACCTGATATAGAATGTTGTGGCATTACAGAGTGTAGAGGACGTTTAGACGTTTTGATGAGGGATCAGTAACTTTGGTACTTAAACATTAAGATACAACAGCCTGGTATGCATTGAACGGCAGGAAATGAAGGGATTCAAGCTCATTGAGTAGTTCAAATATGAATGTTGAGATGGGCAGGTTTCAAAGTGAAAGAGATTAGGTTTCAGTAAAGATTATGTTGACTAGGTTGGTTTTAGTTGCACCAGTTGAATCATATAACACTTTTGTGTCAGATGTCTTAGAAAAGAAAAGGCAAGACTCAATGTTTGGATCAGGTCATCTGTGCCGTATAATTTATCTTTTCCTCTTCAAACTCAATTGGACTGAATCTCCCTGAACGCCGAGTCTCTATGTGTAACAAATGGATCATCAAATAGCCCATTAATGAAATTAGAGTGTTTTTACAGTGTTAGAAAAGAAAGAGAAAAAAGGGGATGGAAATTCCATTGTCGAAAGAGCCAACCATATTATACCAATTCTATTATCAAATGTGGAACCCAACATAGGCATGCTTGAAACTTAGAGTTTTCAATCAGCATTCTTACTAGGAAAACTATAGTGTTCAGGGAGTTGAAGATTCTGCCTTCTTGGGTGTTAGATTCTTCGCTGCTTTCGAAGGAAAGACAGTCCTTCGTCTTAGGGCCTTAGGGGTGACTTTCATTAAGTTTATTCAATAAATTGTTTGAATAGGATCTGTTGCAGTCAAACTCTCGTTCCCTCGTTCCCATAGGCGCCTGTGTATCTAAGTTACTCTCTTTCTAACGACATAAGTCCACATAAAATAAGGAGAAACCACAGGTACAAGACTTAACCCCCTTCCCTGAGTTCCACTTGTGCTCAATTATTAGTTGATCCTGATTCCTGAACCATCCTAGGGCGGAAGTTTATCTTTCTTTAGTTTTGACCCTATTAGAATCATGTTTGCAGGAATTTTACCTGTAGTGGTCTTAAACAGTACAGTAGTTATAGTTGGTAGTATTTTACCAGCAAATTAAAAAAAGGGACAGGTACAGCAGATATTGTATTACTTTAAATTGTGATAGTAATAAAATATCGCAAGTTACTTTGATTCGCTAACTGCTACCTTTTCAAGTTTCTTTTCGAGGGAATTTAAAGTTTTTTGATTCTGGTAAACATTTATAGCTGTTTTAACTGAAGACTTAACTGGTTCTTTTACTTGTTGCAGGTAATGGCGTCTTCACAGTTCTTGAAGACCTGTATTGCTTCCAAGAGTTTCTTTACTACTGTTATGTGATAGTGTGATACACATGAAGAACATGCTTTTATTTAGATTTTCATTCATCATACTCAACCAGCTCTAGAACTTGTTTAGGGGCTGGCTTATTGGGTGCATAATACCCCTCTAGAAGGGATGCGGCTGATATGTATTTTTGAGAAAAACTTTATCAAAAGAGCGTCAGGGGATGCTCAAATTTTTTGACATAGTATATATATAATTATTCAACTTTGTGGGCCATTGTGGTATATTGCTTGATTACACTTAATCATGTAACTCAATGTGTAGCTATTGGCTTCTATGTTGTGGTTTTCCCTGTTTTTTTTCTAGGAACTTGCTGTTGAAAAACGGCTTAAATTTGGTAACTAATTCAACTTTCATGTAAGAGCTTAATATACAAATCTCATATCGTTTTAGTGTCTGCTTCCGTAGTTAATACAGTTTTGGAGGTTCTAGTAATTTTTTAGCGTGAAACGAAGCTCGACTTGGATACTTCATTAAATCTTGATACATGTTAATGTCTGAATGTTACTCTTATCTGCATTGTTAAGAGATTCAACATATCTATTTCTATTTCAACCTGATTCTCTTGAGTTTAACGTCTTCATTCTGCCCCTGAACTGCTTTATGCTATTCAAGCAGTGTTATTGGCTCATCTCGGGAAGAATGTTGTGCCTGCTTTGAGTAAATTAGTGCGAGTTCGGGGTTTGTTATGTTGCTCTTGGCCTCCTAGATTGGAGCAATTTTGGGCGTTGGTAATGTTTTGGGCACTGCAGTCTATATCAAATGATTTGGAGGTTGTACTGTCAAACAATCTATTGGCGTGAAGAACCTTACGAGTTATGGCTTATTTTGCACGCTGCGGAGGCTTTTCCTAGCCCTCCCGCAAACTATGGGCTGGCCAGTCCAGTCTTGGGGTATAGTGATACAGCAAAGTTGTGAATTTTGATTGGCTGCCAGTTTCAGACTGCCGTGTCAAGATTTATTGGCAACAATTGGCAACAAAATCTCTCCTGATCTTTTACTGGGACTGAAGGGGAAAGACACAGCTCTCATCATAAAACCAATATAGAGTCCATTTCGATGAGTTTTAAAGAAATAATGTCTATGGGTTTTTTTCCATCGGAAAAGAAAAGGAACAGATTCGATTCGGATCGATCAAAAAAATGAGCGCATGTGCCTGGGCAGACTAGGACTACAACATGATCTATGAATCAGAAAACCCATCAAATTACTGCCACATGCCTTTAAATCCACATTAAATACACTGTCCACGAAATGTGCCGTGTGATTTAGGGATCTATATAGTTCATAGTTGGATGGTGCAGCCTCCAGAATTATGGTGGGCTCCGCCACAACACAATCAATTCCACCAACAGAAGCACCGCTTCTTCGAACCCTTAAAATTAGCATTTCTCACTCTGATCGGATTGGTTGAAGGAAACATGGTACACTGCGTTAAACAAGGAATCCAATTGCCCAAGAAGACTGATGATTTGTGTGGTCGACGTGGGTGGCTTAAATACTCAGGCATGCAGTTTGGGCAGAGATCTAGGACATATCTCCTGGCTCGTGAGTTTCAGTTCTCTCCACGATAAAAACCTCACATCGTCCATGTGCAGACATGTGCTCTCTCTCTCTGCAAGTGAAATCGTGAACAACGTCCAACCGAAAGAAATTGAACACTGTACAGAAGCTCCGATTTTACCATATTTTGCAAGCATATATCATAAAAATTCACTAAACATCTGATATAATACCTTTAATATGATTAGGATCTTCTGATTTTGTTGGAATAGCTAATTTGGAAGAGAACAAGAGTTGAAATGTCAAGGTATCAAGCAGCAATGTAAAACAATCTCTATTTTTCTTAGCAGTGAAGTTCTGTTTTGTTGTTTGCTTCTTGTTTGCCCGGAACATTAAAAAATCATAATGGTGAATTTGCCTTTTGATCTATCATCTACTAAGCTATTAGGAAAAGTCATCCTATTTAATCCTAGTGTGATACGGCAAGTACTGCAACTGAAAGTACAAAAGAAGAGACGTGAAATTTCATTTGTTTAGCGGCCTTATGGTGGCATCATTCTACTGTTATGTACAAGAAGAATAATCCGTGGTCATCATAGGAGGAAAGAGAGAACTGACCAGGGAGATGGATCGAAAAAACCCAGGTGTGTCGTATTAAGTAACAACATATTCAGTAATTATTAACAACGTATTCAGTAATTTGCAGCAGCGTAAAATCAACCTCCAAAGATGGTCAGTACACTGCAATAAAAGTTAAAAACTATCACTGCCTAAATCCAGAAATAAATAAGATGAATCGCATTGTTACAAAATTAGACAGGCAAAATCTCAATGTACTCTGCTATTTCTTGGATATCTACACATGTTAAGCACTTCAAAAGAACTAACTTTGTCTAACTAACCCAAACAAAGTATGGCATTTGGTTATCTCGGTCCTGATAATCGTACAGCTGAAAGAAATGCATCACTGTTGCAGTCTGACGGTGCCGATGAAGTACCCTCTTCAGTACTCGTAGACTTGAACACGTTAGCATACAGCCGGAATCCCACTTGGGAAGACGTTGGAGGTTGGGGCACATCTGACAGGCCTTCAAGCATTTGGACTACTTTCGTCATGCTAGGTCTCAAGGACAAATCCTCCTGAATGCACCACAATGCAACCTTAATTGTGGCCTCCACTCTCCCATCCTCGTCATCATACTTCAGCCTGTCATCAAATATTTCTTTCAGCCTCCCCTCCTCCAACTTCTTGAAGGCATATGAAGGAAAGTGGGCTTTCTCAGATCTCTCTGAAGGATCGAAGTTTTTCCTTCCCCCAATTATCTCAAGCAAGACCATACCAAAGCTGTACACATCGCTCTTCTCTGAAATGGCGTAGCTCGTGATCCATTCAGGTGCAAGGTAACCCCTAGTGCCTCTGAGTGTTGTAAATACATGACTCTGCTCTCTAGTCATCAGCTTAGCAAGTCCAAAGTCTGATACCTTTGAAAGAAAGTTATCGTCTAGAAGCACATTTTCAGGTTTGATGTCACAGTGAACAATCTTTGAATCGCAGTCCTCGTGTAAGTAGGCCAACCCCTTAGCCGTTCCCACAGCAATACTAAACCTTTTATCCCAGTCCAGTTGGCCGTGACCATTATTGTTTTGAAATATCCATCTATCTAGTGACCCTTTCGCCATGTACTCATATGCAAGAAGCCTGTGCGTTCCCTCAGCGCAGAAACCACGGAGCTTGACCAGATGGATATGGTGGATGCTTCCAATGATAGACACTTCAGCACGGAACTCTTTCTTCCCCTGTCCTATTCCCTCCAACTTCTTCACAGCAACTTGAGTACCATCTGGAAGTTTCCCCAGATAGACCGAGCCAAACCCTCCTTGACCGAGCTTAACAGAAAAGTTGTCGGTGGCTGCTTGCAGCTCTCTGTAACCGAATCGGATGGGCATTCCGGATATACTTTCCAAGAAATTGTCTTCTTCTGAGGAACCTTGTGATGGTTCCGCAGGTAGCCTCTTTCTCCGATGAATTCGGATAGCAAAATAGATGAGAGCTGCTATTACTGATGCAGTTACTAGGCAGATGATTATGATGATAACAAAGTGCTTTCCACCACTGCTTCCGTTTCCATCCTGCACAGGGCTGAGACCTCCGCTCCCATTGCTCGCTATCTTGATATAAGACAAGTATGTGCTTTTATTACTGGCCGATTGCTGCCGGAAGCTCCCAATCTGATCAAACAGAAAACAGTTTCTGGAGCTGTCGTCGAAGAACAAGGCAAGGCAGGAGCAGTTAACCATGCATGCTTCTTTGCATCCAGTTAGATTCACCTTGAAACTGGGTGAGATAAAATTAGTGGCAAAATAACCAACTCCATCATCAACGCTGGCCAATGTGTATGCTGTGGTTGCGCTACAAGGGGATACAATGTTGGGATTGCAATTTGGATCTGAGCTCAGGACTGCGGGGCACTGGCAGCGGGTGCCGCTGTAACATATATAATAAGGAGAGCAGGGCTCTGGTGTATCGCATGAATCCTGTGGTATCTTGATCGACGAAGGAATGCTTAGGCCTCCGCTCTGAAGGCTGTAGAAGGAAATAAATCCGTCATTGCCCAGCACAGCAGCCCATGTGACATTGGCATCGCTCTCACCACCTCCTCCATCTACTCCGACGACGAATTGCCAGAGCAGGGACCCTTTCTGGTCGTAGAAGTTCCACGAGTTGGAGGCGAGTGCCGCGGAATACAGGTCGCCACCGATCTTATTGTCAATTTTCCTCTTCTCCTGCTGCATGGACCAGTAAGGCTGCGGGGGTCGGAAGTCCACGTAGAGCATCAAGTCGCTGCCGCCTGAAGAACCTGAGACGATGCCGAGATGATAGGACAAGTTCTGGGCGTTGGGTTTGCTGACGAGCGCCATCCCCTCGACGAAGGTCTGCCCGGAGAGGAGGGTGTCGGTAGGATGGCTGAAGCTCTGCCACAGGGGGCCGGCGGAGCCAAGCACGACCAGGTTGCCCGAGTCCTGGAGCAGCATGCCGGTGGCTCCCTGGCCGGACGTGTTGGTGGACCAGACGGCGGCGCCGCTGGATCTGAGGTAGGCATTGCCGTCCTTATCGAACACGAAGTCGTCGGAGTGGGCGACGGGCGAGTCCCTGTTGGCCGTCCAGACGATGGTGTTGCTGCTCTGGTGGATCACCGCCAGAAGGAAGGCGGTGGTGTCCGCGGGGCTGTTGGTCACGAAGCCGAAGCCGAAATTGGAGCTGTTGGATAGCAGGAAGATGCCGCCGTTGTCGATCCAGTCCATCTGGGAACCTTGAAACCCCGGCGAGATCTCGTAGCGCTGATAGCCACCGCTGCACAACCGCTGCCACGCAAGGGCCGACCACACCCACAGCACGGTTGCCACGGAGGACCGAATTCCCATATCCCCAACCACTTCTAATTAACTGATTCGGATTGGATCAAGGCAGCACGGCGGCGGCGGCGGCGGCGGAGAACAGAAAGAAAAACCTACTTATCTAGAGGCTAAATCTCCTGGCGGAGAAGAGAGTCCCGCATATGCTCCTCCCCTGTTTTCAACGGATACTACTAAGAAGAAGAAGCAGCAGCAGCAGCAGCAGCAATTGAACTAGCGAGCCAAATATTTAGAAGGGAAAAAAAAGAAAAAAAGGGAAGAAATCAGTCGTAATATGCATGCGACGTTACAATGAATGGACCGTAACGAAAAGGCCACGGTCTGCCGTCTAATTGGCAGAATTGGGAGTAGTTTATCATTATGCCCCTGAAGTCCCCAGCAGAGAGACAGACGACGGGTCCGACAATGAAGCTTCTATTGGTGGTGGACTTTACGCTTACAAGTTACAAACGGAGATGTGAACGCGACATGCGGGATGAACTCGCTCGAAATTCAACCAAGGCAAAACAAGCGAAAAGGAGGAGGAAGAAGAAGGTTCACCTGATCCACAAACTTTTGTTCCGGTTGTATATGTGGCTTTCTAGTCCCTTATAATTTCTCTTTTCGTGCGGGAGGTGGTGCAGAGACTAATGAGCCAGCGAGCAGAGAGAGAAAGATGGGGTGGCCACAGGGAAATAATGAATGAAAGAGCAGCATCCAGATCTGAATTGTAGCATTCTGTGAGAGGGCTGGGACCAGTGGGGAGGAAGAAGACGGAGAAAGAGAGAGGAAGCAAGAGGCCAAAAGGGCAGTAGGGCCGTAGGGGTGGATAGGGGATGAGCGCGCATTTACTGCCGCTCTTACTTCTGCAGTGGCGAGCTGATGAGAGAGACGACGGATTGACGAGAGGGAAAGAAAGAGTCAATTGAGGGCACTTGACTTCTCCAAGTTCGTGCCCCACCACCCCCACCCACTTGCACCAGCCCTCTCTGTCCCTCCTCTCCTGTACAGCAAAAAGGATTAATCTAAGGGGCAATTTCATCAGTACCCTTGTCAAATTTGTAAATTTCGTAAATATCCCTCTAAACTCTAAAATATCGTATATACCCCTTCAAACACATAAAAATATCACAGATACCCTTACCGTTAACGGCGCGTTACTTTACGGTGCTTAAAATATAATTAAGTGAGATTTAAAATATAGAATGACGAATTTACCCCTCAAAAGTTAGGTTGATATTTTTGATGGAAAATAACTAATTAATGGTAAGGTAAAAAATTCTAGAAACTAGTATATAAAGTACAAACTTTAGATAGAATAGGATTTTCTCCTCCAACTTTGTAATTCTTCTGTCTATATTTTCCTCCATCATCTGAATCTGGTACCAAAGGTCAATTATGCTGTGTTGAAAATCATCTGCTAGGCAAAGTAGTTGCACCATTTTTATTCTTCAAACTATAAAAATATACAGTATTATGTATTTAAAATTTAATTAATAATTATATGCACACTAAAGCATCATATCAACTTACCCTCTAATTTGGACATTGATAAAATCATTGACCTTTTATACTGTGTAATTATTTTGACATCAAAATTCGGCATGGTTTACCACAATGACAAATAAGAGTTGGGTAACGAGATGTTATAAAAAACGGACCACTTAGTTGAGTAGTTGACTCACTACTACTTAGAGAGAATAAGAGGGTATTTATGAAAAGTGTGAATATATCCGTTGTAGCTTCCTATACTTAATGAGCCATAAAGGGGTAAAAATGGAATTTGTAACTTGTTCTGTTAAATTCTGGCGGCATGTTACTTGTAGGGGTATTCATGAGTATTTTTTGAATTTAAAAGGGCATTCATGATATTTTCAACTTTAGAGGGCTATTGATGAAATTTCAGTCTCCTCTAGGGGTATCTATGAAATTTTCCCTTAATCTAACCCCTCAAAAGATTCCCCCCCCCCCCTCTCATTAAACAAGATCAATGCTATTTGTACAGTCAAAAAATATAAGATTAATTTTATATAAACTCTTTCGCTGATCTTGAATTACATAAATATTCTTCTAAAAATATTAATATAAAAAAAATTAACTTAAAAAAATTATTATAAATATCTAAATTGGTAATAACTTACTAAAAGATAAAATAAAATTTTTATTTTGTCCATCATCTATTATCTATATCTTTTTAATTAACTTAAATATTATTTTATTTAAAAATATTATAAAATATAATTGAATGTATATCAAATTAAAATTAATTATTTGCAACAAACTACACTATACAAATAGTAAATATAAATATCATATAAATTTAGACAAAAAAAAATTCATAAAAAGTATAATATATTTTTAGTTTCAGTTAATTATTTATTATGATTAATATGAGATCCATATAATATTGATAGAAAAAAAAAACTTAAGTATGCAAAAAAAATATTCATAAATTGAATCACAAACAAAAAGTTGAGTTATTTTTCGATAAAATCTAATTTATTAGCCCTACGTGATACTACACAATTTTTTATGATTAGATATAATTAGGGGTAAATTAATACAAAATTCTTAATCAATGTTATGGAGGATATTTTTAATATAATTTATTAATTTATAGGGGGCAAAAATAATATTGACAATTTTGAAGAGGTATCTATGATATTTTTAAAATTTTTAGGGGCACATTTGAAATTGCCTAAAATAATAAGTATAAATCTTATATACTTTTATCAAAAAAATATTTCTTTATACTAGTTTTATCATTTTTTTCTTTTAATATCAAAACTCAAAACAGATGACTAAATCTTCAGGTGGAAGGATGTAAATTTTGTATCTAATTTTTGAATGTATTAGCAGCATGGCATAAAAGGGCTCTTTTTAGCTTGTATTTTCATGCTTCTACTTTTCTTCTTTCTCCTCTTTTTTTTCTTTTTTTTTTGGTTGTTTCGCAAGGTTCTGCTGGCTTAGTTTTGGTAACCAAATTCATTAACCTAATAATAAAGTTGCCCACAACAAAAATAAATAAATAAATATATAAAAATAAAAATAAAAATAAAACACATTCCTGCGGGCCCATTGATCTCTCTTCTTTCCCCCCGCCGCCGCCGCCGCCGCGGCTCCCTCTTCCTGCCAAAGCATCCATCCGTGGCTTCATTCATAGAACCAACTAGAGCGACCCTTTATATTTTATCAGTTCAAGTTCAACCCTCCATTCAAATTAAATCTGGTAATCAGGAGTTTCGACAAAATACTCAACCAAAGTTTCAGTGCCAATGTCATATACACTGGACTGTACAGAGAAAATGTGCACCAGGTGGAATGCGTCTTGTTAACCTGGCTACCTGGTTAGTGGTTACCACGATGATATACCATCATTAGTTCCCATATGCTTGTGAGAGTGTAAAGCTAGTTAGTAAGTATTTTATTGTCACCAAATTTTATTCCATGTTTGCACCTGCTCGAAATTCAAGCTAGCATAATTAATAAGGTTAATTTACCTCCAGAAGAGGTAGGTGGGATATCATATAAGCCCCCACCCACTTGCATCGGCGTAGCTTTCGCGGTGAGAATGGAACCATCTGCTTCCAAGTTCCAAGTCTGACGATATGCAACGCAAGTACCTCTTTAAACTTTGTGCAAAGGTACTGCTTTTCCAACACCCCTTGCACTTAGGGTGTGTTTGGTTCGACGTAAAACTATAAAAAAAAAAAAAAATCGGTGGAAAATAAATTTTACGCTCTATAATGTTTAGTTTGTAGAAAAAAAAAAAAATTCGTTACAGTTGTTTAGTTGAAAGGAAAAAAAAAAAAAATTATAAATAGAAAACTATTATATTTTTTTTTATTGTACATATTATATATTATTGTTATATGATAATTATCATATTATATATATTAGTATTATAATTCATTCATTTATATATATAAAAATATTTAAAATATATTAAATAATAATTAAGAATGTAATATAATATATAATAGTATATA
Organism: Puya raimondii; assembly: GCA_016920855.1. NCBI lineage: Eukaryota > Viridiplantae > Streptophyta > Magnoliopsida > Poales > Bromeliaceae > Puya > Puya raimondii. Next base: position 195,003,405 of record JABWPP010000050.1, on the reverse strand, counting down.
TTTTAATACTATAAAATAAATTACTATATATTTATATATAAAATATTATATAATAATATATTTATATTAAAAATAAAATATTATCCTTAATATATATATATATATATATATTATATAGAAAGGAAAAGAGGGGCTCTCTCTCGCGGTCCACGAGGTAACTCCACCTCGTGGACCGCGTGCCCGCTGCCCCCCAAACGCCGCGATTTTCCATGAATGGTTTTCGTTTTCCGCGCTCGCAGAGCGGAAAACGAAAACCTGAATCTGTAAAAATGATTTTCAGCGAAATTTTTTTTACGAGCAACCAAACACTGAAATTATACTTTTCAACTGAAAAAAAAAAATTCGAAGTAATTTTACATGGAACCAAACACACCCTTACCCTATCTCTATTATTTTCTTACAATAAATATAATACTAATTTTAATTCTATTATTATTTTTAGTATTTTAAATAAATATTAAGATAGCAATTTCGAAACTTCTTGGTGACATAGATGCAATCGTCCCTTAAGTTATAATAAATAACAAATACAGTAAAATATTTTTAAAATTTGATATATTAAATGTTGAATTAAATGCGTGAAAGCTTTTAAATTCGTCGAGAACTCTAGAAATAATAATTTTTACTAATAAGAAGATGGAATTCTAGAAATAATTTGTTTATGGGTTTCATAATGATAATAATATAATAATTAATAGTAAGTTAGTAACTATTAAACTTCATTGAATTGATTTGATAGTGTCATCAATTGATTAAAGAAAACAATTCAACATTTTGAAGTCCTAAAAGTTAAACTTCATATATAGTACCAACTATTAATCCTCATTGAAAATTACTAACATATAATTAAAAAACTATTAAACTTGAAGAAATTGTTAATTAATTTAGTATGAATTTTAATTTATTTGGTTAAAATTAGTCAATTCTAAAAAGATCAAAAGGGAGCTAACAGAATGAAAAAGTCTCCGTACATTTTAACCTTCACCGAAATGTCTAATTATACTAAAAGCTAAGTTAATTAGTTTAGACCTATTCCATTGGATTCAACTCTCTAATGAATTAGACTCGCTCTACCTTCATTGAATTGATTGGTCGACAAAAGAATTGACATGACTAATTCAACTAGGGTTGGAGTAAGCTCAAATGAAATGATATATTGATAGGATTCGGCCAATCATTGGTTAAATTGGGCTCGGGCATAAATAAGGCCGTCAGACTGGACTTTATCTTGGTCCAGCTTTGGGTGTCTAAAATAGATCTTTGAGTAGGGCCGGGTTTCAATATTCTGGCTGAAATAGTTTAAGCCTATGTGGGCCGACCCCAGTTTCAGCCCGTCCTCCTCCCCATAGCTCAAAGCAGTGAGCTGTCGCATGTGAATTGTGGGCTGGGCTGTTGACATCAAGATTATGATGGTCTGCCACCGATTTGACTAAGAATGCCATCCCAGCTTGAGAGGGTTGGATGAAAAATATCGAGCATTTAATAGGACTTGTTAAACGAACTGGACTAGAACGTGTCATGACCCCAGCCGTTTTCAACGTGCCAAGAAGTTTTGTTTTGGTAAAAATGTGGAGGAATAATCTAAACTTCCAAACATTTGGAAATGACTCTTCAAACTCTAAAAATTTTAATTTTACTATGGCCTATCATGGATGCTATTAGAAACTCATGAATAGTACGTACTCGACTTTTTAGTAATTGAATCAAAATATTATTCCACCTGCCCTCACTAAATTCTAGGCATCTGGGTAAACACTTACGAGCATGCACCATTCACATGCTTTTAAAAGTATTCTAGCTCCACAAATTTTACTATCTATTCTTTAATATTTTTAATTTGATTTACTTTTTAAAAAATTATTACCTACGCCTAGTGCATCCAAACATATATGCACTACACGTTTATGCATTTTTTTCAATTTTATTCCAACCATTTAATTCTTTAGATAAAAGATTGCAATAAATTAAGTAGAGATAAAATTGTTAGAACCACAAAATTAAACAAATCAAAAGGTTTGAGACCAACGTCAACAAGGACCAAAATGGTGCCTAATGACAGACCAACGTCACCTGAAACCAGATAGTGTGGTACAACGTACATGCATGGATTGGGCCGGATCATTTTGACTACTGCCCTAACTTGTCTTCATAATATAAGATAGTTCTTCATTTTCTTAAAGCCGAATTAATCATTCACTTTCCGTATGGTGCGATTCCTTTTTGCTATTTCATTGTGTAACGTAAATTTCCGATAACCCGACAAACAGGATTCATGGAAACCCATATTTAACTTTAAGTATTCTTAGTTCACCACTTATTGCAATCTGGATTATCAATGTATCACTGTATCGTGAATAGGAACGAGTGATACTGGTTAGCGCTCGGGAGGATGATTTTCTATCAAGGTAACACTTTGACAATCCTCATTTGTAATAATGTCATCTCCTGATACATACGTCGTCTCCTGTGGTTTGAGAGACGGACAAAATAACAGATCTCATTACCAATCAAGTCATCTGCCGTAGCCTGGAAAGAAAGTAGTTCATGTATTGACGGAACCCAATAGCAAAACACTTATCAATGCTTGTCAAGATAGAGATGAATTATGATTCAACTTATGCGCTAAACTGGATAGCTAGATATGATTCAGCACATATACAGTTCCATCAAACACGCAGAAAATTAGAATAAGAGAGCAATAAACAAACCAGACAGCAAGATAAGATCCAGCGCATACATACAATACATTTCCATTAAACAAACTAAAAATAAGAGGCTTTCGAGAGCATAAGCTAAAACCGACATCAAGATATTATTCATCGCGTAACCAGCATATTTTTCATGGAACTTAGCTCATCATTTTGAGGTTTATGAGAAAAACAGAAGCAACTTAAGAGCAACAAATGATTTAGCACATAACCAGCATATGACTAACACAATATTGTTGGTTTAGGGAAGAAAATGTGCTAACTGGGTAACACAGCATCATAAGTATTAAGGTGCAAAATGTGCTAACTGAGTAGGCAAGAAGTGATTTAGCACATAACCAGCATACATACTCACGAAACTAACTATTAGTTAGAGGTTTGTGAGAGACAATGAAATAACAGGCTACAAAAGTATATGATTACCACATAACTAGCATATATATCTAACTCACAATAGCAAGGATTTGCCAATATTTTAAAAATCAGATCGAACAACGACCTGAAAATATTAATGGGTCGAGGGTAACTGGTTCAACCCATGGGTCAACCACTGGTTGAACGAGTGACGTCAGCATGACATCATAAATATTAATTATTATTTTTAATTTTATTATATAGAAAAATATACATATATTATTACTCTAATATCATACAATTATAAAATAATGATTTTTAGACAAAATAGGTAGATATAGGTTTTCAAGTTTTACTTTTTATAAGACTAATCTGTGCTAATAGAAAATAAAACCAACTAAGTTAATTTTAAGCCCTTGGATTTTAATATGACTTGATCAAAAAATCCCGCCGATTTGAATAAAATCGGACTAGTTCACCGGTTCGACAGTTGAACCGCTAAACGGTTCAAAGCGATTTTTAACTTATCCGGGTTCAAAGGGTTGATCCGAACCGTTTTATAGACTGGATTACGGTCGGACCAATCGAATCAGCCGGTTTGACCTGGTTTTCAAATCATTGGGATTTACTGAATACTGAAGAATAGACTTAACTAGAGAGAAAAATAACAATTCAGCATATGACAAGTATATTATTTCATTTAACTAAGTCAAAATTAGAGGTTTGGGGTGCAAACCGAAGTATCTAAGACAATTGTGCTTTTAGAATTTAAAGTTGGCTTAGACTAAAAATGCCTCATGTAGCATATGGTGACGGATTAGCTCTCATTGGTGTGCCTTATATCATCATCCATGTTCTAATTTTGCTGAGAGCTATTTTAATTGATGGTGCGTCATGAGTACATGGTGTCTGCAAAAGAAAGTTCTTGCTTCCCTACCTATATAACTAGGATCCCAGCCTCACATCTTGTCATAATTATTGAACCGCAATTGTAGTCTCAAAATTTGAGTCAAAATTATGTCAAGTTTTAGAGCTTTATGAGGGAAAATAGAAGTTGAGAACAACATATGTTTTAGCATACAATCAGCATATATTTTTATCAAACAACTAGAATATCATAGTTTAGGGGAGCAAAATGTGCTTACTAGGTGGCAAACAACCAGCATATACAGTGATAAATAGGATGACATACTGAGGACAGTATAGTTAGATTCAACAAATAACTAGCATATACACTCATCAAACTAACTCAAAAAGAGATGTCTAGTATGACAAACTGAACTGGACATCAACTAAGTAATTCATCACATAAATTTTATCAAACTAACTGCAACTTAGTGGTTTAAGAGAACAAATTGAACCGAGCAGCAAGATATGATTCAATGATATACAGCATATATCTTCATCGAACTGAATATTGGAGCTTTACGAGAGAAAAATGAACAAACTAGACAGCAAGATATGATTCGATCAGCCCATATACAAAATATATTACCATGATCTAGCTAAAAAATAGAGGCTTTTGAGAGCAAAGTGAACTAACTAGAGTGCAAGATATGATTCAGCATGTATACAACATATATTTCCATCGAAGTAATCAACAATATACATTTTGGGGAGCAAAATGAACCCAAAAAAGGCCTACATATCACATAGAAAATAGAATCACAAAACCATATAAATTGTCACTCAAAAAAGGACCATAAAAAAAAAAATTCCCAATCAAAAAAGCATACATATCGTAAAATCAATTGTACTTTGCACATGAGGCTAAAGCATCTAAGAGCAATTAAAGATCTAATCAAGAAGATTTAGATGAATAGAAGGGCGCAAATTTTGTGGGCATCGTCCCCAAACTATTAGTTTGGGGACAATGCCGATGGGCGCCGCGTGGCCGCGCGCTCCCATCGTCGACCTCGGAAACGAGAAATTTTTTTTAAAAAAAAACGTGGGGCTCAATTTTTAGAGAGAGAGAGAGAGAAAGCAGCTGATGGAGGGAGACGGAGGGCCAGGATGGGCGCGCGACGGCCACGCGGCGCCCATCGGCATCGTCCCCAAACTTATAGTTTGGGGACGATGCCCATACAATTTTTGTCCTGAATAGAACTTGGAGCCTCACACGGTAATGCATCAATTAGGTTTGTCCAAGGAGGCTGAAATCTGATTCTGCTCAAATAATAAGATTGACCAAGGAAAGGGTACTGTGCGCACTGGAAACCCTAACTTCCTTGAGAATAAGGAAGAGCTATCAATCAAGGGTATCTAACAAAGGGAATGGCGGATGCAGCAGACAGAGGTTGAGCCACCCATCCCATTATACTAGCAAAATGAACTGACCGGGTGCATTATAACGCATATATTCATTAAACTTACTGAAAGTTTGACTTTTAAAAGCCTTTTAGAAGAGAAAAATGAAATAAACAGATAGCAAATTATAACTAGAACATAGCCAGTAGATATTTTCGTCATACTGACTGAAAAATAGATGTTTAAGAGAGCAAACAAAACTGAATAGCAAGATACGATTCAGCAATATACATCGTGTACTTCCATTAAAATAAGTATTGGAGGTTTACGAGAACAAACAGAACTAAACGCCAAGATATGATTCAGCACATATGCTGAATATATTTCATCAAACTATTTTGTAGCGAATAAGACTTGGTAAATTAACTGCGTAGCTAATTGAACTATAATGCAAGCTGTACAGTTCTAAATCTATTACAATTAAAGAAAAACAAACACTATGGAACTTTACAGATAACAACAACAGCATCAACAATAACAACAAATAAGCTTTAATCAAAAATGTGTGCAATAGAAGAACGAGGTAAGAGGTCAACATCACCTATCGGAAAGGGTAGATCTTTTGCCAGAAAGCTTTCGATAGTCTTCTCATACAAATAGCAAGTTAGGTATGGATGGTTTCCTTCTGCCAGATCATAAAGAATCCTTCAAAACAACATAAAAAGAGCAAGAAGAGAATATTTAGATGAAAGAAAGCAGAGAGACAGTGATAGTGGGCAAAGAAATTTCAGATAAGGAAACAAATAGGAAACAAGAATCTTGTTAAAAATATGAACTCACAGTATCCGACATCTTGATGAGACCTTCAAAGCACGAATCGTTCTTGATGCTGTTAGAGTTGATCTTGATATGTCAGTTGCATCAGATCCGTTGATTGCAGGAAATATTGAGTGGAAATTCGAAATGCAACATGAAAGAAGTCGAGAATGAGCGATCGCCAAGGAAATGTGCGGAAAAAGAGACGTATCAAATCAGAAAGATCGTGGATTTCATCATACAGATATAGCACCTAAGAACTAAATTGCAGGATTTGAAAATCGATCAACGCGAGAGATCGCTTACCTCTTCGGATCAACGCTCTTGGGTTTCTTGATTGGAGGAGCCAAGCGATCGGAGGGAGAGAGGGCTTCGCTCTGGGGTTTCTCGATTGGAGGAGCCGAGAGATCGGAGGGGAAAGAAGCGGATCGAAAGGGAAAGGAAGGGATCGGTGTAAGGTCTGTGGACTAAAGGAATCGGGCAATCGAACGAGAGAGAAGGGGATCGCTCTAGGGTTTTTCGATTAGAGGAATCGGGCAATCTGAGGGTAAAGATTCGAAACAAAGGAGACGAAAGTGTTTGGCGGGGGCGAGAAAGAGTGAGGGAGATGGGAGATGAGATGGAGAGAGAGAGAGGAGCGATGTACTTGTGGTTGGTTTGGCTTCCGACGGCATGACTAAACGGAAGCTTTCTTGTTGGGTGAAGGCCCAAGCCCGTCCTTTCAATTTAGTAGGTTAGCTGGGCTACGGTCTCTAGGACAATAAGTTTGTGCAGCCCAACCCAACAAGCCGAAAGCGTAATTCATTAGGCCGACTTAAATTTTTATTTTGCTTACGTGTCACAATTATTTTTCAATTTTAGTTTGAAAGTTTATTAATTATTGTTAGTAATGATTTTACAATATGTAGGTTATTGAAAAAAGTGTGCATGCAATGAAGATTTGCATTTAAAAATTTAATTTTTTTAAAATATATTACTTTCCAATTTTGATAAATTAATTAATTTCTGTGATTGTAATCATCTAATTTGGTAGATGATTTATTTAAAGTTCAATTTATTTTTTAAAATATATGTTAATTAGAATTTTTAAATTGTATTGAAAAATCTATAAGGATATTTTAAATAAGAATGCATTTTAAGAATAAAGAGGCATATTCAATTTGCTAGTTTATGTATAGTATAGAAAAATATAGATAAGATTGGACTCGAATAATAAAACATTGGATTCAGTCCGGCCAACAAAATATCGGGCTAACAAAGTGGGCCTATGCACCTAGCCCAAAAAGAAAAATAGTCCATGAAACAGTCCACTCATAGAGAGTACAAGCTCTTGCAAGTAAAAACATAACGAGAACCAAACATCACCATAACGAGAGAGTGCAAGCTCTTGCAGGTAACAACGTGATGAGAAATTTCAACATAAGGCCTGCTACTACTAAAGTCCGGCCTAATAATTATAAAATGTGAAATTGAGTTCGGTCCACATAAAATTGAGCCTAACAGATAGGCCTAATATATGCAAATGGCCTGCAACAGCTAATGGGCCTACTGGCTGCCCAAATTCAATTAAATCACACGTCACCCATTTGTGGGCCCACCCCTACTCGAGACGAAGAGGATATATCCTTAATTTTCAAAAAAAAAACAAAAAAAAAACAAATAAATTTCTGCTTAAATGCAAATTTAATGAGAAAGAGATGTTGTGATGGCCCACGAGCCAAGTAGGTCCAAGTACAATTTTCAGCCCAACCCTTTGTTTTTCATAGTTCTACCAGCCTTTTTGAAATAAACACCTTAATGTTTCTTTTGATTGGGATCAGGAAACCTCTAATTAATCTAATGTAAAAATAAAGTAGTTATGCAATGCTCCATCAAAGTCCTCGCCACTGAGGAATGCATCACGATTGGTGGCTTTGACCTGAAAACAATATCAAATCATGCATAAGAATGAAAAACAATAAAAAATTGCAGAACCAATCAAGAAGAAAAATATTATCTCAAAGACTCCATTAGAGATCTCAAGAATCAACACGTAATAAGTACCACCATCTAAATAAAAAACAGCAATTAAACCATTCTTGCTGTTCATTACATATGAAAGGGCAACAACAATGGGCTTAATAATTGATAATCCTTAGTACTTTTAATCCAGCGATTCTTCCAGCATTCTTTGTAGCTTGTTGAGCATCATTGAAATAAGTTGGGACTGTAATAACAGCCTATGAGACAGATTTTTTTAAGCTTCTTCTTGATGAGGACGAATGCACCAAACTGACGATGCTCATCAGGCAAAATTTTCAAAGTTTTCATGCTTGGGCTATCGGAAGGCCAATATGTCTATGCATTCATTAAGTGGGACGATTGTAGCCTTTCGGATAGATTTGACCCTTACTGTATAAAATCAGCCTAGTACTTTTGTAGGCCAGGCTGAATCCTAGTTGTATGCTAGAGTTGTAATCAACAAGCTAAAACCCAATGAAACTCTACTCTAAATTGATCACGGTAGGTTGTATGTAGTTCCATTAGTCTCTGGACCAATATGAGGGCCCATCAAGTTGAATTGGACTATTGCGTATATTTTGGTCCACTCATTTTTGCTCGTGTTATTTTAATGATTATATAGTCCTTTTTTATATCTTCTTAACATAAGGCAAGCTGTGAATTATAGGATAAAATTAGAGATAATAATGTGCAGGTGGTTGTAGCAAGTGGCGATGGAAGAACGAGTAGATTCATGAGTTGAAAAGATAACTTGCAATTAAAAAAAATATATAGTACTTGCCAATTAGATGCTGTCGGAAGTGATTTTTGTAAACATAAGTCAAAGTTTACATTTTTAGGAGGGAAAATAGTAAAATAGAAAGGTCGTTTTGTGACATGTTGTTATAAATGAGAAAGAATAGAAATGAAGATTCATAAATTTTTTAAAAAAATCTTAAGATAGAACTAAATTGTTTGAAACCCATAACCCAAAATCCCAGAAGGGCGAAAAGAATACTCTCTGTTGGAGAAAGTATAGAAAATGGGCTGATTATGAAGAAGAAAGAATGGCGCGAGAGATAAAGAGAGGATGCGGGCCGATTACAAAGGGTCTAAAGTACGGACGGCTTTGTAATGTACAGTATGGAAATGACATGGGCCGGGCCTTTTGTTAGCCCATGAGATCATGTACATTAATAAAACACCTATCTGTAGTGGGTTGTACTGTTGATTGTTTTTCCCCCTTCTTTTTGTTTGTAAATGTAGTGGTCCTGATCTCGATGATCTGCTTTGATTGCATCAGATCCAACAACATCTCAATACAGATGCAAATTAATTGTTTGGCAGATAGAAATTTATATTATGGCACAATTATTGATTGGAAATATAGTTTGTGTGAACTACTATTGGTTTAATGCCAATAATAGCAGTTGTTTTAGTGCGTCAAAGTTCTTTGTTTCACACGAAAGAATAGCACATAAATTTTGAAGAAAAATGTAAATAGATTTATTCTGTCCTTTTAAAAAAAAAGCCATGTTGCTAATTATTTCAGATCCAAAGCAAACATAACTACTAGAAAGAAATATAAATACATCGGGCAAGTAGATTGACATGCTGTATCAAGTAATGGCTATCCTTTTGACTTGCTTTTGAAAATGAGATTTTGGGTAATTAGTTTTTATATTCAGCAACTTTAATGCCTAGTTTGAAAATACATGGTGAAATCCAACTGAGAATATGATTTAATTAACCCTATAATAATGTCGAATTTAAATATGAAGGTTACACAGAATATATTATTAGTAAGAACATTTAGGCTCAAACAAACTTAATATCGACAGGAGCAATTGATGAACCAATAGAGCCTACCTCATACCAAAGACTCCATCTTAGTAATAAATGCACATTAGTGATCAGTGGGCTCTTTCCTGGTCCAAAGACCCTGTCTCATTAACATTTGCATGTCTTGATTAGTAGGCTGGGCCTTTAAAATGAAGTTGGTGTTGCTTTAGGCCATTCCAAACTGAACTATGTCTGATTTGTGAGTGACGCCTATGAAATTATTGATGTTAGGCCAGTTCTGACTACGAAGATGTTGAAGGCGAGCACCCATCAACCCTCTTGAGGGCCAATATTTTTTATGATTTAGTAAAGAGAAATGATACTTGTACATCTCAAAAAAGAGCTATAGGTCTGCACTTTCAATTGTAAGATTCACAAGACCTCAATTAGTTTTTAGTTAAAAAAAAATGTTAATGTGACAATTAAAAAATAATAGTTTTTGGATGGAAAATAAAAAGTTTTGTGGTCCCTTAAAATTTCCACATGGAAAATTTAAAGTTGAAATAAACGGAAACATCTTAAGAGTAGGTCATTTTCAAGTGAGCCCTGTCAATTTGATTATTTTTTTAGTTGAGTCTTCCTTGACTTTTAATTTTTTAGAATTAAGTGATTTCGGTTAAATAAATTTTAATTTAACCAAAATTTATGGGTATTTATATTAAATATAATATCTAATTTAATTTCTATAATTATTTATGAATAATCAGAACTAAACTAATTAATAACTAATAGCTAATAGAGTTACTACGTTTAATAAAATATTTAACTAAAATATAAAATATCTAAAGCAGGGTGAAATTGGGCTATAGGCGTCAGTGCCAAAAAAAAAAAAAAAAAAAAAAGGAAAAGAGAAAGGCCGAAATGGTAGTTATGATTATTGGAACATGAGCCATCCAACAGAGTCACATCAGGTCCATGGAAGGAAGATATCCTGGCTAAGTTTCCCCACAAGGCCCAACCAGGTCTAGGTAAAGCATCTGTTTTAGCCCGCCACGCAACAGTGTCAGGCCCAATTGATGCAAACGATCTAAATTCACTAAAAGGGCAATGCACCGAGGCTGGGGTCAAATGGGCCTAGGAACGGCCGACACATCGGTCGAATGGTGGGCTCTGGGAAGTTCAGTTTTGGCGTCCTATTTGATTTAGCCATTCTCCTCGCCGAAAGTTCCGTCCCTCTTTTCAGTTTTCCCTCTCGATCGCCCAATTCTAGAGCGTGCGCCTCTCTCCTCTCTGATCTCCTGGTTCCTCCCAACGAGAAACCGTGGAGCTAGCCCCTCCTCTCCGATCGCCCGATAAACCCTAGAGAGTGCTCTCGTTAATCCTCCTTCAATGGAGAAACCGTTCGGCGTCCTCCCAGAGACCCAATTCTTCTTGAAAAATACAAAAGATTTCCTAACAAATTCGTTACAAGCTCTTTCTTTATGTGGATGACAATACAGCAGGATGTTTGAGATAACTAATTACATTTTTTTCATACGAGAAAGTAGTGGAAGTCCAATTATTATGGTTAAAATATTTGGAGACTCCCTCACCAATTTGAAATGGCCCACTTAATTACTTCATTTTTATTCACATCCCCTTAACTTTTTAGCATTTAAATTAAAATTTTTAAATCAAATAAATCAATATTGCTATTAGTGGACTGAATTATCGACATGAACTTTATGGTGCTACTATTTGAGCAGCCCAGCACCCCTCTTGAGAACGAGACTTAATATTTGTATGAATTTTGCGCACAAAAAAAAAAAGAATGACTCGTTAGGCATCTACTTAGTAAATACACGCACGTTCACGAATGATGGGTTGGGCCATTCATATGATGCATGTGATACTTTGCATTGCAACTATGATGGTGCGAGTAACTAGAAACGTTAATTCGGAGCTACACAATGTCTGGGGTAATTTTTTATTTTATGAATCTTGAAATTTATAAAATAAAGTTAATCAGGGTTTTTAAAATTATTTAATAAGTTTTGAATGGATAATCTAGCATTAAGATAATTCGTGAAGGTCTGCGAAAGACCATTATCCTACCTAGAACATCAAATCATTATGCTACCAGTCATATTAAAACTCCGTTATGTTCAACTCTAAACAGTTTATCTTATTCCCACACTCATTAACTTTTAATCTAATTAAGTTCAAAATCATCTAAGATATTTTTAGTCTTACTATAGAATGTAGTTTCATATGGAACTTTAGATGATGCGTTACATGCGATGCGAAAAGTAGGCTTAAAGTGTTTGTATGATAAAGTGTTATTTGAGAGATTTCTCTTGCCATATTTTTATGCACACTACATTCAAAAGCCTCAATATAAATCTTCAACCTTTTGTCTAGCAATGTAATTTTTGCTTCTTTTTACTGTAAAAACTTCATATTAAAACTCATTTATAGCAACCGACCGTCCCTAACGCAAGTGACAAAGGGCTTGGTGGTTGTTACCCGAGGTCTCGAGTTCGAGTTGATTCACATTTTCAGCTAAGTTTATTTTCTAAAAAATATAAATGAAGCGGGTAGCGTGCTACTCTTTTCTGAAAAAAAAAAAAAAAAAAAAAAAAAACTCATTTATAGCATATTAGATGGCAATGGCACAGGTTGGGTCCATTCTCGGCCTAGAAGCTATAAACTTGTCCATGGATAATGGGCCCGTCCATGGATAATGGTCTGTGCAATTTATAGATTCTTTGGGCTAAGACGACACTAAAAAGAAGAAGTGTTGGTTGGATCTAATATATTTAGCATAGTCCATGGATCTAAGCCCAACAAAATTGGATCAAGCTGCTTCAGAGTTCTGATGAAAGACTGCTCATCTATATGCCTTTATAACGTAATGGACTGAGCAATTGATACGCAGGGCCGAGCCTAGCCAGAATACTTTTTACTGGCCCAAGATTAAATGGCCGAAGAAAATTTCAGTGCTGCAAAGGCCTAGCTAATTGCTCTAGCCGGTCAAATTTAGCCGTGGGCCATAGATAACAGTTCAGCTAATCTGATTCTTTATACTTTTTATCACATTGATAAAAGTTTTTTTTTTTTGTTTGGGTTGGGCCTTTGGCCTAGATCAGCTCATATCCAACACAGCGTGGCCCAATGAGCCTGCTGTTGAGGAGCACATTGCATCATACCTAATCTTTTCTTCTGGACTGCATTTGTCATTTTTATTCAAAACTCCAGTGCACCTATTCTTTAAGTTTTTTATTTATTAGTTATTTGCTGTTAGGGTAAATGATGTTAAAATAAATAGAAGAAATTTAATTAGAAATAGTACAAATTTATGGATCATGATTATTTTCTTTACAAAGTAAAACAATTTTTTTATGGTTGCACGATAATTGAAATTTAAATAATTTACAGATTACGTAATTTATAGGACGAGGCCCAAGAAAATAGAGTGAGCGAAAGCATAATTAAATTAGTTTAACATTCTTGGAAAATTCACTTCGTTCTTTAAAAAATCACTTTAGTTCATCACATTCATATGCTCTTAAAGCATAGTTTTTCAATAATAGAAAGGAAATCAATTTATCTCTGAAGATAAATTAGAGAAATAGAAAACACTGTAAAAGCCAAATTATATTTACTGGGCTTAATAATAACAGTTTATATACATAATAAGACGACGGAACACAAAATTACCTACAGAGCAAGTACATGATATGATTTTGATGACATGTAATATTAAATACTGCAGCTATACTATACTATACTATTGCGCATTAAACTACAATCCTAAACTTTTTTTCTTTTGTCGGATGAGTTCCTATAAAATTTGTCCTTTTGGACTTGCCAGACGTAGTCATTATTTTATATTAAATTTGAACATATCTACCAAATTCGCTTGAATTTGATCCACACATATAGGCTTGCTATGAGATACAAAAATTGCACAGTCAAAACTCTATGGGTGGTTATGTAAAGTGCCGACAAGTAATGCAATTGAGCATTTGTGAGGCGCGGGAACTTATGTAGATGAATATATGAATATTGAGAAGAGTCCTTCCTAGCATGCAACGATGCGAAGCAGTGAATTGGGCATACGCTATGTTTGGGCACTAAGTTTGCATTTATGAGCCTGCGGGACTTCCAACTAGTATGGACTAAATTCTTAAAAATGACAAGAACTTTCAGTCAAATATAGCAGTTCATTTTTTGATCAGGCCTATCTGTCTGCCATAATTCATATTTTTAGGCCTGTAGGCTGTAGGCCTTTAGTTAAAAAAATAAAAAAAAATCAAAGGCCCGTCAACCTAATTTGGGCATAATTTTGAGGACCAAAGTGGTGTTTACGTGCAGCTCAACCCAATACATTAAAGTTTATATTTGGATGTAGTCCACGTAAAGAATTACAAAGGGCCGAAGTGGACATGAATAGTGTAACATCCGTCCATAGAATGTGCTGAGCTAGCTATAGCAAAGATTGAAATACGGGTAACCTAGACCTGAAATACTCTTACTAAGGCCTGCAGGCCTAAAATTTGTGAGGAGCCTAATATTAAGCTTTGCAAGTGACACTTTCCATTTCGGCAGTATTAACGAGAGTTATTATTTCTGACTTTACCTAAAATAAAAGGTCCCACAATCTTACCGAAAACAGAAAATAGGCCAACCAGCGCAGGCCTTACCCGGCCTAGTAGAAAATTTTGACCCATAAAGCCCAAATATATACTAATCGAAACCCAAATATATATACACGTATACATATATATTATACTGTACTATGTATATTATAGTGTATTGTATAGTATACTTTGTATATTATAGTGTACTATGCTCCCTCAAATTTTTTTGTTGTATTTTTTGACTGAGATCCTTTTAACTTTTGTTTTTTGTAGTTTTTTTTTCTTCTGAGGTCGAATGATTTTTGGTCAAATAAATTTAAATATATCAGAATCTAATATTAAAAAGAGAAAAAAGAAGTCAAGGGCTGTCAATGAAAATAAAAATAATTAAATGGTTTATTCCAAAAATGACTAATACTTGAGGGGGACTTCATGCATATTTACCTAGAAAAAAAGGGCTATGGTATAAAATGGTTTGTTGGCCCGAGTTGTTGTTGGGTGATGGGCCATCACACCTCCTCTTAGATGGAAGGGAAAATACTCCCGAGCCGGAGCCGGATCTAACTGAATGGGCCCGCACATTGAGCACAGTAAAGTATCGGCTTAGAGAAGGCCTGGACCATATCAGGCCCAGCTCCGATTGCCCTTATTACACCTAGTAATGGTTCTTTCCCTCATTGGTAAAATCCCTCATTGGTAACCCTCGTTAATAGCCCGAAAATAGGAAGTTTCACTTGCGAGCCGTATCTTGCCACATATTTTTTTTCTATACATAACTTATGTCAATATCTTCTAAAAGTGGAATATTTAATTTTCAAAATAAAATAAGTTTTAGAGTATATTCTATTAAACATATGAACTGGAGGGTGCAATTTATAAATAAATGCCTGAGATTTAAAAATTTTTATGTACCATCAAATTTTAAAAATTTATTATCTTTTATTTGTGTACAATCTGAATAAAAAGAAAAAAGAAAAAAAAATTTATGGTGAATCCTCCCATTTTGATATTACTACCTCCAAATTTTCCATTAAGGGGTTATCTCTCTTTTATTATTACTCCGCAGGGAAAAGAAAGAAAGAGAGAAAAAAAAATTTCCTTGCGTTTTTATTAAAAAACGATTTTTTTTTAAATTTTTCTGGCCCCAGTAGTGAATCTTTTCATTTTGGGCTGTTCACTAGAGTTACTATTTTCGACTTTATCTGAAATAGAAAGCCGAGCAATTAGTACTGGGCCCAAGGCCGGCCCTTTGAAGCCCATTTTATTTTTACAGTTACATTTTGGATTACGTCGGCCTTTATTGGACCATTTGCCTAAATGGGCCGGATCATTAATGTTTAGTTTTCGGTAAAATTGCAGAACTTTCCACTTTGGGTAAAGTCGGAAATAGAAACTCTCCTTAATGGCCCAAAATGAAAAGTTTCACTTGCAATGCGCAGTTTGACTCTTTTTTTTTTTTACTTTTTCTTCTTCTTCTTCTTTTTTTTTTGGGGGTTAAGGCAAGGGATTTTTTTTTTCCATCTTGAGCAATAAAAAATAGTTAAAGTTGAAAAACAATCACCAGTGTTTTTTTTTTTTTTTCCTTTTTTGCTTGAGTAATTAAAAATAGTTAAATATGTAGAACACTCATCAGAACTTTTTTTTATTGAGTGAAAGAGACTATATCACTCAACTAAGCTCTACTTTTTTTATTTTTTTTTCCTTTTTCTTCTTTTTTTTTTTATTGGTACGAAATTAGATACCAATAATGATACTAAAATACTCTAAATTATTATTTGGGTGTTGAAATAAGTTATCTATTATTATCTATAATCGGTATAAAAATATTTTTGTTGTGATTAAAAGCTCAGAATTGATAAAATGTCTAAAATAAAATAGCATATTTTCTCCACCAAATTAATTTTGGGAGCAATAGAACTCATGAAAAATATTAAGTTCTTATAAAAATAACTTATTTGACATAAAAATTATCTAATAAAATTATAAAAATAACTCTGGCCAAAGCTCATCACTTGTAGTGTTGTGTATGTTTTAGTTTTAATTTTTCCTTTTTTTTTCCTCTCTGAATTTTATTTTAATTTATTGTGGGAATTTAAAATTTTTAATTTATCATCAAAATTTTAAAAGTTTATTGTCTTTTATTTGTGTACAATCTAAATAAAAAGAAAAAAAAAGGAAAAAGAAAAAGAAAAAGAAAACTTATGGTGAATTCTCCCATTTTGATATTGCTACCTCAAAATTTTTCATTAAGCAGTTATCTCTCTTTTATTATTACTCCACAGGGAAAAAAAGAAAGAGAGAAAAAGAAATACCCTTGCGTTTTTATTGAAAAAAGGAAATTTGTTTTGATATTTCTGGCTAGTGAAATTTTCATTTTGGGCTGCTCACGAGAGTTACTATTTTCGACTTTACCTGAAATAGAAAGCCCAATAATTCGTACTGGGCCAAAAGCCGGCCCGTAGAAGCCCATTTTTATTTTATCTTGTATTACATAGTCCTTTATTGGACCAATTGCCTAAATGGGCCGGATCATTAACCTTCCGTGGTAAAATTGTGGAACTTTCCACTTTGAGTAAAGTCAGAAATAGTAACTCTCGTTAATTGCCCAAAATGGAAAGTTTCTCTGGCTAGGCTGTTTTTTTTCTTTTTCTTTTTTCTTTTTTCTGGGTTAAGGCAAGGGATTTTCTTTTTCTTTTTCTTTTTTTTTCATCGTGAGCAATAAAAAATAGTTAAATTTGGCAAACACTCACCGGGTTTATGTATTTACTTATTTATTTTTTACTTGAGTAATAAATAATAGCTATTATATGTAGAACACTCATCATAATTTTTTTTTAATCGAGTTAAGAGGTTATATCAACTCAACTAAGCCCTGTTTTTTCTTTTATTTTTTTTCTTTTCTTTTCTTTGTTGGTACGAAATTATATATCAATAATGATACTAAAATACTCTAAACTGTTATTTAGGTGTTGAAATCAGTTATCTATTATTATCTATAATGGGCATAAAATTTTTTTTGTTGTTATTAAAATCTCAGAATTGATAAAATGTCTACGATAAAATAGCATATTTTCTTCACCAAATTAATTTTGGGAGCAATAGAACTCATGAAAAATACTAAGTTCTTATAAAAATAACTTGTTTGACATAAAAATTATCTAATAAATTTATGGCCAGCAAAAATAACGTGAAAAACGGTTGATCAAGCAAAAAATTATGACCCTCGGAAGTCGGGCCTTCGTATTTCAGCCGTATCTTTGCCGTTAAGAGTCGGAACGGATCCCCAAAATAGCTGTTGCGCTTCTTTCCGAAAAACACACACAACAGCATATTATATGAGAAAATTCGATCGCCGGTTAGAAAGTTATGGCTCCAAAAAATAGCGTCGAAACTATAACAAACTTTGGTTTTATTTCCTTCTTTTTTTCTTCATTCTAGTTAGGCTTTGGTCTGATTTCTTTGCAGATGGATTAAATTTGATATTGTGTACTTATTGGGCCGGTCTTAATCAGTAGCCATCCTTGTGTTAACTTCTAATTTCAAAATTATTTTACTACTTGATATTTTGTACCTTTTTCTTACTAAAAAATAGAAATTTTTGTTGATTTAACCGATCTAAATTTCTATTATATAACACATTAGCCATCGATACCCTCAATCTACGGTGGAGAGAGTATATACTTAATAGCGATCGTTCTGAGCTTCAAGTAAGCATACAGCAGGATGAATATATATAATTTTGTTATGTTGTTGTTTCCTTTAGCTCTGCATAATTTTTCTTTTCCTCTCTTCCTCGATTGCTGGTTGAATACTACAACATTTTAGGGTCTAGTGTTTTTGGATTGGCGGTTTAGTTTTGGATTTGATGAGAAATTTAAGGGTTTCGTAGGCCTTGCTTGGGCTTCGGGCTTCGGGCCTTTTTATTGCTTCGAAAGTTTTAGGAGTTGGGGCCTTGGGCTTTAGGGGCTTCTGGTTTCGAGCCTTTCCAAGGCTGCAGGTCTCTTTAGGGCTTCAGGACGGGCTTTACGCTGGGCCCTTCATATGATTTTAACGAAAATAAAAACAACAAGGAGTGAGGCGAATTGTGGGCCTTCTCAGACCTATTACGAGAATCGGTGGCAGGAACTTTTACTGAAGACTAAGCCCGTTTGTGCAACTGAGCACTTTCGATCATCAGATTTAACCCGGCCGGCAAAGATGACCAACTTAATCTATTCAAAATGTCCATTTCACTAAATGGGTGTACGCATCGACTCGGGGAAATAGGTGAAGAACGGAGCCCTATGGAAAAATACGCCCAGAATGGGTATGGGTAAATCTGATGGGAGAGGATGACTAGGCCCAATATGATCACAAGTTTGATTTTTTGTATAAGGCTGGGCTTGATATATCTAAGAATATGATCTGATCCATGTATAAGGCTCAGTAGCATCCTAATACAGGTTCGAATTAATTCATGTTGTAAATACAAATTTGTACTACGCATGATTACTGAGTTAGAAGTTTTTGTGGCATGAAACTTAATCGGTTCGATCGCAATAATGGTAATTATTTCATAATGTGGTGTTCCATTTTTTCATGTGGAGGAAAAGCACATTAATTTTGATGAAGGAAACCTTTTAAAATATAGCATAATGTAAATTATTTTGAGCCCAAAATGAACACATGCATTACAAAGAGGAAACAATTGGATGCATATATTACATTTCTTGCCGTGTAATGCCCACTCCTTTTCCTAGTTTGAAAATGACTATGATGGTTGGATGCAGAATGTTGAAGTGGAATGGATTGATGAACCGAGATCAAATTTGTGCCATAGATGTGACGACAAATTTATTATACTGAAGCTGAGGCCCATTGTTTAATTTAGCTTTTACAACTCTAATGGGCTTCCCAAACTCTTTTACAATAAGAGACATTTCAACACTACAGATACCATATCATGCAATGATGACATGGACTGGGCCATTTCTCACTCGAAATGAAACTGAAGGTTATGGGCCTCATGGATAAACTCAGGTCGGTTTTCTTACTTTGTATGGCTGGACTAGTTCTGTCACTAATTGCAGGCCTCTGTATAGGCCCAAGCCTGGGACGCTACAGGTTTCAGGCTTCACAGTGGACGGCCTGATCATGAACCGAGGATAGCTCAGGCCGGTTTCAATTCTTACACGGCCCGAAGTCCTTTCTTTTTCCTGTCTATATTTTATTTTTATTTATTGTGGAAACTTCCATGTTGAAAAAAAAAGGAAATAGGTAAAAATGCATGGAAGCCCCTCAACATTTGGTCATTTCGGAATCGCCTTCAACTTTGAATGTGTTTTTTTTTTGTTTTCTATTATTGTCATCTCCTTATATGTTGATTCTTTCTGAGTTCAAGTGATTTTGACTAAATAAATTTAAATGTGTCGTGAATTTAATTTTTAAAACAAAAGGAAAAAAGAAGTCGAGGGGTCTCAATGTGAAGTAAAATAAATAAATGGTTTATATCACAAATGGCACTACTTGAGTGGGCCTTCATGCATTTTTGCCGGAAAAAAAAACGAGTCTCTGGGGTGATTGGGCTGAGTTGTTGTTGGGGAATGGGCCATCACACCTCCTCTTCGATGGAAGGGCAAATACTGTGAGGCCGAGCCCAACCATGAAAGCAGTCAAACCTAGCCCAGTAGTAATAAGGCGTTGGATTTGATTTAACGGGCCTGCACGTTGAGCCAATAAAATATGCACAAGCATATAACATGATTAAATGGGCCTGCACCTTAATGAGTGAAACTTTTCAACTTTCTATCAGGGTTGGTGTGCTTCATTTCTAATCATGTATTTATGTCTTTCATTCACGTTTAAATACATAAATATTTTATAAAAAATATATAATTTTTTTAGTTTACTCAATAAATTTAACACATCACATGTGAGGAACTTTAGCAAATATCTATAAATAGATATTACATTTGGCTTTTAAGTTAATTTTTGGAAGTAAAATTAATTATCTCGTAGGTGAAATATCAAAAGCCAAATTACTTATTTATAATTTTCACGTGAAATAAGTTACTTTTATAATTTTATTAGATAAGCTTTATGTGAAATAAGTTATTTGTATAAGGACTTAGTATGTTTCACGAGTTCTCTTGTTTCAAAAATTAATTTGGTGGAGGGAATATGCTATTTTATACTAGACAATTTATAAATTCCGAGCTTTTAATCACGACAAAAAAAATTAAGTCGATTATAGATAGTATTAGATAAATTATTTCAATACCCAAATAACAGTGTAGAGTACGTTGTATCATTAATTTCATATTGATAAAGTAAAAAGAAGAAAAAGAAAAAGAAAAGAAAAGAAGGTCTTAGTTGAGTGGTATATCCTCTTTAACTCGATAAAAATAAAATGAAAGAAAAGTCTTGGTGAGTGTTCTCCATATTGAGCTATTTTTTATTACTCCAGCAAAAAACAAAAAAAAATAAACTGACGAGTTTTCTACAAATTTAACTATTTTGGATTGCTAAAAAAAAAAAAAAAAA
Source organism: Puya raimondii (assembly GCA_016920855.1). Classification (NCBI taxonomy): domain Eukaryota; kingdom Viridiplantae; phylum Streptophyta; class Magnoliopsida; order Poales; family Bromeliaceae; genus Puya; species Puya raimondii. The sequence goes on along the minus strand of JABWPP010000050.1, from coordinate 194,982,374 downwards.
GGAAAAGAAATATCCCTTACCTTAACAAAAAAAAAAAAAAGTAAAAAAAGGAAGAGGGCAAATTGCGCCTAGCAAGTGAAAGTTTCCATTTTGGTCGATTCCCGAGAGTTACTATTTCCGACTTTACCTAAAAAAGGTAAGTTCCGCAATTTTACCGAAAACAGAAGGTTAATGATCTGAGATAGGCCTGCTTGGGCCCTTTAAGGCAAAATGGTGTAATAACAGCCCACGAAATCTAGGATGGTAATGCTGTATAAATAAATTGGGCCTTAACGGGCCGAGCCAAGTCCCACTACGGTTTTCCTTACACATTGTTTTCTCTTTGTGCCATTTTGGATAAAATTAACGGGCTTTCCATTTTAGGTAAAGTCGAAAATAGTCGTTCTCGTGAATTGCCCAAAATGGAAAGTTTCACTACAGAGGCCGGAAATATACAGAGGTCATAATTTTTTTTCCCTTTTTTTTTTTTATAAAAACGCATGGGAATTTCTTTTTTATTTTCTTTTTTTTCTTATTTCGGATGAATAATAAAAGAGAGATAATCGCTTAATTTTGAGATAGCAATATCAAAATGAAAAGATGCACCACAAGTTTTCTTTTTTTTTTCTTTTTTTTTTCTTTTTAATCATATAGAACAAAAACAAAAGAGAGAGAACTTTTAAAATTTTGATATTACAATTTCACTCTAGCAGTACATTTAAATTTGATCTAAGTACTTGTTTGGTATAATTTAATAGCATTTCTTTATACCTTTTATTAATTGGGACATTAGAAAGTAATAAAAATTTTGATGATAAATTAAGTTTTTTAAATTTTAGGTATCTATTTAAAAATTACACGCTTTAATTCACATGTTTAATAGAATATGCCCTAAAACGAGTGAGGGGTCTCAATGTAAAGTTAAATAATTTACTCGTATCAATGTATCATGAATTGAAATTTTTTAAAACAAAAGGAAAAAGGAAGTCGAGGGATCTCAATGTAAGGTAAAATAATTAAATGGTCTATATCACAATTGGCCACTACTTGAGGAGTTTATAGGAAGTCTACTGTGTCACGCTTGCACCACGTCATCAATAACAAGCCAATCACATTTCTTTTTTTCAAAAAAAAGTATAATAAAAATATTTTTTTATAATTATGATGGGACATATATATCTAAAAAAAATATTTGATTGGTTTGGGACACCACGTCAGCATATGCACCCGTTGCATTTTAGAATTTTTCCTACTTGAGTGGGCCTTCATGCATTTTTGCTGAGTAAAAAAAGTAAGTCTCTGGGCTGAGGTGGGTGATAGGATTTGATTTGATTTGATTTGATTTGATTGAATACTGTGGGACCCAGCCTAACCGTGAAAGGAGTTAAACCTAGCCCAGTAATAATATGGCATTGGATTTGATTAAAAATGGGCCTGCACGTTGAGCCCATAAAAATTGCCCAAGCATATAACATGATTAAATGGGCCTGCACCTTGAAAAGTTTCCATTCATTATGTTTCTTTCGTTCACGTCTAAATACATAAATATTTTATAACAAGTATATAATTTTTTAATTTACTCAAGGAATTTACACACATCATATATCAGGAATGTTAGCAAATATTTATAAATAGATTATATATTTGGCTTTTAAGTTAATATTTGGGAATAAAATTAATTATCTTATAGGTGAAATATCAAAAGCCAAATTAATTTTTTATAAGTTTATTAGATAATTTTCATGTGAAATAAGTTATTTTTATAATTTTATTAGATAAGATTTATGTCAAATTAGTTATTTTCATAAGTACTTAGTATGTTGCACGTGTTCTTTTCTTCCAAAAAATAATTTGGTGGAGGAAATATGCTATTTTATGCTGCACATTTCATCAATTCTGAGCTTTTAATCACGACAAAATATTTTTATATTGATTATAGATAATATTAGATAAACTATTTCAACACCCAAATAACAGTTTAGAGTATATGGTATTATTAATTTCATACCAATAAAGTAAAAAGAAGAAAAAGAAAAAGAAAGACTTAGTTAAGTGATATAGTCTCTTTAGCTCAATAAAAATAAAATAAAAGAAAAGTTTCGATGAGTGTTCTTCCTATTGAGCTATTTTCTATTACTCTAGCAAAAAATAAAAAAATTAAACCGGTCAGTTTTCTTCAAATTTAACTATTAGGCCAATTGGACCTTACAAGTGAAACTTTACATTTTGGGCGATTCACGAGAATTGCTATTTCCGACTTTACCTAAAAAGGAAAGTTCCCCAATTTTCCCGATAACGGAAGGTTAATGATCGGAGATGGGCCTGCTCCCGCCCATTAATGCGAAATGGTCCAATAACAACCGACGACATCTAAGATGGTAATGCCGTATAATAAAATGGGCCTTAATTCGCCAGCCCCGGTCCCAGTACGGTTCACTTTGGGCCATTTAGGTTTTCCATTTTAGGTAAAGTCGAAAATAATAGTTCTCGTGAATTGCTCAAAATGGAAAGTTTCACTAGTGAGCCCCGAAATATATAGAGGTCATAAAAAAAATTTCCATTTTTTTATAAAAAAGCATGGAAATTTCTTTTTTTCTTTTTCTTTTCTTTTTTTTCTTATTTCGGAGGAATAATAAAAGAGAGATAATCACTTAATTTTGATATAGCAATATCAACATGAGAAGGTGTACCACGAGTTTTTTTATTATTTTTTTTTTCTTTTTAATCAGATTGAATAGAAATAAAAGTGAGTGAACTTTTAAAATTTTGATTTTATAATTGTACTCTAACAGTGCATTTAAATTTGATCTAAGTACTTTTTTGGTATGATATAATAACATTTTTTTGTGCCTTTTATTAATTGGGAGATTAGAAAGTAATAAAAATTTAGATGGCAAATTAAAATTTTTAAATTTAGTTGTTTATTTAAAAATTACACGCTTTAATTCACATGTTTGATAGAATATGTCCTAAAACGAGTCGAGGGGTCACAATGTAAAGTAAAATAATTTACATGTATCAATGTGTCATGAATTCAAATTTTCTTAAAAAAAAGGAAAAAAGAAGTCGGGATCTCAGTGTAAGGTAGAATAATTAAATGGTCTATATCACAAATGGCCACTATTTGAGTGGGCCTTCATGCATTTTTGCGGAGATAAAAAACGAGTCTCTGGGCTGAGGTGAGTGATTGTGCTGAGTTGTTGTTGGGTTATGGGCCATCACACCTCCTCTAAGATAGAAGGGCAAATACTGTGGGGCCCAGCCCAATCATGAAAGCAGTTAAGCCTAGCTTAGCAATAAAAAGGCGGTGGATTTGAATAAATAGGCCTGCACGTTTAGCCCATAAAAAATGGCCATGATTTTAACATGATTAAATGGGCCTGAACCTTAATGAATGGAAACTTTTCAACTTTCCTACGAGGGTTGGTGTGCTTCATCTCTAATCATGTTTCTTTCTTCACGTTTAACTACATAAATATTTTATAAAAAGTTAAAAAAAAATAAATTTACTCAAGAAATTTATACACATCGAATGTAAGGAATGTTAGCAAATATCTATAAATAGATATTATATTTGTCTTTTAAGTTAATTTTTGGGAGTAAAGTTAATTATCTCGTAGGTGAAATATCAAAAGCCAAATTGCTTATTTATAATTTTATCATATAATTTTCATGAGAAATAAGTTATTTTTATAATTTTATTAGATAAGCTTTGTGTCAAATAAGTTATTTTCATAATTTTTATTAGATAAGTTTTATGTGAAATAAGTTATTTTTATAAGGACTTGGTATGTTTCACGAGTTCTCTTGTTCCAAAAATTAATTTGGTGGAGAAAATATGCTATTTTATACTAGACATTTCATCAATTCTGAGCTTTTAATCATGATAAAATATTTTTATGTCGATTATAGTTACTATTGGATAAATTATTTCAACACCCAAATAGCAGTTTAGAGTACGTGGTATCATTAATTCCGTACCGATAAAGTAAAATGAAGAAAAAGAAAAAGAAGGACTTAGTTGAAAAGAAAGTTTTAGTGCGTGTTTTTCATATTGAGCTATTTTTTTTTACTCCAGTAAAAAACAAAAAAATAATTCGGTAAATTTTTTCCAAATTTAACTATTTTGGATTGCTCAAGAAAGAAAAAAAAGAAGAACTATCCTTTGACTTAGCCAAAAAAAAAAAGTTAAAAAAAGAAAAGGGCAAATTGCGAAACTTTCCATTTTTGGCGATTCACGAGAGTGACTATTTCCGACTTTACCTAAAAAGGGAAGTTCCGCAATTTTACGGAAAACGGAAGGTTAATGATCGGAGATGGGCCTGCTTTTACCCATTAAGGCAAAATGGTCTAATAACAGCCCACAAAATCCGAGATGGTAATGGTGTATAAATAAAATAGGCCTCAATGCGCCGGTCCTGGTTCCACTACGGTTCTCCTTACACGTTGTTTTATCTTTGGGCCCTTTTGGATAAAATAAACGGGCTTTCCATTTTAGGTAAAGTCGAAAATAGTAACTCTCGTGAATTGCCCAAAATAGAAAGTTTCACTACAGATGCCGGAAATATATACTGGTCATAATTTTCTTTCCTTTTTTATAAAAACTCATGAGAATTTTTTTTTCTTTCTTTCCTTTTTTTTATTTTATTCCGGAGGAATAATTAAAGAGAGATAATCACTTAATTTTGAGATAGCAATATCAAAATGGAAAGGTTCACCATATTTTTTTTTTTTTAATCAGATTGTACCAAATCTTTTTTTTTTAATCAGATTGTACCGAAATGAAAGAGAGTGAACTTTTAAAATTTTGATATTATAATTTTATACTAACAGTGCATTTAAATTTGATCTAAGTACTTTTTCGGTTTTAATAGCATTTCTTTGTGCTTTTTATTAATTGGGAGATTAGAAAATAATGAAAATTTAGATGGTAAATTGAAAATTATAAATTTTAGGTATCTATTTAAAAATTACACGCTTTTGTTCACATGTTTAATAGAATATGCCCTAAAACGAGTCCAGGGGTCTCAATGTACATGTATTACGAATTGATTTTTTTTTTTTTAAAAGGAAAAAAAGAAGTCGAGGGGTCTCAATATAAAGTAAAATAATTAAATGGTCTATATCACAAATGGCCACTACTTGAGTGGGCCGTCGTGCATTTTTGCCGAGTTAAAAAACGAGTCTCTGGGTTGAGGTGGGTGATTGGCCCACACACCTCCTCTTAGAGAGAAGGGCAAATACTGTGGGGCCCAGCCCAACCATGAAAGCAGTTGTACCTAGCCCAGTAATAATATGGCGTTGGATTTGATTAAATGGGCCTGCACGTTGAGCCCATAAGAATGCCCAAGCATATAACACGATTAAATGGGCCTGCACCTTAATGAATGAAAACTTTTCAACTTCCTATCAGAGTTGATGTGCTTCATTTCTAATCAAGTTTTTTTCGTTTATACACATCATTTGTGAGGAATGTTAGCAAATATTTGTAAATAGGTGAAAAATCAAAACCATTTAAGTTAATTTTTGGGAGTAAAATTAATTATCTCGTAGGTGAAAAATCAAAAGCTAAATTGCTTATTTATAAGTTTATTAAATAATTTTCACGTGAAATAAGTTATTTTTATAATTTTATTAGATAAGCTTTATGTCAAATAAGTCATTTTTATAAGGACTTAGTATGTTTCATGAGTTCTACAAAAAAAAAGGGGGGCAAATTACGGCCCCGGCAAGTGAAACTTTCCATTTGGGGGCTATTAATGTGAGTTATTATTTCCAACTTTACCTAATATGGAAATCCTCCGTGATTTTACCAAAAACAACCTGATCCGGCTCATTAAAGGAAAGTGCACTTCGGCCCCCATTTGTTACTGGGATCAACGTGCGGGTCCATTTAGTTAACTCCTGCTCCAGAGTATTTCCCCTTCGGTCTAAGAGGGGTGATGGCCCACTAACGCAACAACAACCCGGCCCAATAACCCAATTTAGCTCTCAAACTTTTTTTTCTCGGTAAATATGCATGAAGGCCCCCTCCAGTATTGGCCATCTTTTAAATAGACCATTTAATTATTTTTCTTTTCAGTGAGACCTCTCCACTTCTTTTTTCTTTTTTTAATATTAGATTCTAATACATTTAAAAAATTTTGACCAAAATCACTCGACCTCAGTGGAAAAAAAGTCAAAAGCTAAAAGGATCTCAGTCAAGAAACCAAAAAAAAAAAAAAAATCAATGTTGGGGGAGTGTAGTACACTATAATATACAAAGTATACTATACAATATACTATAACATACAAAGTACAGTACAATACATACGTATATAGCTAAATGGGCCTAGGAACGGCCCAAGCATGGCGCAAGATGGGCTTCTATTAGTATATATGTGGGCTTAATAGGCCCAATTTTCTTAATGGGCTGGATAAGGCCCAGCGCTGGTTGGCCTATTTTCTGTTTTCTGTTAAATTACGGGACTTTCCATTTTAGGTAAAGTCGGAAATAGTAACTCTCGTTAATAGCCCACAAATGGAAAGTTTCACTTGTGGAGCTTTTTTTGCTTTGTTTTTTATTCTTTGGTTAAGGCACTTTTTCTTTTGAGCAATGAAAAATAGATGAATTTGGAGAAATCTCACCGAATTTTTTCTTTTTATTTGTTGTAATAGAAAATGCGAAGAACACTCACCATTTTTTTTTTTCAATTTTTATATTTTTTTTTTTTCTGAGTTAAGCAGCTATAATATAGATAACATAAATTTTCTCTCAAATTATAAATGTTACGATCATTTAATGAGAAAAAATTAAATTTATACTTTTCAAGTATGTAAGAAAGTCTTCACATGGACATTTCAAAGCAGCTCTCAATGAGCAAAAATTATATTTATACCTTTCAATTATATAAATATTTTTCACACAGACTAAGTTATTTGTCAATTAGAATTAAAAAATTTATTTCGATATTTAGATTACGCCTAAGGTCTTATGAAAATAATTTATTCAGCATAAGATTTATATAATATTTTTTTTAAGCCCGGCCTTAGGATAGGGTTTTGGGTTTAGGATTTTTAGGATTTACGGTTCAGGGTTCAGGATCTTATTGTTTAATAATTTGCATTCAATTTCAACCTCTCTTTTAATGTTGGACCGTATTGTTAGTTAGAGCCGAGGAACTTTGGATAGCGTTTGCTCAGACAAAATGAATGAAGTGTCCCTGAAATGCGTGTCCCTTTTTAGCGGATTGGGCCATCGTAAGGAATTTTGTAAACGTTTCAGTTGTGATCTGATTATATTATATTAATAATGCCCAATAACTTGAGCACACATAAGAATAAAAGTCATGGGCTGACCGGTTGGGCCCTTTCTCAGCCTCCACCCAGAGACCCTCTTCTTCTTGGAAAATACAAAAGTTTCTCCAACAAATTCGTTAGAAGCTCTTTCTTTATGTGGATAAAAATACAGCAAGATGTTTGAGATAATTAATTACATTTTTCACACGAGAAAGTTGTGAAAGTCTAAATCTTATGGTTAAAATATTTGGAGACTCCCGTACCATTTTGAAACGGCCTACTTAATTACTTTATTTTTATTCACATCCTCTTAAATTTTTTGTATTTAAATTAAACTTTTTTAATCAAATAAATCAATATTATTGTTGACATGAGTAGTGAGCAGGATTTATTTTTTGAGGAAAGATAGCACTCTACGGCTTCATTCATTATAATGATGAACTAGACTATATGGGTGAGGCAGGAGCCTCGAGCGTACAAAAAAAAAATGTCAGTTAAGCTTCTACTTTGCTGGAAAAAAATATTTCCAGAACTTCATCAGCTGCTTAAGCTTGTGAATTGCTAGCACTGGATCCGGCTGGATTTTTCTAAAAAACGTATTGTTTCTGATCTTCCATATAACCCACTAGCATGTTACTAATTCAGTTAGACTGTTACTCGTAGTCTGCAATCCTTTCATACCCATCCACCTATCCCAGGCGAAGTTCACATCGTGGGCAGGATTTATTGACATGAAATTTATGATGTTATTGTGAGTATGTTAAATTTGGGCCCACACAATGTTACTGTCTCTGCATATAGACTAAGTTTATTAAAAAAAAAAAGATAAAGAGGGTTCCTAAAAATATTTAATTAATTCGTGAAGGTATGTGGAAATCGATTATCCTATCCAGAAAATCAAATAATTATATTATCGATCATATTAAAGCTCTGTTATGTTCAATTCTAAGGTATGTGGATATAATATATGTTAGCATAGTCCATGGATCTGAATGAGACTGGATTAAGCTGCTTCAGAATTCTTATACCTGGCCAGATTCTTTTTACTGGCCGGAGACTTTCACCTGTGCCGTTCTCATCCTAGAGGCCATATACTTGTACATGAATAATGGGCTGGGCTATTTGTAGATTCTTTGGGCTAAGATGATAAAGGAATGAGTTTCGGCTGGATATAATATATTTAGCATAGTCTATGGATCTGGGCCCAATGAAACTGGATTAAGCTGCTTCAGAATTCTGATAAAAGATGCAGGCCTGAACAGATTCATTTTACTGGCCGGAGATTAAATGGGTGACAAAATTTCAGTTCCGAAAAGGCCAAGCCCATCCCACAACTAACCTCTAATGGCTCTAGCCGGTTAAATTGAGCCGCGGGGCTTCGATAAGAATTTAAGATTCTTTCTATTTTTTCTCACATTGATGAAACCAAATTTTTTTTTTTTTATTTTTTATAATTATTATTATGTTTGGCCGTTGGCTAGCTCGGCTCATATCTAACGCAGCATGGCCAATCACAATGTTCATCTACATGATGTTCGGCCCAGTTTGCTATAACGGGCCTGTGCATAGAATCAGGCCGATGATCCCTTGGTCTGGGCAGATCCAGTAGATTGGCTGGGCTTTGTCCTAGCCCGATGGGTTAATCTACTTTGGAAAATGAAAAAAAACTCGAAGCCTACTTTCGCCTATCTCTCCGCGTCGTGATTCCGAAAAATTTGGCCAATTCCGCCCAAATCACCACCGAAGCCGCCATCCTCCCACCGCGCCGTGTTCCCAAATTTCTTTTCCCTCCATCGTCCTGGATCTGGAGGGAGTTTCGCTAGCCGTCCTCCATCTAAATTTTGAGAGAGAGGGAGAGGGAGAGAGAGAGAGAGAGAGAGAGAGAGATAATCATCTTCTACTTCGCTACCATCGATCGATCCATGGTGATAGAGAGAGAGAGAGTTTCACTGCCCCCTCTCTTCCCCCTCTTTCTTTTTTTTCTCTTACTCTCTCTCCCTCTCCGCTGTCTCTCTTTCTTTCTCGGCCGCCTCTTCGCCGATCTCCGAATAAATCGGCGATCTATTCAGAGCTCAGAGGGTGGAGGATCCTCTCCGAAGTTGCGATGAGATCCGTGATTTCCCTTTCGATCGGCGGCGGGTTGACGGCATCGGAGCGATCGGAGGTGTTTTCTGAGCTGATTTGAAGACATTTCATGCGGATTTAACATTTGTCTCAGCCGATGATTTCGATCCATGGACACACCAAACTCAGTAAGCTCTCTGATCTACTTGAATATATATATATTTTTTTTTACTAATTTGTTGTGTATTTTTGGTATTATACCACCTCGTTTTGGTTTCTAGATCCGTTTATTTCTCTTCCTCTGTTTACGTTTTTATATTATTTTACTCGAAAATTTTTCTCATCGCGAAAAATTTGAGAATGTATCTCGCTTTGCCTTTTGCGAATGGAGCATAATTACTACTACACGAAGCACTACAAAAGCACTACTACTACCACCACCACCACCTACATGAAGCACTACATCTATGCTGCTGCTGCCACTACTACCTACTTGAAGAGTACAGGAAGCACTACATCATGCTGCTACTGCTACTGCTACATGAAGCACTACACAACTACTACTACTACGACCACCACCTACATAAAGCACTACATTATGCTGCTGTTGCTGCTGCTACTAACACTACTACCTATACATGAAGCACTACATGCTGCTGCTGCTGCTACTACCGCTACTATCTACATATACTACTACTGATTGGTGCAATTCCTTCTTCACCTGCAAGGAAGTTCTTCATGTGTTTAGCACTAGTGCTTTGGGGGTTGGGGATTGCCATAGCCTAAACTTACCACGTTGCATGTCTGTGTAATTGCTGCTAAACGTACCCAAATTCTTCCTAGATTTTGCTAACAAATGAAATTGCAGTATGTTTTGTAGATTTGAGATCCAATATTGGAGATGTTAGCTATTATCAATCATGATGATTATAGGTAGCACTTGGATCTCATATTACTATTTGATGTAAGATCTTTATCTTTTAAATTAGATCAAGAGGTGATGAATAATATATCTGTTGATTGATATTAGCTTGAATCTATTGATTGTAATTGTTAGGATTATTGGTATAACTAGGATTTTGTGTTATAACTTAATGAGAGTGATATGTTAATTATAGATACATTGCAGAATTTGCAATTAGCGTAAGATATTCTAGAGTTTCTACTGTAGAAGTCGACATAAGAATTTAATCTTTTATATTAGCCCATTATGTTACTCTATCTATATGTAATATATGTTTTAAGTTCACAAACTTGCTGAGGAACAATGCACTCTTGCCATCTCTTCACTTTTATTTCCTCTTTTCCCATGATTTTGCTTTAAAATAGAGCATTCCCCTCTCACTGCATAACTAGTTGGAGAAAATTAGTTGGTGCAAAACAACTTAAATAGAGGTGTGGAATTACCTATAAAAGAGTTAGGATATGTGAGAGTTAGAGAGCTGCAGTTTACGGGCTTTTTAGCCACACCGCTGGATCTATTGCTAACTGATGAAGTGCTATATGAGTATGCAATCAAGTACAAGACACTGCTCTACCTTGCAAGATTTGCTTCTGCTAAGGTGGTCATCGATATGGCGCTCTGCCCGATGGAAGCTGTGAAGGTAAGGGTCCAAACACAGCTTTGCTTCGGTAGAGAGTCGACTGATTAGAATGTTTTTTTTTATTTATATATTGTGTTTACTTGGTAGTGGGTGTTCTAGTTTTGTCTAATTTACCTCTTTGTGTTTGAAATATTATAGGCTGTATAAAGCTACTTTGTTCCTCTACGGGCATCAGATTTTAACCAAGTTAGAAATATTATAGGCTGTATGCTACTTTGTTCCTTACGGGCATCAGATTTGTAAGAACATGCTTTAACTTTTACGTGCTTAAGGGTTGTTAAACAATATTTTGTGTTTTATGTTTAACGTGAATATATTTTGAAAAAGATGGGAAGAAAATTAAAATCTGTGGAAATAGTGAAAAAAAGCATTTAAAATGGACGCATCTTCCTCGGAGACTAATGAACATGCTTTATTAGCTGAGCAAATCAAAGCTTTATGCCGTCCTGATTGGAGAGGAAGGTTACAGATTGAACTGCTTATCAACATCAAGTTAACTGTAAGATCTAATTTTGTTTTTTTATGAACACAATTAACATACTTTATTTGGCTAAATTTCTAGATCATACTTTTATCTGGTGCACACGTTATTTTAAGTAGATTGGATGTATATACAATTTTATTACTAAAAATCCATCGCCTTCTTCATATATTTGCATGCATAAGTAATTTTTGAAGCATAATCTAATCTAAATAATTGCTATAAATCAAGAACAAAGCACAAAGTGGAGACAATATTGTAGATTGGATTATATCTTTATGTGGAAAGGTTAATCAGCCAAAGCTGCTAATTGTTGTTAGTGATAAGCAAGTGATGTATTGAGTACTGTTCGCTGGAACATAACTTGACCATCTCTATCGTTTTTAAGATTTTCTTAAACACCGATTTTGTTAGCTATGCTTACCCTTGTTAAAATTTTCTTTTCTTGGAATAATTGAGGTTTAATTTTTTTATTATCCTTTTGATTGTCCTCCCTATAGCCAATGAAGTCTCTTTAGATTGCCCTAGTTTTTGTGATTTTCTTGTCTTACAATCATATATTAAATTGCTTTTTTCCATAATTAGGTAATGACCTTTTTTTTCTTTCTTATTTATTTCGTTCCTTTGCCAGTAAACAACATTATAGTCTTACTTTGTATTCGCTTCTAATACCCACTGTAGTGATCTAGAGTGAAAGAATGTAATGCCGATCTTGGAACTCCTGGACAGTGATTTTAGATGCTTTCCAAACAATGAAGAATGCATAGGAGTCTGTATCTACTTTAACTTCCACCCTTCCTTTTCCAAATGAGTCGCTCAACTTTATTAGAGGAATTCTCAAACTCATGTAGGGAAAGAAGACTGTAAACAAGTCTGCTGCATGAGGAACTGATTTGCTGTCATGATTCACTTATGCCCTGGGGGACACATACTGCTATATCAATGGCTCCCATAGTGCCGCCTCCAAATTCTCTGGTGTGCTATTTTATTACTTGACCATATCATTACTCTTGATTTTGGGCATCTTTTTCTACCTCAAGATATTTTATTTGTGTCATACCATATGCTGCAACGTCTCTCTGCATTGCGTGTAGCATAGAATTTAGATCCTGAAGGATCCTGCGGCATGAGGAACTGATTTGCTGTCATGATCCAGGGTTTAGGGTTTGTAAGCTAGATTTAATTTAGGGGAGATAATACAATAGCTTAATGTATACAGCAAACATATGGATTAATGAGAATTCTTTGTGATGGATTTGTAGGGTGGGTAATTTCTATATTGATATTCAGTGATAGGAAATATTAATTTGGTAGGATATGTTTGGGAAATAAGAGAGAAAATGTAGAACCTTGATCACTCCTTTGCCTGATACAAGAGGTCAATTGTAAAACAAACAATCCTTGATAATAGTGCTTAGAT